>JAOXJM010000019.1:61324820-61354672 GCA_026413425.1 Tringa solitaria
CCCGCTTCCATACTTGCCATCAGACTCTGGAAAACACATTTCTCAGACCAGGCAAAAGACAGGAACAGCCTTGTCTTTATGGCACTCTTGGGTGCTAAGCGGTCTTTTGAGGACCTTTCATTGGTCCATTAATAGCCTTGTGTACCTGGTGAAACAGTAAATGGTAACCTATGGAAATAGGTGAGCATACGATCCCCTGTGCAAGTGGTGGGATTTGATAGATGCTATGCTTATGTGCAAATCTGTGCTGTTTAGGGAGCCAGGTGGTGATGTGACTGTAGAAATGGTGTGCTGCTGTTCTGCATTTAATGCACTTCAGCTAGCTTTCTATAAGCTATCCCACGATGAGGAAATTAAAAAATCACCTCTTTGGAAAGGAAGAGGCAGCAAAGAGAGTGTAAGGGAACACTCCTTTGTGAGGGAGGGATGCTATCTTCACTGAGTCTCTGTGTTGCCCACTTGGGGTTGTGACACAGTGTGATTTATGAATCCTGGCTCCGTCGTCCGTCTGTGGCCCTAGCCAGATCTTGCAAGTGCTGTGTTTAATGCTGAAATGTAGCTTCTCAGTAACAAACATATATCAATGGACATTTTGTATGAACTCACTCCTGTTAGATGTGTTTTCACAGTGCAGAGGAGCCTGTGGCAGTAGCTAATTACCGAAGGGTTGAGCTTTTTTTTGGTGTGCCAGCATTTTCATATAGATGCTTGTGCTTGTAGCAGCTTGGATTTCAAGCTGCTTTCATCTCAGCAAGAGAAGCCGCATAAGCACAAGAGATATATATTGGCTGTTGCAGTACAGGGGGCTGAAAGCAAAACACAGTCTTTCCTGGTTACAGTTAACCTCTGGTTGAACTCTGAACGGCTTAAACTGGCACCAGCCCCATTTCTCTCTTCTGGAGCTTCCTCTTCCAAATTTGTACGTACAGATACGGTGGGAGTTACCACATGGCTGATGCCATTTACAGGGCAGTGCAGGGCTAGCTTGAATGGCCTGGCCTGAGAAATGTGCTTTAGGTAGTGGTAGAAAGAGACAAAGGTAGTTAATGTATGAGGCAAACGAGCACAGTAATGGCAAAAGAGTTTCCAGTCTGTTTTACTTTGTCTAATGTAATTAAAGATCCAGAAGAGTTGTATTAATAAGCCACAGATAATGTACTGTGCAGACATCTGTAGTTGTTTCTGTATAACTGAGCTTGAAGAAGCGTGCATCATTGGAGGAAATATTTTGGTGTGCTGGGGGGGCTGTGAATCTTGTGCCTCTAGAAAGTGGAGGCTATCTTTGGTTTGCCCACAAATCTGTGATTAATTTAGTGGATATTTACATTGCCTTTGAATGTCAGTTTCAAAGTATGGTGAAATAATGTTTGTTCCCAAGCTGTCAACTTTCTGAGAAATCACTGTATGCCAGTTAATTAATGGTGTTTTATAGGATCACCATGTTGTTCAGTGAGCAAATTCCTCGTGTTAATTAAAACGTGAGTGTTACAATCGCAAAACACAGGTATCTGACCTTTTCAAAGAATGGCTTGTGTGCTGCTGCGTGCCACTGTTGCAATGAATTAGCAATCAAAAAAAGAGTGTGTTTTCTCTCTAATGGAACTAAACGTGGAGATCTCTTCCCCCTGTGTCGCGGCTGTTACGGTCAAAGGTGTTGTCGGTATTAAAATTTGAATAGCTTCTCCTCCTCCCGTCGTCGCCGCTGAATAAACTTGTTTTTGATTGCAACTTTACAGATTAGCAGTTCCTTACTGCCCATATTGCTCTCCAAAGCACAAGGGTAGCCTAAAATGGCTGCAGATTATGATGTATGGCTGCTCTTGTGAAGCTGCAGCTGTGAATCTCAAAGAGGATGTAACCATGCAGAATCGCTCTTTTAGATGGTCATTAGCGCTGCATAAGTACAAGCCTCTTTTTCAGATAGCATTTATTCTTCACGGTTCTTCTACTAGTATGTGATGGCAATGTCATTTGCCAAGCATTGAATAACAATGAGTGTTTTATTGAAGTACAGTATTCTGAACCAGTGCTTTTTTAAGCTGTTTAAGTGCTTAATTTTCGTTTGACTGCTCCTTTTCATGCAAATGTGAGTGTAGCAGAAAAAGCCAATACATCCTCCTCCCTTGTGCTCGTGTGATGCATTGGACTAAGCTGAAGGCTTGTGTGTGGGAGAAGGAAACATAGCTTTATTTGTCGGAGTTATCCACTGGCATCCTACCCTACTCCACTTTTATTAGTCTTTCTTCATTTTGCTTAGAACAAACACGGGCGAAAAAAAGCGGAAAGCTTTCTGTGTGATAATAAGGAAAAAGTGAGCCAAGAAACAGTCTCTTCCGTGCCCTCAAACAGATGGAAGACCAAATTCCAGATTCCTTTTACGTGAATGAAAAGAGGAATTAGTTCTAACTGTTTCAATGCATGGTTATTTCATTCTTCCAAGGATCTCAAAGAACTTGCAGGCATTACGAGTTCATTTCTGAAGGGCACATTTTTAATGTGGTTAACACCTACAACTATGTAAGATTTTTGAACAGTCTAGCACCTACTTTTGCCATTATGAGAATCTGAGGGAAACCCGTGCACCCAGTGTGCTTTGTTCTTGTGAACATCTGGCCTCTTGTTTTGATTTGTGAGCTATTTTGAAAATCTGGCATCAGTTCTGGTTTTAAATTCTAATTAAATATAGTACACAGTCTGGCCATAAGCTTCACAATACCCAGAGGGAAGGAGAGGGGGGGGGAAGCTATCCCATTTTTATAGTCAGTGAAATTGGGATGGCGAGATCATGGAGTTATTGAAAATTGCCAGTATATTTCCATACTGAATAGCTCCATCAAAAGTGACTTTTAGAGCCTAAATTCAGACCAAAAGAAATGCGTCTGTGATCTCAACATTCCTAGGTTTCAAAACCACAAAGAAAGTTGTTTCTATTACAGCATGGAAATTAGCTGTACTATGCCATAAGGACTGACTGTATCCATTCCTACATTATCATCAGACTCTTCAGCATGATTTGGGAATGTGAAATAATATTCACTTGTTTGGGGGCGGAACAACATATACTGTGTTTTTTCTGTGGAGCAGCAAACAAATACTCCTCAGAATTCAAATACCATTACACTAATTTTAATAAAATGCTTGGTGATTCCCTTTTAATTATAATCAGTATTGAAAGCAAGTGGTTAGTTTTCAGTAGATACTCAAGCTAATCCAGTCAGGTAGCCTGAATACCTATTTCTTTGCTGTGTAAGAGTGAAGAATTTTCTGTATCATGCCTATCGAGATAAAAGAAGCGTGTGTTTATCTGATTCTTTTGGCCGTTTTTTCTCTATAAAAAAGCTAGGTTGCAGTGTACGAACTTTTTTGCTTATATTCAAAGAGCCACCAACTCTGTGTCTGTATGTTGGATGTCGGCGTATGCTTTTTCCAGTGTTTTTGTGTGTGTCTGTGCCTTTTCTTCTTTCTCAGTCCCCAGCACACAAACACTGCATCTTCAGGTGTCTTTGATCCAGTCTTTTCTGCTTGGCCATTAGTCATATTGATTCTCCAGTGATAAAGGAAGCTTTGTTCTCGATGCAGTTTTAACAGTACAGTATCAGGGCCTGTCACATAAACATTGTTGACATCAAAGAGACTTTGTAAAAACACGCATTTTTGCAAAAATACAAACTTGAGTTGTATTTTGCCTTTTGTATTTCAGATGGAAAAAGGAAAACTCACTAGGTTGGTTTTAGTGTCCAAAAGGAGGGAAATTCCAGCAGCAAATAAAAACAATGACAAGAAAATTTAGCTTTTTCCTTTTTCAGTTACCTAAAATGTTAGTAAGAATACTAGGTAGCAAGTATTAAGCAAGGTAGCTTAATTTTTAATCTGTTGGTATCTCTTTCATGTAATTTAACATTGGTAACATTTTGAGATTAAGTAGCCGTCTCAAAATTGAACATTAACTTTGCCATTAATTTCAGTATTAGGGAGTAGTGTTTTGAAGTACTTCATTTGCGAGCAGGCTTTGAACTATAATACTTGTTACATAATTAAGAACTCTTGTCAACCAGTGGACTTTTTAATGCTTTGTTGTAGTACAGTATTTGCTTTAACCCATTTAAGAGTCAGTCCAATAAGAAGGAAAGGAAAGGTAGCAGAGGTGTAATAAACACTGGTTTATTTTTTACAGCACAGTACATTACAGAACTATAAAATTGTGTGATTAACTAAGTCATTAACACTGTCTTAAAGCAAATAAGTGTTTAGAGCCTGACGCAGTTAGTGCTGAAAACCTTTCTAATAGTGAATTTAAAAAGTAACTGGTGTTGCTCGGAATAAAGATTCTGCTGCTTTGCATCGTCAGGGGCTCTGTATTGGGGCTATCATCCAATTATTATATTCTAGTGTATTCCCTCTTTTACAGCCCTCATTCAGTCTATATCATTTTGACACTTCCTTGAGAACCGTGCCATGTAGAACCTGAGGAGCATTTGTACAGGATCACCACTAAAAATGAATTAATTGATTTAAGTCCTGCCCTCCACTTTATGAAAGAGTTTATTTTCACTTGCTGCTTGTCCTGGTTTTGGCTGGGATAATTTTCTTTCTAGCAGCTCGTATAGCGCTGTGTTTTTGACTTAGGATGGGAACAATGTTGAGAACACACCGATGTTTTAGGTGCTGCTGAGCAGTGCTCACATGAAGCCAGGGTCTCCTCTGTTTCTCGTGCTGCCCTGCCAGCGAGCTGGCTGGGGGTGTGCAAGAACCTGGGAGGGGACACAGCCGTGGCAGCTGACCCAAACTGGCCAAAGGGCTATTCCGTACCATACGATGTCGTGCTTCTCATATAAAGCTTGGGGGCAGTTGGCTGAGGTGGTAGATGCTGCCCAGGGACTGCCTGGGCGTTGGTCAGTGCATGGTGAGCAATTCCATTGCGCATCATGTGTTTTGTATATTCTGTTACATCATTATTATTATTTTCCTTTCCTTTTCTGCCCTATTAAGCTGTCTTTACCTCAACCCACGAGTTTTACCATTTTCTGATTCTCTCCCCCATCCCACCGAGAGGGGAGTGAGCCGTGTGATGTTTAGCTGCCTGCCGGGTTAAACCACAACACTGTTTTTATTCTGCATTAATTGGTAGTGAGGCATAGTGAGAGCCAATGTAAGAGTCATTAGAGTCAGCAAAAGTCTCCACTTTTCTAATAGGGTCCCATTGATCCAGGCACTGTGTTAGTTGTTTATGCTTTTAAATCAAAATTTTCAATTATGATTTAAGGAATCTCTAATTGCCTGGTAAGAGACATCCAAAAGTCCCAGATTTTTGTACACAGACTGCTCAGTGCTTTCTGAAAATGATGTCTTTAAGTTGGAAACTTAGAAAATCTTGACCCTGTTTTGAGTACAGTCTAAAAATAGATAAACAGTCTTTCTTTTTAATTTGCTAGATACTGGGAGGCCACTCCTGTCAAACTTAACTCATGTCACTTGGCGCATTAAGTCCAACATTTGGTATTAGTTTGTATTAGTTCTTTCAAATTTGAAAACAATGTTAGAGAACATTTGGAAGACAAATTTCCTGTCCCAGCCAGCTGAACAAAAACATGGCCTCATAATAAATTTAACTTCTTTTCAATCCAAAATTCTTTTTTTTTTTACCATTGTCAGCTGCACAATGGTTGAATCACTTTCTTGTTTTATGATGCGCTTATAAAGTTACTGCTTTGGAAGACATCTGCTTGATAAATGTTTTCCCAGGTTAGCTTTTAAGCAATTGAATCACAAAATCACTAGTCCATATAGAATGACAGAAAGAGAGCATACACTGAAATTAAAAACTTGAGATGTTTTAAGCTGGCTCTCATAGCATGATGTTCTTTTTGGACATATAAGAGAAACATACCGGTTTTGGATATGTATCAGAGGAAATCTTTGCTTTTAAAACAGTGAATGTATTTCCAAAACATGTCTAGGATAAGATAAAAAGTATTTCTAAAATCATGTCAGCTGTTAAACTGCAAGTGATACATTCTTAAGGAGCTGATATTGATATGTTCCAGGCATTGCTTTCGCTATGGGAAAAGTGCAAACCTAAGCGAGCAAAGGACTCACACACGGTGTTAATCTATTAGGATTCATTGTGACCTTAAGATGTTGCACGTCTCTGCCAGCAGTTGCCATCTCCCTGGCTGTGCTGGCAGAATGATTGTGTGAGAGTCCTCTGTCCCCATCGGTGCAAAGCGCCCTCTTAGTCTGTGGTTCCACCTCTGCAGAAACCCATTCCAAACTGAGCTGTCACTGTCACACTTTCCCTTGGGCCCTGTATAACTAACTGGCATGCCTAGATAAGTCCCACCAAAAGCGTGAGACAGGTTGTGGAATTCTCTTTTGGCCACATGCGAGTTGTCCACCTGTTCATCTGCAGGAATGCAAGGACTGGTACAAGGCTGTACCCTTCTTTTAAATTGCCATTACAGGTGTCCTTGAAGCAGTAAAGCTGTGGAAGCTAACATTGCCACGGTTACCTGAGCAAACAGCCTGGAACTGACATCTCTTTGCTCCAGCTGTTTACGTGTGTCCTTCCATGTGTGATTACGACCCTCTTGGCTGTGTCAATTGGACTAACAATGCGCCATCCTCCAGTAGCATATGTATATGTAATATCTTGGGTAAAAACAAGTGAAGGGATTTAGTGTCTGAAGGACCCACAGCCAAGTGGGAACTTTTAAAACTGGCGCATCTAACAAAGGGTATGTATTCTGGAGCTGTGCCTAAAGGTGTAATTTTCACATTACTGGCTCTTGGGCACCAGCGACAGTCTAAAAGGTTCCTACTTCTTGTCCCCTTTTTGCTCAGAGGTTAATTGCTGGCAGTACCTGCGATTGCTTATATAAAGGTAACTCTGGAAAGTCCCCACAAACAAAATTTTCTCTTTCAGATTGCATAAATATGGTATTGGTAGAATTGAACACAGGTTATTTGCAGCAATGCTGTAAGACATCTCTCTATTTTCAGACCCTTGAGTAGACTCCAGACAGCATAACTGAAGACTGGACAGTGGTTGGATGACTATCTAGCTAATACCGCTTCACTTAAAATGCCTGCAACAGGTTGGTTGAGGTCCAATCTCAATAGGCATGTTTACATTTGTAGAGAGGAGTAACTGCTCCCTTTGGAGGTATATTCTTGTCTTGTTTCCATTCATTTATATGTACGAAGAATAAATTCCTAGTTAGCCACCCTGCATACTAGTCAGTAAGCAGCACAATTGTAGGATTTTTTTTTTCCACACATTTGAAGACTGAAATGAACCTGAAGATGAGTTGGTACTATTTCCACTTTAGTTTTTCTAAGTCATTAGCGAGTCAGAGTAAATGGATGCCTTGAAGGCTGGCTAATTTGTTTATAATAGTAAACAGCTCTGGTTTTGAGGGAGAGAAAAGCCATCAAACACTTCTGTGCATGGATGTTCATTTCCAAATATCTGAAAAATGATTGAGGTTGTATAATTGATACATTCAGGAGAGGAATGCATAGAAATTGTCGCCTTTATCCACCAAATAGAGCTTTTGCAGCCTTTCACAACTTCCCATATGTTAATGAAAAACATTTTCTGAGAAATTGGCAGCTTCATGCTTCGTAGCTGATGCCAGCTTTTTTCATGGACCAGTTCAAGGCAGAGCAAAGGGAAAAATGCCTTGTTTTAGTGCGTGAATTACTCTGACAAGCTTTCACATTGCCCCTCCTCTTATTAATATTCCTTTTGATGTGAGCTTGTAAAACAGAGGATTGGCTGTTAATCTCTGGGATCTCAAGGGCTTTTGGCAGTGGCCCATAATTGATGTGTTCACATGGCTGTTGTCTGACTACTAATGATTAGACAGCAGTGTTATCTCCCAGCTAAATCAGTGTTGCTTATAAATCACACTTGAGAAACTGCAGTTTCATTTTTTCAAAGGATCTGTACATGTCTATATAGTTTGATAGAACTGCCAGAATCATTTCATGATTTCATGACAGCTTAGATTAGATTCATTTTTTTTTGTTGTTTCAGTTGAGCAAAACATTTGAATTTCTACCAAGCATTCAAAATGTTTCTTTTTGTTTGTTTGTCTTTGTTATAAGCCCATCATGCAGTGGATAGAATACAAAGGATATGGACAGTTAGAGCAGACCAGAGAATGGAAAGTGCAAGGAGCTGCAGAATATAACATGAGAGGTGGAATACTTGGACTAGTGATTTCTTTTGCTTTATGGGAACAGAAAGGGAGCTTCATTTGCAGCAGGTGTTGATTACACTGTTATACTACAAAAATAGTCTCTGAGAGTTTAAGAAAGGAGGAAGTTAAAAGTTAGGTTGACATACTGAAACACAAGGTGTTTCAACAACAGTGTTGGGGATTTTCTGGGTGAAATCGATTTTCGTGGCACGCCTCTGTTCTTTCTCAGCAAGACAGGAATGATAAGCCCCTACTAAAACTCTGTGAATGTAAACTTTTACCTGTGTTTGGGTGCTTAGAGAGCATGCCAATGAGGATCCTGAGGTACTAAGGCAAAATCAATAGGGAAATGTCCTTTTGAGATCAGGGACGTGAGAACAGATGTCTCAAGGTGACCTGCTCCTAAGCTACAGAAAAGACAAGATTTGGCTGTCTGTTTAGTAGCCTGTAATCAGATAACTTGGTGCTGGTAGTCTAAATAGTCTTGTGAAAGAGAATTAAGTGAATGCTAACGCTGCGTTTCTCCTTTCCACCAAAACTGTGTGGCCTCAGAACTGAGGCAAGTAGGTAAGTAAATTTAGGAAGATCTTCCCTGCTGACTCTATTTCTTGTGTTTGCCTTCATACTCTAAGCTTAATCCTTCAGTCTCATTGTTAAGGATTATTGGGCAGTTTGCATCAGTACCATGTTCAGTTTAGAAAGAGAAAAAAACCCAACCAAAACCAATATGGTGGGAATAGGTATTTGCTGTTGGCTACTCACAAGGATTATTTTCCTCTTAAAAAACTTCACTGTACATGTATTATTTCCAGAATATTTTTAGAGCTCTTTAAAAATTATTTCAAATGCTATTTACTTTTCTCCCTGGTAAAATAAACTCTACAGTCCAAATTTTGCCCACAGTTAGGCTTCAGTGGAATAAGTCTGTACTTGCACCACAGTAAAGGTGTATGCCAGCTGAGAGAAAAAAGTTACTTGTAATAAATTGACTTTCCCGAGTTTATTTTTATTATTAACTATAGATATTCAACAGCAGGTAGTTGCAGGGATAGCTAAATAGCTAATAGCTGTTATAGCTAAATAATAGCTAAATAAGTTGAACTATCACAGTGAAAACGAAAGCTGAAAGGTCATTTCTGAAGTGTTTCCTTTAGTGACTTGGTAAATAGTCATGAATGTGTGTGTCCCATTCTTAAAAGTAGTAAAACTGTCTTGTCCTTTAAATAAGATGAGGACATGGTATCATGCACTTGGTAGTGTTTGTAGCTAATGCAATGAAGTTGGTCTTGGAAATACAGAGCAAAAGTAACTGATATGCTAACTAACTGAGATCCTAAACTCTACTGTAAAGGCCAATTGGGCGATTTATGGCATCAACGCAGGAATATATTAACCAGATATCCACCTGTCTTGCCTAAGGGCTACCTAAATTAAAAATTCTCAGGTCTGTAGACACTGATAAATACAGGGCCTTGAAGTCAAATGATGAGAGTTCAGAATATGCTAAAAACTGTAATGCATAAGAATCTAGTGAGGCAACTAAAAGTTTTTGATATGCATAAACCATCAAGGAAGCTCGGTTCTGTTTCTGAGAATTATAGAAGTTCTTTGACAAGTTTTTGGAAGAGAAATTAATGATTTAGTTGATTTTCCTCAACAAAAAATTGTTGAGTTGAGGAAGCAACAGACTGAATTATATTGTGTCCCAATTTTGCACTTCCAAAGTATAGTAGTCAGCAAATGGGGAAAAAGGCAACAAAAAACCTAGCCATAGGCCATTGACATGCAGAAAGTTGAAGAAGCCATTTGTCAAAGAAGCCATTTGTCTTCTAAGTCTTGTTTTCCACTGGATCACACATTGAGGATTCCTGGAAAAACTCACAAGGTTACATTGATTCTTTATGTCCCTGTGCTGCAGAATAGCTGAAAAGGCAGCTATTCCACCAGATTGCAGTCACATCATGGACTAAGTGAAGCCATCTTTTTGGTAACGGAGAACTTCTGCTGCAGGATCATGGGATTGTGGCATGATTTGCTTGCACATTGAGAATGAAAACTTGAAATGTAACAGTTAAATGTCTTCAGTCATGGTTCAATTCAATACTTTATTATCTTTCTATACACAAATAAGAGTGGGAAAATTTTCCTTGGTCATTTGCTGTCTTGATATGTAATAGAACAAGCATAGCTCCATTCCTGGGTCAAAGTCTCACACCTCTTAGAAACAAATGTTGGCAGCTTCAGGGTACCATTTATTAATAATGCCGTGAGATTTCCATAAGCTTACCTTCTTTACCTTTTTTCAGACTCAGAACCCTGAAAGGTTGAGTGTAGCAAAAATTTAGGAAGTAAAAGGTGAGTGTCATCTTTAAAATGAAAAGCTTCTAAATGGTCACAGAACTTGATGAAGCAGCATCTAACACTTACAAGCAAATGTCTGGGCCTTGATTTTTACCATATTCAGTGGCATGAGACCGTCTGATACTGGAGACCATCTTCGGCATGGTCTGCACCCAAACAGTTCAGAGAAATTCCTTCTTGACTGTGGAATGCAGTGTATCTTTCTAGGCAGGGTAGGTATCTTGAGCGAATTTCACTGCTCAGTTATTCTGTATTAAAGCTTGGCAAAGCACCCAGGCTGACTGAATAAAAGCGTGGAAGTGCAAGACTGAAGAGCTAACCAAGAGAAATCAACTTTTAATGGAGAACGGTGTTCTAGAGACCTATGATCAAAATTATCTCAATGAATATGATTTTCTTGGGCTGAAAGAAGAGAAATGTCTTTACTAGAAATTTGCAGGTGGTGATCTGGGCATCCTCCCAGGACTCTGCCAAACATTAGAGTTGACATACAGTTTTTCACAGATGCAGCCTTTGGCAGAAGGATATCACTGGCAGCTGTCAAATGCTAATCTTTCCCACAGTAAAATGGGTGAATGGCTTTGGGAAATCCCAAGCATCTGAGCTAGAACAGAAGATATGAGAGATGACAAGGAGCTTTCTTTGCCTGTTGTTTAGCACCATTATTTCTGCATTAGACCCTACTCAGAGCTTTGAGTTTTCATCCTGGTCTTCGTTGTACATGAATAATTTCCTAAAAAAAACAACCTAGCATTAACATGTCTGTGGAGGTGCTGTAGATACAGTCACATAATGTCTGAGGAGGTCTGGAGGTCTGCATGCAGGAAGTATATGTAACTGTCAAAAGACTGACTTTGCAGAACTGTGTGTGAGTGCTGGTTCAGCCGCTGATGGGAGTGGCACAGAAGATCTTGAATACAAAATTTCTTCCTTGTTCCTTGTAGTAAAAGGTTAGTAGCATAGTGAAGGCTTTAAGTGGATTTTTTTTTTAATGTAATAATAATATTAAGAATATTGAAATTATTCCAGTTGTGAGTGATATGCTGATTTACTGCAAAAAAAAAAGAAAAGGTGTCAGTTTCTGTTAGTGCGTCTTTTTGCTTGCTTTTCCCCCCCTTTCTCTCCAGCTACTCAGTTGAATGAAGTAGAGAAGTTAATTTTTAAGAGTAGGAAATACTTAGAATCTCCAAATAGATGCTACTTATGTTACTCAGTTCAACACAATTACATGTCAGGTTTCTCATCCATACTGCAATATTTGTAAAGCATAAGTGTATTTTTTTTATTATTCTCAAACATAGGTTTTTAAGTCTAAAATTTGGATGAAATTTAGACAGCCTGAATCTCTTTCATCCTTCTTTTATATTCAAGCTCTTGTGATTCTCAACTAAGTTTACCAAAAAAGTAGCTTCCTTAGTACCTCTGACTTTTCTGTATTTTGAATGTAAGGCTTGTAATAGATATGTCTGTCCTATGACCAAAATTCTTTCTACATCCATATCTTGTAGTATTTCTTTCCTATTTTCTAAGCATGGTTTTTAATAAATAAAATACCTCTAGGTAATGACAAGTATTTCAGAAGTATAATTAAATCCTTCTCATCTTAAAGAAAACAAAACATTGCTTCTATTAGGTATGGTGTCAAAATGCTTCTGAGCGGCATCTTATGTAAATTTAGATGCAAGAAATACTAAATTGAGATTAAACTGAGGTTTTTTTTCAGATGAAATGGAGGTTCTTCATGTGGGTAATTTCTATTGCATGTTAGAATATGAAGGGATACTTTTAGTTTTAAGATGCGTAAAGTCTTTTCTTGTAGCAAGAAAAGATTTAAAGATCAATGAGATGTCTAGAAATGCAGATGAACTCCTGAGCACACAAGCATTTTTTCCATGTCACATTTTCCCACATTGTTTTCTTCCAGAATAGTTTCGATGATTTCATTAGAATTACTTCTGATTTATGATCACAGAATAAGAGAATTGTAGGGGTTGGATCATCTAGTCCAACCCCCCTGCCAAAGCAGGGTCACCTAGAGCAGGCTGGACAGGAACGCATCCAGGTGGGTTTTGAATATCTCCAGAGAAGGAGACTCCACAACCTCTCTGGGCAGCCTGTTCCAGTGCTCTGTCACACTCAAAGGGAAGAATTTTTTCTGCATGTTCAGACAGAACTTCCTGTGTTCCAGCTTGTGTCTGTTACCTCTTGTCCTGTCACTGGGCACCACTAAGAAGAGCCTGACCCATCCTCTTGACACCTGCCCTTGAGATATTTATAAGCATTGATGAGTTTCCCTCTCAGTCTTCTCCAGGCTAAACAGACCCAAGTCTCTCCGCCTTTCCTCACAAGAGAGATTCTCCAGTCCCTTGATCATCTTTGTGGCTCTCCTCTGGACTCTTTCCAGAAGTTCCCTGTCCTCCTTGAACTGGGGGACCCAGAACTGGACACAGTACTCCAGCCTCACCAGGGCAGAGTAGAGGGGGAGGGTGACCTCCCTTGACCTGCTGGCTACACTCTTTTTAATGCACCCCAGGATACCGTTGGCCTTCTTGGCCACGAAGGCAGATTGCAGGCTCGTGGTCAACTTGTTGTCCACGAGGACTCCCAGGTCTCTCTACAGAGCTGCTTTCCAGCAGATCAGCCCCCAACCTGTACTGGTGTATGGGATTGTTCCTCCCCAGGTGCAGGACCCTACACTTGCCCTTGTTGAACTTCATCAGGTTCCTCACGGCTCAACAACTCTAGCCTGTCCAGATCTCGCTGAACGACAGCACAGTCTTCTGGTGTGTCAGCCACTTCTCCCAGTTTTGTATCGTCAGCAAACATGCTGCGGGTACACTCGGTCCCCTCATCCAGGTCATTGATGAATATGTTGAACAAGACTGGACCAAGTACAGATCCCTGGGGAACACTGCTAGTTACAGGCCTCTAGCTGGACTCTGCACCACTGGTCACAACCCTATGAACTCTGCCACTCAGCCAGTTCTCAATCCACTTAACTCACTGTCCTCTCATCTAACCCAGACTTCCTAAGCTTACCTATGAGGATGTTATGGGACACAGTGTCAAAAAATCCTTGCTGAGGTCAAGATAGACAACATCCACTGCTCTCCCCTCATCCACCCAGCCAGTCATGTCATCATAGAAGGCTATCAGATTGCTCAAACGTGATTTCCTCTTGGTGAATCCATGCTGACCACTACCAATGACTTTTTTTTTAACTCTACATGCTTAGAGATGACTTCCAGGATGATCTGTTCCCATCACCTTTCCAGGGATGGTGGTGAGGCTGACCAGCCTGTAGTTTCCTGGATCTTCCTTCTTGCCCCTTTTGAAGACTGGTGTGACATTAGCTTTCCTTCAGTCCTCAGCCACCTCTCCTGTTCTCTATGACTTTTCAAAGATGAGGGAGAGCATCTTTGCAATAACATCTACCAGTTCCCTCAGCACTCATGGGTGCATCCCATCAGGGCCCATGGATTTGTGGGTATCAGGTTTGCTTAAATGATCTCTAACCTGATCCTCCACGATCTTCCTTACTTCAGGCTTTGTCTCCTACCTCCAGAGTCTGGGGTTCCTGAGGGTCAGCCTTATCAGTAAAGATTGAAGAAAAGAAGGCATTCAGTAGCTCCATCTTCTCTGCATCCACTGCCACCAGGGCACTCACCTCATTCAGCAAGTAATTCTGTGAATGAGATTTGAATGAAGGCTTCTGGGGTCACTGTTGCTTTAGAAAATTAAGGTAGGGGCAACTCTACTTCATATAAAAACAAGGTAATCTTCCTTTCATCATAAAATCTAAAGAAAGCAATCTGGGGAAAGCAAAACTTCCATATAGGGCTGAATTCCTTTATTTCAGACATAGTGATTCTATGAAGTATTAATTCATAACTCTAAAGAACTTGTCAATGTTGTTTTTAGGGCTGGAGGTTTCTCACTCCTTTCAGTCTTTCTGTTGGTGGTTTTTGGTTTTTTTTAAGGAATGATTTAGTTTTGGGAAGGGTCAGGCTTTGTTTTTAGTTTTGGGAAGGGTCAGGTTTTCTACCATAATAGGATTCAGATCTTTTTTTTTCATTCTTTCTTCTAGTGCAGACATTAGCACTGGGAATGCTTTTTTTCTCAATTTAAAAAGCAGCCCTTCCTTGGAAGGGCTTATCCTGACCCCTCTGTCTTTGTCCTTAAACCTGCTCCTCTGCCTTTGTCCAGGCTGTATGTTGGTAGATGGATTAAAAGGCTATCAGTATGTACATTTCAAAATCACCTGGTGGGTGACACTGCAGTAGTGTATGGCTCCGTTTGGTCTTAGATTGGTAGACTATGTCATCACAGAGATATATCTTCAAAGATATACCTTCATTAATGAGGTGGAACTATATATACGTTCATAGTTATGTATGCAGTAGTGCATTTGATGTGTCACGTCACGTGGCCTGGCTGCATGGCAGCTATTTTCTAGTTTGCATTTTGTGATTTATGACAGAAACATTTCTCACTTAAGATACACACCCTCTGAAATTTGAAATGAAAAAAATGCATAGATACAGAATACTTCCACTTGGTAATATGATCAAAAGTTACCTGTTTCAATCTCTGTGAAAAGTGACTTTATTTTGACTACTACTGTAAATCCACTTCTCTCAGCACCACGTCAGATGGGGCCATAGGTGTTCCTAGTATCTTGTTCTTCTTTCATCCGGGTGAGTTTTCCACAGGAGTACATGAGAGACTCTGTCCCATAAAGACTTAAAATTCTCCCATTCCTGCAGGAATGGGAATATGGTGTGACTGATTGCAATAGTATGATGTTGGGTACTCTCTTATCTGGGAAATCCCCTCAAACCTTCTTCGGTGAGCTTATCATTACATCATATTAGGAAATTGTGGATAAAGGACAAAAGGACACACAATTTCAAACGTAATTCCAGACTGCATCACGAAGATGAGTTTTGATGAGCAGAGCTTAATTTCAGCATGTAAAATGTCTGAGTAACTAATGGAGAACCCTGCTTATTAGGAAGTCTTGGCCTTTTCTAGTTAGGGTGATATTCCTCTCTTTTCCATACCCTCTTTCTCATACTGACTAATGTTATGCAGCCACGAAAATATTTTTTAGTCATGTTCAGATAGAGGAGAGCTCCGTGGAGCACTGACTACATTGCTTGGCAGGCATTCTTCATTTTCTGTGAGCTTTCTACTACTGAGAGCCATAGCTCTCTGATACAATCAAACACTTGGCAGTGGAAAGCTGCCATGAATAACACTCCAGCTTTGTATCCTTTGTCACTAATCAGCTCTCAAAAGCTCTTGGAATTAGGTGAATGAAGAAAATATTGCTTGAATATTTCTATCTTTTTTGGAGCCCTTTGATTATGTGTATAAAGAGAGCATCTATGTAAATAACCTTTCTCAGATTTAGATTTTCGTTCTCGTATTGGAATCTCTCGTGTGATAAACAGCAAGGCTACTGCTCAGTATGCGCCAACACCTGGGAATAATCATGCAAAAATAACAGTGAGAAACTGCAGAGCATCTGTTCTTGACATTAACTTTCCTCAGTTTGACAGACTGCCACCACCAGATGTTAGTCTTATGTGCCTTTTTTCCACTGGAGATGGCAGCCTTCCTGCCTCTCTCTTTGCCTCTAATAGCTTACATCAGTGCCCTTTGGAGAATTCATGAAAACAATTGTGTCACCACAACGATCGCTGAGAACCACCACTTTGCTGTGCTGACGTTACGATTATCAAACAAGATGGGATAATTTTAAAACATGGAAAACTGGAGCGATGTTTAAGCTCAGCATATTTTTTTGTCTTAAAAGTAAGGTCATATTTGTGCAACGAACATGAACCTCAGTGGCAGTATATGTCTGCTAAATTCTCAACCAAAGCTTAGTGTTTTAATTCACAGAGCAACAGCCGCTTTTACCGCAATATACACCCTTTGGCCTTGTCCTGTGTGTTTCTAGTGGAAAACATGAATATTTATTAGCAGGTCTAAATAAACCAGAACTGAGTACAAATATTTGTAACAAAGGACTTAGTAGCGTACACTGTCAGATCTGTGCTTTCTTTAGCTTCCCCTCACTGTTTATAATACTTGGAAAATGGAAGACACATCTGCCAATTTAGTCTACGTTCATTTAAAACGTTGAATAGTTTAGTATGATAATAGCAAACACTTTGTTTTTTCTCTGGCTTTGTGATGAGTATGTTTTACCAAAGAATGATGTTGCATGTGTAGTAGGAGGTTTTGCACAGCTTTACAAAACATCATGTAAACTATCCAACAGGCCGTTCAGCAGGATTTCTTGGTATCATAAAGGGATGTGGCTTAGCTTTTCTTAAGCACTGGGCTCCATTTACATGCCGGCTACAGATCCTGATCCTCTTCTGGCTTGAAGTAAGATACATTAAGAACTCCTCTAAATGATGCCTGGGGGGTCCCAGTCAACCCCTTTTCATTGACAGAGCCCCATCAGGCAGCCCGTGCCAGGGAGCAGGGCTCTCTGCCATCCAACTCTTTGCCTCCACTGGGCATCAGCCAGCGGCTGTGTAGCGTGGAATCAGCGTCCTCCCACACTGGGCATATACACCATTACGGTTCTGTGTTAAGCTTGCTATTAGATATTGCGAGTAGCAGCTGCTGTCGGGGGTCAGCTGATACTCGTCTTGCCTGTGTGCATTCGAGTCTGCTCTGCAAAGCATTCTTGTCTGTGCTTTAGCTCTGCAATTGCGATGGCATGAAGAGAAGAATAAAGGTATTATACTTGACTACATTGGTTTTATGCCACAGGAGCTCTGCTTTACTCAGTAGAATTTTGCTGGTATTAGCAGGTTTTCACCTCCTAATGGATGCCTTTAGTAGTCACGTTTAGTAGTCACGTTCGATTTTTTTTTTTTTTTACTTTGTCCTACCTCGAACCTGAAGATTATTCCAGTCCTGAATAAAAAGAACGCACCTAAAATGAGGAAGAGTTTGGAGAAAAATGGGTTATAGGTCCCTCCTATCACTTTCCTAGTTCTAGTGTAATTGAGATCAGAATGCAGGTTGGTTATATAAAGATCATACAAAGCATTTTTGTTAAATAATTAGCACTCTTAAAGTTTGTGTGCACAATTAAAGGTGTTGGCCCTCAGTTTGTACATATGACGGACACTCAAAGCATAATAATAGTTACAAAGGCCAATTGTAACAATTCTTACAATTTTTAAATAAGTTCTTTTTAATTTCAGATTTCCATTTTATTTTCTCATTATGAAAAGTGGCCACGTGATGAAGTGAGCTGATCTGTGATACAAAGGGTATATAATACAAGGATAGTACTCCTTCGTGCTTTCTTCTCTTTGTATCTCCATTTGCCAACTTGGCTTCAAAAGAAACAAAATTAACTTTGATCTGCGTTGATAGATTTGAATGAAACCTAGATGACAATGTACAGCAAGTCATTATGTCTTTTCTGTTGAGCCTTCTTACAGGGTCCGAAATTAAAAACAGCATAAAGACATTTGATCATCTATTTGAAAGCAGTTATAAAGTAGCCATTTTAAAAAAATAATTGCAGAATAATTTCTCGTTGTGGTATCTATGATCCAGTGGGCCAAATAAACGTGAATGTTAGGTGGTTTAGTGCCCTATTGAGTGGGCACACTCTTATCCTCATTCAGCTATCTTTCATGGGACAAAGGACCTTATTGGCTACAGTAGGGTACTGAGAACCCTTAGGCCAAATCTGTATACAGAAAATCTGCTACAGGGTATATTGGAAGTTATACGGGAAAGAGAACTTCTTCAGTTCAGATACAGATGTGGTCTCTGTGTGAATTGTCTGTGTGCAGACTGATTGTCTGGTGAGGTGTATTCTTCCGAATACGCATTTTGGAAACCCAGAGAAATTAGATGGTTTGGATAGATTCTTGTAAAAGTCCTCATCTGTTATTTCAAGTAGAAAGATGTAAATGTTATCTGTAAGCTGTTAGGTGGGTGATCCTAATGTATTTTAAATGATTGGATGACAAGAGATTATATTTGATGCCATATGGGTATTAGAATTGTTCCAAGTGCTAATTTCTCTATGATGCACATGAAAAAAATGGCATTTATATGTCTTTATACTGTCTTTATAAATGTTTGTCTTTAAACAGAAAATGAAGTTCCCAGTTTGCAAAATTAATTTCCATCTATAAATCAGTCTCTGTCAACGCCAAGAAAATAGTGGCCTTAGTCCTTGTTTTTAAAATATATTATTATTTCATACTAGCGGTCTATGACAACAGGGAATAGTCTTGTAGAAATGTAGCAATTTGCCTTGTTTAGCATGATAGATATTTTAGTACTTAATTTTTCCTGTGCAGCATTTGGGCTGATGTCAAAAAAATTAAACTCGTAAGACTGAAATTACCCGGGATACACCAAATCCCTGCAGTCTCAGCAAACTGGGCTTTATTTATTTATTTATTTATTTATTTATTTTTAAATCTCACAGCACCATTATAGTAAGCTTGTCTGTTGTTTTCAGGTTGATCCCCTGTTTACAGTGCCTGCACCTCCACCTCCGATTTCCAGCAGTATCACACCTCAGATTCTGCCTTCCTACTTTTCCCCATCTTCATCCAATATTGCAGCACCAGTCGAGCAGCTTTTGGTACGGACTCGTTCAGTGGGTGTAAATACTTGCGAGGTTGGAGTAGTAACAGAACCCGAATGCCTTGGACCCTGTGAGCCTGGGACCAGCGTGAACTTGGAAGGAATTGTGTGGCATGAAACTGAAGAAGGTAAATTGTTTTTTCCATTAGGTTTGTCTGTTACGTTAACAAGGAGGAGACTTTTGCTGTATCTGCCTGGGTGCTAACTAAGGGCTTGCTAGTCTGTTGGGACATCATTATGTACAATGGCAGTCACAGCTTTATAGCTCAGCTAGTGAGTTTTTCTTTTAAAAACCAATGGCATTTTTTAAATTATTTAAGTAACTGTGTTTTCCAAATGACCTACCACGTAACCCCAGTTAACAATACAAGTGTTACCTATTGCTATATTGACAAAAGCATATGGAGAAATAGCTAATAGAATAAGATAAATGTGCTATTTAAATGCACATCATGAGCAGGGCATATGTGGTGGGAGTGAATGTATGAATAGTTTAGCTGAAAACTTAGAAAGCTGAATATTTTGGAATTCAGACACTATGATCAAAAATGCCACCAATATGTAAGAACAGAAGCCCCAGAGACCCTGCAGAAATTCAATTTGATGTGATTATTGTTTGCATTTTGGTTATTTGAAACATGCTTTAAGAGGAAAGCATTCTTCCTTGAAGAGCAGTGTTCCATCTGGTGAAGAAGTGCTTTCTAAACCAGAGTGATTTCTTTAATATTTTTGAAGGCATTTGGCCAAGTAGGAGTGCTGGAGAGCTTTGGGGAATACTAACCGTTGATTTGCTATGATTTAGAACAAAGTAAGTAGGAAGAGGATTATGTTGTGATATGCAGATTTTTCCATTTTGGTTTTCAAAAGCTCATTATTAAAATACCAGCTCTCTCCTGTTAATGCTAAAACTACTGCATTTTTGGTTTAATAATAGTGGATTTCTCCAGTTATAGCTGCTTGAGAGTCTTTCTGTGATTGTTCCTGTGTTTGATTTGAGGATTATTTAATTTTTAGTGATCTATCTCCCTCAACAATGAAAACAAGATTATTTACAAAAGGATATAATGAAAGCATACAGCAGTGCATTGCTTCATGATAAATCCTGACATCCTTCACACCTAACACACAATGGCATTTGGTCCTTTGCAGTGATATATAAGACCTCACCAAAGTGCTCTACACTGTCCTCTCAAAAATCAATAGAGAGGGTCAGATTTACTTGCTTTTATATGCTTTCATCCATCCATCTTTCTCTCTGTGTATGTCTACAGCAGATTCATAAGGTAGATTGATCCTTTTAGATTGTTTTTAAAGCACAGTATAAATTCTGTTTTAAAATATCCCTGCAGAGATGACTGCCCTTAGCAGCTCCAATCTTCCTTGACTGGCCTGTATTAACCAGAGTTGGAATGTGTGGGCGTTAACTGTGTTGACATGAAAGAGCAGTAGCTGTTAATAGTGTTATTCTTGCTGAATAAACTAAACTTCTGACCCCCGCTGAATTTAAGAAGCCTGCCTTGTTAAAGGTTTGGCACCAGAAATGAAGTATTTAAAAAAGTGCATTCTGGTCAGGATGACATTCCATTTACCAGTTTCTCAGCACTACTGGTTTAAAAACTCTTGTTAGTTAATAGAATTTAACTCCTTTAGCCTTTTCCCGTTTTGTTTAAAGCAATTTTCTGAAACAACTCGAGTTCAATGATGAAATATTTCAGTGAAAGGGTTTTGAATGTGCCTGTTTTCACAGCTTTACAAATACTGTTTGGTGACACTACAGCTATGAGTGACTACAATAGTAGATATAATGGAATTCTAAAATACTCTAGAAAATGCAGATTAAGAGACTGAAGATAATTGATATGATTTCATATTGTATGGCCTGTACTGTGCTCTTTGTGTTTTACTGTTTCAGACCCTGCTGACTGAAGAAAATAACATAAATTTTATTCTGCTTTTCCCAGTGTTCACAATCAACAGTGTATTATGAAAAATGAGTTCCTAATGAACATTTTTGCATTTTAATTAAGTTTTGACGTTTGGGGCACACATATATATGTGTATATTTAGCTGTTTTCAAATTTTCTGACATGTTCATGAAAGCAGCTATATAGCAGCTTGCGTGAAGCAATTTCTGCCAAATTTCAGAAAACAGGGTGCAGATGGGTCTTCTATTTATCTTTAACAGAAGGAAAATTATGAGATACTCATTTTCTTCAGTTATGATTTTGACTTTAATTAGGCCAGAACATGACCTTTCCTAAATTGGTGTAAATCCAGAATACTCTAACTGAAATCTTTGTAATTGGTGACATCTAAAATCATCTTGATGTTCATAATGACCAACTAAAATACAGATTTCTTTTGTGATGCCCATATGTTTCTTTCATATTCCTCCCTTCACTGCTTTCCAAAACCTAATAAAAGCACACATGCAAACTGACATCTATCTAGCTATCTATAAATATGATAGCTTTTTAACGTAAAACAATTCTAAGAAACTAAGGTATGAAAATTTCTGACCTTGGCTTGTGCTTTTAGGTATTTGAATTATTTTGTACCTGATTTAGCCACCCTGTAAGATGAGTTGTGAGGTGATTAGAGTAGATGTCTGCACACTCTGGCATATGGGAACTATGAACCAAATGTGCAGCTGAGCAGCCTTCATATGCTCCACCAACTAGCAGTGGGAATGCAAATACAGAAAGGATGTGGTGATCACAGTTATTATAATAAGAATAGTAGAGTGAGTAGAGAAAGGTGAAATTGGATATTTTATGTAGAACTCATTACTAAATGTAATATATGCTTTATAAAGGAGAAATCATGAGAATTCATGTTTTGCACGTTTTCAGTATCTGAATTAAGCAGCTTTCTTTTAGGAATGTTAAACAAGTTGTCACATTCTGTTGCATTCATTCTTCAAGGTCAGAAAAAGGATAATGTTTGGGTTTCTTACTCATATTTTTAAGATAATCACTCCAAGGAGGAGGAGGGAGGAAGCAGCATTGGATTTCAAACAAAACTGTGGCAGATCAAAGGGAGCGTTGTTACTACAGCTCTTTTCATTTATTCCATGCCAATCTATTCAGTTGACTTGATCAGCAGATTTAATAAAACGGACTCTTTTTTTTCCAGAGTGTTTTATTCTTAAAATGTGTAGAGGGAAGCTAGCATCTGAAGTCTGTCACATTTTATTACAGGGCTTTGTAAGTAGCCATAGCTGGTTACCCATATAATTGACTGAGACTGCTGGTTATCACATGGGCTTTTCTCAGTTGCGCTAATAAGTTGTCTAGTGTTTAATTTCTACATATGTAGGCAGTAGGCATTTTCGTCTGCATAATGACACCTTGTTTGGATCTGACCTGATAATGTGGCCAAAATGGTGCTAATGGCTGTAGAAAAGAATATTGAAGGAACTAGTTGAGGCTACCCTGTAGTAGTGGATTGAGAAATGGTTATGGGCAAGTCAACCTGAAAGTTGGCAGCTGATGTGGATATTAACACCAGAAACTACTACCCAGTAGCAGTAAAAGTCCTTCACAAAAAGCAGCTTGGTAGTGTTACAGGAGTGTATTTTTTTGTTCGGTTTAGTTCGTTGGTTCTTCTCATACTCTAAGAAGCAGCTGCTAAAAGTCTGTATTTCTATACTGAGAAATAAGGTTTATCTAGAATCAGGTACTTGCTAAATCCTGCAATTATCTTCTGGGAAAACAGTTTTGAAGAGAACGGTAATTGTTTCTTGCTGCCTGGAGCAAATAAAAATGACCCAGAAAAAAAAGGAAACCGCCAACCAACTTTCTAAATTGCTTAGAGCTTGCTTTTTTGTTTAGTTTCTCACACGCAGTTGCCCTGGGTCATGTCCTGTTTTTTGGTTCTACATCTAGTAGTAGAGTCTGCCTTTAGATGTGGGAAATGCTAGTTCTGATGATGTGTTGTTTGCTTGAAAACTGTGTAGGAGACAGCCATCCATCACCTTGCTGCCTTTGTGTGCAGAACAAGCTGTCTACAAGAGGCGTTGGAGCTCTCACACTGCTGCACTCCCATTCTTCGTCCTTGTGCAGTTTGGGTACAACTTGCTGTTGATGTTCAGTAACAAATAATGGGGAGATAAGTTGTGTTTTCCAGAGTGTCCTCTTTCAGGGTTGGCTTGTTGAGACTAGGTGTCCAGTGTAAAAAATAGGAATCTCCTGGATCTCAGAAATCTGATGGGGTCACCTCAAGGGTATTCCAGATTTATCCTAGCATTAGTTCTGATGCTATTTTGCAGAAATTTTCCATAGAAAGGAGAACGCTTAGATGACAAGGAGGCATGCTGGTACTTGTGTATGATTTTCCCAGCCTGCCACATTTGCAACTAGATGTTGTTTTGAAAACATATCTGTTGCACAGAGCTGATGTGGATTCCTCCCTGCCTTACTGTGTGGTGTTAGTTTTGCAAAAACTATTTTAAAAGAACGGTCTGTTTTAAATGTCTTTGGTTATGTATGTGTTTGTACATGCGTATATAAGTAAGGGTGTGTATGTGTCTATAGAAACAGAATTAGAAGAATGAGAAGTAGTCTGACGGCCTCTGATTCCCCTTAGCAGATTTTGTGGTTTAACAACCACATTTTCCTACTTTTACAAGTACAAAGGCATGATAAAACAATGAGACTTGTAATGTTGAAAGTCGTGTTAAATATGTAAGTAAACAAATGCCGAAATTAGAGATTTAAAAAAAAATCTCTTTTATCAAGGAACATTACAATAATTCATAGAAATTCAGATAAACATGATTAAATCATGCTATTGTCTTGACCTCAGGCACAGAGTTTATAGAGAGAGTTAATATCCTTTATTAAACCAAGTGATACAGTTGTTAAAAATGGGTAAGCTTTCAGACTGTATACATTTATATTATGTCCTTTCTGTGTGATGTAGGTCATTGACTTGCTGGATACAGGAAGCAGTGGTCGACCACCGTACTCAGTTCAGAATTGAAAGACAAGGGGGTATTTTTATAAGAGAGAAGCATAAAGATACGGCTCAAAAATCTGGCTTTGTTATGTCCATGTTACAGAGAAGCTGCTTGTGGAGAAAGGTTTTTTTGGCTTGCTACATTAACAGAAGACCTAAAATATTTTCTACTGCCATGCGAGTCATCTGCTGATCAGTATGAATGTCAGCCAGTATCAAAATGTCATCTGTTCAGAAAAAGCATATACACGTGTTTATATTTTGAGATGTTATGTTTGATTTTTCCTCTTCCTACTGTCTGTGATATCTGATGCAGTATATCAATGCATATAAGGAAGCCTGAGATAGGTGATTTTTTTTTTTATAGATCTCAACTGTATGATTGTATTCTCTAAGGCACTTGGAGTCTGACACCTAGTACGTGTTATGTAGAAACTTAGAGTGAAGTTAAAATGTCTCACAATGGGAAGTCACAGACTTGCGTAAAAATGTTTGTGGTTTATGGAAGCTCTACCTACTTTACGAAAGGAGTTTTGGAGATTGTGCTTTGGAATGTACACAGAGTATCTGAGAAAAGTTTTAAGAGTTTAATGTTACAGGATTTGGACTGTGAGAGGGATTTAGCTGTAGGTACACTGAGGTTTATTGAGTCTGAGGGGCCTTTTTGGTCATCTCAGCAGTTTGCCTGACCTTATCAGTGTATGTGCTTGTTCAGGGACATAAATTTTGACATTGTCCTGTAAATGGCTTCTGCAGTGTTTATTGTACATTTGTTTGAAGCATACGGTGCTGGCCAGTGTTAGAGGCAAGGAGTGGGCTGGATGGACTGCTAGGTCAAAGCCAGTATGGTGCTAATTTAATTTTTATATCATTTATTGATATAACACAACATGTTTGTACTGAGTGAGCCAAAAAGGGAACTGTTTTTGACTGAATCATAGAATTGTTTAGATTGGAAAAGACCTTTAAGATCGAGTCCAACCTAGCACTACCAAGTCCACCACTAAATTATGTCCCTAAGTGCTATGTCTCATGTCTTGCAAATACCACCAGTGATGGTGACTCAACCACTTCCCTGAGCAGCCTGTTCTAGTGATTGAGAACCCTTTTGGTGAAGAAATTTTTCCTAATATCCGATCTATATATCCCCTCATGAAGCTTGGGGCCATTTCCTCTTGTCCTGTCACTTGGTACTTGGGAGAAGAGACTGATGCCCACCTCTCTAGAACCTCCTTTCAGGTAGCAGAGAGTGACAAGGTCTCCTCTCAACTTGCTTTTCTCCAGGCTAAACAGCCCCAGTTTCCTCAGCCACTCCTCCTAAGACGTTGTCACGCACAACCTTCAATTTCCCCCCTGACAACTAGATGTAGTCTATGATACTGTTGCCACTAAAATAAATGAAGCAAATAGTAATTTGAGAGCCAAACACCCATGTATCCACAGATACCCCTCCGCATGGTTTTAAACTGTTGGGACTGGCTCTTAGGAACCAAATGTTTATGGTTGAGTTCATGTGGCTTTAATGAGTTTCCATGAATGAGCTGGGCTATGATAACCGAAGCTTTGCAGGCTCTTTGTTCACAGCAAACAGTAGATAAATCATGTCAGTATAAACCTTCTCAGTGAAGGAGAAATGCAAAATAGGTTATGGATGTTCCCTGCTGGCAGAGCTATATGTCAAATGGGAGATATTTTGACCTCCTTGAGTTTAATTCTGATTCTTTTACAAAGCACACTTTTCTTTTTTTCCAGAAATATTCAATTAGTCATTCATCTAAACAGTAATTTAAGTTTAAAGCTGTTTGTCTAGGTGATGGAAAACATCACAGATTAGTGAAGATGTGTAATAGGGTGTGTGTGTGTGGAAATAAAAAAAAAAAAAAAAAGAGGTGAAACAAAGCCCCTGCTAATTTGCAGGCTTTCTTAGTGCAGCGGAGAAGTCAAGCTAGTTCATCACCCTTTCCATTCCTTCCAAACCACCACCGCTTCAGGAGATTTTTGAAGACTGCAGACCACCCTTGGAGGAAAAGCACTTAGGAAATTTGTGTAAAGATACTGTTAAATGTTAAATTTGGTATTTAAATGTGACTGTTTCTTCTTGAACATATACACACTGCAGGGTCCAACTACAGCTAGTCCTACAACTTTGTTTAGAGAGGCTGAACATGTCTAATACACGGAGGGATGCGTGATTTGTTTACTGCCTTGTCTTGTTGATCCACTCTTACAGATACAGATGTAGTGTTAAGCAGAGCGTAGCCACAGCACAGTTGCAATAGCTGACCAAAAATATCCAAAGTGTCTTATTTAGCCAGGGCAGTAATGGCCAGTTTATCTAAAGGGAGCTGGCAAAAGCCACATTTTACAGCTCAGTGAGAAAACAGGGTGCAACTCTCTTGGTGTAACCCAAAGCAGAGCATGAAAAAACTTAACAAATTCCAGACAGTGCTTACATAAAAAGCTGTATATTGCCAGACTGCTACAGAGGAAGACTCCCTGCGCTGCTTGTACATACATAGAAAATTATCCCTTTTACAAACAAGCATATGGGGGCAGGGAGGGTGCATAGAAAAAGGAAGGAGGATAATTGAGATTGGAAACATTTGCTTGGAGCTATTTGAATGTGAAACTGAGCCTGCTCAAGCAGTGAGGTTATGAACACTGAGGAGCTGCTTTAAGAACAGCAACAGTTTTGAGCATTTACTGCTCAAAAGCAAAATCTCAATAGTAGCAGATTGCTTAGAAGTGAGACCGTTCCAGTACAAAATACTTGCAACATGTGGTGTTTGGATTTGTAGATAGCAGGGGGGAGGGATGACTACTAATGAAGAAAGTGTGTATGCGTGCAAGTGTTTTCTTACTAAATAAATACCACTGGAGTAAGGAATGAAAGCACAACTAAAATGGTGTCTTTAACTGGTGTGGTTCAGGGATTAAACCGCTCATTTAAAGATGTTCACACAGTCACCCTAATTTTGTACGTAGTTTAACTAGTTAGGACAAGCTGTAGTCTCCCAGTTGTGTTACACCCCTGAGTATTGCTGGTCTTCTGTAGTGATCTTGATTGCTGGACTGTATGTTTTCACTAATACAGATTAATATCAATTTAATAAAATAATCTTTTTTTTTCCCTGTGTTTCAGGCTATGTAGCAAAAAGCTGCTGTTGGCACTGGTAGTAACTTGCCTTTATAAGATCAGTGGCTGGCCTAACATCCAGCTTTTTTATTTTTTAGAATTGGTGGAAACGCAAGTTTTGTCACCCTGAGGGCATATTCATAATTCTTCCCAGTAACTACTGATGTGGTAGTAACTAGCTACTAGTCTGGAACTCTTCATGACAAGAGACAATCCAAAAAAGAAGTAGGAAAGCCTCAATTTAAAAATTTTGACCGGTAAAGATTTCTTTGGCCTTCGGGGTTACTAAAAGATTACAGTGTTTATTTTTGTTCTAGAAGAGGGAGACAGGAAAGGTAGAGGTTGAGGGTGAAAACAAAGAATATCAAAAAAGAAAAGCTCAAGGGAAATAGCTACCTTGATTTAGACTGAAAAACTAGGTCTAGATTTATTAAAGTTAGTGTTGCAATGGAAACCACAATTGAGGTTCAACAATATTATATCCCCAAATGCCCTGAGATTGAGGGGGGTGGGGGACAGACCCCAGAAAATCTGGGATAAAAACCAAAAGGCCATTATTAGAGCATTATGCTTTAATACTGTTTTTTGAGTTTTGTGTTGTTTTGATTTTATTTTTTTTTTGAGTATCAACTAAAGCTGAAGCACTTACATGTCCATCCAAATTAATACTGGTTTGTATTTACTAGCTTCAAACTTAAATATAAAAGAATTTTTAAGGGAATATAGCTGTGGAAATAAAAAGGCCATAGAATAAATTTTTGAGGGCAGAATTTACTACCCTTATTAAAGATTTAATCAGAATAAAAAAGAATATTTAAGAAAAGCCTTCTTTTCTCCTACTTTTTTCTTTTGTTTTAAAAGATGTCACTTATTTTTTAAGCTAAGTTAGGAAGTTTTTAGGGCTTTGCTTGGGGTGATATTTTAGTGTATTTAAGTGATTTTGTTGAGTTTTGTTGTTGTTGTTTTTGTATGAGCGTTAAGGAAGAGATCAGGCCATTTGCTTTTTCTCTGGTGACTTACCCAATAGTATAAAGACCTCCATTAATAAAATGGAACTGAAGTTGTCAGTAGATGGCAATTTTGTAGCTGGTCCCTAACACTGAGGACCGGTGGTGAGGAGAATTGGTTTCCAGCAGGGGCAGTTCAAGATCAATCTTCAATTAATCTAGACGTGGGTTTTTTACCCCGGTCACTTAAAACTTCTGCATTTAAGTAGAATGAAACAAGTAATTACGTTTTACTGCCCGTTTACTTTCCCCTTCAGTGGCTGAACCTGTACTTCTTAACCTTTCATTCATATAGAGCTGGCTTTTGTGGATCATTTAAAAGCCTGAGGCTATGTGACCCCCTCTGGTTGGGAGATTTTAGAAACAGAAAGAAGAGTCTTAGGTTTCACTAAAGGAGCTGTTTTCCTTAGAGAAGGGATAAGCTCATGTTAACTTTTATCAGAGTATGACTTCTAATGTGTGTTACAGATTTTTTAAAAAAATCTTACTTCCTAGGTTATTCTGTACAATTTTATTAAACTCTTGAAAGTTATGACTGTAGGTTCTGTGGTTTCTGAGAAATTTTTGCATAAATTAATATTTACTTCTTGAGAAATTTTGTTCATACCACTATGGGTGGCGGTGGAGCCAGTACAAGTCTGTCAGCAGACAGGCCAGTTTCGTCCAGAAGAACTGCTGGCTATTGGTAGACTTCATTTAGTTTCAGAGTAAGAAGTGTCACTGGTTACAAGCCTGAGCAATTAAAACAAATAGAAAGAATTATTCCTGGGTTGCAACAATTCCTAGCATGAGACCTGTATTTAGAAGTGATACAACCTGAACTAAGGCCAGTGGAAGCTACTAACGTTCGTTACATAATGAAAGTTAGATCATTTTTGTTGAATTCTGAAAGAAAAGATGACTTTTCAGCACTGTCTGCACACACTTGAAAAAGCCTTTCATTTTTCCATTGTTGGGAAAGGAAAGAAAAAAGTTATCCTAGGTAGTCGCATAAAAATTAAGAATTCAGTCTTTCTAAGCATGTCAGGCCTGTGTGACTCATAAACAGCAGTATAGTTTAGTGCTTTGACGGTAGCCAGTTTCTGAGCTTTTTCAACTTCACCAATTTTTTGCAAACCCCAGCTAGGCCCCACTTGTCCCCAAGTGGAGGGCTACCTAAGATGGGAGTGAAAGACCTTGGCTTTCAAACACAGTGTCGTAATAGCTTCTTTCTCACTGAACTGGCTAGTCAGGGTTTTTTAGGAACAGATTTAGCTGGGAAAGGGCTCAAATGTAGTTCTGGTGGGGAGAGAACAGGCGGCAGTGAAGTTGTCCTCACAAGTGCTGTTGGGAGACCAAGAGATCCCCACAGCTTGTGGGGGTGGAGGCACTCACTGAACCCACAGCATTTCCTTCCAGCCTGGTAATGGTTTTAAACTGAAAGAGGGTGGATTTAGATTCAATATTAGGGGGAAATTCTTTACTGTGAGGGTGGTAAGGCACTGGAGAAGCTGTGGCTGCCCCATCCCTGGAGGTGTTCAAGGCCAGGCTGGATGGGGC
>JAOXJM010000019.1:61355282-61390760 GCA_026413425.1 Tringa solitaria
GCCCATGGCAAGGGGGTTGGAACAAGATGATCTTTAAGGTCCCTTCCAACCCAAACCATTCTGTGATACTCAGTCTGGAAGTTCTTCCATAAGAACTGACAGGCAGTTTCTCCTGGTAAAGATTAAAGGTGGCACAGAAGTTTGGATTTACCAAGTGATGATGCGTTTTTATGAAATATGAACCTGAAGGCTAACGCTGTTTCTTCTTATTTTGATTCTGCCCACACAAGCAGCACATGGAATTAGTAAAAAATAATGGGCGAGGAGGGACTCTTAAGGAGCAGGAGTAAATCTGTGCTTGGTTTTGCTTCAAGGTGGTGGGCGGTGATTGGGTTACAAACACTTCTGTTGGTCTAGACGAGCAAGTGACAGGAAATAACTTAGAGAAAATGTTTTTGTATCCCCAAAGCGTTATCTTCAAGGAGCACAGTCAGTAATACCGTTGTGAAAAGAAACCTCCATTTGGACAGACAGCTTGATGCAGGCAAAGCTGCTAATTTGTTTTCAGCTTCAAGGAGATTTAGAGTCTTTGCATCCTTGGCAGTAACACACAATGTAATTGTTTCCCTTCTCCTTAATCTTCAGTCTAGCTGCATTGGCTTAGTGTAGCTTGGAAAGGCTGGAATGTTGACTGAATTAGCTGCACCAGATAGCTTCTCCTAAAAGGCGAGGAGAAGTTACTCTGGGACTCTTCTGACTTTCTAGTATGTGAGGAGAACACTCGCTGTTCTTTTCATGATTACATCTTCTCACAGAAACCCTTTTGCACAGAAAGGGAAATAAATTGTTGGGTATGAAAAGGAGGTGACAGAATTAATGTTCTTACACTGGCAGCGTTACTCAGTTATTAGGGGCTCTCTGTAAATAACAGCTTTGCTTTCATCTATTTTCTGCCTCTTTCTTCCACAAAAGTAATTTTGTAACCCTACAATTTTTAAATACTTTAAAAAAACCTAACTGTGCACCGGGAGATTTGTTTGCATTCCTATTACTCAGTTTGGCAATGTTTGTGGGCAGCAGCTGCTTATGCTTTTGGAATATATGCCATTAACATACCACTGGTATAAACCTAGCTCAGTTCACCAAAAATACGATCTTCAGAGAAGGGATATAGCATATAATTGAGCAATTAAATTATTTAGTCAATCCAGTGGTTAAGCTTGGGTCATCTTTGAAGGGTGAATTTCTTTGCTGGGATACATTCTTGGCTATGAATGAATGCATGAATAATCTTTCTTTGAACCTTAAGATGCACAATAGACACAATAACTCTTGAGTTGAACTCTTGAGAGTGGGCTGATTTATGGGCAGCTGTTGAAAGTGCTCCTAGTCAAATTATTTTTTCATCTGTGAAGTAGAAACCTGTAGTATATTAATTACTGTATACCATTGCAATGGTAGACACACAAAAGCTGTGCAAGTCTTCACTACAGGTTTTTAATTTATAGATTAAAAGAAAAAGAAATAGTTTTGACATGGTACACTGCTATAAACTGAGAATCGCTTGTCAGGGCTCCAGCAGACAAATAGCTGAAGGCATTATTGACCTTAACTGCTCAGCCAGTTGATCTGTGTAGGTTACCTCACATTTAGCAGAGGCAAGAGCAGGGATTGTGTGCGCTTCCCAGTGCCAGCAAGTTCACAAACCTGCGCAAGCCAGCTCTAGTTTCCTTTACATTAATGCTGTGAGTGAATGTGACCAAAGATCTGACATTTGTTACTACTCTCCTTGCTCTAAGGGCTGTAGCCTCCAGCAAGGGGCTGGGGCAGATATATATGTGGGGGTAGCATCACCCTCTACATCAAGATGTGGCCAAGTTTATCTGCTGGAGGGCTTAGTTTGCTAAAAGGATTGACAGAGGTCTGTTTTGTCATCAGCAATAGTGGCTTGGAACAGTGCCTTTTCAGTGCTGGCGGAGAAGGCAACTGTTCTTGTCCCAATACCCATTTCTGAAGCTATTGTGTCTACATTGCACAGCGCTAGGATGTTTATTGATTGTCATAAAGCGTTCTGTATTATTAAAATTGTGTCATGGAAGTTGTTTTTTAGGGAGTTCTTCTGAGAATTAGTTGCAGAAGGAACAACTTGATTTTATTTTATTTCAGTTAACAGGCTAAGCAGATGGGAAAGCAGACCTGGAGTAGTTTTGCTGGCTGGCTGCCACAATTCTGTAAATTTTGATTTGTGTGGATATGTAACAGTTTTATTTTTCCCTTTTTGGAAATGTATGCCTGTAAGTCTTTGGGAAATTAATCATTGGTTTCCTGTGAAATGTGCACTTGTAAAACAAATGTTGTAGCAATGTGTCGTGCAGACCCTGTGTTGTGTCAATTAGGAAGTGTGACATCAGCAAACTCCATAGGCTGTCAAAGGCTAAAGCACTTTTCAAAGCATCATTCCCTCACAGCTCTCCAGAGAAAGGATTAAAAAATGACAGAAATTTGAACTGCAGGTCAGTACAGTTTTATTGTTTGCCTTTGCCACTCAAAAAGCACAGGGTTTGTAATTCTACCCAAATGAGACTTTTAATGCCATTTGACCTTACACTATTTTGTATTTGAAATTAACAAGGCATTCAAATTTGCAAAATCTGTATTAACAACTAAGTGTGAGCTGATCAAAATTTGGAAATCTTAAATTTAATGTTCCGCAGGGGGAAAGATGAAAAATACAACTCACGTTTCACCCTTGGTCTGTCTCTCCTTCACTTCTCACTATTCCCTGCACCTCCACACCAGAACGACCTGCGAGAAAAGAGTTACTTAAGCATTTATTAACTGTGGTATTGATGATGACATCGCCACTAATTACACGCCAAGAGAGCTACATTTAACAGTAAAAAATGCTAGGGATTTAAGCACATGACTGACAACCTGGGTCATAGTTCTTTTTTTGTAGCTTTTTCCCTGGAAATATAAAGAACTTGGATTCTCACTGTTCAGCATTTGAATCTTTGAGATCAAAAGGCCTTTCCTTCAAAGAGTTTCATGTTGTTATTTAAATGGTAATTGGCTCTATCCTCAGTTTGACTGAGCATTTTAACTTTAGTAGGTTTGGGATTTTCATTATTTTCAGTTCCATGCTTCTAATGGAGGAGGTGATTTGAGGAATGACAAAGATTAATTGCAAATTTGGAAGCTAGTTACTAGTGACAAGAGTTGATAACTTTTGGGAAGGCACATATGCTATTTGAGCAACATGTGTTCCATAATGAATGATTTTGCTGCTGTAATAATCTGTCTCTTCTTTACTGGCGACTTTTACATCTGGAGCAGTTCCTCACTGGCAGGTGAACATTTCTGTATAGTCTGTACTGTGAAGTAGGCAGAAGTTATGGGATTTGTTAATCTATTTGCCTGCAAACTTTCAGTTCCATACGGTACTCTCTGGAGGGAAGGTCATGGCCACGAAACCCTGATCTCCAGGGAGGCAGTGCTTGAAGAGTAGTAATCTTTGGTGAATACTTTCTACAGTAATCTTCAATACTTTCTGGTGTAGAAAGAGTTATGGTCCCATGGTGTTTTTAGGAGACAGAAACCAACGTTTTGCTTTAATTCCTATTCACTCCTTGCTGCATTGGACTTCAGTGCCGCTCTTGTAAAGACTGTTACTGTCAGCTGTCAATGTGATGAAGAAACATTAAAACTGCTATCATTGTTATCCAGGAATGCCTAAAATACTTTCACAAACAAACGTATGGCTATATGATATTGATATCATTGAAGTAAGCAACCTGCTGTTGAAGAGCGTGATGAGACACGATTATATTTCCTGTGCTTGGTGACCTGGTTTTCGTTCTACTGTGGGGAGGAGAAAAAAAACCCACAAGACCCTCAGGTATAATTACCACTGAAGTGGCTAAGCTGCATTCAGGATTAAAATGCCTTTGTGCTAAGCATTAAATAAGAACTTGCAGGCTTGGGTAAGAGAAACAAACAGATGAATGTGACAGTTTTCAAAACGCAACAATTCAGTTTGTAAGTGTAAGGGAAAGAGGCATCTGAGGAGTCTGCACAGGGGTCTTTGTATTGGTGATGTAGCACCAAGGACTGCATTAAGAACTTCTGGTGTTTTCTAATAATAGTAGAAGTGTCTTCCCATTCAAGTGTTCATTTTCTACCAGCTTTAGACCACCCAACAACACATCTAACCTGCAGCCTTTTTTTCCTTAAGTCTCTTTCCTCCCCTCCCCCAAAACGTATGGTGCATGTGTATTCATGTTTTTGCTTTCTGTTCACGGAGGTATCCAGCTGGGAAAATATAGTGTGTACAATATTCTCTGCCTTCAACTGACATTTCTCATAAATTGCAACAGAAACACTGCTATCAGCAGCTTAATAGCAGGTAGAATACAGCTCTACATATCAAGTCTCAGCAGGACACAGAAACTATGGTTACCAAATTTCCAAAGAGAAAGCATTGGGAGGGAAAGTTTTTATGTAAGAATAACTGAGGACGGGGGGTGAGAAACATTTAAAATGGATTCATTGAAAGCTGCCTTTTTGAAAAAAAGGCTTATAGGGGCTGACTCACTGGCTTCAGCATTCACTTTTTGCTGAATTGTTGTTTTAGAAGACCTCACAAGAGGTTTCTATTATAAGCAGTGCAAAAAAAGCAGTGAAACAGTCTTTCCTCTTTGGTCCTTAAAAAAAATCTACCCTCCACACCCATTCCTTGAAATACTTTTTGAAAAATACGTAATGCTTAACTGCTGCTGTAGTATAAGGTGTTTATGACAGAAAGTCCGGGTCAGCCACAGTGCATTTATGCAGGAAATACAGGTTTGGTGGAAATAGAGTAGTAAATAGCATTACATTCCTAATCACAGGATTTAATAAGTTTCCATTTTGCCCCCAGCTCTACTTAAACTCAGATCTTGACTGAATAAGGTCAGCATAGGTTAAAAAATAACCTCACAGCATAGGTTAGAAAACATGTCAAAATACTGAAATAAATTAATTGATTTAGGAGTTTGTTTGTTTGTTCATTGGGTTTTTTGGTTTGGTCTCTTTTTTTTTTTTTTTGGTTGGTTGGTTTGGAGAGAGTATTAAGACAGATGAGATCTTGTTTATCACAGGTTGGTCTGTTCTTTGTGACTGTGGCAGAAAGGACAGAAAGTAATGATCCTAAGTAATGGCAAGAGAGATTCAAGTGAGACATTAGAAAGGCATTTCTAACAGCAAGGATAATGAGGTTGTGGAGTAGGTTGTCTAGCAGCTTGTGGAGTCTTCTGTTAGAGGAAAACCTATGCAAACATTTTTCAGGGTAGATGCTGATAACTCTTCAGAAGTAGAGGCGGTGAACTGGACAACTTCTTGTGGTCCTCTTAGCTCTACTGTTCAGAGTTTCTAGAAACAGTATAGTTCATAATTGATCTGGTTGTTTTTTACTTCTCACACAGGGATTTCCTAGGAAATTGGGACACAGTGTGTCACCTCTATTTTTTTTTAAATTTAAAATTAGTTGAACAGCATGAGTGAAGGATTTTAAAATGGCATTAAAAAGGAAATTGTGCTGGCTAAACCAGGGCTATATATAAATTATAGCAGACAGCTATTAATCAAGGGCTCATGGGAACCAAATATGGAACAGAGAACAACTCTCTTACAGACAGGCTAGTAATAAAGAGACCAACTGTTGAATCTATACAGCTGAAGGAAAAAGGAGGAGAGTGTGCAGGTACTCTTTGCTGGAAAGTTATCCCTGTGCTTGGCTTATGCTTTAATACTTCATACCAATACCTAGCTAAGTAAATATCTCAAAATTTCGAAGGACACTTCTCCAGTAACCTTTGCTTTTCTGTAATGTAATCTTTTAAAGCTGTCTTATGAGGGAAGGCAATGTTATAAACATAGTACAGCATATTGAGATCCAAGAATACCGTTGAGTCTGAGTGAGGCACATAAATAACACTAATCTTCCTTCTGTGAGGACAGCTGTTGGTTTCAGTTTGGAGAGTAATAAAGATAGAGTGCTCTTCTCCTTCACTTTTTTAAACTATTTTCAGTAGAATATTGAATACATAATAAATGTATTAGCATTTTTGTTTGTTTCTTTGAGGGGTATTGGTTGTATGCTGAGTTTTGCTTGGAGAGAAGAAAAAAAAATCTCTTCAAGGTCTCGGAGATATAGCTAGGTATATTTTATTTATGGCATCTCTAAGACAGTTGGCAGCTGGCCATAACGAGACTGAATTTTACTCTTAGTCTTTCCACTTTTCTCATTCTTTCCTCATTATTTCCTACTGCCTATCAGTAACACTATTTAAGAGTTTCCTAGTTTTATGTTGTTTTCCATCTAGCTGACTTTCCTGGGACAGAGTAATAGTGAGCTTTACCAACAATGTTCTCCTTGATTCACCGTTGATTTGGGTCCTTTCTGCAGCCCTCCCTTGCACTGCCAAAGTTTTTCTGAAGTCTAAAGAGCTGATATGAATTTCTTAGTCCGTCAGCCATATAGTTTTGTCAAAGAACAGCCTTTGCCCATTTGATTGTCTAACCATGAACGTTTTTGCCAGTGAGCAACTGGCTTGTAAATACCTTACATTTCTCTCTGTCTAGAATCTCTAAAAGAAATAAGATGTTTTCTCTTGGACAACAAGAGAAAAACTCCATGCTCGTCAAAGTATTTTATGTAGATGCTTTACTAATCCCCCATTGAGAAGATCTTGAGGAAAAGAGATCTTCAGCCAATAACAACCTAACACTTGATTGTGCCTGCTACATTCTCTAGGCAGGACAAGTGAGATGGTAGAATCAGAAAAATAAGTTTAAAGCATTTTTATCTAGACATAAATTCATCCTTTATGTCTGCAGCGGCTATCATTGTGAAAATCTGAAATTCAGAGCAATTTGGAAGGTTCTGTATGCTGTGCCTTTGCTTTCAAAAACAAAGACTAAAATTGACTCCAAGGTTTTTGGAAGCATTCTGGCTTGACTGCCAAGGGACTGTTAATAATGTAGGTGGGAAAACCCTGGAGAGAAGAAATTCTCTTTCTACTTTCTGAATGTTTCTGACAGTCTCCTGTCAGGTAGAGCCTCCTATCCATGGATGTCTACAGGCTCCTTTTCAGCAATTCCCAAATGTACTGAAGTGGATATTTAACTCCAAAAGACAGACATATCAGAACCAAAGATAGGTTTTAATTTTTCTACGACAGTGGGTGGTGTTCTGTGAAATTTAAAAGTACATCAAATAAACTCATGGCTATTATTCTGTATAGAATATTTTTGGAATTGCCTTGAAGGCCAGCTACTGAAAGAATCACCTGCTGTCTTTTGGTTTAAGGGTGTTTTATTTCCACTTCCCAGTTTTTCAAGTTTACCAGGTTTGCCTTTTCGCCATTTGTCATCTGAAATCCTGAGTCGTGTCTTTGCAGTAGGCTATAGGGGATAAAAGATAATACAAAATTCTCTTTTCAGAAAAAAACGAAACTTCTTGAAAGGAATGGTTGTTAAATTCATTACTGTTTAGGAAATACAAATTGTTTCACAAATGTGCTTAAAGCTTCCGGATCCTATTAGTGTAAACAGAGTCTTTATGAACTCTTAGTCAAGTTTGCATTTCTGATAGACCAATTGCATATTTTGGTGTTCTCAGAAGTAGTTCTCAGTCACTAAGCAGTTTTATCAAGAGAGGAAAAAAGGTCCTTCTCAGAGGAGAGAAGCAAAAAGTAAAATGAGTCTGCAAAACTTAAGGAAAGTTAGAATGGGCAACAGGGAATCTTTGCCCAAGAGGTTTTTCTATAGGCCCCCTAATGTTTTCAAAACCTTCAAATGAAAGGGTAAATGTAGCAGCTTTCTACCAGCCTACCAGTCCTGTCAGCTGGAAAGAGACCACAAAAACCCAACGTAGGTTTCCTTTGGTACAGCTCTTCTGTATCCTCAAGCCTTCTTCCTTGGAACCTGATTCAGTTCTCCAAGCAGCTGTTTTATATGCCAATCCCCAAAAGGTTTCCTACTAAAAAGAGGTTGTTTCTGATTATGTGTAACGCATTGGACTCTCCAAAGAACAAGAAGGCATCTTGATCTGGGCCATCAGTAATATGATGAAGGAAAAACGACGTAGGGTCTACAAGTATTTTCTGTGGGCATTCATTAAAAACCTAGTTTAGTCTCTTTTTTAAGTACTTTGGTAGCTGTTGTAGGTGGTTTCAGGTCTTTGTTAAGAAGAATCTATTAGCTCCTGATATTAAATCTGCAGTCCTCAAATCTCCACTGGTGTTCCTTGTTTCAAAAGCAACATGTTCCCCTTCTGTGGAGTGTCATTGGTCATTTTAACATTTCTTTCTAAAATGACATTTGCAGAAGCTCTTCAACCTGAACAGAGAAAGTCTTCCAGGAGAACACATCCCCTTACCGATGGGCAAAAGTCCCACTGTGGTTCACTTCCCAAAAGAAACAGAAAGACCTCCATGTTTTTGTGTTCTTAACAGTTAAAACAAATGTATGGTCTTATCTTCATCTCTAGTACGTTTTGGTCTCTCTGTCACAGAAGAGGGTCCATAAGAAACCCAACCTCTGTAATTCTGAGCAACTAGTTGACTAAAAATACCCAAAGACTATAGAATAATAGAGTGGTTTGCATTGGAAAGGACCTTAAAGACCATCTAGTTCCAACTGGCCTTGAACATCTTCAGGAGTGGGGCATCCACAACGCTTCTGGGCAACCTGTTCCAGTGCCTCACCAACTTCAGAGTAAAGAATTTCTTTCTAGTATCTAATCTAAATCTCCCCTCTTTCAGTTTAAAACCATTATCTCTTCTCCTATTGCTATACTCCCTGACAAAGTAGGCACCCTTCAGATACTAGAAGGCTGCTATAAGGTCTCCCCAGAGCCTTCTCTTTTCCAGGCTGAACAACCCCAACTCTCTCAGCCTGTCTTCATACAAGAGGTGCTCCAGCCCTCTGATCGTCTTTGTGGCCCTTCTCTGGATGCCCCCCAGTTCCAGGTGGGGTCTCAGGAGAGTGGAGTAGGATTGATAGAACCTCTGAATACAGTGAAAGTGTAAGGAAAAGGTGCCACAGCCTTGGCTGCCTTCTGGGTGAGGAGAAAGGCTTCTGCCAAAGATTTGAGAAAGGCAGCCAACTGTCATTCCTTTCACACTTTCCTGAAGTGTTACAAACTTCTTGTTGTGGCATCTGTTGTTACTGCGTTTGGTTGTCTACTTCTCAGAGATGTGGTCCCTCAACAGGAACCCATGGGTGGAGACATATGGAGGTCTGACCTTTTCCCTGTTGGCACCCTTTCTCTGTCATTGCTGCTGCCTTTGCATGATGAAATGCCCTGATTCTGTGTGATTCTACTCCATCCTTCCCACTAAGCGGCCTTAATCTGCTGGTGAATATTGCACGGAAAGTGTAAGGGAGCTAAAAATGTAGTATTGGTTTTGTTAATTACTTTTGCAGTTTTAGATGGTCATCTTAAGGCGATCTTGTGTCCTGAAACACAAAGACTCCTCTTTATATAAGGCAGGTAGGTGAGTTAAAAGATGGTAACAACTACGTAAATAGTGTGGAGGACCAAGCGCAAGGGAGCAGTCTTTCCATGCAGTTGTTTCCCAGCCTCCAGAAGGGTGAATATCCACCCCAGTGAAACCCCACAATCTCCAGGGGTATTAAAAAAAATGCATTTGCTAAATGTAACCGCATTCACACGTTAGGACTGAGGGAGCTAGGTTTTATATGGGTTTGGTACATCTCGCTGGTATTTCACAAAAGAGGAGGTCCATGTGAGATACGTAGATTATTCCATCTAGTATAACAATGGCATAATTTCATTTACTTCCTTCCTGACAGAAACCATTAGCTGTAGTGGATTAGCTGCTGTCTAAGTGGAAGTTGTTCTGACAAAGATGATCATGTAAGCAGTGAGCTGTAGTTTTATATTAGGAGGGAGGTCAAGGAAATTAATGCATCCGAGGATTGAAGAGAAAGAACAAAACACTCCCAGAAGCCTTGCTTTTGTGGCCTGTCAGAAGCAGCTTTCTTCATGTGGTCAGGGAGAACATAAATGACAATAAAACAAGCAGTGAAGAGTAGTACTTGACTAAATATCACACATAAAGTCTTTATCAGGCTTTTCTGCTCCTGCTGTTGCAGGCATATATTTTCAGACATTCAGTACGTTTTCCCCTCCCTCCCTTTTCCTCCTATTCAGAGGTTGCAGAAACTGAAATCAGCTGACACTTTCAGTATCATAAACAGGGGATTAAGGGTTGTATTAGTATGATCTGGTGACAGTTACCCTAGTTCAGACATGCCATTTCTTTGGTATTTTTTCCCATCAGTTACACTGTATTACTACGCCCAACTCACAGTGTAGTGGTGACTGAGTTCACGATCACTGTCATCACGAGGATGGGAAAAGAAAATACTCCTTGCCAAACTTCATAAAGGAACGGCGGATGAGGAGCACCAAATCAGAATTAGGCTCTCGGGGCTTTTGGTCAGTGTTCAGTGCCATCTCCAGCACCACGAGTCTGCGTAACAGAACGAAGGGAAGAATTTTCCCCATTAATTCATATGACAAGGAAGTGAAACAAACCACACAGCTTGTACTACATAGTTTTTATTGCTTCATAAATTTTATTGAGATAGAAATTAACCAGTTTCCTCTGTGTTTTAAACAGAGTCAGTTTGTGTTTACTGACACAGGGGAAGCTCATCTGTGTTCAAGAATAGATCTGTTTTCTGTTAGAAAAGACTGCACTTTGGGAATATTTTTAATGCTATCATGTATTAACTTGACACACCATGCTTAAGAATCTGTGGTTTAGGATTTCTTAATTTAACAACAACAGTTTTTCTACCTGGTTTGTTTTGGGATAAGGGGTGAAGTATCAAGAAGGAGGTATTGAATGATAAGAAAACCACTGTGAGATGCAGCAGACATGCCAGAGTCAAGAAATGTATTTATGCATCTCCAAAAACTTTTCAGCACTGCATCCACATTAGGGCTGCTGCTATGTTTACTGAAGCATTTGAACTGTGTTTTCCTGTTCGTTTAGGGATGAACATAAGCATGGGTGTGTTACACTGTGGCGAACATGTTCAAGAATGTCTTTCATTTAAGCTGTATTATTCATTATGGGTTTTAAGCTGCCCTCAAACATATGGAACATACACAATTTTATTTGGGTGTTTCAATACAGATGGGTCTGTATTTGAAATAGAAGCTTAATAATCTGTGACTGTCTGAAAACTAAAAATGTACAGGCAGAGCCCTTGAAACGTCACACACTTTTTTCTCTATTTTTACAATAGTGATTTTACAAGATGGGATTTGCATCTCTGAGCAATGAGTTAAATACTTCCAAATCTCCTTGAAATCAATTTCGTGTGATCGCACATGCAGATTGAAAACCATGACTTTGAGATTTACGTTCTCTGAATAAAATTTACGTTCCCTGAAAAGCAAAGAAGGCTGTCATTTCATGCTTCCTAACCTTCATTGTCTATTTCCCTTTGGTACACACAAGCCCGGCGCGCCTGCGCACAGTCTAGGGAAACAGCTTTCTGCTCTGTCGATTCTGTTTTATAAAAGCCCTGTTTTCTTTATTGCCTTTATCTATTACATCTGTAAAATTTATTTAAGCAATGACAAATTTCTCTTTTGGGCCCGGAGTCTAAAAGAATAACTACTGTCAGGCTATCGGTAAAAGATTTGTTGGATATGACTGTTCATTAAATTGCAAGGATCTGTGGGTGAGGCTAGCTGCCTGAGTCTGCTGTGAGTAGGTGGGTTATGGGCTGTACTTAGTGAATATACATCATCAGAGAGACAAATGCGCTTCAGCAGCCTCTTGTTTTGTTCAACTAGAAAGGGTGTTGATTTCGGAAAGCTCAGCAAAATAACTGTCGTTTTTCTAAATCAGATATCATTCATCCTACAGAGCACCCATGAAAAACAGCATTTAGGTTAAATATAGCAGCATTGCTTCTCAGCTCTGGAAGTTGACAAGAATAGCATTACATTTATTTTCCTGTAAAAAAAATCCTCAAGCTGAATGCAGTGCCTGTGAATGAGAGCTAATTGACAGCCCTGTAAACAGGAATCATTGTACGCTGCAAGTGTACAGTCCAGGGACCTGCAGGGCTTACCTTTTCATACTGCTTTGCCAGTTTTTCTGAGCCACATTTTATGTCCCTGTAGGGACAAGAAATTTAATGTTGTGTGCTTTGTTACTATTTTTAAGAAAGGAAATAAGAGAATATTCATAAGGGCAAAAACTTGAGTTACTAGTACTGTGACTTATCCACAGTAGAGCTACATAAATAAATTGAAAGGCCTGCTGTATTTTAAATCTTTATTATGCTCCAGCACTACCAGTGCTTACTGCTCTGTTTATTCAGGTGTCCACCTAAATAACTATGAAACTTCATCTTCAGCAGAATCAGAAAACAAGCAATTTGATGGACTACAAATTATGAGTTCTTCTCATTCTTCAGGGTGTAAATATGCTTTCAGCTGAAAGCCAGGGAGGGAACAAGCTTTTAGTCTGCACTTGATCTCCTCTGGTTTTGTATGAAAAGCCACATTGGACTGAATGACAGCTGAAAAGGCAAGCTGCTGTATCAGGGGATTTAGCAGAAGGAAGCTGCTGTTCTTTCAGCCAGCACCTTCTCAGAAAGCTCTCCGAATCTCTTACCAGCTCAGTCCAATTGTGAAGTCGTTGCACTAACAAATATGCGTATGAAGCAGTTTAATGGAAGGTACCTCTCACTGTTTAGCACTGATACTCATGTTTAAGAAAGTAAATAAATATTCACTTATGGCTATCGATTTCTAGGAAGTAATTTAAAATGAGATTACCCTTTCGTAAACGCTGAAGTTATGATGACAGAATCATCTAAAGCTACAACTAAGTTAATTAAAAAGAACAACAACAAAAAAAAAAAAGAATGAAAGAAAAAAGACCCACCCTCTTCCTTCTTTCTTCAATATCCAGGGAAAGTGATCTCTGGAGTTACTGTGTGCTGGTTGATCACAAGTTCCATTTCTATCAAAATGAGTTCTTAAAAAAACCTACTTTCTTCTATTTTGTTCCAGTTTTAACTTTGATAAATAGGAAAAAAATAAGAATTTGCCAACTGTAAAACCTAGTCATGTCACACAATGTTGAACTTCTTACAAAAATAGTCGTTTCTGCACATTTGGTGACAGCACATTATGACTCTGTAAATGACCTGTTGGTGGTAGTAAGGTTTATGCATGCAACTGAAGTGGTCACAGTTGTTTAAAAATAACAGTAATAATTAAGGCTGAAGTCAGTATTCTTCCATGTTAGACATGTAGGAGTCCCACTTAAACGCTCTTCAGACCTCAGGAGAACGCTAGGGAAAAATAATGACGTCATGATTAGTTCTGAAAGTGTTTTTCTATTTTGAGCCCAATGTGATATTGATCTTGAAATACTATAGAGTGACTAAAGAACAAATCTGTTTGTCCACAGTTAGCATAGCACAATTCCACAAGGGATATTTTTAATCAAATCTGTTTTGGTCACTGGTTTTCTATTACACAAGTTATGTTACGGACCATACCAACATTTGTATGATAGTTCTGTGTGACTGAAAGGTTGTCGTCCTGTGTGTGCATAAAATTATTTTAGTAAATCTTTCTTACTGTGTAAAGACGATGAGTCTAGCTGTTTGAATGTTACACCTTTCTTTCATACAAGTATGTGTCTTAAGGGCTGATCTTTGTTACTGATGATTATTAGCAATTAGGAATGTGTTACTTCCAGGAAAAAGGCTTTTGGGCCATTGTTGTACAGCTCAGAGTCAATAAACTCTGAGCTGCTCATAATAGCCTTTCTTTCTCATTGAAGCCTTGGACTTGCCCTAACTTCATCAGAGCAGAGGAAAAAAGAATGATGTGAACAATAGGAGCCGTGGAGTTTGACTTAGGCCTAATGTGAGGAGGCTGTAAAAGCTGTCAGGGAGCTTGATTGATGGGCTCTCGGGCTGCAGTCCTCGGTGCAAAGCAATAATGTTCCTGCCTCTTGTGAGAGGGCTGGATGTGCCACCTGGGGTCAGAGCTTATCAGCCTCAGGGGCCAACATTTCAGATGAGGCCAAAGTGCAGTCAATAATTTATACAGAAATTTGTGTGTAGATTCTGGAGTAAAGCAAGCTTTATCTTGATATTGTTTGTCTGACCGAGGAAAGAATTAAGTCATGTCTGAAAGTCCAGCCTCTTTTTTTTTTTTTTTTTAAGTGACATGGGAAAATAGTCTCCTAATACTGAAATATGTGTTTCTGTCATCATGTTGGTTGTACTTTAATGAGGGAGGGCATGCCTATGATGATCCTTAGAGGGATGTTTTATTGCCAAAAGAAATGCAGAGATTTTTAACTGACTATATTAGGATTCCTTGAACCCTAAGAATTTACTTATATTTTATGCAACACTGGTCTGTTCTCAGTGGCTAAATAGTTTTGTTTTTAAACCTGTGAAGGTCAAAGGCTGGTCAGCTCCAGTGCATGAAAAAGCCAAGAGAAGCTGTATTAGCAGTGTAGATCACAGCAGGTTGGGGAAAACTAGCCAGGCTCTTACTAATAACTGGAGAAATTGGGGCAGCCCGCACAGAGGACGCTTAGAGGAAAATTGTCCAACCAGTAGCTGACAGGAGGAGAGAAACCTAGCAGAAAGTGTACTGATCTCTAGTGGGGAGTGTTTGCTGGTAGCTTGCCTTTGCATTGCACCGGTACTGACAAACAGCTGGAACAGGCCAGCTGGTTAACTAGATGTTTTGCTAAGTTTACCCAGTTGGGACATAACATAAAACAGAGGAAAGACAATAACGATGAACTACTCTGCAGAACTCTGACACCTATTGAAGTTCCTCAGTTGATAAGTAGATCACTTTTGTTCTGCCCCAGCAAAATGACTGCTTTGTTTCAGTAAATGCCAACAAAAGCCCTTCTGCCTTTCTTCTGCTCAGGAACGCTATGGGTCATAGTTGATTAGGCTTGTTTACAAAACAGAACTGGGATCTTAAGTGAAATTGTTGTAACTGTTCTGGGCATCTTTTCCCCCACTAAAATGCAATAATTTTATAATAGCACTGCCTGCTATTTTTTTAAGGAAAAGAACTAGTTTGTAGTAGAGCTGTAAAAATTATGTAGCAGTTAGCCTTGGCAATGGATAATATTTGGTTTGTGGTTTTCAAATCTAGAATGTGGAGTTTCAAGCATAGTTTTGTTGTTAATCCGTTAACGATAGCAACAAGAGACCTCGCAATGTACTCCAAATCCTAAACTGAGGCAATTTTATAGGATGAAGAGCCTCAGATGCATAAGGTTCTTGATCTGCTTTTCCTAGAAAGAGTAAAAAGCGGAATGGTGGGCCTCACCATGCTATACTTAATTGATTCCTTTCCAGTGCATGGGTGGGAAAGAGGTAAAAGAGAATTACATCTGCAGTATTCATAGGACTTTAATGTACATCCCATACTTGATTAGACACCACTTCTTGCTTTATGTATTTTACTGTGAAGTTTCATAGTAGGGTGTTACTGTATTAACATCTTTAAATAGAGTTTACTTCACAAATGTGCAAGATGTGGCCCTGCAAGTCCCACAGACTGAATGAAAGAAGAGGTACTTGTCTCCTATTAGCTGTAGTAAGAAATCCTGAGGGAGTTCTGCAAAAGAAATCCCAAATGTTTTGTTGTGGGTTTGGTTTTTTTTTTTTCCACTCTTCTTTGTCTTGGGTACCTCTGTCTCAGGTGTTTACTTACCCTTTTCCCAGGCTGAGGACAATGAAGTCTTCATGAAATAAGTGAAGCTTAATGCAGAGAGAGAGAGAGATATGTAAAATGCAGTCCAGTAGATTTCAGTGTTTTCAGCTACTGCTTTAAATTGCTATTTTAAATTCCAGTGAGTGGAATAATAGAGAAGTTATCATGTCTAGTAACTGCAGTTGGCCTTTGTAAAGAATGGCTTGTTAGGAGGCTTTATGATTTACTGAGGCCACAGCTGGCTGCCAGCAGAGCTACAGGAATGTGTTCTCTCTTGGGCCTGGTAGCTAGAGATGAAAAGGATCCAAAGCTGGCACAAAAGCAAATAAACGCTTTGACTTTAAATACAGCATCATAATTTATAAGAGGCTCTGCTTCTCAATCCCAATGAGGTACATGGATCAGCAGCAGCTCTTTGAGGTTGGGCAGAATTGTCTGCCTGGCTCGACTGCAATTCTGGTATCTGCAGTCTACAGATTTGGAAGCATTTTCATGGTTTGGGCTTGGAATTGTTTTTTTTATCTGTGCTGTTTCTTTTCCACAGATTCTGTCTCTTCTGTCTTGCGGTCCTTTATGTTTCATTAACTGCTCTACTGTTTGATAAATAATTGTACCACTGTTTGCACCTGGCAGCTCTTTATCATGATGTAGAGCACTGGGGAACTAATCACCAAAGACACCTGAAAGTTTATAGGTGCATTTTGTCATCTGTTATTTGCTTGGTTTTTACTCTCCAAGTAAATTGTTCCTACAGTAGCAGAGTTCACAGCTGGGACACCAACTTCTATGGAGATGCCCTAATACTCCTGGAAGAGAAACAAAAACCTATGAGCTCCTTAAGAGCGTTTTGGGTTTTTGTGATAGACATACACACACATAAATTTATACCAGCTTCCCTATTTCTGCAGCTGTTTTTCAACAGTTTGATGATGAAAACAGTATTTCTGTGGTCTGCTGTCAGAGATGAAGAATAGAAATGAGGCAGATAATTATTAAAGGAACTCCTGAATGCTTGTCAGGGTGAGAAAAAATGGTTTTCCTTTTTTGGTCATACTTCTCGTATTTAAACACTAGTGCTTCTCCCTACACTCCAGTCTAGTTTTGCTTTTAAGAGTAAAAGACTTTGGGAGAGGAGTAACTAGCTGAAGAGATCCTGTAATTAATATAAACTGCAGGAAGCGAGTGTGACAGATGAGTTGAAAAGCGCTATGTTCTGTTGCTTATCTCAAGTGACATATGGTCTGAGAGTACAAGCAAAGGCAGTGGATTGTGGGGCTTCTTTTTCTTTCACTCTAGTAGAAGGCAGAACAGTGTCCATGTGTTCCACAGGGCAGCAATATAGAAGCTGAACTAACACTCCTTGAGAAGTGAGTGGGAAATTCAAGGGATTACAGAACAGCATTTCCTTCTTCTAAAAATGAGACTGTGTGACATTTTTCAGTGTCAGGCTATGTGAATCACAGTTATGATTACTGAAGTAAAAGAAAAAAAAATCTGCTAGAAACAAAATACTTTATTTCTGAAACAGATTTGGTTTTCTTCAGAACACACAGATGTTAAATGATTTTCAACTTGCATTTTTAGTGTCAGCTGAAATAAAGTAAGACTGCAGTTTTATTCTCAGACTTCAGTAGAACAGTGAAGTGGTTCAGTTACTCTGGCCAAAGAAAAGGTAAGGTTTGTACAAAAACAAATCTTTAGTTGTACTCTGGAGGTCAGAAACTTATGGTTAGCTTATAATAACATTAATTGCACATTTTCCTGTAAACACTGCAAACATGTGGTCTGACATTCAGGAGGTGTAACAGCAATTTATCCAAAAGTTTTGCTTGTCCTGCCAAAATCTAATCACTTTGATACAAATCTGACAGGAAAAAATTATGTTGGTTGCTGTGGATTCAGAGTTTTCAAAATAACTATTCTAAGTAGCTCATATTTTAGTAAAACTATTTAGTTGTGGATAAACCTACAAGTCATTTGGGACCCAATCTGATGCACTTTCTGGGGTATCACCCAGTTTTCATTGAGTCTTTTATTGCTCTTTTAATGAGTGTAAAAGTTAGCCTTGTATTTCATTAGGACCATTTGTGTTTCTTTCAGCTTTTCATTTCCATTTAGGTCTTGTGTATTGGTTATTTGTTAAGCAGGCTGTCTTTAGAAGAAACATATGCTGATAAATTATAGTGGCATTGTTATGATAACTGATAAGGGACATAAACTCTTTGATTAGATGCTTCCCTGTTTTCCAGAGCCAACCCGCCCTTAGCATTTTAGTCGTAGCTTTGTACAGAGGCACTACTATGTCAGCTCACCCTCAGCAACAAGTCTTCCTAACATGGTTTTTTTTTTGTACTAAAGCTGGAAAAGGATAATGTGGCTAGAGAGGCAAGAAAAAGAAAAGAAACCAGAGCTTCTTTCAGCTGACCATTCAACTGAATATTGACCAACTGTCTTCATGAGAAAGAAATAGATGGTGGTGAATAAGCTAGAGTCTAGTTTTCCAAGAAGCTCAATGATTTTCCTGAATCAATACAGCTCATCAGGCTTCAGAACAAAGGCTGTGGGAGACGTGACAGTGATGGAAGTGGCTGTGTGTTCTTTTGTGTATTAAGCACATGGGCTCATGGGGAAGCAGGCTGCCTTCAGTTATTTCACTGTTTATTCTTCTATATGCTCTGGGATAAACCTCTAGATTAAGAAAATATATTACAGCTATTATTAGGTACAATGAAAAAGTGTCCCCTTGGTGGCCCAACTCCATGGCTATGAGAGGTACTCCTCACTGCATAATTGCTGCTTCTTATCTGAATGCAAATGGGACTATGTAAGGCAAGTCCAGACAACATATGTTTTATTTGTATATCGTTAAAGGTATAACACAGCTTTTTCAAGCTAGGGTGGTGGTTGCTACTCTAAATATATTGTACTGATGGGTTCATAATGAAGGGGGAAAGAAAGGGCATGCCATTTGAATAAAGTAGCAATGAAATCTAGGTTAACATTACTCAGAACTTACTGGAAATCACATGGATATGAACTGAGTTTGTTATGCTGTTGTGGAAGCTGCTGTATTTTATGTGGCTAGAGTAATGCCAACCTGCTTTAGCCACTAGCAGGGTCATGTTAACTAAAATAGCAGGTTTTAGCCTCGCAGACCTTTAACCTTTAAGCTTACTATGCTTTCATAAAGTACTAAATTAACACCACAGCTAAGCGTCTCAAAGGTTTATGGCCGTACCAGCAGTATTTCATTATGCTTCTTTTCCTTAATGCTATCCAATCTGCTCAGCTTCACTGCTATACAGTGTTTGTTCAGATAAAGTCCAGTGTCCAGCATGACTAATTGCAGATCTGTACTCCAGATGGTTTGATTACAGGATGTGGTTAAAGTGACTTCTCAAACATGCAGCACAGCAGTAGGGTGCTTTAAAAAAAAAAAAAAGTCCCAAAACCCCCTAAAAGCCCCACCAACAAAGTCAAAAAACCCCCACCAGTCTTGCATTTCCAGGCCACCTGACAGTCATTACATTCTCAGGCTTGCTGATGTTGATGTCTGTTACATGTGCACCTGCTGTAGATGTAGTTAAGTTCTGTGCCATGCTAGACAGAGAGTGTGATTAAAGTAGTAAATAAATTGTATGTCTGCCAGATCAGTATTCAGTATAGAAGAGTTGACTTTATACGTAGAATGTTTACTGTTAATTTTAGATTATTTTCTTGATGGAAGCAATCAAGGAGAAATAAGCCATTTGCATGGCAAGTCTAATATAAACATTGTTCTGTGTTTTTTATGCCTGGATGAATTGCAGGTGTATATGTGGATCTGGAATTGATGATGATGTGGCGGATGTTCTGAGGCAAATGAGTTATACTGCTCTTACTAAATGAATGGCAGTGAAAAAGCTTGAGATAATCCTAAAATAGTTTAATCTCATGGCTTCTTGCACTTCATGTACTTTAGTTACTGTTAGGACAGTGATGTCAAATAGATACATATGGGATTAAAAAATTTGCAGTGCCACATGCAGAATAAAATGTGTTTTATCCATGGTGGCAGTGTACTCATTGATGACAGATATGCCACGTTTTGGCTATCCCAGGCATGTCTGTATTATTTGCACTTGGCGAGGCTGCAACAAAAGGCAAATAGAATTTGGTTTGCAAACAAAATTGTGGATTCACTGATCATAAAGATATGAGGAATTGATTTTGCTGTTACATCATGTGACGATGTGACGCCTTCTCAATACTGAGAATTGCATCTCAACTTTGAAGAGCTTCTATGCCACAGGAATATTGCTAGAAGAATTTGTCGTAGTAACTTTTTAGAAAGTAGTCTTATAAAAATGGCTACAAAGCATAGTATATTTTGGTAGATCTTCCTCTGGCATCAGCAAAAGCTGTCTTAAAAGGGTACTCAGAATAGTAAAGGCAGTAGGGAGAACTGGTAACCGAATGGGAATTTTGGGCAAGTAGGACTCCACTTTATGCTTAAATATAAGTGAATTATGTGACTTTTTAAACATAAGTGACTTCTGGTGACTGAAAAGCAAAAAAATGATTCCTAGTTTTGGAAGATCATTTAAATATTCTTCAGCAAATCAGTTACAGAAGTGTTTAGAAAAACTTAGTGCAGATCAGCTTTCTCCAGAATTTTGCAGATGCTTTTGGCCCGATTCTGATAGGAACAGAGGGAACACCTCCTTTTACAAACATGAAGGCATACCTATGCACCTGTTCAGGTAACTGGTCTTTTAAGTTTTCTGGGAAAATAATCAACTTGAACTAAAACAGAATTCTGTAGCAGTTGCTGTGATCTGAACACAAAAGCAGCCTCTGCTGTAAACGTTAAGTCAGGCTTTCCAGTCTGATATAATTGAGTAGTGTCTACTTACGTTGGAATTTGAATGTGTTTGTTTTTTAAAGCCAGTATTTTTAAAAACTGAGGCCTGCATTTAAGGTAGGAATGTGATAATTTGATTCCTAACCACATGATCTCATTTTCAAAGTTTTGAATACAAAGCATAAAAATTCTTGGTTTATGTTTATTGCAGAAAACAAGAGGCAAGAAAGCAAAAGGACTGATATCTGTTTAAGACCAGACCCTTCAGTCTTTTTCTTTTGATTGTGGAACATCTGCAAGAGCGTATCCTGGTAGATTTGAGTAGATCCTTACAAGCTTGATGTGGCTGCTAGAAGTACAGTGTCAGGGTAGTCAACATGAATGGTATCCTGGTTTGGTATACTGAAGATGCCTTGCGATTTGATGGTCTTATGTCAAAATAGCACATCTGCATTTGTTAGGCTGACTTTAAAAGAGCATGGCTCTTTTTTTTTCAAACAGGAAACAACAAGGTAGTTCATTTCCAATTTGTGATGACATATTTCATTCTATAAATTTACTTAATAGTAAACAGCGAGTTTTAGTTCTGGTCTTTCTTACACAGTCACTGAAAAGAAAGAAGGAAGGGGAAAGGAAAGAGCACAGATACATCACATCCACAGAACTCATAAAAGGTGCTTCATTCTGTAGATTTCTGAAAATGATTTTATTGCAGATCACTTTTGTGACGTGACCTTTCATTCTGTAATAAAAACCAAGTACAAATTGTCACAGTTATTTTGTACAGATTATTATATTATGTCTATCAGAGCTGCTTACATAAAGTGGTTTTGTGCTTCTCTAGGCAGGTGTTAGTTTTTTGCTACCTGTTGTTGGGTAATTTTTTACCATAAACATTGTGGTTATGAATATGATGCGTAAAGAAAAAAGCACTGTGAAGGCAAATGCCAAAACTATTCTTGCTCCTAGCAGGCTAATGAAATTCCCCTTGGTGCTAAAGGAGGGACCTCCACTGACAGTGGTGGCACTTCCTAACATCCTGTGTGCACCTTTGCTGTACATTAAGGCTTTTGTGTATGATTCTGCCTTGGTTAATAATGGATTTCAGCAGAAAAGGTACTGATCAGAGTAGATTAACTGTAACTGTAGGTGACCCTGTTTTCTTGTGTTAGACACCATTTTGTATTTCTTACACGTAACACGTTCACCGCCGACTGCGTCTACTCTTTAATGATACAGAGTACCACAGGTAGTAACTTCTGAAATTTTCGTTTTCTTATTCTTGACTGCTTTAATTTAGGGTATTTGACACTGAAGATTGCAGAGGATATTGCTAATTTCAGATATACTGTAGCTGTGAATAGTTATGTAGTTTGCAAATAGAACGGTGAACCAAATTAAATCAAGACATTTACACCCATATTTTGGGATGTTTTTCTCTATTACATCCAAATTTTGTGAACTGTGCTCTGGTAATTGGTGAAACTCTTGAGTTGACACCCTTACTTGGTGGAAGAAATATTTGCATATATTCTACATATATTCACTATTATTGATCCAACCTCACAAGAGCAGGATTAGATATTTGGCCAGGTTTCCTGAATTGGAATCTGAGTCCCAATACCCTCAGGGACACTGCGTTACAAGCATCTGAGTTCTTCTCTAATTCTTCAGTAATGGTTACTTTAAATAGTTTAGCCTCTTGGGCTTTTTATAAGGTGAAAATATATCTCTGTTTTCAGGCAGTATGAAACCTGTGGGTTTCCCAGCCTGTCTTTGCATTTTCACTCTTGTCCGGGCAGTCAGTGCTAAATAAATGACTGTTAACATGATGTGTAGTCTAATGTAATGGGAAGTCCTATACAGGGACTTCTTGACACAGCCTCCCATGAGGTTTGATCCTGTCAGTGATACGTTACCTACTTCGCAGTATGTGGAGAGCTGTGCCACGTCACTCGCACCCTCCAGCGAGGAGCTGGCACAGCTTGGAGAAGGGTTAGTGCCTCAGGGGCTGCCTGCCCAGTGCTCTCGGATGCGATACTCGGAGGTGAGCTGTGGGGTACTATTCGTGTGCTGCCTCCGGGACAGTGCAGAGAAGTCCCAGCAGAGATTCTTGTTCTGAGCTTGAACTCTGTGCCAGGACCTGTATTTTGGATCAAAGAAACCTGTAATGTTACACCCTGACTGGGTGCAGCAGGAATAATCCTTTTCAGTAGTACGTCTAGTATATAGTGTGGGCTACTTACTGTTCTCATCTCCATTTTCATTTTCCAGTGTTTTGGTCTAATAAGCCTCCAGTTGCATGTTTCCTTAGGGGTCAGTCCTACCTCCCGTGTTACTTATATTCTCTTGACCCATTTCTATGGTAATCTTAGAAGATTAAATGAGCTACCTTCACTGCCGGTTCTGTGGAATCTTACCTGTGGCTGAGTAATGTGCGGCTCATTAGGAAAAGGAAATTTATTCCTTGCCACAGTTATTCTAACACAGCATGGAGATTAATCTTCCCTCCTACTTACATACTGGGGCCTTTGCTAAGACTAACAAACTTAATGAGATGCTAAATGTAACTGACTTTAAGGGAGGAACTTACTTGTGTTTGCTTTTGAAGTATTGACTTTCTTACAGTGAAAGGTCATTTGAATGTCTTCTAAGAATTACTCAAGTGTGTATTGATTTCAGGGGTTTTTATTATTATACCTACTCTGTGCCTTCTACTTCGCCCTCTTTTCTCTTAATAGGTACCAGACTAACCCTAGGTCTGTTATATAAATAAATAAATAAATAAAGCACATGAAGAGATAGACAAGACTAGAAATGTTGAGGAAGATGGTGGCTTATTTAGGATTAAAAAAACCAAACCCACCACAACAAAACCCACAAACCCTAACAATTACATTTTAACAAACAGATGAAGGTGAACTAGCTTGGGGGAATGAATGGCACAGTCAATGCTCCGTAATGCTCCATGGTAAGTCGGAAAGCCCCCCTTGCGCTGTACATTTAGGAGATAGGACAAACACCGGTAAATGGAGAGGAGGGAGCAGTTGCCCTGCTGCAGGGAGGTGGGCTGCATGACAGAACTGAATTTAGCGATGGCCATTTTCACTGGGAACATTATGGAGCCGCAGCTGACAACCTGTTAAGGCGTAAGGGAAGGATCAAGGTTACCAGAGAAAACCCTTTTTAATCTCCCTCTCTAGTGGGCGAGTGGCAGATGGGAGCAGAGCTTGGAGCGGCTTGTTTCCACCACCAAGTGTTCCCCGTGTGGGTATGCTGGCGTTCTCCCCCTCACGTCTCAGCAAGGGCAGGGGTTTCCAGACATGTCGCCATTTCAGCACTGGACGAGGCCGGGGCAGCCCACACGCTGCCCCCCGCTCTGGAGCTGTGGAACCCTGGAACCCCCTGCTCCTCTCTTCCAGCTTGGCCTCCCTCGGCCGCAGGCTCCCCTTCCCCGCCATCGGACTCCTCCTCACGTTGGCCTTTGCCCGCCCGACACCCCACCACCGCCGCTGCCCCGGCCGCGGAGGCTGCGGAGGCTGCGGTGCCCTGGCCCTTCCCTGAGTGGGCCCGGCGCTGCTGCCCCGCGCCTGGCGGAGCCCCGCCCACCCGGCCCCTGCCACCAATGAGCTGGCGGATTGGGCTGCCAATCAGGAGACGGGCCAATGGCGGCGGGGGCCGGGGCGCCCCGTGAGGATGGCGGCGGCAGGGGCCCCTGAGGGCCGGCGGGCGGCGGTAGGAATGGGTATGGCGGCTAAGGCGGCACTGCCGGGCCGGGCCCAGCCGCCTTTTCCGGGGGTGAGGGTAAAATGTGTGTGGTGTTTTTCCAGGCTGCCAAGTTGGCGTAGCTCATAAAAATCCGTCATAGCTGGATTTTAAGCCTGGCCCTTTGTAGGTGTTCAGAGCCTGGCTTATGACCCTGGCTGATAGGGCTGTTCATCTTCCCTCCTTTCAGACCAGTCTGCCCCAGCCTACGTAGCTCTGGTCGCCGTGTTATACCAGCAGCTTAAAACCATATGGGGAGTAATTTTCAAATCTGCTACTAGAGAGAATTTTCAAGGAAATCCCTTCTTCCCTGGTACCTCCGCTAACAACACTTCAAATGCTTCCCTGCTGTTAAAAGGCCCCCGAGGAAATAAGCGGCTGGTTGCATGTTTACTTTACCTTGGTGCAGCAGAGAGGGATCGTTTTTAGTGCGAAATTAGAAATGGCACTGGTAAGACAAGGCAAAAAAGGCTGGCTGGAAACATTCTGGCGCAATGCCATTATTATATCCGTTACAGAAAGGCTGCAGCTAGAACAAGGGAAGTCTAGAGGAAAAACAAGTCATAAGGCTGGCAGCTGCGAGTTAGTGTCTTCACGCCTCTCATGAATTGGAAACATTTTGTATCATGCCTTTCTTTGCTAGGTAAAATGCATTTTTCATTCCAGGGTGGGTTCTAACAAGAAGAGATGGCTGGTTCAATAATACTACCGTTTGTTAATCTGTGGAAATTAATGAATTAAGGGTGTCATTGTGCTGGATGGACTGTAAACATGATGATAAATTATGTGAAGAAGTGTTTGAGGACAACCTGAAAGCATTTAGATTATATGCCCCACATTTGTTTTATTGTTACTTAGGATATCCTTACCATCCACCTATTTACAGAGATAATTCAAATAAACACAAATTAGAAGTCTGCTTTAGGTGGGCTGACAAATTTACATTTAATAAACATTGTAAGTGGAAAAGCAATTAAAGTCCAGTACATTTTTTAACAGATTGCTCTTTCTACGTATCTGTATTGCAATTCCTCTTAGCTTTGCTGTATGGTTGCAATTTTTTGTCTGGTCCCTTGCTTTCCACAGAAGAAAAAAACAAGGCAAATAATACACGTCTCCACCTATATCTGCTGAAGAAAACTTGCAATGCGTACGTGTGTTTGTGTGTTTGGATATATGCAATTTCAAATAAATAGAAGCATCATTATCATATTGTACAAAGCAAAGCAGATTCTTCTCAGTCACCTACTGATTTAAACACTGTAACTGGTGCTTAGTTTATGCTGGCTGGCTGCCAAGCGAAAGCAATTATGTGCAATAATAGCAAAATTAAGAGGTGAGTGTTGCTGTTTTACAGCAGGACATGGCAAAACCCATTTCCTTCTGTCAGCTGTATCTTGATTACACACACAGTCACACAGGCACACACTCTGTCTTGCACACATACACATGCGCACACTCTTGTTCTTTGTCGTTTTCTGTCTTTCCTGTGGGTTTTAACTTGAGGTCACTGAAACCAGAAAAGAGGAAGAGTGTAGACCACAATGTTTGAAAGCAACTGAGAATAAACCTCTCACTTTGCGGGGAAGGAGAGAAAAAATGGAAAAAAGAGCAAAAGAAAAAACCTACCCCAATTATTGTTCTGACTGTGATAATACTTTGTTTTTCTCGCACTTGCAGGTGTCCTAGTGGTAAATGTTACATGGAGGAACAAGACTTATGTGGGAACACTGCTGGACTGCACAAAGCATGACTGGGCCCCTCCTAGGTAAGCAATCATTCTGAGTCTGTTTTTTCTCTGCTGTATTTTCACCCCCAATCTCTGTCAAGAGACTGTATAGAGATTAATAAAAAACAACTGGTTATAATTGAAAACATGCACCAGTGAAACAAGTAATTCTCAGTTCCACACTGAAATGTGGGGTGGGAGTTTTTAGTTCTTTTTGTCTTGTGTTTTTGAGAGGGAAGGGGAAATAGATGGGATTCAATGAGAGGCAAATTAATTTTAAAATGCATTTCTGTAAATTTGGAAGATTTTTTTCTCCATTGTTCTAATTAGGTGGTCTTGTTCTTACCAGTTTTGTCCTTTTGTAATGAATTGCCCTTTGAGACTGTAGTGTTCGTATTTGTAAGAAGGACATCTTTCTTTTAATATGTGTGAAGGTTCTGTTACAGGAAGTGGTGTTGTTTTGGTATTTATTCAGTTCACAATTCCTGCTGATGAAATCTGCTCTTGTTTGTATAGGTTTTGTGAATCGCCAACAAGTGACCTGGAAATGCGTGGAGGACGGGGCAGGGGAAAGCGGGCGAGGTCTGCTGCAGCTGCAGCTGTACCTGGGAATGATGCGAGTTTTGCAGAGTCCAGAGGACTTCAGAATAAGAATCGAGGTGGTGCCAATGGGAAGGGGAGGAGGGGCAGCCTTAACTCAAGTGGGCGCAGGACACCCCCAAACTGTGCCATGGATGAAGTCAAAGCCAGCCCCTCATCCACAAACAAGAGGAAAACTAAGCCTCCAATGGAGCTAGATTTGAACTCCAGTTCAGAGGACAATAAATCTGGGAAACGTGTTCGTACTAACTCTAGAAGCACTCCCACCACCCCACAGGGGAAACCTGAGACTACTTTTTTGGACCAAGGCTGCTCTTCTCCAGTGCTGATTGACTGTCCTCACCCCAACTGCAACAAAAAGTACAAGCACATTAATGGACTACGATACCATCAGGCTCATGCACACTTAGACCCAGAAAACAAGCTGGAGTTTGAGCCTGACAGTGAAGACAAAATTTCAGACTGTGAGGAAGCATTGAGTAATGTGGCACTTGAATGCAGTGAGCCAAGCACAAATTTGCCAGGCTTTGACCCACTAAAAGCACCGACATCTCCTTCCTCCATCACTACCCCAGGGACCCCCAAGGGAAAAAGGGAACTGACCAGCAATGGCCCCAGTTCGGTTATCAGTTCCAAAACTGGCAAGAATTCTGGCAAAAAGAAGGGTCTGAACAGTGAATTGAACAGCCTTCCAGTAATTTCTAATATGGCAGCCACACTGGATAATTGCTCCGTAGCAGATGGCAATTTACAAACCGAAATGCCCAAACTGGAGGCTGAAGGGTTAATCGACAAGAAGAGTTTGGGTGATAAAGGCAAGAAAGCCAACAATTGCAAAGTGGATAAAAACCTTTCCAAACTGAAAACAGCCAGGCCCATTGCCCCAGCACCAGCACCGACTCCTCCCCAATTAATAGCTATACCTACTACAGCCTTTACAACCACCACTACAGGGACAATACCGGGACTGCCCTCTCTAACAACTACTATTGTTCAGGCTACACCAAAGAGCCCTCCGCTGAAACCTATTCAACCAAAGCCCACAATTATGGGAGAGCCAAGCACTGTAAACCCAGCTCTCACATCACTCAAAGACAAAAAGAAAAAGGAGAAGCGAAAGCTGAAGGACAAAGAAAGCAAAGAGACGGGAAGCCCCAAGATGGATTCTAAGCTGGGAAAGCTGGAGGATTCTAAAGGGCCTGGGAAAGACTTATCTGGACATTTTTTAAAGGACCATCTCAACAAGAATGAAGTGCTAGCTAATGGACTGTCAGAGTCTCAAGAGAGCAGGATGGCAAGTATTAAGGCTGAAGCTGATAAGGTTTACACGTTCACAGACAATGCGCCCAGCCCTTCCATAGGGAGCGCCTCCAGGATGGAATGCAGCACTTTGGTGAATGGACAATCTGCCATGGCGCCACTGCACGTGTTGACACAGAACGGTGCAGATAGCGCGGCCGCTAAAACCAACAGCCCTGCTTACTCGGATATTTCTGATGCGGCTGATGATGGGGGCTCTGACAGCAGGTCAGAGGGCATGAGGTCAAAGGCCAGCTCTCCATCGGATATTATTTCTAATAAGGACGGTGTGGTAAAAGGACATTCTTCAACCACAGCACAATCGGCTCAAGCGAAAGAGTCCCATTCTCCCTATTACCATGGCTACGATCCTTATTATTCCCCAAGTTACATGCACTCTGGACAGGTCAGTGCCCCAGCAGCTGGGAACAGCAGTACCCCACAGGGACTGAAGATCAAAAAAGAGGCTGAGGAAGAGGCTGAAAAGAAAGAGAAGGCAGAACCGTCAGATGCCAAGAAAAATGAAAGCACTACTTCCTCTAATTTGCAGCCGCAACATCAGTCAGTAATAACTCAAAGACACCCTGCACTTGCTCAGTCACTTTATTATGGACAGTATGCCTATGGGCTCTATATGGACCAAAAGTCCTTAATGGCCTCTAACCCTGCCTACAGGCAGCAGTATGAAAAATACTATGAGGACCAGAGACTAGCAGAACAGAAAATGGCACAAACTGGGAGGGACTGTGAAAGGAAGAATGAACCCCCCTTGAAGGAGATTGGGAAGGATGACAACAAGCAGAAGAATATTCCATCGGCCACTATTTCAAAGGCCCCTTCAACTCCAGAATCCAGCAAAAATAACACTAAAATAGGGTCATCAGTCCCTAACAAAGGTGAGGAGACAAGCAAATCACAGATCCTTTCCAATCACCAGCAGCAGCTTCAGTCTGACAGTTTCAAAGCCAAACAAATGGAAAACCACCAGCTCATAAAGGAGGCTGTGGAGATGAAATCTGTTATGGACTCCATGAAGCAAACAGGAGTAGATCCAACCACAAGATTTAAACAGGTGAGATCACAGGAATTTGAACAAGAGTGTCTTGATTTATCCTTAAGTCATATAAGATTTTGTCCCTGATTCTGCTATGTTCTTCTACCTTTGCAGCCAAAGAAGCGCCGTCATCCTTTTTTCATGCTGGATAGTACTGTAGCCTGTGAATAGACCAATAGTCCTTTCAGTTGAGCTGTTTGAAAAAAAAATAAATTAAAAAATCTAGCAAGGTGGTGACAGAACCCAGGTTTAAGACCTGAATGGACTATTTTAAATTACATGCATGAATAAAATAGAATTAGATTTCTCTTTTAGGTGTAAATTCTAAGCAATTTGTGTAGTTCAGAAATGAGAAATTTCAAGCAAAATAAGCAGCTTTCATTGTGAGAGAACTTGAAGTAGATTTGAAACATGGTTTGAAGTGTTTCTTTTTTTTGTTAAATGACAGTTGGCATTTACTAAAGATGGGTGAGCTGGTTCTTTGAAGAGTTGGCTTGAAGCTCAGCTCTTTATCTTAACCCAAGGTGACCTTTTTGAAGCAGTTAAGTTCCCCTTCTCTCCTCAGCCAACCTCAAGCCCCTACAGACCTACACAATGGATGAAATCCTCTCTCCATTGAAGTTAGTGATAGTTTTGCCATTGACTTCAGTAGAGCCAGAATTTCATCCAGTGGCTTCGTGCTGACCTTCCTAGACATCACATTGCCTTCATTCGAAGCAATGCGACTGTCTCTGTGCTCTGAACCGGGGCCTCAATGCTTGATGCTTTCATGTTCTGGTGTACAGTACGTCCCAGACTTCACCCTTACGGGCTGTCTTTCAAGGTACAGTGGGGTCAGGCGAGTGGGACTTAGGGAGCTCTAAAGGAAGTGGGATGGTACAGCTCAGAGTAGGAGAAGGTTTCTGCTGATTCAGATGAGTATTTGAACCAGCCTGTCCAAGAGTCTAGTTCTGTGCTTATGTTTCTGTTGCACGTACAGTAAATGTGTATCCCTTGTTTACAATTAGCTCTTGTGTATCCTGTATTAGAAAAAAAAGTCTTCCTGTTACTGCTCAGTACTAATCTGGTGTAGTCTTGTAAAGAACTTAACTATCTAATTCTATCAACTGGTGTTTATAACGTGGTCTATGTAATATATTATGCAAAAATGTATTATGATATTCTGTACATGTTCTTTAAACTGTGTTGTCCTGGTCCTGTAAATAATTATCATGTGTAATTTTACAAACTTGAAATAAGACTCTCAGCTGAAGAAGTCTGCCTTAATGTCTGACTTCCACTGATTCCTGTATGTTTGTAATATCAGAAGCAGCATTAGCATCTTTCCAGCTAGATCAGTTTTTCGGGTTCATTGTTCCAGGTAATCTAAGTGCTCTGGCATATATTTATCCAGCTTTAATTTTGTGGTTCACAGATTTTTTTTTTCTCTCTAGTGGGAAAATCTCTCTGTGGGCTTTAATTAAAATGTTTTATGAATAGCATGGTCTCAGAACTTTGATACAATGCATATGTATTTCATGATTAAACTAGTTAAAGGCATAAAGAAGGATATAAGATGAAGCAATTGAATTAAATTTTGATAATAGTCTCTTGCTTCTTCATGGGAATATTGGATTGACTTTGAGCTCAAGGCACCCTGTAGCAAGCAAACCTCTCCTCTACATAACAGGGATATGTTATTAAAACAGCTATTAAAAAGACATTAACTGAAGTATGGGAAATATCAATAGTGATCTTATTTCAACAACTAAGTTCAGAACAAAAATTTTTTTCTCCTCCATATTAGGATCCAGATTCACGAACATGGCATCATTATGTCTATCAGCCCAAATACCTTGATCAGCAAAAACCAGAAGAACTTGATCGTGAGAAAAAGTTAAAAGAAGACAGCCCTAGAAAAACACCTAACAAGGAAAGTTCCCTGCCTAACCTTCCTGTCTCATTAGCAAGCATTAAAGAGGAGCCTAAAGAGGTCAAGCGTTCTGATTCTCAATCAGTGGATGAGAGCAAGATAAAAAACGATGATCGAAAGACTCCTGTAAATTGGAAGGACTCTCGGGGTGCTAGAGTAGCAGTTTCCTCACCAATGAGTCAGCATCAGTCATATATCCAGTACTTGCATGCTTATCCTTATCCACAGATGTACGATCCCAACCATCCAGCCTATCGCGCAGTCTCTCCTGTCCTAATGCACAGCTATCCTGGTATGTATTCTGAAATTTGCCTTGCACGCTAGTTAAGATTTACACCCTCAAAATGCAGTAAAGCCTGCATTTTAGTATTTCTGTTAGTAGCTAGGGTAAATTAGAAGCTTCGTGGGTGACATTTGTTTTGCTTGTGCTTCCACTAGGGAAAGTTCTGTAGATGAAACTGATTTAATACAAGATGTTCCTTTTATGAACTGTCACAATTCTCAGCTACAGTTTTCTCAGCCCTTGACAGTCTGCTATTGCTGTTAGACTGACAGATAGTTTATTGCCTATAAAAATATTCTAAGCACTTACTGTCAGGACCATTATAGTTACTATTCCTTTCACTTAAAGAGGACCCATAAATGTCTGAAATGGCTATCAGCTCAACCCTCTTTATAACCTCCATTCATCAGGGTAAATTAGGTGAAGAAATTGAAGAGCAAAGATGCCGTTTGATAGTCACGTGATCCATTTTTGATGTTATCCTCTGTCCTGGCGTCCCCTCCTCCCACCTTGATATAACCAAAATGTAAAACGAGTAACTTGATGTTTATTTTGTTTTATTATTGTTTACCCACAGGGGCCTATCTCTCTCCAGGATTTCATTATCCAGTTTATGGAAAGATGTCAGGGAGAGAAGAGGCGGAGAAGGTCAATACCAGCCCGAGCATCAATGCGAAATCAACCACTGAGTCCAAAGCACTGGATTTGCTCCAGCAGCATGCCAACCAGTATCGCAGCAAGTCCCCTGTTGTAAGGCTTCATCTATTGATACTAAAGAGTGGCACATATGGGAAGGGGTAGAGAACATAATTTTAAGAATCACACAATCTGGCATCAAGCTCTGACCGCATGATTCTTCTTCATAGTACTGCTTAAAATAATAGCAATTTATAGTCAGGATGCTTCCGTGTCATAAACTGGAAGTGACACATGTAACACAGTTCTGTGCTCAGAGTCTTCCTATCTTAGATGAATGGACTCATGTAGAAACATAGAATCAGAGATACCTCCTTGTGCACAGTTTATTGCAGTTAAACAGGAAGCTCCTGTTTGGAAACAGATAATGAAATGAAAAGTTGGGCTGTGGGATTTGGTAATATCCCCTCCCTGTATTTGCCAAGAAGCTGTACCTTCGAAATAGCAGCTTACCAACCCCCATTTCTGAAGATTTCCACATTGGAGCAAATACTTTCAGATAAGTTGGTGCTTGTTTTAATTGTGCGCAAGTCACTGATTCTATTTTTAAAAGGGCTTTCTTGCTATTCAGGCAGACTTGATCCCCAGAGTACATTAAAGAGGGCTGAGGATTCATTTACATCAGCTTTCAGCAGCTCAGCTAGGATGTTCAGGCATTGGCAAGTCAGCCAAGCTGAAGGGAGCTCAAAACTAGAAGTCATCATGGTGGCTTCAAGCTGCAGAGCATTGCCTCAAAATCTCTGTGCCTTGAAAAATCTTCTGTTAACCAGATGCACCAGCTTTAGATTGGAATCAAGTGCAAATAATCCACTAGAGATACTTCTTCAGAAAGAAACAGGTTCATCATTTGAATTCAGAAGGTTGTTGCCAGGTAATGGCAAGTATGGTTTTGTTGTGATTTTGTCCCTTTAAAAATTCTCATGTGGGTTTTCTTTCTGCTACTTTCTACTACTATTTTCTACTGCTAGCCTGTGGAAAAATCGGCAGCTGAGCGTGAACGGGAAGCAGAAAGGGAACGAGACCGTCACTCTCCTTTTAGCCAGCGGCATCTCCATACGCACCATCACACACATGTTGGAATGGGTTACCCCCTTATACCTGGGCAATATGACCCGTTTCAAGGTGAGCTAAAGATTTCCAATGGTGGGATTAGCTTGCCTCATGGAGTTGTTACCTTGACATTGGAAGTCATGCCTACATGAAGCATTTTGAATAGAGATCCCCTTCTTAAATCAGAAATGCTTTACATGTAGGAAGAAGGCTTGGGAAATCACAGAATGGACTAACAGCAAATGAGTAGCTTCATGTCTGAGAAATACCAAGTTTTGTTTCCAAAACTGGGTGTTAGAGCATTCTTAAAGATGTACCAGTTAGGCTGCCATTCACATGAATGTTTTGATTCCCACTGCAAACTGACATTAGCTGGCTGAAAGGCAGTAAAAAAACCAAACCAAACAGTGTCCTTTTTGTATAATTAGGGTTGTGTAAGCAATGGAAGAAGTGTAGCGAAGACAAAAGCTTTTTATACTTAACATATTTTATGTACAAGGCATTGCAGTCACAAGGGTTTGAGCTTGTTATAATTTGACTGTCTGAAAGAGGACTCTGTATTTTGGCAAATGCAGTGAACAAAGTTGCAGCCAGGGAAAAAGAGCACAGTAAGTTACGATTCATTCTCCCTAGGTTTTTTACCAGTCTTTGACTGGTTTTCTCTAGCCCTGGACTGCAGCTGAATTTAAAGGAGATTTCCTCCCATGCAGCAAAATACATGCTGTCACAATTGGTGGCTAAATGACGTTAATTCATTACATTCACTTGGTGCCTCAACAGTTATATTTCCTGTGTAAAAGTCTTGACATTTCTCAGTTTGATTTAGTGATTCCGTTTGCCTTTTGGGATGCATTATGCTTGTTCAGTAGGAAAACTGTAAAAATGATAAGTTTTTATGAAAGTGTTGTATTCTGAGCAGCTGGCATGCCGTTTCTTTAATTCACTGTGACTTTTGATTCTTGTTGTTTCCTGGTACCTATTATTTCTACTGAGCTTCCTGTTCAGGAACTCATACAATCCCTTTGGCATCATGCAGTGCACTACTTGGAAAGAAATACAATAAGTAGGAATGCTGTATTTTCTTGTAAAATATCTGTCAAGAACAATTCCATTTGCGATATGAAGACATATTGATCATATTGGGCAGACTGTCTTAATACTGTGGCTTGAAATATTTGCCATTTATGTAGTGTTAACACCCCACCCTTTTCTGATAGTGGGTTTTTTTGGTCTGTTTGCCTTAGAGATGCTTCGTAACATTTCTCTGAGCACAAAATCCATTAAAACCAGAAGTACATCAACATTCCTTCCTTTCTTCTTTCCCTCAGGATTGACCTCTGCTGCCCTTGTTGCCACTCAGCAGGTGGCTGCGCAGGCATCTGCATCTGGTATGTTTCCTGCACAAAGAAGGTAAATAGCCAGTAAATATTAAATTATATATTTTAACATAGAGAGGAGAAAATAAATCATAGTTTTTGTAGCCTGATGGTCTTCAGTTCCTTGTATGACACAGTTTTTAAGGATGAAGAAAAACCCGGGACTTTGAGTTAATTGTAGTTTTATTCTCTTTAAGGTGACATTTTGTCCTTAGTTATGTCCTCTAACTGTAACATAGATCATTAAGAAGGAACTAGTAGTCTGTCTTCTGAGATTTTCCATAGACTGTGTCTTAAGGATTGGTATTAAGATAAAACAAGTGATTATGAAATATAATTTAAAATCCAAATTACTTATAAAAGAGGTTTAAAGTTCGTGCTTAGTTAGATCTATGTACTACTAGGAAAACTTAGGACTTTATCTATTCTGCACATCTCCCTGGTTTGCTGATTTTGCTTGGGGGTTTGCTTGGGAGTCCATTGTATTTAAGTTACATACCCATTCCATGCATTTGCCTCTTAGTTATTTACTAGATTTGCAGTAGAATTTACTCTTCAACTATCACCTTGCTCTTCAAGAGGAGAGAAACTCTTTTGTATTATAATGATCTCATCTCGAGTGAAAAAACCAAAGCATCCTTAACATTAAGGTTTCTTTCATTGCTGCCATGTTAAGCTTCAGAGTTTAATGTATTAAATAGTACTATAATGTTCCGTGGTTATGGGTGTCTTTCTGAAAGCTGACTCTGAAAACAGGTGACCACATAAGGCTCTTAGCTGTAATTATTTGAGTGGGAAAGGTTTTTAGCCCTGAAAGAGCTGATGGATGCCAGGGTGTCGGAACCCAGAAGATAAAAGCTGGCACAGGTTACTTGTTAGTGTGTTGTTCCTGGCAGGAGGGGGACGGGGACATGGCATGCTGTCTTTCCTTCTTGGGATTGAGAGGACTGTGCAGATTGCATTTCATGGGGTATCCAAAGTGCAGAAAAAAACAAGGGGGAAAGGATACTGCATACTAAAACATTCTTCTTTCTCTTTGCAGAGAATGATGAGTTTGGAGATGTACATTGTCATGTGACTGGATCACATGAGGAAGCGCTTTATTACAGACATCAGTTCCATGGTG
>JAOXJM010000019.1:61390860-61446456 GCA_026413425.1 Tringa solitaria
AGCGCTTTATTACAGACATCAGTTCCATGGTGTTAATTTGAAATGCCTTAATGGCAGGCAAAAACCAGTCATTTCGTTTTTGTAAATTGCAGATTTTATCACAGAGTAACAAATGTTGCTGTAATTAGACTTCTGTTTTTATATATATATATGCGTATATATATATATACATATATATATAAAAATATATATATATTCTTTACTTTTTTTGTATCAGTACCAAGGCTCGCACACAGGGTCTGCTGCTAAGTTGCGAACCACACAGTAAAGGAGATATGTATTTGTCATGTTTAGAAAGCGTTAACTGCAAAAGGCTGTTTTGTTTCTTTTCTCTTCTTTTTTTTTTCCTTTTTTTTTTCTTTCCAGTTGTAAATAAATAATGTTATGTATCAGTGTGCCTGAACCTTGCATACCCTTCTGATATTTCCCACAAGCTCTCAGAGAGGCTAACTGTGATGACACTTTGGTACAATGTAGACGTCTATTTGGTGGCTCCTATTAAGATGCATCAGTGTAAAATGTTACTGTATTCACTGTTTCATTGTAATTGTGTATTGTGAAAAATATACCTTTGGAAGGCATGGGGATCTTAGTACCACAAAAACTGTGTTGTATATAATGTATAGATTTTAAATGGAGATAATGAGCATCTGTGAATAATGAAATGTCTTTTTTGATAATCTTGAATGGCAGATAACCTAATAGCCTGCATACCAGAAGACATCTGTGATTGTTCTATTACTTGAATAGTCCTGCAGTCTTTTTTTTAATGTTTACAGTTACCGAGTTTTAGAAGAGGGACTTTAATGCCATTGCCTGGTTACTTGTTTTATGCTGTAATCTCGTTTATTTTATGTAAAATGTATATCGAATGCTTTCATTTTTATACCTGCCTTAAATAATTTGGCAATCAGAATAAAGAAGTTGTTTTTTGTACTTTCTCGGTGCCTATGGGCCGCTTTGAAAGACGTGTCACGGTTGTCGATAGCGGAGGCTGCAGCTAGCACACAGCTACTGCTCTGTGTGCCCGGGGGCTCTCCCGGGGGCTCAGTTCCTGGTGTGCACCTGCAGCCATCCCGTGCCTCCCTGCTGGGCCTGGGCTGGTGTCCTCTCCCAGCGGGCGATGCGGGGTTCAAGCCAGATGGCAGTGGACCTCTTCCAGTTGACACTCATAAGCTCAAAATGAGGCCCATAGTAACACCTTGGATGGTATTAGTGGAACTTAATTCTCTAATACCTGTTGTAGAGCAGCTCTGTGTGCTATAAATTATATAGGCAAATTTTTTCTATTATAACTGAATGCACCCCTCTCCCCCATGAATAGAGGCCTAAAAACAGAGGACGTGTTTGGGACGGATTGAAAAAAAAAAAAAAAGTCCTTTGCTGTGCTTAATCTGCATTACCACAGAATAAATATTTTATGTGGCTGTACACCACCTGTTTTGTTACAGTGTGGTTAACACAGTGCACAGTAATATGAAATCACTAATCATGACATGAAACAAAATCAGATTTACTGGTCAGGTTTTTGAGGCTTTAACTTTTGTCCTTTCCTGCATATCCCAACTACATTGATTGTCAAAACTGTTTTTTAAAGTTTTACTGCTTTTTTTTGTTCTTGTGTTTGTTTTTTTTTTTGACAGGGTGAATTACTACAAGTTAAAGCTTGTTCTTGAAGTCGGTTCCATTTCTTCTACCATGTGAATACTTAATGCAGAAGGATGAATTAAAGATTCCCAACAGACAAGCACACTTGGACTTTTTATATTGCGATGATGAATCTGCCATTAATATTGCTATAATTGTTTTATTTTTATAGGCATAAAATCAGTTCCCTTAGTGACTAGTTATAAGGTTTATTGATTTTTACTACACATCATTCATCTGTGGCTTACTCTTATTGTCTTGTTCTGAACACATTCAGAAGTCTCACAGTGGTGACATACTACAAATTAGCCTCATAAAAATGGGAAGGAAGGGGTGTTTTCTTTGGAAAGGGGATATTGTGAATGCAGGGCTCTTGAAATAATAAATGCCTTATTACTTCTCTAGTAAAGACTCAGGTGGCTTTTGTATTGAAATGTACCATTGATTTTTTTTTTTCAGCTTAGACCATTAATGCTTCTGCAGCAAAACAGATCTTATAAATTCACACTATTGGTGATTTTGATTTAGTGTGGTTTAAGGTTGAGTGTCATAAGTAACTGGAATGAATTACTCTGATTGATACAGAGTAAGCAACAGTTAAAATTATAATTAATGGTACATCCTTGAAGTCTGTAAGAGGGGCTAACATCCATTGCTGTTTATTGTCTTCCTCCACTTAAGGTTATTGTCTTCCCTCTATCTTCATAGCTTTCCTTTCGGTTTAACACTTGCTGTGCTGACCTCCGTAATGAGCATGACTCCCTGGTTCAACACTCCCCCGAAACACAGGGTGCCCATTGATGTGCAGCTGCTGTGGTCATTTCACCACTGTGTGAGCATCCAAAGGATGAGCAAACTGAAACAGTAGTAGTACAAGGAAGACAACTTATAGACCTGGGAACTAAGAGCTGCAGAGGTTGATCACTGGGAAGGGGCAGCCGAAGCAGCATGATATAGATACGCTTATACTCTGTTTTCCACAGGAAGGGCTTGTGCTTTTTTGTTCCCTCCACCCTCTTCCCCACTGCTCTTCTAGCAGCAGCAATCAGTGACCCCAACTCCTGTCCTTCATCCAGACGTTTGTTGGTGGATGTTTTGCAACGTTGAAGCAGGGCTTATGCATTGCATTTATTTCTTGGGAGTTCCTAGCCTGTCCTTGGAATACAGCTAGAGAAACTAAAGGTCTGTCGGTGGCAGACCATCACACACACACAAGAAACCCAGCCAGGGAACTACTGCCTGCGGTGCTTGCACTGGGAAAAATGGATGTGAACAGACTAGGCATTGGGGTGTTTTTACAGCAATCATGCAGCTCTACAGGCTGAAAAGGGACGGGGGTCTAACTGACAGAGCTGGCTGGCTACCAGGGCTAGACCAGAGCTGGTGAAAATGGGGGCTAGGAGTAACGTTTCTCCGGTTTTGTAATTTTCGATTCCCTGGTGGCCTTGGGGAACACCTGAGAACTCACAGAGCTATTTCTGTGCCATACCCGCCTTCCTCCCCCTTCTCCCTGGTGTCTGAAAGGTGCATGGGTTGGGCTGAGCCATCGGCTCACTAGTCCCACTTGTCGCTCCAACAAGTGCTGGCAGGACGAGTGCCCCTAAAGGACATGAAGTTGGAGAACCCCCGAATCCATCCTAAAACACACCAGGGATTGCTGACAGCACAAAAACTGGCATAAGCACAGAACAGCATGGTGCCCTTCTGCAGCTCTCCACCCCGGCTCTTCCCAGGGAAGCAGTGAGAGACTCAAACAGGGAATCCAGTTTGTGTTTCCTTCTGGTGCCACATCACTATCACAGCTGGTATATGTGCTGTCCTCATCTTTCTGCCTCAGAATCTCACTCTGATGTTTGCTCACTACGCTCTCCTTTCTTCTCTCCTCTCTCTACCCTACTTGCCCACTTATTAATCCCTCTTACATCCATTTGGTATCATCAAAACTTACTCTTTGCACAGCTAGAAACTTTCTGCATACATTTGTGATCTCAGCCTTTGGTTAGTTCTCTCTCTTTCCTTTTATCACACTTCCTCCCTTGACCTGCGGGTTTTCTTTTTTCTGTGTCTTAGGCTGTGTTAATGTGTCCTGTCTCTATTCAGCCTAAAGTGTTTGGGACAGACAACATGTCTCACTTTGTACAGCGTAGTTTGTATTTATAGTTCCCTCTGAATAATAGCTACAGCATCTTGTAGATGATAGCAAAAGATGCCATGAGTAGCTAGACCAGACCATTATTAACAATGAGCTTAAGATAACTGACAAAACCTGTTACAGTTTTAAAAGGTATTTTGAGGCAATCTAACACCTCAAAAATGGGGAACGACACCAAGCCCACATAGGAAGTCTGAAGCTGTATCTTCTTGTGTCAGAGGGAGCTGGACACGTGCAGTCATTACTTAATGAACCACTTTTGTTCTGCTGTAGAAAGAGGTCTGTTTTCATTGTTTGTTTCAGTTTTAGCCCTTTACCTAGCTCTCTGTACTAAACACCCTGTAGCATTACTGTGAACTACAGTTCTCCTCCTTGATGTAGTTCATGGACCTTTCTTAGGTCAGTATTTCCTAAGCTCCCATAGCTTCAGCCTTTTCTCTAAGATTTTTTCGAGGGAATCCTACTGTTACTTTTACCAAGAAATGCGAGAGGTGTTCGTTCAGGAGAGGAGACATCCGCTGAAGTTACACATTGCAGTGGTGGGAAGGCAGACACCATTAAAATCCTCTCACTGGCTGTTAGTTATTTTTGTGCAGCTTACACTAAATTGTACTTTCAGCCTCAGTAGCAACTCTGAAACTTCTCGTCTGGACTGATAAATTAGCAAACTTAAGCATTTAGCAAAGGTAATTATTACTTGCACCCTGACTATATTTATCATGCAAAAAACCACCTTATTCTCCACCATAACACTATACAGAAGTGCTGTGGGGACTTTGAGAGCAGATTTTTGTTAAAGACAAATGAACTCCTGCAGACCAAGCTGGTACCTGTAGTTCTGTTCCAGTAGCTTCATAGTCGTTTCAGCAGCACTCTGCAGTCATTCTGGATAGTGTAACGGTGTACGTTAATTACATGATTTCCACCATTTGAGTTTACTGATGGTAGAATAGCGCTTACTTACTGCTTGGAGCACAACGCTACAGGATTTCTTCACAAAACTGAACAGTGCAGCAGTGCCTGCAAAAAAACAGAGCTAAATCAGGAAGCAAAGAGTCTCTGAAAGCCTGGGTAAACCCTTAATGCAGGAGACTAATTTTAAAGCATGCATCTTGACAGGTAAATGACTGCGGTTCTAATTGTTTTGGGGGCCCTGAGGGCACTGCCAAGCCTTGCTAGCCTGGCTCAGCCTCCCACGGAGCCTTCCCCCACCCCTTCTCTGGGGCTCAGCTCTGGGCTGTCTATCCCTGCCCCAGGGCCACCTGATGGCCTGGGCTGGTGCTGGACCCCCGTAGATACCCCAGTACCCTGGCTCCCTGGCTGGGGTCAATGAAATGGGACTTGCCAGCCCCCAGAAGTCCCCAGCCCTGACTGTGCTCTCACGGTTGTGAACAAGGATGTGCAGTTTCTGCTCTTGGAGGACTTGGGTTTAGGCTGTTTCTAATAGAATGGTATGCACGGAATGGGTTTCAGTAAGACCCTTACTAATACTTTCTTAAATAGACAAATGAAAGGTGAAAAAGGAATTTTTGTCTTTATATGTTTCAAATCAAACTCTTCAAGAATAGTAGAAATGAGGTGTGGAAAAAAAAAACCCTGGGGTTTTCTGATTGAAGAACCTCCTGCATAGTTAACAGGCTGCCATGAAAAAACAGTCTTTGTTTCCTTCCTTTTACCCCTTTTTCCTCAATAGTTTAAACTTGTGTTTGAAAGTACGAGTGAGAATAGAAATAACTTGATGGGAGAGGGGAATTTTTTCGTCTCCCCATCCAATGTGCATAACTGAAAGGGGCAAGATTTGCAATTAGTTTTAAAAGAAGCTGGCCTACATGTGCTCAAACTAGACACCTTCCTTATACGCAACAGGTTTTTCCTTGATAAGCTCCCTATTCAGGAGTGGTCTGTTTTGCTGGCTGTTTCAGAAACGTGACTCTGTCTCCTTCCTTTGGGGTTCCCCAGAAGAGAGTGGGAGTAACCAGATCAGGGACGAAACAGACTGCAGGGAAGGTTGAAGTTTCTTCTTTTCCATTGCTTACACGTGCTAGAGCAAGGCTTTTATAGTCGCCTTTTGCCTGCACCTTTCCCCAGCTCTGTCACTAGGTCTATTTAAGTGTTTGCAGTGACGAGCTTCATCAAACCACTGATTTTTAAGCAGAGCTCCAAACAGAAAAGGTCATTAAAATGTCAATGACACAATATGTCTCCCCATGCTGTACGTTGGAACATAACAATTTAATACCAAGCTTTGCCTCAAGTATCTGCTGTGCTAATTCATGATCTTCCTGCTTGGAAAGAAGCTGGCTGCCTTTCATAGAGAATTTGCCAAGTCCTCAGCCTCTGTAAGTGGCTTGTGGCTTTGTTGAAACCAGCTGACCACTTTCCCTTTTATGTGCCAGAAGTCTGTCCCCATTTCTTGAGTTACTTCCCTAAAGAAGCAAGATGCAGAAGAAACTACTATAGAAAGAAAACACTAAAAATAGCAAGTCAGAGTGCACTGTTTTTTATGCCAGAGCACCTTTCATTAGGCTTAAGGTAGGTTCTGCTTCTGCAATTCAGATAAGGTTTTGGCCCCTTGAGGCAGAGCAGTAATTGCTATTCAGTATAGCTCTTTACTTCTTCCTTGAGAACATACGTGTACATCTCTCTTAGATGCTCATGTACTCACTCTCCCCTTTGTTAAAGACTCCAGTGCTGAGCTCTGGACTGAAATACAGGGATTTGGAGAGCCATGGATTCAGCGAGGTTACGCAAGCAGCACAAGGAACAGTGGCATCACTTAATTCACTGAGCAAGTGCAGGTGAGTCCCCGAGCACTCATACTGGGGACTGCAATGGCTCCTAGTAAAGAAAGCTCTGGCACGGGACAGACGGATCTTCTTTAGGCAGTTAATGCCCTTGGAGCAGCTCTGAGGGTCTCGGGTGGCACAAGCCACCTGCTGCTGGCTTGTGAGCTGCCATCTCGGTGTGCTCTGCTTTCCGCAGTGTCACAGGGCTGGCAGCATCAAGAGATAGGCTGATTATGATCCAAAGAGCAGTGACAGTTACCTTATTACATCTGAGCAACTTATGGAAGATGAGATAAAGCCTGGGGCAGCCTTAAAGCTCAAGCATGGCCTTGACAACTTTGTCTTTAGAAGGCACCACACCTGTCCCATGGCTCCCCTACCCCAAGGGAACATGATTTCACTTGCTTCCAAATGCTATCCTTCCAGAACCAGTCCTCTTTTTGTCTGCTATGTGAAGATAGAAATAAAGGGAGTCCCTCTTTTGCAGAGGAAGAGAACTTTATTGCAGAGTTGAAAATTATCAGTCAGGAGACCATATGTGGAAAATCAGAAGTGTGTGTCTCCATTTACACTTCCTCTCACGGCAGTAAGTTGAAACCTTTGGTCCTGTCCTCTTTCATTGTTTGTTGTAATTAAATAGATCGATTCTTACATCCTTTTGGGGCCTGTTAAATGATGGTGTTAGATTACTAACCATCAGTACAAAGCACCCATATCTCCTCATTAATTAGATGATACATGTTTAAGAAGCCATCTTGAGTATTTTTCTCTGTAAGAAGGATATTTCCATCATGGGACATGATAGTTTTGTCCTTACTAGATGCTTTTGTTTTGGCTGCTATATTTTTAGACGTTGCTACTTCAGCATGCAGCTTAGATGAAGTATCAGCTGAATCTTCAGGACATGGTATTTCATATGTTCGTAAGTTCAAAATTAGTACTAGACTTTCATAGTAAGTGCCACATATATTAGCAATGTTTTGTTGTTGGCAGGGTGGGGGAGTGGGTTGTTTTTTTTTTTAGTTTGTTTTTTTAATCTTTTTCATTTGAAAGGGAAACATAAGCTTCCAGGAATTCAACTTTGACAGGTTTTCTTTTTTTCCTGGTTCTTTAAAAGGGCAAAATTAATTCACAGATCATTCAGATTCTTGGCAGCATCTGGTAGCAGATCCAAAGGAAAACAAATTTCAAAATAAGTCACTGGTTTCATGGAGGCAACATTTACCAATAATACAATTACTCCTCTAACCAACACTAAAGCTCATTTGCTAGTATACAATGATCAGTAGGATGAGACTTGAAAATCTCTCTATGTGAAATCCATTAAGCAAACACACAACATCGATTTCAGGAGAAGTTTTTTTCAGGGTAGCTAAGGCCAATGAGGGATGCAGACTACTTCCCCATCTCCCTTTCACACCCTAACACCCCTTTTAAGTTTATGCTTTGCCTGCTTTTTATATTTACTAGCCATTAGTCCCTAGTGATAGCATCAAGATTGGATGCCCTACTTGAATCAACAGTTGAAGTACCCCTATCTTCTGACACCATCAAAAGCAGATTGCTAGCTAATCACAAAGGAAAAGAGACTTGAAGAACAACAAATAGTTCTATGACCAGTTCAGCTAATAAAGACCAGTTTTCAATGGCTTTGTTGCCTGTTTGGACTCTCAGATGCTGAATAAAGTGTGAACTTCTTAATTTTTTCCTACATAAGGCCACTAACAGGCTGTCTAACCTTTGCCTCCTCACCAATATTTGTGAAATTATAGTATCTTTTGAGTATCTAGTTTAATTGCAACTGGTCAACGGGCTCAAATATTATGTGCAAGGGGAAGATTATGCACATGATGTGATCACGTGAACTGCAAATGAGAGGTGTTCCAGGGTCTCTTCTGCATGGCCTTGTTGTGTGTGTATCAACACACACAGTCAAAAAACTTAAAGGTGGCAGTGAGCGTAACAGCATCTTTCCCCCTCATGCAGAGGTGCTGTGTTCAGGGACAGGCATGGACCCTCTCTGTGAAGTTGCTCCAGTCCCTTGCACCACAAGTAAGATGCAGAACGTCTCTGGCATCATAGCTGTTGTAAAGAAAAGTAACTGGTTCATAATTTGTTTGGGTTTAGGGTAAAGCTATGAACAAAGGAAACTGAAATATGTGTAGGTCATGGCTCTTGACTCCTAAATCCATCAATAATCACAAGAATGTATAACTTGGAAGTAGTCCATTATTTTTATGTATTTAGCTGTAGGCTTTATGTGTCCCTATTATATACCCATAGGCAAAAAAGGACCCTGGATTTAAGAAAAGCTATGGCCACAGTCTTTTTTTAGTGCTTCTGCACGCCAACAAACAACAATGAATTTTTCTACGGTTTAATAATAAGCTAGTTAAGATACAAAAAAGAACAAAGAGTTATTTTTGAAAGCTCTGGGTAGTAACAACATAATGGTTTCATTATCTAAAGTTCAGTCACAACAAGGACAAAAAAAATCCCTCTTGTGTATGCTGAAGAGCTTTTCAGTTTTGAAAAAAATCAATACCATATTCACACTAATGTTTGCTTGCATAAAATATTGACTGTAGTCACACTGGCGGTTTTACATAAAGACTTAAAAGCAATCTTGATCGTCTGAAAGGTTCTAATTGTTTTTCCCCTTTCCTGAAAGAGTAATGAAAGGACAACTAAAAAGCAGAACTATATAGTTATTTTATAACTGGCACTAACAAATTTCACCAATTACAGAGTCCATTCTGTAAGCAATGAATGTGTGGCTCCCAATTAATCTAGTGTACCTCCAGGCAAGGTCTAAATCAGCTGGATACAGCTAAAGCAATTTGCACACAGCTAAAAGCAAATTGGAAAATAAGTGTTCCACGCTACTGCCTATCTTTCCAAGCCAAATACACAATCAGTATTCTGGCAGCAGCACTCTGTCATGTTATTTGCAGCTATCAATTTTAATTATAACAATTATTGATTAGTTGGGAAAGTGAATAATCTAATGTTCAAATGAGGTTGGCACGGCTGTTGGGGATCTTTTTTCCCTGTCATGTGCGTGTACATTTAGTGTTAGGAAATATCAAGCAAAGAACATACCTGTAGCACAGTGCTGAGCTCAGATAGCTATCATTGAAGATGCAGCGGTGATTTTTTTGTTTGTTTGTTTACAACAAACATCTGGTTTTAGGATTCACCAGACTGTTGTACAGCAAGGTTGATATGATTTGAATTGGAGCGTAAAAGGACTCAGCTCAGGAGCACAGGCCAATACTTTCAAACTTGGGCACCTAAAGTCAGACTTCTGTTTTCTTAACCACCCAAATGAATGAGCTGTTCTGTATGGGAAAAGTGCTCCTGTTGCCCATTGACACTGGCTATTTTGCTAACCTATTTACTTTTAGACACAAGCTGTTTCTTCCTGTAGAACAATGCTTCTCTTGGAACAGAGAAAAAGGAAATATTGAACCCTAGCTGCACTAACAAGAGTTTTATGTGTTTCAGCTAAATAAATAGCTGGGGGAAGAGTACATCCTCACTTGGGCAGGGTTACAGCCACAAAGGCTGAACACGAACTTTCTGAATCCAAGTTTTTGGTACAGGCTCATCTCCCCTGCTAATGAAATGCCCTTTGTAGTGTTGCTGAAGGCATGCTGTTTCCGTTTGAAGTGATCCAGTAAACATTTAGCTAATAATTACTGTACCCCAAAGAGGCCCTTCAAGTGCCCTGCAGACTGCCTCTGCCCAGACTGGGAGAGCAACAGGAGAAGCAACCTCCATAACTGCTGCTGCTCTTGATCTCTGACCTCAGGAGGCAGTGGGAAGACCTGTGGAAATTTTAACTTCAGGACTTTAGGGTGCTGTTGCCAAGTGCTTGTCCCATGGCTGAATATGCCCATCATGCTGGGGACAAGCACTGTGGCCTGGCAGAGAGCTGCCCCACGTCTGCCCCAGATGGAGGAGACCAGAGGCACAGCCTGGCTGGATACTTCTCACATGGGCATAATATTTTTTTTTAGAAACAAAGGTAAGTTGGGCATCTGGGGGTAGAAACATCTTAAAGCTCTGAGCGACCACTGAGGCCAGATGAGCAGGACCAGACCTGAATGACAACATTACCTGATTACCCGCTTTTGAGTTTAAAGCACATACCAAGTACAGAGGACAAAAATTTTTTTTTTTTTTTTGTGCAGTTTTGCGAATAATGGCTACTGCATAACTGGCATAGTAGGTGGTGCATTGCACCGTTGCTCGGAAACTATGGATGGACGTGAAACTGGGAAGGTCAGCTGCTGCAATTAGTTAGCAAGAGAGAATAATTTCAAAGACCTGCACAAGGATTTAGCTATGCAACTCCCACTGTCTTGGCAAAGACTGGAACAGCTAATCATCTGCTTTGAAAATGGGAGTGAATGCGTCCTTGAATTGGACAAGAAGATCTCTCCACCTAATCAGGAGCCAAAAAAACGTGCTTGCAGTGCCTCAGACTGCAATGGAAAAAACAAAGGAAAAAAATAGCAAAGACATGGGAATGAATCCTGAATGTGCCAAACATGGGAATGCCTGTGTCTGATAACAAAACTGCTCTCTCAGAAAAAAAAATAGTGAAATTCCGAGACAAATATACATACACGTGAGATCATCTGGTGATCAGATATGCCTTCAGCACGTGTGCACACACAGTGAGTGTACTACTGTTGTCCTACATGCCTTCTGCTCTATCTTTTGCTTTTCTGAGCTCTTTTGTTTGGAGTTTACTTTGGAGTCTTACTTTACCCTGCCCACCAAAGTTTTCATTCTGCTCAGCTCGATGCTGCACAAACACATTTACAGACAGAGACCTGTCCCCATCATTTTCCTTCTTCCTTTCTTTCTCTTTTGTTGTGTTGAGGGAAAAAAAATAGCCCACATATGGCAAATTTCTATTTAATAGAATTTACCACTGTAGTATTGTAGTCATAGAGAACTGTGAAAAGTTACAGACTGCAGTCCTTTAATCTGGCATATAACAGTGTGATTCCTATTTTGTTAGCCATAAATTGATAATCTCACAGCTTCTCTATTATTTAAAATGTAGTATTAATATTAAAATTGCTGTGCCTGTCCATAACTTTGGGATCAGAAATGTACCTCAAGGGATCCAGCTCCATCTGCTAGAAGTGCTTTTCACTTCAGATTAATATATTTTCATTTGCCCTGTCAGCCTATGCAGATGGAGCAGGCCTCAAACCACGCGGGGTCAAGTAGGAGTCCAATTAGGCAAAGTTATTTTTAAGTTCTGGAGGGCACAGGGTCAGCACGCTAGAGAGATTTAAGCACCTAAAGATGTAGATAGGTGTCTTATGTATTTTCAGAAGTGCTATCGTGCTGCAGTCAAGGGGAGTTAGGCATCTGGCAACTATCTTGTGAAACACATTTTGAGATCCCTGCAAAGAGCTCTTGGAAATCCAGCTGCTGTTGCCATAGGAAAGTTCAGGCCACATAGCAGAGGCCACCAACATTTTCACTTTCCCACTCCTGCTGTCTCAGGTCTGCTGAGACTTAGCTTCATGGCCAAGATTCATGCAGCAGCCTCTGGACGTGCTTACACTGCTCAAGAGGACACACATACTTTGGCCATCTCGGGATTTCAAAGCGCTGGGGAATTGATCCAGCAGCAGGAAAGCCAATGGCCATGGGGGAGCCAGCTGCACTCAGGCAAGGTGTGCGATCTCTGTACTCAGAGAAGCTCAGTCATCAGAAGTGGCAAGAAGCAAATGCATAGAGAAGAGCATGTATTTGTGCTAACACTCTTCCATTTTCTGACAATTTTCAGCCAGAGATTTTCTGTTATAGTTTTTCTATGCAATATTTTACAGGGTTTTTTTCCAAAGTTCTTGTTCGATCTGCTCTCAAATTCAGTTTGAACTTTTTCTGTCTGCAGCATCCTCCTTTACCAAGGAGTTTCCCAAGTGCATTGTCCATTACATGGACATTGCCGGACCTGCGTGTCCTGGACGCAGTCACTCTTACCTTTATTTGATGACCCTGGATTCTTGTACTGGAAGTAACAGCAGACAATATCTTCCATAGATCTTTCACCTATACCTCTTGTGATTTTATAGACTGTAACGTATTCCATGTTAAGTCTCTTTTTTCCATACTAAAAACCCTGAGCCTACTTTTTTTTTCCCCTTTTCCCTGTATGGAAGCTATTAATCATCCTTGTCATTCTTCTTTGAACATTTTCTATTTCCGTTATATACTTTATAGTTGTAGAGACTCATATCTATCTTTCTACTGTAGAGCAGCCCATTTATTCCTACCTTTAACTTCCTGGATTTTAGCCCATTATTTTTCTGTAATGTGTTTTTATGCTGGTGAGTTTCTTTAAAAGGCATTGCTTTGACAGCAATACCAGCATGCTTCAGTTCTTGCTCTTAATAGTAAATGGGAGAGGGCCAGGATAAGAGCGTTATCTGCGTGGAGCTGGAAGAAATCCTTAACAAGTTTTTTAATTAGGTTACTCAAAAATAGGCAGTTAGATCTAAAGAATTGCACTACAAGCCAGCGACTAATAATTCCTGAAGCATTGGTTGAATGATGCAATCTGTACAGTACGTACCAAGGCAGAGACCATGTGTGCTACAAAGTTCAATCCTAATAGAATAATGACCCCAGAGGGGGCCATCAAAAGCTAGTAGAAATTAAAGCAATTCAGGATGCTCTAGCTTAGACTGAAGTGATTTCAATACCGTGATCCATCAGAGTGGATCTGCAAAGACCAGCTGAGGTTTTAACTGCTGCTTTGCATACTTGAGGTCTTTCAGCCTCCAGCAGCTGTGTGTTGCTCCTCATATTCCTGTGGTTCCCAGCAGAAGGGATGAGGCTTCATGTCAGGGAGGCAGAGAGAGCCTTCACCACGCTGCTGGCTGTTTGTTCCTCTGTCTGACAGTACACCACACAGTTCTCCTCTGCCATGTCGTATTTCACATATATAAGCCTACCAGCGAGTAAAGTGGGAAGGTGAGATGAGTCTTTGCTGGTGATAAGCAGACTCATCTCTCAGTCTCTCCACGGAGCACGTTGGAGTACCATTTCCCAGAGACTGAGTACAGTGTGAGGTAGATAAAGGCAGATCAGCTGAAATCAGTCTGGAGATCAGCAAAAAATCTCTCCAGAACAGCTGCTTTTATAAAATTCCTGCTATTTTGACAGGAAACACAATTGGCAGCTCACATGAGATTCTGACCACAGCAAACCCAACACCGACTGTCTGCTTAGATTGTGATCCAGATCTGAAATCTAAAACATTCAGAGCCAAGAATTTTAATCCAGGCTGTGCGTCCTCACATCTACCGTCCCAAGACTTACTGCAATTCTCTCCCATTTCCAAAAGGTGTATTTAGTGAGGGCCGGATGAGGAGCAGTGTTGCAGACTGCAAACCAAGCTTCAGCTCCTCTCTCAGACGTGACAGCAGCGCCGGCCCCAGACAGCACGGTCTGCCTGAACGTACTGTCAATATCTGCCGCAGGACAGTGGGTGACCTCTCATGTGTTTGGCATACACTTCAGTGGCCTTTACACCTGTGGGTGCTATCATCATCCCATTTTGGCTCGTGCACAGCCGCTGTGGGAGTTCTGCAAGCCTCTTATGGAGGTAAGTACACAGAGCTAACTACCCACAAATCTCCTTTAAAAGTACGTTAGTATTAATTGCACGTGTATGTGGGGAAGAAACAGCTCCGCCTAAAGGGACCAGCTAGAATCTGATCCATTAAATAATTCCAATGTTGAAAATAGTATTTTTTCCAAACTGCTTACACTTCGCATATGCCTTTGTTCATGTATATCTATTTCAGAGATAATAATAAGACTCTGCTATAACGCTTCGTCTTGGCTGTCAGACATAACAGTGCTAAAAATGCAAAACAATATCAAGCAAAGCCGGACAATGTGAAAAATAAATAATAATAAAAAAGAGCAGCCAAGGCTATCCTTGAGAGTGTTGTTGCTGAATATGACCTAACCTGACTAACACATCCATTTTGTAAGAATTTAACTCTCTTACAGTGGTTTTATAATACGCTAGAGAAGCCATAAGATGGCTTTTGAAAAAGAAGAGAAAATTGGATCTGAAGCAAACTTTAGATGAATAAAGAATCATTTAAAAGCTTATAGTTAGACTTAACATCACAGTAAAGTGTATTTCTTTCCCTTTATTTTTTCTTATTTTTAATGTGCGACATATTATTTGTAAGTCTGGTTTTAAAATTTTATATGTATAGATATATATGTATATATAAGTATGCATACATGCACATATATATGTCAACCTACATTATACATTTTCAAACAGTTAAATGCATGTTATGTTTTCAAAGGCATTTTGTTATCTTCTCCATAAGTGTGGAAGCCTGATTAAAGGCTATTTTTGAAATAAACCAGTGGAGTCTCAGCAGCCTGTACAGACTCTGTGGATGTAGAGGTGGTGAGCTGCTGTTGACTGCTGGTCCAGAGTCCACCCCACCACCGGTGGAACAGCTGTGGCAGGTTTTCCTTCTTGCACCACGAGCAATAAATTGCACCACTCTCATCAGTCCAATGAGATAAACCACCCTCCCGGGCACACGAGGCACTGTGAGCCACTGGGAAGGACAGCAGACAGCCCGTGCTGGTGGAGAGCTGTGGGGTGACTCTTTAGATGGTTGAAGGACATCTTACAGGTTTTGGGGGGTGTGTTGGGTTGTCTTCGTTCATCACTATTTCTAAGGTGTTTTAAAAGAATTTCATACGTGTAAGATAACCACTGCCTTTCAGTACAGGTTTAGCCAATACTCCAGAGAGTGCCTGCTGCTTTCCTTCCCTCAGCAGCATCACCTGGTTTGGGGCCATGCCAACCAGGGGCAGGTTTTGGGACAGCGGGGACAGGATTTTCTTTGTATGCAGGGCAGTTTCCCCTTGCGCACTTTATCTCCCACCTCCCAGCCATCTGCTCATCACGTCCATTGAGTGTATGAATCTGTTAATGCAGTGCACATTTTGAGAATGTAGAAGCTGCCACCACCAGCAAGATCCAAGAGGATGATACAAGTGTTATGGTGGCCAAGTTTATTTTGTTGTTCTGACTCTTTTTTTTTTTTTTTTGTTACTTCAGCTCAATTCCCCTCTCAGCAGGTGAATTGTACGGATTTACATTCACCGTGTCAGAGATGTTGACCTCCCTAATTAATTCAAATTCACAGTGGTGTCAAGGGTATAGAGGTAATTTGGCCCAATGGATCAAATGCAGAGTGAAAAACATGCTATTCCCACAGAAATTAATGGAATTTGTTTTCACTTAAAGCAGGCCTGACTGTGGTTCAATGACACTGAATTTCACAGATTTGCATTGATTTGCTAATGAGAAATTTACACCACCATTTACTTGCCTCTAAATTTGACCCTTTCACTTCAGCTTGAATTGATGATTACTGTGGGAACAGAAGAAACTGGATTCACTTCTCTGGAGTGAACATAATTCAGTGAGCAAACTATAAAAGAATTTGAGGGCAAAGTAATCCAAGGATTAAAAAAAGCCACCAAACAAACAGCAGAAAAAAAGAGCGTCTGTCTGATAGCTTATCACTGTGACTAGTATGTGGTCACCAGCACCCCTAAATGCTGGGGAGCTGACCCCCATTAAAATGTAATGTGCTAGTGAGGAGGGTCGGGCATACACAAACCTGATTTTAATAAGCCCCTGAAAGGTGGTTTAAAACCCAGCCCGCTTCCCCTGGTTCCTCTGGGGGTGCGGACAGCCAAGGGCTTTGCTGCAGGGACCTGGGCAGCGGGGTCTGGGGGTACCGGACCCTCGCACGCCGGCCGCAGCGCGGGAAGAGCGAGTCACGTCCTTCAGAGCCGAGCGGCAGCGCCGGCACCGGGGGGTTCGGAAACGGTTCACAATGCGGCGCTGAACCTTGCTGCACGGCTGACCTGCTTCAGCCAAAGGAAAGAAAGCCCACATTAGCATGTGAGCAAAGGAAGTCAAAATGATCTCATTCATAGAGCCTTCTCCCATTTATGTAAGGGGAGTTGGCCCCCACAGAATAGCGTGTCTTTCTCTGGGCCACACAGGGCTGTCTGCCTAATTTTCCTCATTCTTAACCTTTGCCTCTCCGTGGGACTGAAGTGCAAGACAAAGCTGGGACGCTGCATTCTTCCCTTATATCTTAGCTACAATAGCAAGGAGGTGGCAGGGTTAAAAATGTTTGCACACCCATGGGACAGCTTGAATGCACGGAGCTGTTCTGGCATCGCTGTCCCTGGGCTGCAAGGACCGACTGGCTTGAGAACATGCATCTCCACCAGAGTCTGTATGTAGAAAGCAGCCACAGCTGCCTAAGCTTAAGTGTAACCTATCAAGTTTAAATTAATGATAAAAAATAGCTTCTAAATAATAAAAATCCCCAAAGCAAAACTTTCATCTAATACTACTAATTGCCTTTGAATTAGTTCTTCTCTATAATGCCGCGTTAGCACAGCGGCGCATTAATTATTGAGCAATACTTAAATCATTCTGAAGTAAGTAATACATTCATTTACCACCACCTCCTTCAGATGGGCAATATCATACTATAAGTATGTTACATTTTGTTAATCCTTATTATTTCAAATAACACCTTTTGCTTGTCCTTCCACCTTACAGAGTTACACATTTTTGTGAAGACAATGCTGCAATTGAACTGCAGGTTCAGAAGGAAAGTATTTATCATATTTTTAATCTAATAACTAATCCTTTTTCAAAATTATGCCTCTTAGCAAAGTGTATTCCTGGTATTTTGTTGCTATATTGTTGGACAGCTTAGTAAATTGCTTTTTAAAGGAGTCTACCTGGATTGAATTAATTATTTATGACATTAATAAACTAAGTATTCATAAAACTGTATTGATTTTGCCAACATGGGTCTTGAATCTGCCTCAGTGATGAATAGCTAATATTCACATTCTTCTGGAAAAGAATGCAGCCTTTCTGTGACTTTATGTGCTATCTGCACAGCGTAAAAGATGAAATTACCTTGCCTAAAAGTAAAGGCAGGAATATACTACAGTAGAAATACATTAGCAACATCTTTATTCCTTCACTATTATATTATTCTACAAAACCTGCTTCTTCTCTTAGCAAATATCCAAAGTAAGGTTTGTTATTTTTTTGTTGCCCTACAAGAAATGCATTCAGCTATCTATTCCACTGAATTTATCAAAAAAATATTCTTCCTATCTCCTGGGTTCTTAGAGCATTCAGACAAGACATTCAGCTCCTCAACAGAGAGATTTAATGTGCAAGCCAAAACATCCTGTCCTTCATAATATAAACACTCGGACATAGCCTAACATATTCATAAATAAAATCCCCAAAGTACATGTGTATGTTCTCTTTAGAGGGCAGACTACTGAAGGTACTGATATTACAAGCACATAGGACCTCCCCATGCTCAGATTCTGTATGTACGTGTGTGGGCAACACAGTATTGGACACATATTGGGTCACCGGCTAAAGGGGAGAGGTGCCATCATTGGTGCTTGCTCTGGCATATGTACCGAAGACATTCTTCACAGTTTAGAGAGGATTCTTCTAATCTCTCTCCTCTATAGCTCTCCAGTCATTCCATGAGCTACAATATAGGGTACTCTAAGACCCAAATGAACCTCTTTAAGAGATTCTCAGGGATTAAAAGGTTTACAAGAGCATTACCTCCACTGTGCCATTTTGCATGACCTGTCCTCAAGTGCCATACAAACTTCGGAGGCACATCCTTTGTATCCTTCTTAAATATATGGTGTGAAACTGAAAACAATTACAGGAAGTCACAATTAAATCAATGCAGATTCAGATCCAGCATGCTATAGGCTTTACTATTGTCCCTGGGAAAATTGTGGTACAGGTCCTCTTGTAAACTATTATACCCAGGCAAGTGAAGGACTGGGAAACGCCAACAGAGATTGACCAAGGATAAATGGTGCATAACCTGTCTGGTCACCTTCTGTGGAGAAAGAACTTGCTCAGTACTGAGCAAAGAGTGGAGGATATCACTTGACTTAATTTCAGGCCGTTTGACACAGCCTCCTGCAGCTTCCTTACTGACAAGCCATTAAGATACAGAATAGACACATGGACCACAAGATGTATAGAAAACTGTGTGAACTGACTGGTGGTGGTCAATAACTCAAAGTCATATTCTCCACCGTTCACAAGCAGAGATCCTCAGGGCGAATACTGGGACTGGTGGTACTCAATATTCTTATAACTGACCCAGATGATAGACTGAAGTCATCTGCTCCAAATTTGCGTATGGCATCAAAATGGGAGGAGATGTGTACACACAAGAAGGAATAGCCACTCTATAGAGAGACACCGACAGGCTGAAAAATTTGGGTCATAAAGGACTGTGCAAGGTTTAACAAAAGTAAACGTGAATTCCTGCTGCTGGAACATAGTAATCAAAAACAAAAGCACAGGCTGGGATCTGACTGTAAGGGCCCTGGAGCTCTTGGTGGGCACCAAGGTGAGCATGAGGTAGCAGTGTGCCTTGGCAGCGAAGTCCTGGGCCACATCACGCCTAATGTTAACCTAGCCTTGACACCAACCTGAAGTCTGAATAGTCAGACCATGTACCATGTCTGTTAACAGAGTCCTATTTCTTCATTCTCAGATTTCTCCTTTCTAGAAACTTGTTCCATTCTGGTGCCTCTGATTTTTCTGTTCCATTTCTGGACTCTTGCAGCGTCCATTCTGTCTTCCTCTAGATTCCTTACTTCATACTCTTTGCATCTAGTTCTATGAAAACCTCATTTTTTTATTTTTTTTTTTTCACTGAGTGAGATGGTAATTTACCACATAAACTTCTGACATTTAACTCTTCAGGACAATATTCCTTTTGTAAGAAAATCCTCTAACTCTATAATGTCAGCCTTCATTAATATTTGGATTCATGTTGGAACTATGCCCTTTTCCCCAAGCTGTAAATTTCTCCAGGTGACTAATAACTGCAGAATGTTCAAGTATTTGATGGATTATGAAATTGTTTATCTGACCGCCTTGAAGGGCAGGATTGGAAGGAACATATGGAAGGAGATCTGAATGTTGTCTCTCTAATTCATGATCCTTCCATGAATTTGTTAGTCTTCTTATCAGAGCTGATAGAAGGCACTATAATGTTGCATAAACATAAAAACCCTTGACAGAACTTTCTAACAGTAAGTGGAAGACTCCACACAGCAATGATGTGTTGTTCTGATGGATGACCTCAACAAAGTAGACAGAAGAGATCTTCCAAAACAGACCTCATGCAGCCTATTTTTCACAATACTGAGATAATATCAAGTGTAGAAGACTCAAAGATATGAGAAGATTCATATCTTTGTAAGCACAGAGTACAGTACAATTTTAGAAATATCAAAAATAAATCTTTAAATAAGTTTTAGATTCAAAGATTTTATAAGGATGATCATACTCTTCAGTAACAGAGGGGATTTCTGTGTAAGTACTGCTAGAAATCTTTGCAAAGTTTTAAAATCACTGTTGCAGGTGGAGACTATGGACAACCAGCTGTTCTGCACTTGATATTTTAAGGAAACCCCTGTAGCAAACTGCAGTTTGGGCTTGGTGAGCATAGTATGAGAGGAATTCAACTCTGGTGACAGTCAGAACCTGGGTCACAGGCCCTAGCTAGGTTTTTCTTCTGTGTCTTTTTTTTTGGTTTTGTTTTGTTTTGTTTTGTTTGTTTATGGTTTTCAGTGGTTTTTTCCCCCAGTTAGTCAGTTCGGGGCTGTTTCTTCACTTCAGCCTCACGTGGTTACGACTAGCATTTCCCTGGCCCTGACTGTTTTCTAGGTGAATTTGCAGTCTTTTTATTTTTTTCCGGTTTCTAAGTATTTGAGACTTTATGCCTGCTAGGAATTTCATGCACACCTTCTGTCTCTTTCTGGATCTGAGCTACTTGTGATTCTCACCTACCACCTCTTTCTGAATACTAGTTTAGGAGTTGGCACTATTCAGCAATGAACAGAAAAGAGTAGCTATATCACTGGAGCACATAAGAGTTACTATTCAGTTCAATCTGAAGTACTGGTCTGAGGTGATCACTGCACCTTTTGGATAAGAGAACCATTTTCCAGTTATGTGACATGCTGTTTCTAGTGTCTATGTATTACTGATGAAGTAATGTCTATATATTACAATACAAGAAAACATGATGGTTGGTTTGCATCTCATTTGGTCAAAGCACACTGTATTTCAGACTCACTGTCCATGGCACTTTCCTTCTGGATTGTTTCATCCCACTTGTGCTATAAAACCAGGTGCCTAATTCTTTTCATCCTGAATGTAAAAGGTGAAAGGAGATATTTTGTTAACTGTCTTTGCAAAGAGCACTTAGACTAAGCTAATGGAGGCCAGCTGTCTTAGTTTTCTCTGAGAACTGGGTATGAGCCATTTGACCAGGGTATCAAAGTACCTGACGGAGGTGAGCAAAATTTTACCAGAAGATGGACCTATCTGCCTTATCTCCCCAATTCACTGATGAACTGCCCTTGGAACATAGGAGAGTAACAGAGAAGCTGCCTCAATCATAAATTTGACCTGCAGAATCACTGAGGAGGGGAGAATAAACTCTGGTTGAGAGACATACGTAGGTGTTCTTGTTTGTGCATGGATCTGTGTGGTTCCTGTATTGTCCAAGAATAAAGTGTTTTAAAAATTCTCCTGCAGACCTTGTGCAGACCTCTTTTCTTTAATGATAGGTTCCAAGGAGAAACACTCTTGACCAGAGTACCATGAAAGAGGAGCTCTTGGAAGTCAATATGAAATACCAAGGAAACTTTGTGATGTGGAGCTTCTGCACAGGTCTGGCCAAGACACTCATCCCAAGGGAGCAGGAGGCTCCCGACAAAAAATGCACACCCATAATACACCCAGTGGTGGCTCGCAGGTAGAAAATAATCAGGATCATTTGTGTAGGAAATCACAAGACCCAAACCTTGGGTAGAGTGATTCCCAAGCATGTGGTAAAACTCAGACATTGCTGTAGTGTAAATAAAGCAAGAGGTGAAAGCGGAAGACGGGAAAGTAGCATTTCTGTCAGTGGTAATGTATCCTCTGGAGCAGGACAGGAAGAAGGACCCCCTGAGGAATGAGAGGGTAGGAGACACCATATGTTGGATAGGAAAAGATGGAAGACTGGGATGTGGGGAAATCCCATAATGAGAAAGAGATAAAAGGGGGGATTCAATGGCAAGAAAAAGGAGACACTAGGGATAAAGGCTAAAGAAGTGTGAATGTGGTAGGAAGGAGAAAGAAAGAAACAGTAGAATGCAATGAAAAGAAACAGGCAAAAGAAAAGAAAATAAGAGAAAGATCATAGGAGAAGGAGAGGGGAAGCATGTGGGTCAGTAAAGGGTGCTCAGCATAAAAGCAGTAAAGAATGAATGCAAAAAAATGCTCCTTTCAAAAAGAAAAAGAACAAACAGAAGAGAAAGGCAAGAGAACAACACACAAAACAATAAAAAATCTAAGACAAATAATACAGAATTGAATGGAATGAATGAGAACTAATAGAAAAGTAAAGGAGGGGGGAAAGCCTGAAGAGAATAAAAAGATAAGTCAATATTCAGGAAAAAAAAGGCTGATTTTAATTGGATTTATTTGTTTGTCTATATTTAATAGTCTTTCTGTGAGAGGCATATTTTCCTAGTATTAAAAGCAGTGGCTACCTATAGATTAATGTTCAACATTTATCATGTTTTATGATTATATTTTTCATGGAAAAGCTTTTGCTACTACTACTTTAATATAATCTGAGTAGCAGAGGGAATCTGCAGGAAAGTACATCCCACAGGAAGTGACACCCCTCCATTAATTATTTTAATTATTATTTCAGAGTGGAATTGAATTTAATTTAGCCTCTTTTAATTAAGAGGCCAAAAAAGAGCTCATCTTTTTTTGAGTCACACTTTTTTCTCACAAGCCCACTGTTTACAGTCCATCTGAAATCTGAAGGTCACATGTCCTGCTCTTTCACACACAGCAAAATCAGCAGCTTACGTTTAAGATGTTTTGCTTCTTTTCTGAGTCTCTTGCTAGTGTACTTAGCGGAGAATGATTAAAACCTGTGCTCTGTTAGAACTGTTGCAGTGTTTAAACAAGGAAGTCTGTGTTTGTTTAAGAGAATGGGGAAATGGTTATCTTGACAGATTAGACTGAAAAAACAGGACAGCTGCAGTCTAGCACAGATGTCCAAATTTGCCACTTGGCTGGTTTTTTGAGGTCCTCTAAACAAAACTTGCTTGTGTGTTTGTGCCTTTGCTCTGTTTGACACCTGACTGAGGAATGTGATTAAGCACTACTGCCAGGGATTACATGTCTCTCGTGGGCAAGTGTTCACAGGGCTGAAGTTTCCTCATGTCTATCTAGCTGTGTCATAGCTTGCTAAGGGAATACAAGAGAAACATCTCCAAATGGATTACAGCCCTTGCAAAAAGGTTGGTTTGCGCTGAAAAGGCTATTTTGGATGGAAAATGAGTCAACTTTTTTTAGAGCTGAGTTTTTAGTGTCTCCATTCACTTAGTGACAGAACATGTGGAAGTGAGAAAAATATAATTTGTCTGTGAAATACTGAAGGCATTTTCAAGACACATTACAGCCTCCCAGATGTAAAGCACATCTCAATGGAAAGAAATGTTAGATCCTTAATCAGTGTGAGATGATCATTTCCTAATACATTTAAGATGCATGTTTCACTTGATAAATCCATACAAATGTCTACTCAAACACTTTATCAACTTCCATTAACATTATTATCTATCTTGAATTAGTCGTCCTCACATTACTTCCATGATAGGAAAGGCACTTTTAAAGCTACTGACTTTCTTTAAAACCTGTTTAGCTGTAAATAAAGTTTTTTTTCTGTTCAATGAGCATTAGGCCTAAGAACAATAGCAAGAATTTGAAAGATAAAGTCCATGAACCTACAAGGAGAGGTCACTACACTGTTCAGGCTTGTGTGCATGTAAGGGCTTGTATTTGCACAGCGCACATGTGAGAATTGCTTTGCTTGGTGTGGATGTTCTATGCATTACATACACCCTGCCCCATGTACACAAATTTTGTGTACACCATAGGGCCCCAGAAATTGGTCAGAAATCTGGGCCATATCCCCAAAACCCAGCAGTGCATGGTACCTGATGATGGGAATAGGGGTGTATAAATACACCCCTTTGTTTTTGACCCCAATCTTCACAAGCACTCTGAGAATTTTTTTCTGTAGATTTCTGTGTGATTACAACCTTTGATTGCAACTCTTAATGGCAAACATGCAGTTAGAATAAGAAGGTGACTCTTTTTTGGAAAAATGACTGAAAATCCATTTATCAATTGTTTGCACTCCTATTATCCCACTGGTGTTAGACAAGTAATTTATAAAGCACTTGTGGCAGAGGGATTATTACAGATCTTGTGTATTTTATCCTAGATCCAGTGTTCAAGTTGTGTTTTACCAAGATCAAAGATATATGCCTACTGCAAATATGAGGTACCTGATAAATATATGATACATGGTGAAGGTGAAATACATGATAAATATGAAAATGAGACTACTTTGGGACTCAGGTTTCCACACAGCCAAAAGTACCCGGTAAGCAATTAAATTGTATAACTTGTAGAGAAGTTTTAGGACTCTGATGAGAGATTTTAATACCTACTTAGCTAATTGTTTAACTTACATCAGCATCTGCTGAGTATCATGCCACTATTTGAAGCAGTAACAAAATTGAAGCCAGAATGAAGCTTCACCTTCAAACTTGGCAGGTGTTTTAACTTTTTGTTGGGGAGCTGAGAGAAGGCCAAGGACCTTGTGGAAGCAAGTGTTTACGCCAGGAGACTTCTATTTCATTGCTGATAGGCTTTTATCTATTTCTTCTGTCATCGGTTGCTGATATTTGTTTTCTTCCCAAGCCTTGAACTTGAAAGTTATTATGTTTCAGAAATCATACGCAAAACTTGCTGTAAGAGCAGACATGAGTAAACTGCTTATGGTTGAAATTGTTGGCTTGAAACAGCCAACTGCCATAAGGTGCTTAAAAATCTCTGAGTTTTAGAGTGTGTCTGTGCAAGTGCACAAAAAGTGATTCTTTGCCTAAGCAGTTCGACCCGCAGGACTTGTTTTGTGTGTCACAGGGCAGAAATAGTTCCACCAGCTTTGCAAGGGGGAGAAAAATGAAAACACAGCGTTAGCGCAGCATGTTAGTTGAGGCTAGGAGTCTAACATCTTCAAATTCACAGAATAATACTATCCTAAGAATACTACAACAAAGGATAAAACAAACTCTTTGTAATCACCCAGAACAAAGAGTTGAGTAACTGCCAACAAAACAAGAGCAAATCAAGACAAAACAACTGAATTTCCTTCTCTGATAGGACATTAAGAGAATAATACCAGATGTTACCTATCTTGACTTTAGTATGACTTTGACTGTATTACACAATGCTCACAAATACAAATGAGGGAGACGTGGTGTTGATAAAGTAGGGACAAACATGACTGGTAGATTGTGTTTGGAGAATGGCTATCAACACTTCTGGTCAAACTTAGAGTGTGCACTGAGAGGAGATTCCCACTCACCTGCTCTGAGGCCACTCTTCAGTATATTAAGCAGTATCTTACATAACGAAATAGAGTATATACTCGTTTAAAACATATCGTTCCTACCAAACTGGACTAAGCTAGAAGTGCATTGAAGGATGGGACTGGAGTGCTAAATAACTTTCACAAATTGGAAAAGTTCAGTGCAAAAGACATGTAAAATGTAAGCACAGGTAAGGAAAATGAACTGTGAAAGTAGGGATTAGGTTGTGACTCTGTAGGGGTTTATCATGTTTTGAAGTGAACAATGTTAACAATGTCATGCTGTTGTGAAAGCATCAACACGTCATGCTGGGGTATGAAACAGCATAGTCTGTGACACATGAACTAATGATCCCACTCTACCTGGCAATGGGGAAGAAGTCAGCTCCATGCCCTGTCCGCCTTGTGGCCATTACACTTCAAGATGTGGACCAAGTAGAATAAGTCTAAAGGACAACAAGAATGGTAAGAAATGAGGGATTTCAGTTTTGAGAAGAATCTGATCAGAGGTGAAAGTCTCAAAACAGTATAAAAGGAAAAACAAAAAAGGAAAGTACCTCCTGGCTCTTTGTGGATAGGCTGAGAAGTAAAGGAATGAGATTCTAACAAGGGAGATTGACATTACCCATCAGAAAGGCAGACTATTAAAGACTGTCTTGTGATGTTGTACCAAAGTTCTTGTAGCCCAAAATACTGGCCATCATCTGTAGCAGATTTTTGAAGCAATGGTAAGGTATGCGCTCTGGAGGCTAATGTTTCATGCTGAGATCTAGCCAGTATCTAGTATTTACTTCATTTTATTTTATTTTTAAATTAAAAAGGTTGTTGTGATAACTAAATATTCCTCAGAGGGCTTTTTAGTTTTGCATGGCTTAAGCACAGACCATGGTTGCTTAAGTACACTAAATGATGATGATCCCCTGTTGCCAGAAGGAGTGTTCATAAGAATGTTACAGATATACTTGCTGCTTTCACAGGATCTTTTTGTTATGCCTGCAGGTTTCTGAAATTGCATGGGAAGGATAGGGCAGTTCCCCTTTAGGTTTTTATGCATCTATTGGAAAAACATGTCTGTTTTTTCAGTTATTTTTCAATCTTTTTTTTGGCAGTTATCTGTCACAAAGATTTTCTCATGCTGAGTTCCATGGGTTTTTGTTTGCAGTGCATAATCACAGATTACTGAGTTTTTCAGCTCTTCCAAAGTTGGATGATCTCTTAGGAAAAATATTTTCCTGTTGACTTGCCCAATGGTATCTTGCGGGACTAATTAATTAAGCCTTGCTAACTTTCTGAAGCATTTAGTACTCACTGATTTACCATAGATACAATCCTCTTGTAATCCTGGCTCTGGACACAAATAATCCTCCACACAGTCAGGTCAGCTACAGTATCTGAGCTGATGGAGTTGTTTTTTTCACCTTTTTTAAATTTGAGAATGAATAAACGTTGCAGGGAAAGGATGAGGCTGTGAAAGGAATATGCTAGTTGAGCTGGGAAAGTGTATGAATGTGATTTGACTTACTCAGATGCTTCTGGAGTGACTATTGACCTTCCTTCAAGAGGTAACTGTTTGTATTTTCTTCAAGTTTTCTAAGTAAAATGAACACAGAATGAGTAGATTTAGTCCCTAGAAAGAGTGAGGAGCACCAGAAGAACCCCTGCTGCTACTTCTATACTGTTAAATTAAGGAGACTTAGGGAATGGTGCTAGATACTAGGCTCACCCATCCATACTGGCACTGTGCCAGGTCTGCCTCAGCCAAGGTTTGGCCCGTACTGTGTCCTGGCTGTGGGATGCAACTGGACCCAAGTTGTAGGTTTGGATTTGCCTGCCTTGTTTTGAACAGTAGGATAATTTAAAGGAAAGGATGTGTGATGTTGTGGCCTCATTGCTAGAGAATAGCTTTGGGTACATCGAATTTACTACCATGTCTTGGGCCATCTGTCCTGGATAGACAGGAAGGCATTCATGTTTTACCTCTCACAAAGAAGTGTATACCTCAAGACTGAGGTCAGCGCGAGGTCATGGTGAAAAATCTTGGCCTCTAATTGTTGTTTACACAGTGACTACCCTTCTGCTTTGCACAAATCCATCAGCTCCCAACGTAACCAGTACTTTAGCTGCCGAAGGGGCAAATACGAACAAGTGGTTCAGGAAAAAAACATGGAGCTCCTCATTCAGTCCCATTTTATAAATGCCTACTTTGTCCTGTAGTATTTGACATGTTTGGGTGTCACTAAAAACAAAGCCTGGAAAACCGTACCTGATCTTATTTCTCAGTAACCACTAGTACACCAAAACATAGAAAAAATAGTCTCAACCCTAGCCAGAGTTTTACAGCACAGGTAACCCAATAAATTGTAAGCATCCTGTAAATGTTGACTGTTACGCAACCACTCTCCCCAAGCAAAAATAGTTGTCAGCATTGTACTCTGTTGGTACAAGATTTTTTTTTCCTGATTAGACCATTCTTAGAAGCATTGACATCTCACAGAGAGAATAATACATTCCCCTGAAGGCCTGGGATTTAACCTTGAAAGAATCTACTGTGACCGAGCAGAAATCTATCTGCACATCTCTCTAGGTAAATGCAGAGGAGAAAAAAAAATTCGGAAGAAAAAAATTTACTTATTTACCTACCAAAAATATAAATACAGTTATTCACATACTGTCTCCAAAAAAGCTACGATATGTTTATTGACAGTACACTTAGCTAAAGATTTACGTTATGGCAATAACTTGCTACTTAAATTGCCAGTAAAGCTGCAAAGAATTAAGTTAGCCGAATTCAAATGGACTTTTGGGGTAACATCAATCAATTATGCTTTGCATAGTGCTCCTGGGCTAATAACTCAATATCATGCTATTTAATTTATTTAGTAGCCTTCAAAAAGTGCACGATAAAAACCTGCAAAAACCGCGACCGCCAGGCAGCCCTTGGTTTCTTTTGGCAGTTGCTTTTGCAGCCCCACTGTTAGCGTAGCTTTGGGATTGCTCTTCTCTTGACCCTACGCCTAATGCTAACCCATAGCGAGCCCCATATGAGGCTGTCAGCCCTTAACAACCATCAGCATAACTTTTGCATGTGCAGCCTCTTCACAGAGACCTCATGGAGCAAAGTGCCCAAAGCCCTCTTGCATGGAAGGAGGGACAGATGGTGGCCCTGTTCCAGCAAGCTGTGCTTGCAGCTCCCGAGGTGGGGAAGGCTGGAAATTTGTGGTTGCTGGCAGCAGAAGGAAAGTTCCTTCCCCGTCAGCAGACGTGGGTTTGCAGAATACAAGGAGTGCCCTGGTATCAAAGAGCTCTGCTGGGGGAGGAAGCATCAGGGGCGGCTAATTCAAAGCCAGCAGCACCTGGCCACTGGATCCATTCCCTGCTTCTGCACCCCTGGGAGTGCACAAATGACAGCGACCATGCAACGGGAGGGCAATAGAAGAAGGCAAAAAGGTCAAGCAAAAGAGAAGGGAAGAGCTGGGTGCTGCTGTGAGAGCTGCACATGCATCCCACCCAGGAGGCTTCCACAGTTGGCTCTGCATAGTCGGTGAAACTGCAAATCTTTTTGCTTGTTTCCAAATCTGCTCAAGTCTATCAGGCTGCAAAGTGCAGCTCAAAATCCATGCGATGTGTTTATGTCTGAGTTGGTAGCTCTAACCAAAGAAACAGGGGGAGAGGGAAGGCGGCGACTACTGAAAGAGAGAAAGGGAAAACAAACGCAAGGGCCTGGGTATAGTAGAAAGAAAATATAGAAGGACTTGGGGAAAATAATAGGACAATAAAATTTTTCTCTATATAATTAATGCTCCATGAATTCTAAATTCTTAAATAAATATGATTCACTTTGCTCATGTCTGTTAGAGTTCTGCTTCACATTGTTTCAGCACACAGGCTGCTTCATATTCCAGTAAAGAAAACTTAAACCATATGAAAATACTTAAATGACTGTACATTTTGGTATGTTATTGCCTTTTTTTTTGATTGACGATGTGAGAGTGCACACCTCATTGCAAAGTAATGCTTTTAACTTAAATCAAATAAATTCTAAGTGAACATGTTTTATGCATTTATGCTTATAGTTTGAAAAAAGTTTTTTGTAAAAAACATGCTGGCTTTTAACTATCCAGTGAACAAGTCACTGGAGATGCCTTCGCTTCTCAGCCAGTGAGCATTTACTTGTATTGTCTTGAAACTGCTACAAGTTTAGGGCTCACAGAGCTGCTGTAGTCTTAATGAAGCGGTTAATGATGTGTGAATTATAGATCCTGACAGCCTCTTTAATAAAATCAACAGGGCTGCATCCACAGTCTACTATAGCTGCTAAATAATGACAATACTGTCTGCTTAACATAACACAGTATCTTTAAGTAAAGTACCATTCTTGCGTTCTTGTACTGAAAAATTCTCGTCAACACAAAGAGGAATGCGAGCAATGAAGAACAAGCTGATACACATGACACTTCATTTCTTTCAGTTTGGGAAAGAAATGCACTAGCCACAGGGAATTCACAAATGAAGCATCATGTAAAGCAATGTGTTTTTCATTGTTATTGTACCAGCAATTCTGAGATCCTTCATTGAAGTAAAGAACAACAAAATGCATAATGGACTTTAACAGTCAAAAGTTTGCAGGGTTTTTTTGATTTTTTTGTTTGTTTTAGCTGTTGGTTTGGATTTATTTTTTTTTGAAAGCATGTGAACTTTATCTTCCCAACATCTTTCAATGAACAATATCTTCACAGCAGAGCTAGCTGGAATGTGATGGCACTGGTCAGCACTTACTTGTATGGAAATCAGTACTACATGTATGTATGTTGAGGGATTTTTCCATATACTCAGCTAATAGAGAAATAATGATTGTTCTAAGAATGAAAGCACCTTTTTTGTGTTGTTTTTGGTGATCAGTCTCATGGCAGCTAACAACTGAGACAAAATTTTATGCATGCCTTGTGTATATATTCCCTAAATAATCTTTATTTTCTGGTAGACTGAAACTAAACGCTAAGGGCTCTAGAAAAATCCAAGGCTACTTTACTGTATGTGTTTGCTCTTGTTTATGTTTTTTCCCAAACAGCTCAGGCAGCTGTCTTTCTCTCACTTATTTAGCAGATACTGAAGCAAAGAAAAAAGAAAAGAACCAAGCCATTTTCACTAGCTTGTGTAATCACTTCATTTGCTGTCGTGGTTCAGGCAATACCAGAGCAAAAAATTCCAAAAAGCTTGAAAATAACTGACATGTAAAAGAAAACACCATTTGGACCCAGCTAAAAAAGAAGGGGTTACCTAGTTTGTGTATGAACTTGTGAATATATTCAAGATACAATAAACCTGTCCGCCTGGACTGAATTTAGCCAGGTGAAATTTTCTTTACCAGTAAAGGGACTACTAGCTGTAAAGCCTGTTGTAATTATCATGTAGAAACAAAGCAGAATGACTTGCTTAGGGAAGCACAGCCAAACCATTCAATCAGTCCCCAGAAGTTCAAAGTCTCTTTTGTTGCATTACTGCAGCAGTGTTTGTACAAGAAACATTGGCTGTTGCTGTTCTCTTGAGCGGAAAGACTTGGAAGTGCTCCTTGCATTTGCACCTTTCTGCTTCTTTTTGCTTTCTTTCCTTTGGCTTCCGCCTCAATCCTATGTGAGCAGACAGGTGTGCACACACATTCATGCAGGCACAGGTGTTTGTTCCTGTTTGGATCTCTTTGTTTCCAGCATTTCATGTCCCATGTCTCTTCCACTAATCCTTGTTCCACACCTCTCAGTCAATACCACATTTAGCCCAATCCCAAAGAACAGCCTGTCTTCTCAGATCCACTCAGCAACTACAGGGAAAAACACAACTGCACTTTCCTGCTTTTCTCATCCCTTACGGATTGAGAGACCCCCCCAACCACTGCCAGTGGATCCATTTTTCCTCCCTGGGTCGCTCTGAACGCGTGGGGCTGGATTTGCTGCTTGAAGCAGCTGTCGGAGGGAAGACAGTGAAAAGAAAGGCAGACGAGCTGTTAAGACCCTTAGTCTTCCAATAGATTTTTGGGATGAGGGCAGGCCTTTCAATCATCTCTCTCTTTCAAAGTAAACCCAATTTTGTGTGGAAGAAAACCGATATGGAGAGGATGGTGTGCCTTCTGGGGAAAAAAAAATACATACCCAGTGCTCTGGGTAGAAGTTGAGACATAGCGTATTCAAGCACTTTTGAAGTCATATACATGGAAGGCCCAGCTTCCTAATAACACTCACTACTTTTGCTACCACTGCAGTAAGGCAAAAACCAATAGTTAAGACTCTTAGTAGTCAAAATCTCAGCCTACTACCTACTGTACTGTGTCTTTCACTTGTGTCACCATTAGCATCAGTGGCAGCAAATCTTTGAACAGCAGTGGTAGTAAAACTGCCATCTCCTAGAGGCTGTGAATGTGCGCTGCTTGGGAGCATGCAGAATGAGAACTAAGACAGAACAAATCTCCCTCCAGTACAATCCACTTCAGATATCCTGAGTGGTGCCATATGCTGCAAATATTCCCATTCACATCAGTTACTTCCTTGGAGAATAAAGCACCACAGCTCCTGGGAAGTATGGGAAGGGCACAGGTCTTGCATCAATAGTCCCCACCACAAGGAAATCACTAACAAATGTGAAAAACTTGAATCTGTGTACACGATTGAAGCCAGCTTTATCTTTTTGGTGAGAAAGCAGAAGTACGTCCAATATTTTACTTATTTAAGGTTTTTGCATTTTACTTATTTAAGATTAAGATAAATATCACAAGCGGTATTGGTTTTCTTTTATTTTAGACCACCTACCTACAAAAGAATAAGAGATCCAATCATACAATGATCCTCTGCTTCATTACCACACGAAAGCGGTTTAGAAAAGCTTAGGATAAGCAATGGGATTTGTGAGCATGTATCTGAGTCAGACCTTCGAGATTTCTGAGGTTTGCTTACAATCCCTTGCCTTTTTCAGCAATCAGATGTTAGAGGACCTTAGAGAAAGATAGGTCATTAAATGATTCAGTTTTAATCTATAATGGTTACTACTGGTATCAGAAAAACCTGTGCTTTCCAGAAATCATATCGCTAAGCAATATTCTCTAACTAGAAAAATACTGCCTTACCCTGATTTTTCAAGGTGATATTTTCACCCTGATCCTGTTCATTTTCTTTTGTTTCTCAGTAAAGTATGTTTTCTTCTATTGCAACATTCAAGGGAAAATCATTGTGGAAGTCTGTCTTGCACTGCAAATTACGTTAACTGCTTCAGAGCTGGCAGTGCCACACATCTGATTACGAAGATGTCAATATTTTATGATCATAACAGGAAGAGCTAAAGAGTGAAAATCTGTAATATGCAATACACTCTGAAAATGGGGTAGATGCTTTCATTTTTATTAGTGTTTTTCTGTGATCTGGGGGAGCCAAGCAGGTTTCATATGGTTCAGAGACTTTTAATGTGGCATTTCAGTGGATGGCAATGATGCTTTTGTTTAAGTACAGACCTCATCAAGGCTGGTGGTGTAGCAAGAGTAAACTGGCATGTCGCCAGCAAAATGAATGCAAATCCGCTGATTTTTGTATTGAGAAGCTTGTCCTCAGAATGCAGTCAAAGCTTTTACACTGCAGCTTGTAGAAGAAGATAGTGACATATATTTTCACAGTCAATAACACAACTTTAGCCGTGCTTTTGACAGTTCTTGATTTCTAATTTGAAATTAGAAATTAGGTTCTAATTTTCAAGAAATGCTTATCCATGTGTAGCCAGCTGCACAGACCTGCTGTTATTTCAGGCTCCTGCAAAGAGCTGCAGTTACCCTGGAACCCCTCATCCCAAATCAGCTTTCTCTCTGTTTTGTAAGGTATCATCTAATTAATAACAGTTATCATTCATAATTGCTGCATTTTAAGAGAATGTTGCAGAAGAAAATGTGCATCAGTGTGCTGAAGTCCAGCAAGGTAAGGAAAGAGAAAAAGAATCCTGTTAAGAAATCCTCAACAGCCATCAATATAGAACCTGTGATTGTATTACTGAATATCTGCACAAAGTGCACTACAGTGGATTCAGATTAATATTTTATTGTTGTTTCTAGTCTACAGAAATCATAACTTTGAGTTCAAAATAATCAATAAATCAAATACAGCAACACAACTTCTGAAGCATTCCCTTGGAAATGTGCGTTATTTTTATTACTACAATGTCACTTAAAACAGAATTCTTTCTCTTTGGCTTGATGAGTAGGTATAAAAGCAATTCCACAGCCAACTGTCAGATAAAGCAAACTCAATTCATGTCCTATAATGACAAGGTCATGCACCACATAGAACCACTTTTAGATTTGCTTTGAATAAGCTCAGATGAAAAAAAGCATGTATCAAAATAATAAAAAAAAAGGAGCCATTGAAAGGTTTGGATGAGTCATTCAGTCTCACCTGAGAATACATGTAGATAAAAGAGTGTAGCTTTGATGGAGGCACTAGTGAATTGGTTATGTTTTCATAATGACTTCTTTACATTATTGAATACAATGGGAACTTTAAGGCCAACTGCAATAACAGTTTCTCATGAAAAATTAACAAAGAATTTATGGAAATGTAGCAAAAGTCCCAAAGCAATTAGCTTAGATTTCTCTAGAGTCTGAGAAAAGCCTGGATAATTGCAGACAGAAACTGCATAAAGTGGCTATTTTCATTATCACAGGATACAGAAAGTCCATTTTCATCACAATGGGGCATAATGATGTTAAAGCTAACATGGAGATATGTTTAAAGAGGTTGAGGCGCAGTTTACAAAATGGTTTGATTTACATGGCATTCAGATCCATATTAAAGATCCTTCTTAAAGTGATGAGGTGTTTTTTACCTGGTGTCTTCAAAGCCTCCTGCAAGGTAAGAGAGAAAAATAGATTGCAGTCTCCAGAAGCTAATTGTACATTACCAGTAGGATGCACAGGAATGAGTTTAGTTTGTCTTGAATGGAGAAGAGCGAAATTGTGATACAAATTGGCACATGAATATACATTTGAAAGTACCCATTATATGTATGTTTATAAGAGCACTTACAATGCTAGTGCTGCTTATCTCGGAAACAGAGCAGTTTTGGCAAGCTAAAGTCATGTGAGAATCACCCTTAAAATCATAAAATCCATTGCTTAGAACACCTGTAACACCTCCTCAGCCCTATTTTCTGTTTTGCCTATGAGATCTGTTGATGCATTTTATTTTATTTCACTATTCTGCACGTGGCGTGCTCTCACTGATCTAATTACTCCTCACATGAACTGGAAAGTCATATTCTGGTTGGATGCCCATGCTCAAATGATTTATATTACATAACACAAGCAGCCTCTTGTAATCACAGATGTCCTTTGCAATGTCACACGCTTCGTTCTGCGCAGTACTTCCACCAAAGACCTCAATAAATGGCCATAGGTAAAAGTTTTCTATTATAGCACAGAATAATTTCTACACTATTACAGTACAACTCTGTGGGTCATTATGCAGGTAAAACTAGCATTGGTCTCCAAGGGGGTTTTAACTACACAGTAAGGCCTTACATGTTCTCACAGCTGAGTAACACAAATAGCATTCAGTCTAGCTGTTGGGCTTGATTATAATCTTGTTCATATCAGCGTAAATTGAAGCAGCTTTGCCAATATTTCTCATCAGTGCAAGTCTCAGGTACAGATGGGCTAGCCATTTTTCCCACTAGTTTGTCAGTTTTCCTCTCTCTGAACACCAATATATATTGGTATCATTGTAACAGCGGCTAATTTAGATCCATTTTACAATGAGCTAAACATGATTAATGTACACTAATGCTCATATCTGAGCAGGAAGGATAAACAGTTTCAGTGTTTTAATTAGCAGGAAGTAAAGTAGTAAATCAGAACTTGTGGATATCTGCTTATCACATGCAGAAGCACAAACACATGTATCAACATATCCATACAACCCATTTTATTTTTTTGTGTGTTTTTACTGTTTAAAAACTAAATTGGATTTTTAAGGTTATATAAGTTATTCAATCATTTGGCTGCATATTTTGTTAAATAATTAGTAGTAAGCAGTATGAAAAAGGAACATTTAAATATTGTGAACACTTGTAAGTTTTTTTCCACCTTCTTATTTGGTTTTTCTTTTCCCCAAGACTGGTTCAAAAGATTAAAAAAAAAAAAGAAAAAAAAGGAAAAAAAATAAAGAGAAAACACAATCGAATAAAAATAATCCACAAAAATAATCCTATAAACCTGCCATGATCAAAAAAACATTTGGTTCACTGAACGACAGGCTTGCTTGAAACTTTGCTGAATATGAAACACTGACATTAAGCACGCTTGGATCTGAAGCTTCTGGATGGTTTAGATGCCAGTGGGTCAAATGAAGTTATTGCTCAAGGGCTAGTTTAAAACTACTTGTAACATGTTTTGATTTACAGATTATCAATTCAGCTGAGCAGCAGAGGAACATATTCGGGGAATCGCATAAACAAATACATTCAACTGTACTGCGGATTAACCTAAAGTGACACATTTATTTAAAAATCTGCCTACTACTTGTCCTCATTGATTAAATGCCCTTAAGAAAGTGAGTCTGATGAAATAGAAGCCATTAAGATTCAGCACACCTCCTCCACTCCTTTTGATGGTTGACACATTCCCTGAAGTGGGAGATTGGACGGCTGATAAGCTAACACTGAATTATAAGCACTTTGTGCAATGTCACCGGCAAATGAAAGATCTACTGTTTTGCTTGCAAAGCAACAGTGCACCTTAACAGCACAAAAACGTACATGTTGCAGAATTATTTCATCCTCTGTGCTGAGAATATAAATGAATGTATGTATATGTACTTATACACATCATGTGTGCGTTTTTATGGTGGAGACCAGCTCATAGTGCAATACAGCTTGTTTGGAGGTACAGTACCATTAATCAGGAAAATAGAAGTGTTCAGGACTGTTTTGGTGTTCTCAGAAAGCCAAATAGGAAGCATGGTGTGATATTTCCACTGTGTGTGCCATGAACAGAGAAATGGCAAGGGAGAAGTCTCCTCAGCCCTAAGCTACTCTGGGTTGAAGAGATAGTGCTTGAACTTTAGAAAGACTGGGTGAAAACAGTTTTGAGATTATTTGAAAAATGAGTTCTGGCATTTGGTACTAGTCTGCATAACCCCCTTAGGCTTGTGGGAGCCATTCCTGCTAATTACAAAACCTTCCATAAAGGCGATGATCTCCAGTTTATCCTGAATGGTCAAAAAGCAAAAACTGAAGCTATGATCTTGCAACAATGCCTTCAGTGGCAATGAAGGCATAGAAAGCCGAGTTTACCCCTTTTGTCAGTCATCCATTTCAGTGCCAATGTAGGAGACCACAAGGGTACAAGGTGACCCTGGACTGGGGAGCCAATCTTGCAGAAAAAAACCAAACAGGTAGGCCCTACCACCAAGCATGAAACCACAGTCTCCATTTTTTTGCAGAGCTGTGGCATAAGTGCCTTCTTCCCTGCCACAAAAAAAACCCCACCTGGCTGATCTCCCAACTGTCTTAGCTTGTTGTAGCATCAAGCATAATTTGCGCTTTAATTGTAAGTAGCTAATTATGGGGTCTAAAACCTGCTCTCAGACCCTGTGTTGATAGCATATTGATTTCTCTTGTCTTCTTATCTTGTAGTTTGATCTTCTGCCTATCTGTGGTGTTGATCCAGTTTTGATAACTCCAGATTAGCTACCAAATCCAGCTCTCCTACTCATCTGGGTTATTCTGAGGTCCAAATCAGTCACACTGTACTAAACAGTAGACATAATTTTTGTGTCATGCTGTGGGACCGTCGCAATTTGCCTTAGCAAATACTCGTAATAATTGCAAAGGTCTAGCAGCATGACAAGTTCTGGCCCTAAAAACATCAATCTAAATTGGCAGGAAAAGGAAGGGCTAGAGGTGAAGACATTTAGACAAATAGAGTAATTAAGTCCCACATTACTGTTAGTACCCTGAGCTTGCTGGTGGGTTGCTGCTACTGTTTAAAAAAAATTTTTTTTCACTGAGCAGGACAATTAATGAAACCAGGTTTTCTACAGAGCAGCATCCTTTATCCTGCACCGCACCATCCATCTCGGCAATGTTGCATCTCCATGCTCCCCCCGACCCCACTGCAGGCAGGGACAGGCTGCTCTGGAGTCCCTTACACAGGCACTGGCCAGCCAGCTGCTCTCAGAGAGCACTTGCTATGGCTGAGCACAGCCACTTTTCCCCTTTGCAGGGGCACTGGGAATATGTCTGTCCGCTGCCCAGCTGCCAATTTTAACACAAGTTCTAGGTACTTTATTATCCTAGATTTCTTGTCTGCTTTTAAATTCAATTGAATTGGCAGAATTACAGCATTATATTAAATGTCTTTTCCTCCTTATTACTCTAACTGCAAATTTCCTTTCTCAGTTACCACCTGGCAGTTTTATGTCTCAGAAATATATGAAGAGAAACTCAACATACCCCCCCCACAAATACCCTACGCTAAATGCAGCTGTTTGGCATAGTTGTAACCCTGGGATTCAAATCACGTTTTGGTGTTGATGACAAGGAGGAATGGAGTAGCTATCAGACGAAGAAAGAATGGACAAATACTGAAGTTTGTGGAGGTGAGGAGTGTTTCAGACAGATGAAATGAAAGAAAGTGCAACTAAAAGTACCTTGTAAACCATGTGGGTGGCCAGATACATGTTATTTGAGACCATTACCGTTGCCTCGAATGAGACAGGAAAAGTTGTTGGGGCACCTCCTGACATACAGCATCTGAGCATCTCCTACAGTGGCCCTGTACAATCAGGCACTGAAGAAAGGATTCAGTTACCCACATACTGATGTTATTTGAAGCACCTTTGAGCTGATTTCCAGCTGCCACTCCAGAAAACTACAGCCTTCTCAAGCTCTGGCATGACCTAATGGCCATCTTTCAACAGTGCAAGGCACTGTTAAGCAACAGAACCAAGTCCTTAGATTCGTGAGGAGTTGCATCTGGGTGGGAGGAAAAAGAAGTGGGATTGGAAAAGCTGGGTAAGTGTTCAGCTGTGCGGTTTCACTTGTGAGACGACACCTGGGGTGCAGTGTCTTGTTTCAGTTCCCCAGTGAAGGACAGATGTGGGCATACTGGAGCAAGTCCACAGGAGGTCAGGGAGCTGGAGCCATGGAGGCTGAAGGAACTGAGTCAAAACTTAACAGGTCATAGCTCTGAGCAACCTGATCTAACACAACCCCCTGTAATCAGGAGATGGGCCCAGATGACTTCCCCACATCCCTTCCCCACTCTGTGATTCCATGATTCATGAGTTCCCACCCAAGAGCCAGAACACCTCCAGGATGGGTCCACTCCCCTTCACATGGGCCAGCAGAAGAACAAGCAGAAGGTTTTGAGCCGTGAACAGAGACTCAGAGCCACGTGTGTGTGGCTGACTCTTTCTCACCACAGTCACGTGGCCTCTGGGCTCCCAGCTCATGCTGCCAGTTGGCTTCTGCCATGGAAAATATTTGGCTGTCCTCAGACTACAAATCTGCGGTGACTTGGCACATAGATTTTGACCATCTGAAGTCTTTTCCTTCCGTTTTGTCACTGTAAGATCTTGGTTTCATATGTAATAGCAAGGAAAAGCTTGTAAGAAGCATCTCTCTAATTTCTTAACAGTTAAATTGACTGAACATTCACGAGGTGCATGTGTATGTTCTATTCCTTGGACTATTTCTTATTGAACAGCTGTCACGTGAATGATTAAAATACCTTATGATAATTACAGTTCAGCTGCAAAGGTTATGGCTATTGCTGTTTTGAAAAGTCCAGGTTAACTCTATCTACATTTTAAAGTTTCTGAAAGGTACTAAGATACAATGGCAACTCTATATCTCTTCCATAATGTAAGTCCTGCACAGCATTAAAAAAAAAAGCAACAAAGAGCTGCCTGTGCAACCCCAGCATTGTAAGTTTACATCATGTACTTGATTGTCTCAGAAAACCAAAGCTACTCATGTGGAAAAAATAAACCAACCAAAAGAAGCCATTTTCATTCAATGACAAAACTTTGAAGGCTCAAAAAGTCTCTAAACACACATCTCAGAATATCCCCTTTTTTGAGATGCACACTGCTCAGTTCATGATGTTGATCCAAGCAGTCTTTTAGGACAATACAATGTTTTAATCTTTTGAAGACCTTGCAGATAGTGCCACAGAGAGAAAAGATGCCCAAACACAATTTGATTTCTTCCTCCCATTTCACTATATCCTTGATATGTGTTCTGTACATGCTGCTGAGAATGTATATTTTCAGACAATATGTATGTATAAGCACATATTTATCTGTTGGTAGAAATACAATGAAAATTCTTGTTCATTCATTTTTAATCAACCAATATAATATTTAATACTTATCCGTATTAATTTCTGTCAGAAAGTTTAGTATTCAGAAAATATGATTACGCGTTGTAATGTGTAGCTTTGATAACTGAATCCAGGGAAAAATCACAAGAAATTTTAAGAAATCTTATCCACTTAACCAGTTTTATCATTGAAAGTCGAAAGTTCTTTACAATAAAGCAAAACTCAGAGTCAAAAAAATAAATTGGCCTACTTGCTTTTGCACCTTTAGAATGGAGCAAAATCTTCCAGAATGTTCATTAAATCTTTGGAAAAATGCCCAGGATTCTTCATTAGCAGAAGTATTTAATCTCATTAATGTATGTTCCTCCCTACCTTTGTGAGTTCCCTCTATAAATCAATTAAGTCTTACTACAGAAGATGGAGGGAGGTTTTGCGGTTATTGTACAAGCAAAAGTGATGATCCCACACTTGTGCCAAGATTATCACTGGGCATTACTTGACCCTTACTGATAATTTTAGTGAACATAAGGTAATTCATCTGGAACTTCATCCCTGAAAATAAAGGCTGGGTTGAACTATACCTCTTCCCTTTGGCTTAGAGTGCCTGGATTGTTAATAAAGACAGGATAAAAATTTATAAAGCTTTCAAAATACAAAATACTTCAATTCTACACTGTCAACTGCTTTCTTTGCATATAAGGATGTAGAGAGGGTAAGCCTGCCCAGTTCCCCAGCACACAGTGCTAAACAGGTCAATGCTTCTGCTCTCTAAATCTTCACCAGTATCTAGACTGCTTGGGAAAAAAAATAATTGTAATTTCATTTATTTCAGGTACATACATTCACAGCAGAAAGTGTAAAGTAGTCCTAGTCCTGGTTCTATTTAATGCCAATTTTTTGTGGCTTTGACGTAATAAATCATGAAAGTAAAGACTAGATTGTGAGCTTTCAAAATAAATCTGACCTCAAATTACTCAGATTATAGGATGCTGTACATAGCTAAACATATTGAGTTATTTACTCAAACCTGAAAATTCTGAAAGAGCTATTAGAAAAATCTGAGGAAAGACATAATTATTATGTATATGTGGGGTCAACAGAAAGGAGTTTAAGGCATATTACTTATGAAAAGAAAAAGAGGAGTGTTCTTTAGGAACTGAGCATAAACTTCATAGTTGATACAAATATGAGTATTAAGAATGTTTAAATGAATGAGATATTCAAAGTTAGCAGCATCTATCTGACCATACTAATACTGTCCATGTGGGATTTTTTAGTATAGATTCAAACATGCATGCAGACCTGGCCTAAAGCAGTAGGGAGTCGTATAATTTCCCAGCTGAACTACGTATGTATTTCAGGAAAATACAGGCAAGTGTTACAGGAAGTGTGCATGCTGTTATAATCCCATAACTCAGAAAATAGTGTCTCAAAATTACCTTGACAAAGATTGTCCTGATATTAATGAGATGCCTTCCACCAGCATATATTTCCATAAATACATATTAATACTTAAAAGTGCCGGCTATGATTGCAAAAATTATTTTCCTTTTTGCTTAAACTTCAGCTTGTCCCAGCTGAAAAATGCATACTTAAAATACAGGGCTGAATAATGGACACTAGAGAAGGGCCAAAATGAATGAGAAAATGTTCCTGCTGAAAAACCGAACCAAACTGTGCTTAAAGGATAGTATTTGGAAGGAGGATCTTTCAATAAGAAAAGACCTAGCCATAAAAAGAGAATAATATTTGAAAGGGCATTTAAATTGTCTTTTCATTTGTGACATGTTATAGCTCTTTGGCATTGCATCTCTTGGCTACACAGAGATTATCAAGAGAAGTCCCACCTGTGAAAGACACTAAACATCTCTTATGTGTTTCAGTGAAGCCTTTACTGTTCCTGAAGTTAATGGCAGCCTCTGTAAGTGCAACACTTTTGAACATCACACAACCTGATTTGGAAGCCTATGTTCATTGAAAATCTGGGACACTGTTTGTGTATTCTCTCTATCATTTAATGGATCATGATAAAGAGAAACTCTTATTTAGTTTAAGTGGTTAAATATCCTGATGGATTCACTGCAAGTGGTATGGAGCTGGGTGAGTGTGGCAATTTTTCCTCCTTTCATCTCCTTTTATCTACCTTTTAGCTTTAACCTTCTTCTCTGTCATCAGCTTTTATTATATCTATCCCTTAGAGGATCTGATTCAAAAGCTACTGATGTCAATGGCAACCTCTCATTGACTTCAAAGGGCTTTGGATCAACCCCCAAATGACTTATTTTAAGCATTTGTGTTACACAGTGCTTTTTTGTTTGCTGGGCAAAATTATTTTCCAAACAAAAAGAAATCAGATATTTGCTGAAATGGTAAAATGAGTGATGAAGAAAAATAAATCATTCAAAGGTATTTTCTTCAGGTCTTGTTGAAGTTTAACCAGAGGCATTAAATTCCTGTCAATTAATTTACATTAATATTGATCAGTACATATTAACTGTGCAAAGTCTACTCTACGTATTAACACTATGAGTATCACTGATATCAATCTCACAGCAGTTTTCACCATAAAAAAAGCCCTGTACCTCCCCTCCATAATTTATTTTTGGTGAATTGTCATTCTGATAGGGTTTTAATTACAGTTGTTGTTGAAGCAGCATTACCTAATATTTTACTCTTGTATGCAATGACAGTCTTGAAAGCAAAAGAGAACGGGGACTGCATAGTATACTAGATTAACTGTGGGTTAAACTGTTTCATATGGATGTCACTGGCTTGAATTTAGTGCATTTTGGCATAAATCAAAGAGCATCTGCTCTGAGTAATGGTGGATAATGCAGTGATAAAAATGCAGTCTGTGCAACACCACTAATTCTGCCATTGCTACTTGGTCAGCAGTAGGAGAACTCCCTAGAATTGGAGAGCTATTTTGCCTTAGTTCCATGTATTTTGGTAAATTATGCCAGAAGCTTAAAAGCATAACAAAGCTATTTTTACTCACAGTTTATTCAATGCATGGTTTATTGCATGACAGGGATTTTCACAAAGCAAATCTGAAATCTGCTTAACAGCCTGGAATTTCTTAGGCATTTCTCTCTGGCCCAACACTCCTGGAAGAGAGCATGCATGAAGCTGTATTATATCTTGACATGCTGCAACAGCCAACATTTCTCCACAGCTCATGGTATCTGGTTTAAAAACAGGTGATAGTACAAATGGATTCAGCATGTGCTAATGAGAGATCATAAACAGATATTATGTCAATTTGCGAAAATTACACTAGTTCCTCTCTTACAACTATAAACACTGCCAAGAGGAAACAATATACTGCATTGCACGGTACTTAGGCTAAGCTCATACACTGTATATAATTCAAATCAGTAACATGAAAATCTGTGCAGCTGGGCAGGAGTTAAACAATGTGTCTTTCATGTTGGAAATGATTGATAGGACTCGCAAAGGTGCATGGCAAAAATCTGAGCATGGATTCCAAATAAACCATGTCATGCAATTAGTTATAACCCAGTTGTCAGTGTATGTTAGTAAACTACTTAAAAGAACAGTATACTTAGATTTACTGAAGGAATATGGAAGATCTACATATGTCAACTATTTCTTAGCCTGAGCTGACTAACGAATATCTTATTACACTTTGCGTTATTATTTGAATTTTCTTCGCATGGCCTGTTTTTGAAAGAAATAGTACTTTATCTTTGAAAATTCCTTCTGTGCTGAAGTTAAGCACAAAATTACTAAATAGTTAGAATAGTTAGATTTATCTCCTTTCTTATCTAGGCTATTTGTTGCAGAGACTTAACTGTGCAACTTTATTTTCACTTGACTCTTTAGGTTTCTCTTTTTCCTTTGTAGACTGTGTCTTGTAGATACTTAACTGCTTTTGGGTCAAGAAACACAAGAGAGTGAAAGTGAACTAGCAGAATTAATAGAGGTTTGAGGTAGAGAGAGGGGCGGGGCGGGGCAGGCAGGGCAGAGAAGAGAAGAGACGAGAAGAAGAGAAGAGAGGAGAAGAGAAGAGAAGAGAAGAGAAGAGAAGAGAAGAAAAGAGAAAGAGAAAGAGATTGTGGTAAAAAACTGAAAATATCAACACTAATACTAAAAATACCAAAACCCACTCCTCTTCCGACAAAGAAATTATGTTTTAAAGATATTTTTCACAATTAAAAAACTTAATTTGAAAAGGAGGCAGTTAAAAAGATATACTTCCCAAAAAGAATATAGAAACAATATTAAAAAAAAAGAAAACAATATTATCTCTAACAAGCCAAATTTGAAATTGAGATAAAACCAGGTACAAAAGATTTTGAAGAGCAACTTGATAAAACCAAAATGTCTTCTAATAAAGTATATTTAAGTGCCTCAGAACCAGTAGCCTGGCTGGAGAGCTACTGGAACTAGTATGTGATTGAGGAGTAAATGAAAGATAAAAAACATAGCAGAAAAGCAGAACAGAACATTTTCATTCTTTTACTCAAGAGAAAATCCTAAATGTTCACTCACTGGGTCCATTCTTCATGACATAAGTCTATGGAACTGCTTAGGTTGAATTGTTGATAATATCTGCATTTAGCAAATCAAGTGGGGAAACAGGAGTCGATTACTAAGTTGAACCACATTGAAACAGTCTTGTCTAGGAGGGTGCTTGGTTTCTGCACCTTGTTTTCACTCCTCTTCTGGCTCCTTCTGCCTGCTTCCATTTATCCCATGATTACAGACTCACAGCTCCTTTGTGGATTTGTTATAAAAAATACCTTACTTATTGACACTGTAATTTGGGGAGTGCTCCCAGCAGCTGATGGAGGTCCAGTGCTCGGATGCTCCGTTAGGTATCTCTGAAGGTTTGGGAAGGTGAACACTTCACTCATGAAATATTTTCCTCTTGCTCTAACCTCATTGCCAGCATAAACTCAAGACTTCCAAAAGAGATCAGATGTGAATGTGATGAACTATCAACCAGGCAAAAGGGACAATAACATATGAAGAACCAAGAGCAAAACAAGGAATATCATTATGCTACTGTAAATTCTTGACTACACCTAAAAACACTAATCTTGCTTCTGAAATATAGATCTTGTCACTTTATCTGAGAACATTTTGCAGGAAAACACAGGAAGGGACACTGGAGATGCTCAGACATACTGAATGATATTCTAACAAAGAAACTAAATTGGCTTGGAAGGTTCTGTAGGACAAGAGACAAATCCCAGAGAAACATGATGGACAGATATTTGTAAGATAATAAGCAGTACTGAAAGGGTGAAAAGGAAATGTTTCCCCACTCTTTCTTGTAATACCAGGAATAAAGAGCTTTTAATGGAAATCTCAGGCAATAACTTTAAGAAAACCAAAAATAACTTACTTTCTCCATACCACATATAATTAACATAGTACTCATAATTGCTACAGAAGACTGCTAAGACATTGACTGTAAGTGGATTCAAGGAGAGATTTGACAAATTCACACAATTAGGCTACTCAGTGGCTATTAAAAATGAGGCTTTTGATGCAACTTCCAACTCAGAGAGTCTCTAATCCATGGGTTGCCAGAAACTAGGAGCTACACTATGCTGTAGGTCCACAGTGCTACACTATGCTGTATCCCACTCTGAAGTACCTCGTACAAACTCCTGTTTGTTACTGGGCTAGACAGATGCTTGATTAGTCCTGGTACAGTCCTTCTTATTTCTTTATATGATTAAACACAGAACACGGGGACAATCGGTTTTTTTTAAACATAATGACTTATATGTGGCACAAACTTCAAACCTGCTACATACAGTTTCTGTAATGAAGAAACTAGCTCCATTCTAACCTAAAAAAAGCAAAGGAGCAGCATACATAATAATTGTGCTATTTATAATGAATAACCTTTTTCACATTTTACTTGGAACAAATTGGCAAGCAGCTACTCACAGATTCACAGATATTAATCACAGAATTCAGGCATACCGAACATTTCTGACAACATGTTTATTATCTTTTCTTTCACTATTTTAATATTGAAAAAAAATCCCTACAGTTCATTATGCTGTTAACAGCAATTCAATATTACATTCAAAACTCATATATTGCTATGGACTGGGTGAAAAAATGGAAATATAAAGTTAAAAATATTTGGTATAAATGAAAGGTAATCGAACAATAGTAAAATATGTATACATTCCAATGTATATAACTTTTTAATAAATGAATTCTCCATAAAACATTAATTTAGGTGTTGTGAACTTTTTACTTCAGTATATGGGAAATCACGTAGCAAGTTGTAGCCACTGGTTCTGCCAAAGGAAATGTAAAAGGGAAAAATCCCTCTTCAATAAATGGATCAAGTGAGACAAGTATTGGAGAGCAGATAAGCACATCTAACACAGATGATGAAACTGGTTATATATATTCCCAGTGTCTCCAGGACAACTACCCTACTTTTGGGGGAACTACTGAGACCACCTTCAGACTGAGTTGAGTCTGTGAACAACGTTGACAATCTGGTTCCGTGCCCTGCAAAATAGCTTAGAAACTGTTACAAGCAAATAGGTCAAATGGTCCTCTCACATAGCAGTGACATTTGCATTTGCTAAGCTGACCCAAAGCATTCAGCCACTCGAGTTACATGTATTTTTTTGGGGGATGGTCAATATGGATGCAGTTGAGGCTAACCCCTATCCACAGAGGCATGCACACCTTCCCAATCTCTGCATGTGAGCTAATGATGTAGAGACAGACCAAGAGATGAAACTGTCCCAGTGTCAGCAGAGTGCTATGGGCAGGGGGCTTCAGGGCAATGAAGCAGCCAAGGAGTTGGAAGTTTGAAGTGAATCATGTCTGTACTGCAGAAAGCAGATGTGGAGACAGGTCGCAGCAGGACTGAAATTCCTCTCCACTCATCTTTGCTGCACATGGCACATAACAGCTGGTCTCCAAAGTCCTATAGACATCTGTGTGTTTTCAGCTTCAAGTTTGAAAAAGCTGCACAGATAAAAGTTGAGGGAGGGCAGTGTTTGTGATCCACAAGAGCTCTCTCGTGTGAATAGTTGCCTTCCCCAAGTCCTCTTCTAAACATGAGAAGTTGTTGATTTTCTCCATCACTGTTTTGTTCATCTGGCTTAGACTATTGGAAAGCAAATAATGCAGATCAGTTTCTCCCTGACTCTGCAACAATTTCAACAAAGCCTCTGTCTGAGGTAGAGAGCACAGTATTTATAGTTATTTATCAGTTCTAATAACCATATTGTGGAGCTGTTGCAGGTAAATCCTGTCTATCTTATATTGGTCAACATTTATTTCTGAGAAGCAAGTTTGACAGAGAGTCAACAAACTGAGGACTAGTGGATTAATACATTCATTGTTCCCAGCAAATTGCAGAATCAAGATAGTACAAACTAAATATAAAATACCTTTCTCCACTCCATAAGGAGACATATCAGTTGCATATAGGTATATGATTTGAAATTAGTACCATCAATCTGCACTTTTATGCATTTTAGGAAGCATATACTGTTTTAAAATAGTGTGAAAATCACATCTGTATAAAGTGTAGCCTTCAAATTCATGGGTCTTGCAAGCACACCCACCTCCCCGCAGAATAAGGAATAACACAATAACAGATAATGAAAATTCGATAGATGAAAAAGTAGCAAAACATGGAAAAATATCTGTCCTGCCCATGCTCAGCTGAACATCCATATGCATTGCAGAGGTTCCTTTGTGAAAGAAAATTAGGGGATTTTTGCTTCCTCAATTTTATTATGATATAGAATTGAATTTGTCCCTTTTCCAAAAATCCAGCTAAGGAGCTCTTTTTAGCAGGAGTGAAAGGGAGCATAATTTTAAAAGCAAACCTTTAAAGGTATATGCAGATTGCTTGGCATAATTTGTTTTCCCTGGATAACCTTTATTTTCACTGTAAATTGCCCTTCTCACTTCTCAAATGGTGACTTACCACAGAGTGCAGGGGAATTGAGGAATTATGTACACCCAGCTGCTATGTTAATTGTGTGCTGTTTGTTCAACAGCAGCATTAAGAATAGGAAACCCTCCTCACTAGTTCTCTGAGAGCCTTTACAAATAATAACACTCATGTAAAACTTAAGGTCTGAATATTCTGTGTTTACGAGTAACTGGATATTATCATATTAAAATCATTACTAACCCAGTGCCTGAATATTTGTTCTAAATCCTGTCAATACTCTAATGGCAGTAGTCTTGGAAACTACACATCTGCCACAGGATTAATTACACACATAAAACATTATCATTGCCCTACATCTCCTATGAGATAGAGAGGCTGCTATAATGATTAATGGCTTTGTATGACATATGAAGAAATAAATGTAAATGTTACCCAGTGGATAGAAAGATCTGTTCCTGACTTATATTAGAAGAAGTTGAAGGACCCTACTGGTGCAATATTATTCTTTAAGGTCTACAGGCGATGTTAAAAAAAACCTAGTCCACAAATTCTGCAACATTTGCTGTACAGTTGAGAAAAATCCTATCTGCCATGGCATTTGGAATTATTTTGAACATAGGGTGTGTGTATGCTCACAGGTATATGGGCGTATTAAACAGATGCTGTACTTGGTGAATCACCTTTCCTGCTTATTGTAAATAGTGATGCTGCTCTTGAGCCAGTGTTCAGCCTAGGCCATTAGAAACTTCTGAATTTTGACTTAGAGTCAGTCTTCAGACACAGCAGGGAGAAAACATTTCCTTTTTATAATACATCAGGGAGGCATAGGTTCAGTTGTGACAGAAAAGAAAGAAAACTGGAGGAAATATTTCAAAGACAGTCCATTGTTTACAATTAAAATTAACAGAGCGGAGTTCAAAGGTGACATACCAGTATGCAATTAAGGCCATGGGCAGACCCAAGCAAGCAATTAGGTGAGAATTATAACAAATGTAAACTGGACCTAATCTATTGATCATGTCATTTCTTCATGGTTCATTATTTCTTTAGATGCCCCTTAATAAAGACCCCGAGTGGTCCTCTGTACCTTTGTCACTGAAATCCGAAATGCTAAATTATAAAGGCTGAGCCCTTTGTTCATCCCAAACCATTTGTTTCTGTTCCTGCTAACTCACACTTCCTTCCTTTGGAGGATCGCATCCTACATGTGGGACTGAGAGCTGCAGCTAGTCATTGACACTGCAAAGCTATTTGCCTTCAGCCACCTTAGAGAATGAACGCGTTCGGCAGCCAATTAAATCTCAGACTGATTTTGTTATTTACATTCACATTAATATGAAATTATACGCACTTTATGCCCAGATGGGACACCACTTGTGTGTAGGCCAGCAAGCAGCAGTCTGCAGGGTGCCCATCGCAAAGGTAATTGCAGTGAAGATGGAGGCAACTGAGACTGACATGTGAATTAAGACAAAACAACAGTAAGGTTGCCAGTGATCAATCGTATTGGGGTAGTCAGGAAGTATTGGCTAGTGCAGGCCAGATGGGAGGTCCACAAGGGAAAGGGAGGGTGGAGGAGATAGTGTCCTACCTTGATATTGACGCAAAAGTGATAACTGGGGACAGTAAATTAAGACTTAATGGTCCCCAGATATCCTACAGAGCCCCTGGATACAGCAATCTTCTTGTTTACCCACAGCCACCTGTAACATTATGGTGTCCTCCTGGGCTCAATAAGCAATGCGCATTGCTCTCTTACATTTAAGTGCTCAGATTCTAACTCCATGTAGTTTTGGTGCTTGAGTACACCATGTGGAAACCCGAGCATGATTAAGTTACTGTATAAAGTTGTTGGGATCCCAGCACCTCAAGGCAGCGGACAAAGCCTTGCAACAAAAGGGGATGCTGTATTAATTTTCCACATTTTGTTAGTCTGTACTGAGTGTCTACACTCAGTGAATGTCAGAGGTTTACATGCTTGTACAAGAGGTTAAGTCCTGGATTTCATTTGCTTTTTTTCCCAGAGGTTGTGCTGCCACAGAGATGTTACCAGCAGGCTACAAACTTCTTTTCTCCCCAGGGTGCACTGTCACTGGGATTTTTGGAATGAGTCTCTGCTTTACTTTTTCTCCAGTTGACCTTGTACGTCTGACCTTTCTTTTACCTAACAACAATAATTTCTCAGAGGAAGGTAGCCTAGTATCTCACGCAGTGTGACTCATCATGTTTCTCATTTATGAGGCTTCTGTTGCTGTTCCAGAAAGTCTGGTTCGGTACATCAGAGGACATGGAGAGATCAAATGCACAGGTTAGCATTACAGACCTTTGCAAACAGATTTGTGTTTAGCTTTTCCTCTTGACTGCATCTGCGTTTTCAGCATCTCTCAACTTATCCACCTCACAAACAACTTCCAGATAAAATCCATGACAACATTTTGGGCATTTAATTTTCACAAATCTAAAGTCCAACCTACTTTAGGTCACCAAGCTTCTAGAATCTACATGAGAAAAATATTTAGGAATGTTACCAAAAGGTGGTTGTGGTTTGTATAAATGTGCCTATTTGAGGAACGTGTAATGATACTATAGTAGTGATGAGGTGTAGAGAGTGTAAATGGAGTTTGCAATTAATAACAGCAGAGATTACTAAATTAAGATAAACACAAACTTTGAGATAAGCTTCATGGTACTAGCAACATACAATATAAACAAGAAGTCTTGCAATAATGTATAATGACCACTATTATCCTAATCAGCACAATCACACTCATCATTAAAATTTAATTAAGGTTTTCTCTTTGCTCTGTGTAATTATTAGAGAAGCTTCTGGTGAAGTCTAATTGCCCTATCATAAATGAACAGAAAAGAGAAAGCCCCTTTGTCCAACAAACAAGTTTTCCTTTAAAGCAAAAATATTTTATAATAATGAATTTTCAGACAGAATTCCTTCTCTGAAAGGTATAATTAAGGTGCTGGCAGGGAGGAACTGCTACTGTAGGTGTAACAAGATTCTATGCGAGTTCTAAGTTTTTTGTTTTCTTTTTCTTGGCAGGAAAAAAGCAAGGGGAAGAATACGACCATCACAAATGAGTCACACCCTAACTTCTATGGCTCTCGGAGAAAAAATACACTGCCCTAGGTCAACAGGGAGACAAAGAGCTCTGCTCCCCTGCTCTGACTAGATAGCAAAGCAGAATCTTTTCTGCATTCCCAAGTGCCAGCTAATGCATCAGGGTGTGGACGCACCTCCCTTGCTTTCCACCACATAGCACACAGCTCTTGCTTTAGACAAAAGAGATACAACTGGGAAAAGCTTACGAGGGATGAATTTAACATTGTTTTTACCAACAGTCAGTTGAGAAGATTTTTTTTTCTTGTTTAATTTTAGAATGAAGTAAACCTAGAGCATACTGGTTTTCTCTCCGTAAGAACTTAAGCGGAGAAAGGTACTTTTGCCTTAAGTTACCGCTTCTCTTAATCCACAGTCACCTCATTGCTAGCCTTCAATGTTTTTCCCCATTACATCTCTACAGGAAAGAACTTCTGTTTTACAGTGGTAAACTACACATCTCTGTATCTCTGTTTTGGCTAACGATGTTGATGTCATGTTGTTGTTATTCTACAGTTGCAGAATTATACAGATTCCTATATTCATGTTCTTGCATAACACATGGTGTAGGATAATGAGGTTTTTGTGTGCAAAAAAAGGAGAGCGGAAGTCCATCAATAGCTGGAATTTTATGTGTTCCAAAATGATTTTTGCTTATCTTGCTTACCAAAACAATGTAATCCCATAAAAGCAGTCCACTTTAGGAGATGCATTAAATCATACAATTTACAATTTGGATAACTCATGGAATTTAATTCTGTTTATTATTGAAAGTGGTAGATAAAACTAAAAAGACCTCTTAGGATATGGTTTTGGTGATTCCAGAACGATGAGAAAGAATTATATTTGTATTATCCTGTGAAATCATTAGAAATTAATGTGATCCCTTTTTCTTAATAATCAATAACATGTAGTCCTTACATTTGTATGAAGCCCTTTGTAATCTCTCCTTGCATTATATGGTGCTTCAAAATCTGCTTGGTATTGAATCTGTGTTTCAAAGTGAAGATATCAAATGATGTAAAGCAAAGTTACATGATAGTGTTCTGGCTCTTTCGTAGAAGAAATGCTACGTAATGGAAAATTGTTGATCTTAGCGTGTCTTTTGAATGAGCTATATACATTAATTTACTGTAACATATATACAAAAACAATGAAAAAATTATTCCTCATCAGATTAAGTCTGATGCAACACTCCAAGGAGCTTAAAAGTAAGGAGGATGTGCATTATAATTACTGTGCTTTCAAATTATCTGTGCCTAAATTTAAGACTCGGAATGTTCAGGGAGTTAAAAAAATGTGATGGTCATCTCACTCAGCAGCCTACCTTTCTCCCACAAAATACATAAATTATATTCAGGTCCCACTGATTTACATCACACCGACTCCAAATAAATACAAGTACATCTTAAATTGCCTGCTGAAATCCCATTAAATCAGTGACAAATAAACAGTACTTAGAGCTGACCTCATTCAGGTTTTTTGCCTGTCTATGGCTATACTTAAGTCTATGTTTAAATCTTCGCTGACTCTTTGGTTCCCTTGACAAGTAACTTTTTTCCCCCATCTGGATGTCTGATGCATGATGCAGGAAGAAGAAGTAAGGCTCCCCCAAAGACAGGCTCGAGCTTAAATTCTGCAAAAGCAGGACAACTGCATTTGGAAAGTCTGCAACTGAGCTGAAGAATTAAGTTTTTCAAGAAAGGGTTAAAAACACAGGATTTATTTTGTCTCAAGTAGAAGACAATGTACGGACAGGAAGAAGAACCATGTGTCTTCATCTGCTTGGCAGGCTCTGATGGTTGTTCTACTGAGCTTGAACCTGGGGAAATCACTTAGTCTGAACCGACTCATGGTCTTACGTGCCTAACTTTTGCATATTGTATGATGAACTTAATGGTTAAAGAGACACAATAATTAGATGCCTAAATATTTTTGTTTACAAAGTATGGAGAATGGTGATTTTGAATGCCAGAGGCGTAGTGAGGACATATATGTTAATGTTTGGGAGGAGGCGATGAGAGTGCCAGGCGCTGTATAGGTGGCAGCCATATAATTAGACAGGAAAATTAAGCTTTATGAATGAACAATTTGTAGTATATCTTTGTAATTTGACAAATGCAAATTATATTCCATAACATCATTACCAATGGACCATCTTTTGCCCGAATGACTTCAGTCCAAGTTTCATAACGTATTTACAGATAAAAAGATTTAAAATGAGATTTTTCAGCTATAAAAATATTAGTTGGTCTTCTTTATAAAAAAATATGCCTCTACAGTCTCATTAATGTCAAACACATGTGTTGTTGTTTTACACACAGTAGTGTCAGCTGTGTATAGCTGTGGGGGTATCAGCTGTATATTTGTGTGGGTGATCAAATTAGAGATACTGAGATCAATTTGGCAGAGAAAGTAATTGCAGTGCATGTATTTCAACGCCCATTGTCTCTAGTCTGACTAACCTTTCCCTACTATTTGGATGCCTCTTTATTAAAATCTTTGTTTTTAAAAATTTACACCTTGTTATTTTTATAGACATTAAACTGGGTAAAAATGTTAGATACAATAGGCCACTGTTGCTTTCCAAGCCACTTTCCCAAGATAGTCATGATGTTATTTTTTCTCCAACATTTTTTCCTGCTGCTTTATGTTTCAGAATGATCTGTTTTTCAGGTAAACTAAATACAAGAAATTACATGAGTTTTTAGAGCCGTAAAGAAAAGCATTTTAAGCTGTCAGAAATGTGAAAATATTGAGCTCCGTGACTGGATACTATGAAAAGTATAAAGGAGATAATCAGAGATGAGAATAGCTTCTTTATGGATACACTTTGAGTAGACTAAGAAGAATTAGAATTTGTTACTGCAAAAGAGTAATGACTATGAAATGTGACAGAAGTCTCTGTGATGCTGAATGATATGGAGACCGTGGGTGTAAGGCAATGATTCACATTAACACAACACGAGAACTTGCTCCTACCCAAAGAAAACTATCAGGCAGAAGGCTTAAAGCTGAAAAAAGAGTGAAGAACAGTGGAACTTACTAGTACCACTTATTTAAAATTACAAAAATATTAATGTATGCCATATGAACATGAAACAATTAGGTACATTCCTGGAAGAGGGATTCACCAGGATACACAAGCGTAATTGGTGGTTACGTATAATGGGCCACGTCTCTGCATCAGCAAGCTGACAACAAATACAAGGAGGAACTACTGTAGCAACCATAACTGACCATGGTCAATAACAGAAAACAGAACTTAAAGAAGACTGATGGAACTATTGTATTCTCATAATTGAAGAACTCTGAATATTAATTTCTCAGACAAGGAATAAAAAGACTTTTGACAATGAAGTTAAGAATTCCAGTGTATTGTACAACCCGGTTGAGGTCTCTTAACATCTACAAATATAAATGTTTTCATAGAATCATAAACCATTTTACTTTGCTGGCAAAACACACAAGTAACAGAGGCATTGAATGTATGACTTTTCAGTGTAGTTTTCTTTGGCATCTCCTTCTGGACACTGGGTTTTACACATTTCACATTCTTCTGAGATCCTTTCAGTTCTCATATATATAGTATTTTGTTCCACAACAGCTATTGAAAACACAAATCCATCTGCATCTTTCTTTTGTTACAGAAGGGTTTTGTATTAACTCTGTAGGCATGCAAGTCCAAAAGAGCAGTGAGTTGAAAATGAGTGATCCTTGACTCACCCTAACTGAAAACACAAAGATATCTTACAATGTATTATAGGGAAGGTACATCTTTGATCACGATTGCTGCTTTTTAAAGTAATTCTTAGAGCATAGTGTGTTTTATTTTTTCTTATGTTTGCACACTTTCTCACTTCAACCTGTTTGAAGCCCCTTGTAACAAATGCTTAAATGGGGTACAATAGTGATATTAGTCATTCTTTGTTAGTGTCATGAAACACATCACATCTTCAAAAGTGGTTATATGTTAATCCTTATTAGCATTAGCTAAATATATAGCTTTATAAAAACCAAGGATAACAGTATCTAGCTTTTAAAACTACATTTTCTAATCCCAGCTACACCTGCAAGAGAAATTTTGCTTTTCTGAATAAAAACACACATGCAAGTTTGTATTTTAAGTCATATTACAACATATTTGATTATGCTGTAGACTTGATATCCGTTCATAAGAAACATTCTGTGGACTTTGAAATAACTGCGTACCTACCTTGTAGACAGATTGTGCAGACCATTTGAGAGTGACATGAGTGCCATGAAGGACGGCCATGAACAGGAGGGCTGGAACACCTCTCCTATGAGGACAAACTGAGAGAGCCGGGGTTGTTCAACCTGGAGAAGTGAAGGCTCTGGGGAGACCTTATAGCAGTGTTCCAGTACCTAAAGGGGGCCTACAGGAAAGATGGGGAGGGACTTTTTATCAAGGAGTGCAGTGATAGGATGAGAAGTAACAATTTTAAACTGAAAGAGGGGAGATTTAGATTTGATATTAGGAAGAAATTCTTTACTGTGGGGGTGGGTAGACACTAGAACAGGTTGCCCAGGGAAGTTCTGGATTCCCCATCCTTGTAACTGTTCAAGACCAGGCTTCCTGGTCCCTTCCTGGTCCCTGCTCACATAGATTGATCTGTAGAAAAATAAAATTACTGTGTTGAAAAAAAGTTAGAAATCAAGGGTTTTCTACTACCAAATGATATGTTAGAAGTCTTTGATGCATATATCAAGCATATCTGAACACAAATGGTTTAGAAAAGTACAAGCTATTCAATGGAAAGGATAGATGACAAGTGTGGAGATTTGTCAGAATTTAATAACCCTACTCTCTAGGGTTACCAAAGAAAGAGAAAAATATTTCAGACACACATAAAAATGAAGCCAGAAGGTCTGTCAGGCATGCCACTAGGCAGCTGAAAGAACATGCAAAGATGACTGATTAAAATAATTTCTCTCTTGTTAAGCAGTTTGCAGAAAGACTGAATTTAAG
>JAOXJM010000019.1:61446556-61463962 GCA_026413425.1 Tringa solitaria
CAGAAAGACTGAATTTAAGAAACATTACAGCAATAGGGACATGTAAGGACTGGTTCAGTATTGAAAAGAGAGGTAGATCATCATGTGAAGGATTCACATTTGGATATTGTAATTCCCTTGAAATATAAAGCTCTGTGTGATATCATGCATACAGTTAATTCAGGTGTTATGAAAACTGTAAGTTAGGGTGCAATTCTCCTGAAGTGGAATTTTATTTCAATGTTTTGCATTCAGTTTTTGCACAGCACTACACAACATCACAAACAAAAGATTTTAACTTTTGTGTCTAATAAGTAGCATGTGTATAGTAGGCACAGCATGCAAGTTGAAGTAAATTCCAAGTAAAAGAGTTTGAGCCAAGTGATTTAGTATAAGGACATGATTGTGCATTTGGATTAAAAAAACAGACTAAATTTTGTATGGAAGAAGATGTCAAAAACCTAATACACACACAGAGGCATATTGCAGGTGTGCCAATCAGAGGAGCAGGGAGTTGGACTTGATGATCCTTACAGGTCCCTTCCAATTTGAGATGTTCTTTTATTCTGTGCCAATCTGGCCTTTAACTTTTCCATCCTAACATTAACCCTCTATAATCACATGAAGTCTGACCATCCTGGCTGAAAGGGATACTCAAAAGCTGAAGTTGTCACTGTTGCCATGTTGGTTTTTTATTGGTATTTTGCAATAACTTTTTAAGCCTGCACTGTTACCCTGACTGTGCCAGACATTGGTAGGATGACACCTAATGGAAATTAAATCCTATTTGCACCAACAGAACATAAGAAAAGTAAGCTCTCCATCACAGCTCGAAGCTTGCTCAGGGCCACTTATGAAGTTTTCCCATGTAAACGATAGAATAAAATGGTGCCATGGGCTATGTAAAATATTGCATGGTAATTACATGACAATGCATGCCAATGTTACTGTATAATTACCTGATAACTGAACCATTAACTTGGCATATCCCTGCAGACAATAGACATGTTTTAATAAATTTTCACAGTCTTCATGAATTGTATCACAACTGCGCGTTTTTAAAGAGGGACTTTGTATTCAGATTATTTCTATAGTCTCTAAGCCTTTTCTAAAGTTCTGACCACAAACTCATATTGTAACATTATTTAGGCAAGATACAAAATAAGATTATATAGTCTAATGTAGACTTGTCTAACATAATTGTGTGCTTGGTACCCTTTTTGCGTCTCAAGTCTTAATGTTTTTCTACATTTGTATATAATCGTGTTTATAGCACTTTCCTCAGACTTTTAAGCAAAAAGCAATTGCAATAAGTACTGTAGCATAAGGGATAGCATCTGAAGTCTGATGTAATCCTGTTTTATCTGGTCCTTGTTTCCCCTTTAGCAGAGAGGAGGTTACCAGGTGCCTGGAGCATGGAAAAGAGTTAGTTGTTAAAAAAAACCAAACCAAACCAAACAAACAAACAAACAAAAAAAAAACAGACGAAAAAAACCAAACCCTGAAAAGCTTTACTGAAAGCTGCAAGGACTTCCTTTTGAAATCTTTGCTTGCATATGTATGTGTTTGTGTGGCTTTCCTGTGTTAACCTTCAAAGTAAGTACAGGTGAGCTCAAAATGACAACAAAGTTATGTTTGAACTAAACCATCTGCTTTTTAATTTTAGTGTTCATTTGACAGAAAGGAATTTCTTTCATGTACTTATACCTCAATGAGTTGCTGAACTGCAGAATCCTCATAAACGAACACTCCCAAGCACATGGACACATAATGGAGCTTGAGAATCATAGAATCATAGAATGGTTTGGGTTGGAAGGGAACTGTTAGCCCAGCTAATATCAGCAAGCACACACCCCAAAGCTATATTCTTTTTTACTCACACAGTCCTCTAGCTGCCATCTGCTCGATACAGAGTAGAATAAATCCCTTTTGATGTGTGTTAACACCATCCCTGGATCAGCATTTGAAAAAAAAAAAAAAAAAAAGAAGAGAAATGTAATATTAAAGTGAAACTGTAACACAGTGTGAACTGCAATTTGTTAATCTGAGTGGTTAGGATTGTGAAATTTTATTGGCAGCACTAGCTGAGCTCTGATGAGGGGAATGTACGTGTTTGCCACTGAAAACAAATACAACTGTTATGTTTTTGTTCTTTGACTATATTTTAACAGAGGAAATTTGCTTTACAAAAAAACTATCAAAAATTAAGACTGCTGTTAAGTAACTGATGAATAGAAGAAAAAATCTGTTAACCTCAAAAGTAAACACAGACTTTCAGCTAGTCAGTTGCACTGACATCACTGCTGAAAACCAGAAATTTTACTGGCACACTAGTTCCTTAAAAAAATTAAATAAAGTATATAAAGCCATTTAAAAAAAAGTTAAGTACTGCTTCAAAATGTCTCAAACCTGACCTGCACACAATTATGCTGCCTGTAAGAAACCCAGTACTATTATGTACGTTCCCTTGCCTATTTGCTCAATTCAAAACTGGTGAGAATGTATTTTCTCTCAGTTTCTCTCAAAGGCTAACGATAAAACCCTCTTTTACTTCTGTGGCAACAACATACCTATAGGTATAAAATTTTACAACAAATACATTGCCAGTAAGTAAGGCTGAAGTTATATACAAAATCATATTTCATGTCCGAATGTGTAGCTGACAATGTGTTGTGACTTGCAGTAGACTACCATGATGGTGGATACTAAGAGATCTATACTGTCACCGTGTGTATTACAAACTCTGTGAATTGTAATGCAAATTCTATTGAAAGAGTAAGAATGATTCATTTCTGTATCAAAGGAGTCCTAGATTTTTTTTTCTTTTAGATTTTTGGGCAGGCAGAGGAGATTTCCAATAAAGAATCCAACAAAAGATTTACAGTCCACTGTACGCTGGTCTGTGGCTTTTTGGAGCTCCTTCATGCTATACTTGGTTATGATATTAAAAATCTTAGGTAAATGGCTCAATATTAAGTCTCATTGTTGGAAGGGAGCATTTTACTGTGAACCAGACACAGAGTAACAGAGAGCTTGTCTAATTTAGTGTTGCATTTCCCAGCCATTGTAGGAATAAAAACTGTTTGGGAGCAGGGGATAAGGAGATTGATGAACTTGCTCCTGTAAACTGTAAAAGGGAATAAATTGTACTGCTGTACAGTCAGTTTGTACAGTCAGTCTGACAAGGGTGCAGCACATGAAGCTGGCATCTTTGTGTTGTAACAGAACGTCATGCCTCCAACACTTCAAAAATTCGCTTCACAAAGTATGAGAAAATGTAGTTCTCAAAATAAACACTCTTATTCTCTGATGAGCTTTCTTTGTGATATACCCTTTGACCTATAACATTTAGGATGTTTCTGAAAACCTCCTTAAGTCTGAAATTTGCAAAAGCCCAGAGTGGTTGCTCTTGAGACCACCATACGGATTGTTACAGAAAGTAGAGTAACAACTTGGGGTCAAACCCATACAATAGTTTGAGACGTTTGTGTGTGGAGGAACTGGCTGTGTTTCATGTGCACAGAGGTCAGTTCTCTATACGTGACAAGGACAAAAGCTGACCTTTCCATTTCAGAGCAAATTCTGGATTTGGGAGGATAGTGGGAGGGGGGAGGGAATTGTCTCACCCTGAAACACAAAGGATACATTTGAGGTTTTGCCACATTTCGAGGCTTTCCCTTCCCCACAGAAGGAAAAAAATAATACTTTAAAATAGTCTATAGAATTTCAAGATGAACCTAACACTGGAAACTCAAGTTCAAGGCTCTTAACTCTATTGTCAGGTTTGTGAGAAAGCCAGAGTACAGAAAGCTTTCCTGTCATTGTCAGGCTGAAACTTTTGGCACAGGTAAGTATTTCCAGGATCTTAGACCCATCAAAGGATTGCCAGGGCATGCATGACATGGCTTCATCACTAGAGACAATGTGATTCACCTGGAATATTTGGGAAACTAAATGATCCTCCAGTGTGTTATGTCACAACTATGTCAAAGATGACACTGTAGCCACCATTTAGCATGTGATGAATATTGTTTCGCAGGAAAATTCTTGGCTGATATTATGTGACTTGTCATTTTAAGTATGGTTTATAATAAGTTCAGGATAGTTCAGGTTGTCAGGGAAGGGTCAGATCTGTTGAAATAAATCTAGAAAACTGTGTCCCATCTCACAGGAAGGGTCTGATGATCTTGCTTCAGCTATGGCCATGGTTTAGAGGCCAGCAGTGGTAAGTCCATCCTCTTGTGAGTCTCCTTTTGTGATTCTGGGTAAGCCAGCGGCTCCTCTGCTTTTGTCTTCATGGTAGGAAGTGGGTTTAAGAATAGTTATGAGCCCTAAGGAATGGTTTTGATCCTGACTTCAATTTCATCCATGTAGAACTCCAGGCTTTGTAATAAGCCTATAGAAAATGCCAAATTCTGAAAACATGATTCTGATATTCTGATCACATTTTTCTTTTCTTTTTTTTTTTATTTTTTTAATTTTAAATTGATCTACTTAGATGCAGGTAAGTTTTTGGGTGCATTTTGGGGTTGGTCTCAAATCATATGATAAAAGTAGCTTTTAATTATACCCTTTGTGATTTCAAAACCAGTTACTGCCACAGTCAAATCATTACATCTGAGATGTTTCATTTTATGCTTATTATTCAATTTACTTCTGCTTTGTGTTTTGGAATACCTCTTACACAGTCTATCAGTGTTTCTATCGGTTCCCTCTACAGCTATTCCACACCACCACAGCAAGGAATAGATTGTAAAGAAAATGTATACAAATAATTGCCAATAATGTCACCAGTGTATGCTACAAGGTCTTACTTCATTAGAAGATGGAAAGAAGACTGGTCAAAACCATTATACAAACACAGCTGGTGCATCACACAATTGGGAATCTTTGGGAACATGAAAAGAGAAACGTTTTCCAGACTTTGCAGAATTTTCTGCCCTTACCTTCATCCGGAATTAATGGGACACACACACGCAAAACCTACATTCAGAACCCAAAATCCCTTCAGTCTATTGAAGGGTGACAAAACAGACAAGATCTTTCTATTGCAAATTTTTAATAGAAAATTAATTTCTAAGTAGTTACTAAATTAGACATAAAATTTTATATATTAATTTGATATGCTGGACTTAAGTGTTTATCCAGTCAGGCAACAATACCACCACCATGTCATTTATTTGATCAGGCATAGCCAGGCAACACGCATACAGGAAACGTTGAATGCCAAGTATACAGAAGCTTTCATGGAGTACATTTTCAGAATAAATTAGAATAATGAATATGTTAAAGGAGATCATGATCTGCTCAGCAATATTCCATAGTCAGGAAAAGAGGCTAAATTCATCTGCTAAATTATTCATTGCAAATTATTCGCTTAACTCTAATTGTGTTGATTAGTACTTATCTTATCTAGAATGAGAACAGCAAAAAGCCAAGGCGTTAGTTAAGGAAGCTGGATAAAAACAATATTATTGCTGTATATTTGATTCACTGTACATGTCTTCTGTCTTCTCTCTAGAGTTTCTTTCTGTTGCCTGTATAAGCAACATCTAAATACACTTTACTTAGACAAAACCAGCATGCTAAATGCATTCCAGCTCCCTTCTCTCAGTTTTTCTTCCCTTCTGTCTTCCTCCTCTGTCCAGCATACAAGACAATAAATCTCTATTTTGATGTCCTTCTAACTCTTATTCTAATAAACCAACCTTCTTCCCCTACCCCTTCCACCTTTTCTAGTCCCTGACAGATCTCCCACTTTCTGGACTTCCCTATCATATGCCCCTTCCCTCTCCTCAGCCAACCACTCCGGGTTGTATGAGTCTGTCCAAGTACAGCTATGCTATTCTGCCTAGTGTCTCAAACACCAACAACTTCAAAAAAATAAGAAATTCAACTGGATGGTGTTCAGCACAGTTTCCAGCACAGGTCTTTGCGTCCTAATCTAGACAGACACTCTCAAAATTAAATTATTAACTTTCTTGGATTCCCAAGCTCATGGGGAAGGACTTGAAGAAATTGATCTCCAAGAAAGAAGGTGCCAGCCCTGCACTGGAGAGTATTTGGCTCCAGATAGATTAATGACTTTCTTTCAGCGTATGGGATGAAAAGCATTTCCAGGCTTTATCATCATGATGCAGTTATCAAATGAGCCAGTGGTAAGCCAGGAAGCTTGCAGTGCATTAAAACTCTAGTGTGCTCTCTATCTCCAGTAATGTATTGCATGTCAGATAGGCTAAATGACTCAGAGTGAGAGATGCTGCAAATACAATAAAGGTACTAGTGGGCAGGGGGCTTATTTTTGTGTTCTAGCACAGTCTAGGGGTTTGTGGTTTTTATCTACTTAAGTGGCCTTGAGAAATGTGTAAACTGCAACTTTTTCCAAGACCATGCTTCCTCAGAGCAAATAGGTCCAAAATTACTGTTCTGTAGTTTAATTACCTTTATTAAGTCCCAGTTCATTTCCTGTTTTCTGCACAAATGCCACCCCAAAGCATTATTTAGTTACATGGTAGCCTGTTTAATGATTCTTCTTCTCCAGTTTTAGATTCAAATAATAAATATTTGCCTGTAGCCAATACTTGAGGCTCTGTTGATGGCTTTGACATGAATGCATATACAGTACTATATGTTCACAAACATATATCCAACATACATATATTTTAGATTAATTAGTTTCATTTTACTTTCTGGAAATAATGTATGTTTGCTATTCTACTGTAATATTCCATTGAGGAATTTTCAATGCAGTTATTAATGTGTTTTCATTGGCATTCCAAAAGGGTTTTTTATTGCAAAGCCCTCCACTGACACTCTGCTCATGCTTTCTATTATCCTTCCAGCTTTGTCTTCAGCTGAACATACTCCTTTTTTTCGTCTTTCAAATGATTATTTGCATGAGGATTTGCATTTAAATGGATGCAGAAAGTGCATTAACAACACCTACGCTAACAAAGCAAGTGCTGCTCTGTATTTGTTACTGGCAGACATGAATTAAAAAAATAATAAATCCATTAATGTTTCATATAGCTGTTTTCAGGTGTCTGCATTTAGATAGAAGATCTTCCTGGGATTATTTTTAACACATACTGTGCATAGAGCATTACGTATGTGTCAGTAGCCTGACCAGAAAAAAGAGTGATGTCCAAAATCTGAAGTCATGGATGACATCTATTTTCTGTACAAAGACACTGGATTCTTAGAATATCAAGATTAGAGAATAGAATTTGCTCTGAAATTATTCCCAGTTTAGACCTTCAGCTGTTTGTAATAAAACCAGTTTAAATGATTTGGGGGTTTAAAAACACAAGCCCTTAAATCATCAGTAATGTCTGGTTTTTGTTGTGCAGCTCATGGAAATTTTGCAAATGGCTTGAATATATGAAAGAGACGCAGTGTGGTTATGAGCGGAACTGTTGTGACTTGCATATAAAGTACAAGTGCAAGATGTTCTTTTAGTGTTATAAGTGAGAAAAATAAATTAGACTTGGCCAAAGCATTCTGTTGCAGAATAATGCTTTCTGTTTATTGTTAATTATCTTGTGTTTACAATAGCCTGTTTAAATGTATATTATCTATACAGTAACACATGATTTAACACAAATAATTTACACAGAAATGGAATTCATTTCCAATTAACTTTTAGCTCTGGTGGCTTGTAAAGATGCTCTAGATTAAAAGTTTCTGGTTTTCTACTGGGTCCTTGAGGAGCACCATAATTACAAACATTCATTTACAACATTTTTTTTCATGTTTTCATGTTTTCCTGAGTATCATTAATCTAAAAATATGTCATGAAAGAGAAAAGGAGAAGAAAGGATAGGCTGGGAGTCAAAAAACATTATTTGTCTTACATTTTTCTGTCTGCAGAAGTAATGTAGAACAGAGAAATTTACCAACGTTCCAAACATAACATGGCATTGACACCTCTGAATCCTAAAATGCAATTATTGTTTATTGTCTTAAACCAATTTGCCATATACTGCATGTGCTAAAGAGAAATCTATAAACATAAAAGCTAAATCACTAACAAGCCTTTCTTGTTCTTACAAATGAAAAAAAAAATATCTATATTTCCCTACCTATTGATGTGGAATAGGTCTGAATACAGGAAATTCATTGCTTCCAGTGAGGTTTGCAGTGAAGCAGTGGAAGAACATGATTTCACATATCATAGTTAGTTTTCCATCTCTATACTTTAACACATGTAATAAATATGGCAGATTCTAAAGCCAGCCCTACAAAGCTAGTAATCAACTTGCAGGTTGCAAGAGAAACATGATTTTTTGAATGAAACAATGTCAGTGGAACGAGAGGATCTACAAATAGTCTCCTCAGGGTGGTGTAATGTTAAATCTACCCCTGTACTCTTCCTTTCAGCCTTTCATACTTTCAAGGTAATGTTTAAGAGGAAAGTTGAGTAGTAACAAGAGTGTTTGTGTGTGGTGACTTCACCCAAGCAGCTGAACAGATCAGGGTCTGTCTGTCCTGATAAGACAATGATTTGGTCTCAAGTACTTATCTCTTTTACACTCACACCACTCCCAACGCCTTCAGAGGACATGCACAGAAGGCAGGGTCAGGCCTGTCAGTAGCGCCCTGTCCATTTGCAGAATGAGTACTGAAGAGTCGTTAATACAAGGCAGATGTGTTGCACTGGTACAAAGTAGAAGCTAGGCTGGCAAGCTCTCTTTGATTAGGTAAATAAATCATAGCTTGCCCTTCTCCCTTTGTACCAGTTTGTGTTTTCTCTGTTAAAGAGTAGAGAACAGTTGGTTTAAGCTAACCTAGATTTACTGAAATCAACAGTATTTTACTTCAGAAGAAGATCTGCCTCCAATACCTTTACTGATGTTTTTATGTCAATTTACTTACCCTGATGAGGATTTAATGCACAGAATGCCCAGGTGTCCTTCACTCTTCCATCTTCAGAGCTGCCATCATGTCAATACAGTAATTTAGACTGAGAGGAGTTCTGTGTATTATTCCTAATATGCATTCACAGTGTGCAGTGTAATTGCTCCTTTGGAGCTGATAATGCTTTTTTATTGCCTAAAACCCAATTTGCTGTACTGTGTGGTAATATAATCATTGTTTTATGTTGTGAATACATGTCAGTATATAGAGTGGGCCAAATTCTCCTATCAATTAGAGTTTGCATGAATGAAAGTAAAGCCACAGAAACAAAGGGAGTCCACCTGACATCACCAAGATCAAATTTTGGCCTGTACATCTTATTGGCATTTAGGCTGGAGCAAAAACATTAAAATGATAGCAAAAAAGATGAGCAAAGCCTGCAAGTAAAATGCCTGAGGTAACATTAGTTACCTCAGGAGAGTGTAGACATGGATTCAGGGAGCGGAAAGGAAGAAAAGGCCAGTTACAAAAAGGGCTTTGCAAATCCAACATCTCTATGTGTCTCAAACAGAACCTGTGTTCTGTGAAATGCTACTGTACAAAGTAGGTGCTTTTCCCACATCAGAAAGCCTGAGCATGTCACAGAAATATCTTTGGCAGACCTGCCTAGTAATCTGTCAGCTAGCACATTCACCAAAAAAATGGGAGGCTGTGGTTCAAACCTGAGAATGTTTGGTACAGAGAGAGACTGGAAACGGTGCATGCCTCATTCTCACCTGAGGGCACTGATCCCTGGTCTAGAGCTACTGGTTGAACCCCCTCCAACTGCCTCTTCTGTGGGACCAGTTAGAGCTTGTTTAGGTCACATCTTACTGGGTCAAGGTGTGAGATAGGTAGAAGACAGGTCTGAGCTTGGGAACAAGTATGAGCTGAACACCCTGGGGGACTACTCCTTAAAACTTAGGTGCTGGGAGGCTTCAGGGCCCCATCCAGGGACTGTGTGTGCCAGTGGCATCTGGATGCCGAATGTGATGCCTGGGGGAGTTCTCTGTGCTTAAGCTTTCCTTCGGAACCTATTTATTGAATAAATAAGGAATGAGACAAGAGTATTTCAGAAGCAAATAAAAACCAAACAGAATTAAGAAGAAGAATGTGTTAGCTCATTTGAATCTGAACAGATCATGAATCACTTGCAAACTATTTTCAGCTTGAACTCAGCAGACTAGAGGATGGATTCATCCTCTGATCCATTTATATTTGGGAATGAAGCAGGGATCATACATCCAAAGCAAAGATCTCTGCCCTATCTAGGTCTGGCAGTGAGATGTAAATACTTGAAAGGAACTGGGAATCTTCGTACCTTCTCAGTTTCATCTATGAAGCAAGATAATACTTTGAGAAGTCGATAATTTTTTGATTTTTTTTTTCTGATACTAAAGAAAATAAAAGACCATGACAGGAAAACTATTTGCAATATAATTTTTTCATTATCTTTATTAGGGAATAAATATAGATTTTATTTTATTTATTTATAAATCTATTTTGTGTTTGATTGGCATAAGTTGTCCCCTCAAAATACAGCAATTTACCATAGCAAGACTACCATACCACAATCTCCAACAAAGAAACCTAAGGAATAAGCAGCTTTAGGAAACCTAAAATAAATAAACAACAGTAGATTGCCCTAGGCACATGCTTTTACTAATTTTGGTTTGTTGTTGTTCATGTCAGTTAGGCTCAATAAACTAGCTTTCTGGTAATGCTTTGCTTTCTTGTGTGACACTTCAAGAGCCAGCTGACAGTTTCCTGTGTTGTCATTAGATTTTCTAGTTCCATATGGGTATGTAAGGTCCGACTTGTCTAATTCTCTTAGATTTCTTACAGCTAGTTTCAAATGATGCTTGTAACAAGGCCAATAGCAGAACCCTTTACATGTAGGTGTTACTTCTGTGTTTTGCCTCACAAAATGTTCAGAGGGAAGTTAAAAATGTTGTCTGTTTCACCAGTTTGCAAAAATATGCTAATTAGAGCTGGTTAAAGTGTGACAAAAATATCAGACAGTCAAAAAAAATTAGAAAAGAAAGAGAGAGAGAAAGAAAAATCTATGATTACATTCCTGTAGATCTTTATTTGGGCATTAAGAAATACCTTTAGAGTATTAGGTATTAAGAAGTGAAGGCTGTTCCCATTTATTTGAGAGTCCTCTTTCTTGGTGGCACTGTACAAAGCTTATTTCATACTTATATGAATCATTAAATCCTCTTCCAGACGCTCTATTTCAGCCACTTTCTTCTCCCTGTATTGAAAGAGTGTGAGTGAAATCTCAGGCATTGTAAAGTCAGCAGGATTTTTTCAGACCTTTCAGTGGGGCCATTAAAGTCTGGGTGACTGTAAGAGAGCGCAACTGCACAGCCAAAACCTGCATAGATTTTGTGAATATGTCTGTGTGTTTCACCCCAAAAGCATGCTTTTATCTTTGCTCTGTTTGGACACAGATTGTCACCAGAATAGATTTTCCTTTCCTCAAGTCTGGAATGATATTTGCATTTATCTGAGAAGAGTTGCAGAATAATTTTACAAAACTGAGTGAGTGGGTGATAAAACAGCATATGAAACTCAGTGTCTATAAATGCAAAGTAATACACATGCAGAAACAACCTCCCTAATTATGCATGTACAGCTATAGGTTGTTAACCGGCTCAGGAAAGAGGGCTTATCATCACTGTGAATAGTTCTGTAAAAAGTAATTTCAATGGCAATTTAAAATAAGCAAGTATAATGCTAAGAGTTACCAGGAAAGGCCGTGAAAATGTAACAGAAAACTTCATTATGCCACTGTATAAATCCATGATATAGCCCCTTTTAGAACACCGCAGCAAGTAGGGGTTTTTCTGCCTCAGAAAGGAAGTAGTCTAACTTACATATATGTATACACACACATATACATGGAAAGCAACAAGAACTGTCAGAATTGACAGTTTCTCTCCAAAGAGACAGCACAATAAGAAATTTCATCTTGGAAAAGAGATGAGTTGGAAGGGAAAAGAGGAAAAGAAAGACCAGTGAAACCATCGATGGATCAAGGAGATAACCAGGGAATGTTTATTCACTGTCCCACAACATAGAGACTGAAGTATTCAATGAATTTATCAAGCAGCACGTTTAACACAAACTTTTCACACAGAGCATGGTTAGAGGGTGAAATTCTCTGGCAGAGGACATTGGGAGATTCGGAAAAAAAAGAATCAATTTAGACAAGGTCATCGAGGGTAGTTTCATTGATGACAGCTGCATACAATACTTCTACTGAGGAAGTCATTGACCTGCTGTTGAGTGGATACACCAGAAAAAAATGTTACTGCTTTTTCAAATGAGTCAAAATTAGTTAAATCACACAAGATTAGTGCCATAAGAAATCTTTAAGATCCTCTCAGAAGAATCAATAGGGAAATGCAACTGAGTGAAAGAGAATGTGAAGTATTGTAATGGAAATAAACCATCCAGCATCTCATAACACATGAATTGCTAGTTCAGGAAGAAAGTGCATGCTATCATACATGTTGTTAAAAAACCCTCAAATCTGCAGCAACGAGGGGGAAGAAGACAGAAAGCAAGATGCTACGTTGTCTTAGTAAAAGTACAAGAAACACTGAAACTGGTCTAACATTATTTTAGTGCACAGGATGATTTAGACACAATGTGAAGTTCTGATCAACATATCTTGGATGATAAAATATCAGCTAATGAGAAAAAAGAAAAAGTCTAGGAAAGGGGAATGAAAATGATTACAACATAGAAAATGCTCCCTGAATAGTTATTTGAAAAGACTGTTTAGTTCAGGAAGAAAAGGCATAAGAGAGCACATGATATACCTATGTCATGGAAGTAATGGAAAAGGCTCAGCTCCACTTCATCAGAAAATGAATCAGAATACACAGCAAATTATTAGTTCTAAATTCAGATGAATTGCTAAGAAGAGTTATTTTTCCTTCCAGTATTGCTTAACCCACCTGATTTAAAACCACCATATGTTCAGACAGAGGATAAAAAAGGATAAGAATTATATACTGAGTGAATCAGAAGAGTATTACCAAACCAACATATGCTTTCTTTTTTCTTATGTGTCCTCTTTCCAGTACTGCAATGATGTCAGCAGAAGCAACTCCTTTAAAGACCTGAAGCTACAATATTCAAAGCATCAACCTTTTTTAGTGTGTTCACCCCCAGTTGTCTGCTTTATAGAGAATGAAGTTTTGAATGACTGCAGAAGCCAACTTCACAGCTTGGAAGCTGTTTTTCCGAAAGTAGAGACTGGTGATGCCCAGGAAGGCTGAAGAGGACAATAAGCAGAGACAGGTCTTAAATTAGGGTTGCATGGCTAGTACACTTGGCGTTATATTGTTTTAGAGGCCTCTGGTTTTGTCAACTTCACTTTTCAAGCTTGTAGATCCAAGTCCATTTTCTATCCTATAGTTCCCCAACCATTATGGCAAAGGTGTTTCCTTACTCAACTTTAACTGATTTCTCACAGATATTTTTCTACTTCTAACTTTTTCAAATTTTGATTGTGAAAAAACCTTCTGAAAGTATCAAAATAATATATTTTAGAAATAAATAGCTGAATTCCCTCCCTCAAAAATACAAGAGATGCCCTGCTTTTGACTTGGAAGCAACCTATCACTAGATAACATTTCACTTTGGCTGCTTCCCTTTTGTACATTATCTTACATAATCTAATCTTTAGAAATTTAGCTTTTGAGTTGCTAATAATAACAGATGATTAATTTCAGCAGATCCTCATTAGTAACACTATTCATTTCAGATCCTCATTAACCTGTCAGATAAGAGTGTTGGAATCACCATTGTAAGAATCAAAGCAGGTTCTAATAAGCTCTAATTAAGGTGAATTAGGTGTCACACGTTATCTTTCAGTGTGAATGTTAGTGAATGGATAGCTTTCTGCTCAGAATCAGGTGCAGACACATAATCTTTTGGACTTTGTTGTATTATACCTCTGTTTGCAGAAATGGCAGTTATTATACTACAGCCAGAGAAGACCAAATTTGTTATGAAATAAAGTGCTATGCACACCATTTAGCAAACAGTCACTGGGGAGGGACACACGTATTTCGAGCAGTCCTTTTGTAAACATTCATTCTTCATATTTGTATACATCAGCAATTTGGTTTATTCAGCCTACAGGGGACTTCAGATTTAAATTAAGTAGTTAAGAGGTCATGGTCATGTACAAGGATGCATGAAGAGCTAAACTTGATGTACAGCAACATGACAGAGTCAGATTTAAAACTCCAAATGACAGCCATCTGGTTTTCATCAACACAGCAGCACTGAAACATTCTAAAGGGTCTGTCAGAGAGCTCACTGATTACCTTGGGATAAACTTGATTGAGTCTACCAAAGTGGGTCATTTAATGTTTCTGGGCTAGCTACAGAAAAAAACCTGCCTCTAAAGTGCAATTGTGAAATTCTAGCAGCATTTCTATTCACACAGGTAACCAGCACAATGTAAAGACCTCTTCTGAAATACCTTATGTCCAACAAAAAAGAAAGATGAGGAGGGATCTATGGTTATTAGGATCATTCATGTCTCTCAGTTCATTACCAAGGACTCATCTGGTTAATTCACTGGAGGGGGTTGCAAGGGAAGAGGAGGGATAAATAGAGTTGCATGATAAATTAATGGTGTGTAATTGGAAAATTAATTACAGATAAGCACTTCTGAATATGTGTAATTCATGGCAATAATATAATCATGCCCACAAATCACAGTTTTTAGGATGTTCTAAGTGCAGCTAGAATTTGCTCCCCACCTCTCTGCCACGTTCTTTCTCCCTTCCTTAGCCTTGATGTTGCCTTCCTGCCCTTCAGTTCAAGCTTCCTGAAAGGATGTCTTGAAGTACATATTCAGAAAGTTTGGTTTGTGGGCATTAAGGCCCTACAGGCAACTTTAGTGTTTCCAGTTTAGTGAAATCCAAATACTTGCTTTAACGATACTAAACTCCCGTTGCTACCTGTGTCTTTCAAGATGTACAATTATCAATGAGTATATTGCTTCCCAGATATCAACAGATAGCCACAGAACCAACAGAAACTGGGCAATGAGAAGAGGGATGAAGGAAGTTTCCTAACTTAGAAAAGGGTCAAAGACAGATTGGTAACTATCTTAAGCAAGAGAAGCAAAGGGGGAGAGAAAGAACAGAAAGACACTGGGGAGGAAGAGAGACTGGGGTAAAGAGCTGGAGATGTGGTTGAGACTGAAAGCATTTGCTGCTAAAGTACCTGTTTGCAGATACTCATTGTACCTAAATTCTCACCTTTCTGCCTCATGATTATATATAACTGGTCTCTGCTCAAAGGTGATTTTATTTCCCATTTTACAGTTGGAGTAAAATGCATTCAGCTGTTTCTGATTTCTGCCTGAGTGAAAACACTACACTTTTCTTTTTAATAAAGAAAGAGAAAAGTTGCTGCAACTGTATTTTTTCTTCTTAGCATAACTTAGAAATGACAAAACTTTGATATATGAAACTCAGCATGTAACTAGTCCCTGGTGAATAGTACATGTTTTGCTAGGTTGTATAAGAGTTGATTGTAAAATAATGGAGTTATGAACATTTTAAAGCGTCCCCCAGAGCAAACGCAGTAGAAAATTCCATCGATGTTTAAATGGAGTTGTTACTCATAGACATGCACATGTGCACAAAGCTGATTCTCTGTGTAACACAATACTTGAGCTACAGCAAAGGTAACATTTTTATAAAATAGTCAAATATTATTCTGGATTACCTCAAAAGGTTCTTTTCCTGTCTTGCTATACACCTTAACCTCAATGCATTATTATGAAAATCATATGAATTAAGATCTTTTCGCGTGGTCTGCCACACAAGTTACAATGAAGTGTTCAGGAATGAATGGTTAGTCACTGCTAGTGAGGTCAGACACATGAACCTGGTCTGAACTCTTTGGGAAGTTTAAGCTATGTTTTTCTCCATTTGGTTTAGCAGAGTCAAACCTCAAATACCCATGAATGTGAAAAAAACATTATTTTTCTTGTATAAATAGAGTAAAATTACTCGTTTTTGCTAATGATTTTAACAGAACGATGTTCCTGAAAGTTATTTTTTATATTCTATAGATTTGGTCTTTTTTCCCTTGAAATCAGGAACAATGGAATTGAGGCTCAAATTGATATGATGAAAACAGTGACAAGACTGTAAATATTTCATGAGGTGAATACACTGATATTTCCTTCTAATAATTTATCTTGATATGAATGAGAAGTCATTGGAAAAAATTAGCTTATTTTGAAAAATGAGGGAGACTGTTTTCCTGGCACAAAACTTCTTTAGCCCACTCATGTGCAGCTGAGCTACCTCAGACTGTAAGCTATTCAAGATTTTATAAGCTAATCATGTTTGGGTCTTTTTTTTTTTTTTTTTTTTTTTTTAACAAGATGGATAATTTCCAAGGAAAACCCAGGTGCTGTAGGACATGATGTTGATGAAACATACAGTATGCCATAGGCCCTCATCAGGCTTAATTTAAACATATGCTTAGGTTTAAACATTAAGTATTCCCTCTGAAGTGAATGGGTTTATTCACATGCTTAAATTTAAATAGGTGTATAGCTGATTTTCTGGATTGGGGTCTGAATCCTTAGGAAGGCGTCTGCTGCAGCAGATGTCCATTTCAAGAAAATGGAAAGGCATCCCCGAACCATACACAGTAGTCACTCGTGTTCCTGTGATACACTTTGTAAAGACAGGGCAAGTAGTAACACTTGAGTAGCCACTTTGTTATTTGGAAATTATTACATTAATTAGCTATCATAACACTGGTGCAGACTGTTCATGCTGATAAAAGGTAACATAAGTGTCAAGCCTATGAGATTGTCACACAGGAACAAAATTAATATATTCAGACTTAAATTCAAGTGGACATTTCCTTTTTGTTTCAGACTTCTTCCTGAATATTGCACTATGGATTGGCCAGGCCTCTGAAAATTCCTCCTGTATTTTCACTTGTAAAAAACAGGTGGGGTTTTTATTTTTCAATTTCTGGTAAAGTTCTAGTTATGGATAAAAATCGAACACAGCATTTGAGATCACGGGACCGCAAAGCTCTGGATACTTGCTAAGGGCCACTGTGGAGTGAAAAGTAATTGGTATTACAATTTGCAGAACAGCCCTACAAGGTACCTCATGATGGAAGGTCTTATACATTTGTAAGTTATTACTGATGTTAATGTGATTAAACAATATAAATTTATACTACCATACTGGGAGAATAAATTGTAGCAAATATTTTTACTGATTTTTCCAAATAAATATTTTTCTACTATCCTGGCACAGTGTCTGAATTCAGCTTAGAGAGGTTTTCTTATTTTCTACCTTTGTTCTGTGTGCTTTTGATTATAATGCAATTTTCCTTGGCAACAGCCACAGTTCAAAATTGTATTCCATGCATACAATCTTGATTTAGAAGTAGAAAACCGAGGAGTGTACTTTTCACTGCATCTGTTTTTATTGTTCCTTGAGATGCATGCAATTG
>JAOXJM010000019.1:61463984-61491220 GCA_026413425.1 Tringa solitaria
GATATACTTGAAAAGGTTAAGCTTTAATTATAAATGACACAGGAAAACTCACAATGTGGAGTATTTGCAAAAGAAAACAGGCTTCTATTTAATATGGTTGCAAAACAGCCTTAACAGAGAGTAATGTTCATTGATTTGCCATGTTTGATATACTAGAGCATACAGAATGCTGTTTGAAGAGGGACAACACAGAAACATCCAGCATTTTGACTTTGGCTTTAATAGGGTTGTCTTGATTACATAGCACAAGCAATGATAAGCTTGATTAAGTGACTTTATTTCATTGAGGTCTTTAAATAGCTGAGTACGTAATTTGTAGCTTAACCTACTCAGCTACCTTTGTGTTACCATGGCAATAAAATACACACTGGAATGACATTTGACATTCTTTTAATTTTTGTAATTTGCAATCAAGACAGCTCTACGAGTATGCTTTATTTTAAGATGGCTTGGGAATAACAGAAATGTAAATAACATTTTCCCAGTAGCCATAAATCATAGTAAACTGTATGCATTGGTTACATTTGCTTTTGAAAACAAGTATATGACTTGGAATCACTTGAATAGCTCCCCGTGGACATCAATTTAATGGTCAGTGTCAGTCTGAAACACAAGTAGAATATTTGCACTTAATTGAAAAGGAGCTGGAAAGTAGATAGAAATCATCATCTTGGTCATTGTCTAAATCCCATTTCCTGAACACTGCACTTGAGTTCTGGTTGCTTTTCTCATAAAAAATAGAGAAACACAACCAAGAAGAGCCACATGTGTGATCAGATGTGTGGAGTGGGTTGCACGTACAAGTGAAATAATCTAGCATGATACTGCTTGGATAAGAGGTGGCATGACAGAGACCTATAAAATGAGTGGCAGTGAGACTATTCATGACTTCTCAAAAGAAGGAAGGGGCTGCAAGTTTAAAACAAATAAAAGGAAATATTGTTTCATGGGACACATAAAAATGAAGACTATAGAAGTATTCCCACAGAAGGCTGAGTGTATAAATAGGTTTAAAAAGGAACTAGAAGATGGATTTGCTGGTGGCTATTAAACATAACTGTCTAAATGCAATCTCTTGCACAGAAAGTCAATAAATTACTGTGGGGAACAAGCTGGAAGAAGATGAGAGGAGACCAATCATTTCTTTCATGACCTCTTCCTTTTTCTGAAGTGTCTGCTTCAGGTACCTTTCAGGCATAGGATACATGTTTGATGCACCTTTCATCCAACCCAGTCTGGCAATTTCTAGCAAATCTCATCTGGTAACATGAAAGCATACGTTTGAAAGGTCAGTCACATCAAAATAAGTCTGCTCTAGATAATACAATTACTTCAACATTTAAGGACACCTAATTTTAGGAAGGAAAAGCTACTGAAGCAGATTACCACATTAGCTGTGATGGCCTGAGAAGAGATCCTGGAAATTTGCAAGGTCCAAAATCTGAACCACTAAATTAAAATAGGTTTTTCAGGGATAGTTTTCCAGTTTCCAATGCTGTCTTCTGCCAGGGTCATGCTTAAATCTCCTTTGAGGCTCTTAAAATACTTTTGAGGGGAACATTTTCCCCAGGTACTCAACCATTCTTTTGGAAAAATCCAAGTACTAATTGCTGCAAACACAGTCAGAAATTGTGTTTCCTGGCATACAGGAATGGAGCAACTTACAACATTTCTTGTCTAGATTTTTCCAGTCTCAAGGGGAAAGACTAGCTAGAGTTTTTGACTTTTGGAGTCTTTTGGAGTATTTTGACTTTCCAGTCAGAAGTCACAGTCTAAGCAGCCTACTCTTCTCTGTAGGCAGAAAAATAGTCCCCTACCTAAAGTAATATCAGAGCAGTTGATATGGTCAGAGGACTGGTAAGGTGATTCCCCAGCACAAAGTAAACCAGTAAGGCTCTCTGACTTCCAAGGTACTTAACTCGAACTTGGGATCCATGGAATCACAGAAATGCTTTGAAATCCACTTGTCCAGTTCAAATGCAGATGTCATTGTCACAGGACCATGATTAACTGGAACAGAATGGGATTCCTCTCTCCAAATGCCATGGTTCCAGCTTGCCTTCAAATATGACTGTTATCTTCCTTTGGATCAGCTACTTAACAACAATACTTAAACATTTAATTAACTTCATTTAGTTACATTAGTTAAATGTGTTACTGAACATCGATTCCTTAATTCTCACAAGATACCTATTAGGCAGGTAAATAAACATTAGATTCCCTGTGCTACAGATAGAAGAAGTGAATGTTTGAGTAACGTGTGCAAGGCCAGGCAGCGAGAAAAGTGGTAAAACGTTATTTAAAAGTCAAGACTGCTTGACTTGTCTGTCCTCTGGGGCTGTCCTCCGCAGCTCAGAGCTTCTCATTTCGATTTCACTTTGCTACACAATTTTACCAGGACTGCTAATTTGACCTTGGGTTTCTTTTGTTTTTCACTGTGGTTCATTATCAGAAAGCTGTGTGCTAATTCTGTCCTCCGTGCAGGAAGGTACAGTGGAGCATCAGATGTGCTGTTCAAGAGTCTGGGAAAATGACGGGAACCATCATACCTGGGTGTCCCAGTGTTCGTGCAATCAGGATTTGTTCTGGAGTTCTGCTCCTTGAGTAACCCTGCTATGAGTGGTGCCTGGGAAGTGAAGAGTTCACTAAAAAGGGAAAGAATCCCTAGTTCATAGATGGTTTTTTCTGGAAAAGTGTGATACAGTTGAAGAACATTAACACACAAATAACAACATACAGTATAGAAAAATCAATGTTTTGCTTTTAAATACAATTTAAAATATGTTCATAAAGCAAATGCCTTTTTATCATTATAAGATGCTTCAGCTAAGTATAATACAAAACAATAGGTCTCTTTTTTGCCACAACAGCACTACACAGCAGCATTTTGCCTGCACCAGCATTTTTCTTAACTTTGCAGTCCATCCCAAGGTAAAGTTTTACATACTGTAATGTCAGTGAAAAAAATGTCAGCCTTTTGTGGTGCTGTCAATTGATATCCAATAGAATTAGAATAAAGAGGCCAGGGACTGTTGGCTGCTGTCGCTCTGACATTGTCATGTTGTGGATCCAAGGAGAAAAAGCAGAGACAAGGATCCTGTTCTCTATACAGAACAGCTACATAATTCATTGCCTCCAAAAGCCTGGCAGACATTTTTAAGTATTTAAAAAGTATATTTGACAATGAGTTATGTAGATGGATTTTTACTCCTGCATGTGTCCTATTATAAATAATAGCCCTAAAGTAATTTCCAAACTCACTGACTACACTAGTAGGCACAACCATATTCACTTTTTTAAGGCAAATATATTGAAGTTCAGAGAAACTGAGTATGGAGCTGCCTGCTCACATCTAATTTGTTGTTACCTGAAAATAAGTCCTGATACCACCGGAAGCTGTAGATTCTGTAATTTTTCCAGAGAATTCTAGACAGAAAGACTGCCCAGGGACTGGGAAGGAGAGGTAGGAGGGAGGAAAATGGGGAAGGTTACTGGGTCTTCAAACAGGGCAAGTGTGAGAGGTTGTTAGGTTGCAATGACTAAGCAATGCTGCAAAGATTTCCTTGTATTGTGTTTTGTTTCTTTGCCTGGCAGAGACATCTTCACTCTTGCTAATTTTCTGTTCTTACTAATTAAGTATGAACTAATGAAGACAGTGAAAAATAAACTCAAAACCCAAGTTAATACACTGGAAAGAATGGCCTTACTAAGCTCCATTCCTGTGGACATAGGAAGGACATAGAAAGCAGCATGGAGTATTTATCTTCCACTCCTATTCCAAGACAGTTACCAAGTTTTTTAATACCCCAGTGATAAAATAAAGATTAGCGCAAAGAAACACTGCAGCTATAACTAAATATTTTTGTATGGGATGCTTTTTAACACATAGCACGAGGGATGCAATTTATTTCTGACTAAGGCTCTGATTTGAAAGCTATTACAGCATCAAGACAAGTACCTAACCGGGTTTCATACTTACTAATTTTTTTCCCCTGACAAAAGCAGACTTACTTGCACCTGTTGGTAGAATTCCATAATATTTCATTCAGTGTTAAATTAGGTGGTATTGATGGCTTGTAGTAAACTACAGATAGTTAAAATGAGTTAATGTGGTAGGCATACAATATATTGTTGACCTCTGCTTATAAATAATGCTCAGCATCAGCAACACAGACTGTGTTCCCAAAAGCAATAACCAGGATGCTGATGGAGTTTAATAGGATGAAGAAGATAAACACAAATGTGCCCTTCACAGCAGGGTTAGACCAAACCCCTGCCCAGAGCCTTAATACAGAGTCAATTAAAAAAAAAATAAAAAATAGAAAAATATTGACTATGGCAGCCATAATTAATTTGGGTGAATATGAAGAAGGAAAATTAGTTGGAAGTTTGATCCTGGTCTACAATATTATAAAAGTACATATTTTCAAGCTTTGACTTTTTTGTCAAAGTTTATATCAAATGGCAAAAAAAAGATTCAGAATTTCAGAGTAACTGCTTAATCCTGGTTTCTCAGCCTCACCAGTTCCATATTCTTCCCACAGATAATCAAAGACCCAATGAGCTGATCCTGTCATCTCCACTTACTATAAATATATTCATCTAATCAAGGAAAGGTAAAACACATCATTGCATTGAGTCAATTTTTAAGTCCATCTGACAGAACAAATAGAAAATAGACTTCAAGGTCTAGATTGAGCCAGCTGAAAATGCTGAAGTGCTCCTCTCTCCAATCAATCATGAAGGCTAAGGGCAGGTAACAGTCAGACTTCTAACTTAATTCCATATTTAAAATGCAGACAGTGCAAAATATTTAAAATTGACCCAAAACTTTACATATTTTCTCATTAGGTATTGTGAAATAATTATAAAGAAGGGCTATTGAAGATGTTAAAAAAAATCTTTATTAAAAATACTGAATAGATTGTTACCAGAAAAAATAGCTTTTTTTGTGAGCTATCCACAAACACTGTCCTTACTGGCATGAAAAAAAAACACAAATACATTGTACTGCAACATGAAATTGTAAAGAAGTCTTTATTTCTCACTCACAGGTGGCTGGAATTTCTTTTTTCCCCTCTGTCTGTTTATGCAAACGTAAAATATGAATAGTTGTTTGAGAGAGAGCTACCTCGGCAGAAATGACAAACAGAACATCAATAAATCTATATAAGCTTGACATCAATAAAGGTTTCAAAGTCATTGATGAAAGACAGATGGTCAGACTGACAGATGGTCAGATGTTTTGGCCCAGGACTGTATGGAAGCATCCTTTTGTGTGAGCTGGAGCACAGTGGTATACAGAAAAACAGAATCATAGAATGGTTTGGGTTGGAAGGGACCTTTAAAGATCACCTCATCCAACCCTTCTGCCACGGGCAGGGACATCTTTCACTAGATCAGATCATTCAAAGCACCATCCAACCTGACTTTGAACACGTCCTATGATGGAGCATCTGCAACTTCGCTGGACAACCTCTTCCAGTGTCTCACCACCCTAATTGTAAATACACCTGTTAGTCTGTCCTGTAAGTACAAGATTTGGACTCAGGTGATCTGATCACTGTCTTTTGTTGCAATTTTAATACTCCTCTAAGATACATTTTCTTAAATTCCAGGGGGGTAGTACAATATATAGTTGGATTTGGGATGGAAAACAGAAGTAAAGAGCACTGTAACTTATTTTCTATATATAAAAGTACTTAGTACCAAACCTTGGACTAGAGAAAATTTTATGTGAGGTGATCATCTTGTAAATTGAATATTTAACACAGAGGATGGGTCTTCATTGTTAAATTCAGTTAGACTATCCATTTCAGTTACAGCTTCTGATATTAATTATATGGGAAATAAGGAACCTACACCTATGCTGTTCTATACAAACAAGGAGGAGAAATAGTATTTTAATAGGTTTGTTTCATTGATGTCAATGGCAGATTTTTCAAAGTTGTAACATCAACTTTACAATAAAGAGGTACAGTGATTTTGAGGGAGAAAATTATAATAATAAAAAATATTGTTTCCTTCAAACAATAATGGCAATGTCCAAATTTTAGCCTTTAACTTTAGACTGTAAGGAATGAGAATTTCTCAGTGGAAATTTAATTAATTTTAGAAAAAAATTATCTTCAAAAATGTGATTTATTATAGCTGTTTCATTGTTTTGTAGAAAACAATTTTAATCAGAAAAATAAATCATTTAATGCATTTGAGTATATTAAGAAATTCAGAGCAACAGTTCCACTTCTGGAAGAATTGATCCTGGAAACACTGATTAGATAACCTAAATACAAGGCTATATGACTTTCCCTCTGAAGACATAGATATAAAATTTGGAACTCTATGCTTTGTGTATTTTTAATTCTTTTTTTTTTGTCAGGTAATAATCATATTGATTAATTTTCTAGTTAACAGAAATTGTATTTTGGTGAACTGTAAACTACTGAGAAAAAATAATTGCCAATCATTGGATAAAGTACATTATTAGAGGTGGAAAAAACAATGCATCCATGAGCTAATGGAAATAAAACCAATAAGCCCTGAAAACAGCAGAGGAAACATTAATTCAGTCAGTGCCCTTTCAGTTCGCCTTAGGAATCATGAGTAGCAATTTGAAATCCTGTTTTTCTCCTGGGAAGAAGTGATGCCTGGAATATGATATAAACTATACTGATCAAATAAAAAGGGAAGCCGCAGGCTAAAACACAGAGAAAGAAGTTACAACAAAGAAAAACTGCTAGTTGTATGAAATGACACATTTATACACCGGCAAAGTAAAATTAGAATCCTCTCCATTTACTTTAAATCAGCTGCAGAAGAAAAATAGCTGTATTACAGAGACCAGACAACAGAGTAACATAAAATAAAGGATTATTTTGAATCAGCCCAGAGGATATCTTTCTAAATATGTGCTTAGGATCTGCAGATAAAATGGTATGATTGTCTTATTTTTGGATATGAAAAAATGCTTGCAATAATCTATTATTGAAATTATATAATATTAAAGAGATTTAAAAAGAGAGTATAAGTAAAAGTCTGTAAGTAAAAATCATCTGCAAAACAATTTTCCCTTAAAAAAAGCTACCAAATAGGAGTAAAAAACCCTTTATATACAACAGAAGAATTACAGAGTGAGGGTTTCTTAATCTCTGGTAGCCTGAAATCTCTTAATCAGTCTAGTTTGACTGATATGAAGTTTTCGGGTCTACATTTTTCAAAGAAAGCAAGCATACTTAATAAGTAACAGTGCTGTAGGAAATCACTGACATTTCCAGAACCTGGGACACAATGATAAATTAAGCAGCAAGACAAAATGGTGAATTTATTTTTACTAACATTGTCTTCGAAATCTGTTTCGTGCTAAACCATTCCTGGTTTATCTTCAGTATGACATCACGTTTCTAATAGCAAAGGAACAGTGCCTCAGAAATACTCTAGATGTTTGCATTTTCTATTACAAAATAATGGTTCATACTATTGTGTGTGATAATTGAAAAAAATGCCCTGTAGCATTTTGTGGAAGTTTTGCAGCAGAGATGTGTTCTTAGTTGAAAATTTTTTGTAAAATGCATCAATTCCGAATTTTAGTTCTGAAAGTGATATTTCTGCTAATTAAGGAGCAGCATGCAATGGGTAAGTTGAGTGGATTCATAACATAGTAGGTTTAGATGGGATCAAACACCTGGAATAACAGAAGAACCCAGGGTCAAGATCTTACATCTGCATGAAAATTTACAAAGAATTTTTGTTATAGATGCTTTAAGCAAATAATGCAAAAGTCTAATAGAGGTCAATTTAAGCAACTATTCCCATCCTTAATGGCTCTGAGAATATACATCAAGGCAGATGGCAAAAGAAATAGTCCACATCTATGTTATGCTTTTGATGAGGAAGAGTGTAGTAAAAATGAGTTTCGCTCAAACTACAAAGATGCACAGGGGCTGAGAGAGGTGTAGGGAGTGGTGCAGGTGAGCTATTTTTTGCCAGGCACTTCTGCTATTTTAGGTAACAGAAAGGTAGAGAAGTTTTATGTTGATTAGTTTCTGAAGTGATCTGGACTCTGCCAGGCAAATGAATGCTAAAAAGATTACAATTAGAATGATTTAAGGTATAATTGGAATAATACAATTTCAGAGTGAAGCAACAAATGCAATCATTGAGTGAGCAAGTGGTACTGGTTTTTCATTCCATCATCATTTGAGTTTCTTTCCTATTCTGGTTGGAAGGGAAATTAAAGTTTTAACTGGACACATTGGGCATGATATGAAATTAGATGCTATTTTCCATAGGTCACCTACCTACTCATTACCACAAACGAATGGTGCTCTCTGAAAAAAGAAAAAACCACAAAAAAAAACATTATCTCAGTTAATTTTGTGCTTTTGTTAATGTTTTCTTTCCCTCTATTCAAGTTATGGTCCTACTGGTTGCACATTATTTACATTTTTCTGTTAAGGTAGAGCTGCAAGTTTTCTCAGGGACTTCTGAATCAGGTGCAGCTGTGTTTATGGAGAACACCTCAATCTCACATGTTGTACAGATAGACCCTGGTACCACAGAGACATGACATTAAGGCTGAATCCTGAGGTATGTCCTCACCTTTTTGGGCGTCCAATTTGGAACATATACAGTGTGTTTTCCCAGAATATTGAAGATGTTTACATTGCTTGATAAATGCAAAAGTAAGCCGCCTTGATGTCAGAGACAACGATAAGCTCTGAAAACTGCAAAACACGTCACCAACACCTCAAGCTGAGTGCTCAGAAAGCAAGAAATTTCAATGGGCTTCAGGTAATAAATTGGTTTAAACAACTAACTAGTAAATCATCAGGGGGACACTCAGTAACTAGCTTGATTTTAGCTAAATGATTAAAAATAACGTCTATTTGTGTCACCCTTCCTTGCCTCATTCACTATGTAGCTTTGAAATTCTATGAAAGGTGGGGAGCAGTTCAGAAGACAATTGTTTATTAGAATGTACTGGACTATCGTTGCAGAGGTATTTGCAAGCTAAGGAAATATATCACAAAAGCTAAATGTAGTGGGAGATTTAATAGGCACTGTAAATGGTAATTGATTACATTTGAATAAAAAATTAATTCCTTACAGGAAAAAAAGGCTAATATCCATCTCTTTCTGTAAATGTGCGTATGTGACTGAACGCATTTATGTGTGTGTTTGCTGCTGTTCCACTATTACATATATGTATAGATGAATGTTTTTCTGCACATCACATTTATTTTCAGAATAAATCAGTTATGTGCTTGGAATATCTTTACAGAATTGCATATTGGCTCTTCTAAAATACGTATTCTAAAGTATTTCTGTTTGGATGCCTGAAATTTAATTTGCAACACATATTTACGTGCTTATTTCATGTATACAGTATGAGTAGCAGACTGGGAAATCTATTGCCTGAAACCTTATCCATGGGAAGACACCCATTTTGTAAATGAAGACTGATGTCACTGAGATGTTAAGGCCATTTCCTGAAGTATGGCTACTTTTTTTTTGGGTGTCCAACTTGAAACTTCTACTATCTGTTTTCTTAGAATATTACAGAGTTCTGCAACATTTCAAAAAACAGTGACTTGGTACCAGTCTGCAAAGGAGCTGATTTTCCTCTATCACTACGTTGTGTATTTCCAGCAGAACAAGGGCTGAAGCCTCAAAGTAGGTTACTGGGTAGCAACAGATAGATTAATCTGCCCAGAAAATAGGATCCTCTGATCCAGCTGGCAATGTAGGACTCAGAGGATGATTAACAGTTGTTTCATGTGTCTGCCAAATAATATGAGAAAGGCATCAGATAGCCCTCCAAAAATTATATTGGAGTAGAGAGAAGCTATTGTTCAGAGTGCCCGAGAATAAAAATGTATTTCTAAGTTGTCAAAACTTATGACTGAAACAGGGAAAAGGAACTGACTGCTTTAGGTAGAGTTCAACATTTAAAACTGAAAGCTCTCTAGGGCTGCTCTGTTAATCATCTTCTCTAGAGAACCTGAAAATAAGGGGCTACAAATGAAATAAAAGAAACCCTGCTTGCTTAACCTTCTCACTGAAGTCAAAACCATGACAAAAAAGATCTAAGAAACCACTGAAGACACCACATTCAACTGTTTGAAAGTAGCTGTAATGAGGGCTTGTAACATCTCATTAGGAAACTGTCAAACCCCAGGTTGCTTTATAAATGGACAATCATGAGCTGCAATTACAAAAGAGTGGGAAATACAGTGATAGAACCAAACATTGCGGCAGGAGAGGACAAGGTGCACAGCATGTGCTGAGAATTGAGCCTGAATTTCTTCCTTTAAGTTCTTTACAAAAATCTGTTAAAGGAAATACTAGGGTAACTTTCATAGGCAAAGGAAGAAGAACAACATTTTAGCCACTTTCCCATTGCGATTGGAATTTCTGAATAACACCAATATAGTAAAGGTCTCAGGTGAGGAGCTTCAGGTATTTGACCCCAGGAAAGCACTGAATGAGACTTTTACAGTTTTGCTATAATTACATATTTAGTGTAGGGATGATAGTCTGGCGATGGGCATACAGTTTTTACTGAGCCTACAGAAAAGAAGGCATAATGCTTCCTGGGAAAGTACAAAGTTAAACCCAATCAATGATTATTGAATAGCTAAAAGACGGCAAAAAGCAGTGAATATTTAAGAAGGAAAAATCACTTTCGCCCCTTATTTTATCCGACTAAATTGTAATTTGTTAGCAAAAGTACTTTTCCAACAAGTGAAGAGTTAGGGTAAAAAAGAAATACTACTTGTCTCAGAAGAGAAGTTATAATCGGTCATTCAAGGACAAACTTCAGTGTAAATGCACATGCAGTCCACAATCTCTGTATATGGTATGATGGAAACAACTTCCTGAATAGAACCAACAGGTACCTGAGTTCCTAGTTCCAGGGCAACAACTTCCTCTGCAGTTTGGTAGTAGACATATTTATCAAAGAATGATTTGTGAGGTGTCCAGCTGTCCATCAAGAACTGTGCTATAAGGAACAATTCCAAGAGCTCATGAAATATGGAGAGAGAAACTACTCCATAAATAAATACATGATGTGATAAAGGGCCCCTTGGGAAAACCTGACCCCAAGCAATCCTGACAGTGGTGGCAGCATACAGACCTATCTGCTGTAGAAAATTGATCCCTTCCATTTCCTGAACACAGTTATGTTATTCTGCTTATGATGGGGACATAACCATGAATGTTGGCTGAAATCCACCTCTTCTGCCAGAATAACATCCTTTTTCCAATGAGGGCCCAGTGAGATGACCAGACAGACGGCAGGTGCCAGCACCACCAGCCAAACTCCCCAAAGTATTGTCCAAGTCTGGTACACCTCAAAGCAGAAGCAAGCAAGCCTGTAAGCCCAGGAAGGACAGAGGAGAAGGCACTGCACACCCAAAATGAGAGCCAGCTAGTTTTGTCCCTTTGGACATGGACAGCAGTGGCCCACACTAAATTTCACATTAAACATGTAGAAGTTCCAGAAGTGGAGGAGGCTTACAAGGAGATAACAGAAGGCAGTGAATGTTACTGCAGTTCTTGTGACATTGCAGTTTCAACCATTTTCTTTATTTACTAATAGTCAGTACCTTGACAGTGAAAAAGCTAAGTTTGCCTGGGAGATAACCCTTTAAAACCAAATAAACAAAGTCTTCCATGTCATTTAGTCCAACAGTTACATATGAAATGCTCATGCTGACTCCTTATGTTCTGGCTAATTTTCCATTCATCTCACAGTTAAATTCCCTGAATTACATGCAGGGCAGATTTCCTCATTAGAACAGGTTATTAGAATTTTCCCTCTGCATATGGCAAAACTAATCAATCATAAAACCAAAGCATGAGTGTCACCATTTTGTGGCACTTGTGACCGTTTTTCATCTGTCTTTATTCTTAATAATGATACCTGTACTCTTCAGAGAGCTGTTTGATACTGATAACACAGAAGTTTTAAGCACCTTGAGGAAAGGAAACTAAAAGGGACAAACCAGGAGCCTAAAATTGATATGAAGTTATACAGACCAAATCTACAGCTCAGATCTTGACCAAGCTGCACATGTTCCAGTGTTTGAGGCCAGACACAATGCAAAGTGTTCAGAGCTCAGGTTCATGCTTTTGTATGAAGTGACTTCTATTTTTTTTTGGTGTAAGCCACTTCCACCGTGCATATTTTCTCTAACACATTAATTAGCTCCCTAAGTGGATACATACAGTATATAGCCCACCAACTGAAAGATACTAGGCCCTGTTTCTGGAAATACCCAGTGTATTGCTGCTCTCAAGATGAAATTAAATATTCTAAATTTTCCTTAAGTAAGATACCTGTTCTTTGGAGCGTCTTTGCTTCTATTCCTAGCTCATTAATAAGTAATGGTTGTTTTTAATTTTTTGCATAGCAGCCTATACATAAAAAGATATAAACTGATATCCAGAAAGTCTTCTCTACAAAACATAAAATCTGTGTAAATTTGAAGGAACTTAATTTTCCTAAAAATGAACTATGAATGAAGTGCATGTACTTACTAAACATTTCCATGCTGCAAGCTAAACTAAACTGAAATTCCAAGCTTTCATCCTGAACAAAATACTCAAAGGCATATTTTTGTTCTAGAACACAAGCTGCTGATAGCTTAAATTAGAAGTCTGAAGTCCAAATGACATGCCCCAATTTTCTCTCTTTCATCACTCGAGTGCATTCACAGTTAACAGTTTAACAGAACTTGGATTTATTTATTCTGGAAAGATAAGATCAGTCTTTGTGGATCATTCTCTGTCTGTCAACCAGTAAAAACTTCAAAATGTTTATGCAAACTTTTGAGTTTCTAGAAATGTAAAGTCCTCCTACACTACTAGATGTTGGATTTCATCCAGTTCTTTTGGTGTATGTCTGGTAGGCATTCATTTATCAACAACTAGTACACAGAGAGAGATTTTTACAGAAACTGGAATGACAAACTGTATATATTTCGATTCTGTTAGTGAACTTTAACACAGTTCTCCTGCTGGTTCAAGGCTTTTCAACCATGTAGGCAAAACTTTGAGTCGTTGCCTTCGAAATGGGATTGTTTCCATGTAGGAAGGAAGAGGATCTGGTGTGGATCCCAGAAGACAGTGGTCTCAAGAATTGAGAATATGGGGAATATAGACATCAGGGGAATTATTCATGATTCTTCTATGTGCATTTTGTTATATTATCCACTATACTATGCATCTGCCTACTTTGCTAATACTTGAGGACATTCCTAGTAGCATTTCTCCACGTGTTACTTTGTAAGTTGGTACTATAACATGGTGGACAGCTGAAAAGAAGGCAGAAAACAGCAAAATAATAGAGCAAAGTAGAAGGATCATAGCAGTGTACGCTATAAATCCTGATTTTTTTTTTAATTGTCTAGTGTTATTGGTGTTTGAGGTGATAGTAAAATTGTGAAATACTTCACTTTGTTTAGAGTGGGCATAATGCTGATGTGGGCAGTACAGAACTTCTCACTGCAAATTAAATTCTGCCTACATTCCAGCTCAGCCCAGATTGCTTATTAACAGAGATTGACAATAACATTGCAGGAAATTTGTCACAGGAATAGATTTCTATCATTCCTATGAATGACAAGTCAATTCAAGGTTGCAATCTAGGTAGAGACTTAGTCCAAATCTCCTGAGGTTAAAGACCAGGATTCTTGCATAGGCTGGTTGAGAAAAACTGAAACACTAAGATGGTCTAATATGCACCAACCACCTTTCAGCTTGAATCTACTAGAAAAACTTAATTACTATTTTATGCTATTTTAATTCAGTGCAAAACCATAATTTTGCTAGACGACAAGGAAGTTCAGCTTCTATCAGCATTCTTCTTTTGTACACCATAAGTGAAAAAAAGATTCTCTTATGCTTGCATTCAATACAAATATTAACGATTAACAGGTTTTTTTTCCTATTGTACATTTTATTGCCCTGCCTATTCTACCATTCTATCCAAGGAAATACTGTTCGGTACGGGTGGTCAGAATAGGTTTTTTTATTTGGTCTATTCTTGACATATGATGTGTGTATTAGATTCAAGTATATATTCATATTTGATATGATATCTCAAAGTTTAGAGGTGGTCAGATTCAGAATTTTTGTTTAGACTAGTTCTTCTGCACTGAGGTACAAAAAAGATTGAAAAAAATATGTTCTAGACATGAAATTAGTTTCCTTGTGGTATAGTATAGTATTTTGTATGTGATTACATGTGTCCAGCTTCATAGATAAAGGCATTGCAATATTCATACCATTAAAAACTGGTAGTTAAAACTCTGAGCTGTTTTCATTTGAACCAGAGACACCCACAATTTCACCATTTTCTTGGTGATCTGCACCTTATATTTTGGGTCTGCCCACTCTGTAGGGAGAACTTGCCCAGGCAGCCAGAGCTAAATCCAGGTTTACCAACGTGAGGTCCCAGTGCCCACTATGGTATATCTAAAGATTTGTTTGGTCATATTATCTCAGCAATGGTGTCACAGTTTACAATCCCCATTTTGTTGTCAACCCAACTAGTATCACACCTAGCGATGCCAAACCTGACTCCACTTTCCCCCATTTTCTTATACATATGAGTAATCAAACCAAGCCAAAAATAACAAAAAGAGACTCTTTTCACACTTTCTACTTAACAGTTCACCTATAATGTTTTAGGTAATGAACACCTGGCACAAACTTTAGTGGAAGCACCAATATTTAAAACATATTTTAACAACATTTGTTAAACTCAAATTTCATAATACCATGCTAATTCAGTGTAATGATATTGACATAATCTGAACAAGCATATAAAACATATCTCTTGGGAAAGTTGTAACTTGCTAGTATTGGAAAAGTCTGTAATAGTAACAAAACAGAGGATTGAAAAGGAGAAAATAATGAAAAACCTCTGTCTTTAGAAGTTTGCATGGCAAGAAAAGACATTAAGGATAGGAAAACTAAGACTATGCTATAAAATTGTCACACCACCAGGAAAAGCAATGGAGAGAGCTAATAATTTGCTATAATCAAAAAGAAAAACAAACAAAAAAGCCGTAATATAGGTGCTCTGAGTAATGGATGTCTTTCAGCTTCAAGTGGTGGATGTTATTCATGCAGATATACCACAGGAGAGGTCCAGGAACAATAAATAATGAATCATCAACACAGGATCTGTGACCTGATATATTAACTACCCAGACGGGAAGGAAAATGTACCGTTGCCTCTTGGAAACTTCATTACCCTTCTGCCTTACATAAGCCCAATTTCTTGTCCTGATTCTGCTTAGCAGCTCCCCTGACAGCAGCAAAGCTTTCTGGTCTTTATTGATGTGAGAACACTGGCCCCTTTATCTTAGATGCAATATTCAACACCAGAATATGTACAGTACAATAGGTTAACAAGACATTAGAAGATATTGAATAATATCATTGTTAACACTTCAGTTTAGACTCATCTCCAAATCTTCGGGCCATTGACCATTTCATGGCAAACATAGAATGAACTAGAAATTATTAATTCAATTCTTAGAAATTGTAACAAAACCATCTACACTAGTCTTCAGATCTTTAACATTGACCTGACTGCCACACAACTTCTGTACAGTTTTTACTGAATCTTAACTACAAAAGAAGCACAGTGTGACTAACAGCTTTGGACAACAGAAACAACATTATTTGAATGTTAGCAGCTGAGAAGCTAATCTTGTTATCTTTTTTTTTTAATGAAAGGTATTCCATTGGAAAGAGTGAAAAAGTACAGTAGGGTATAGGAGAAGCCAGATGATTTTGTTGTAATTAAAATTTAAGTGATAAAATCTGTGTAGAACAAGGCAAAATAAAAAATGAGAAAACATAAATATGGTGAAGTTAACCATTGCTAACAGTATCACCAACTAGAACAGAAAAAAAAAAAAGAAAAAAGAAGTAAACGCTGCTTTTTCCTGTAGACACTTGCCTGTAAATCGTGGGAAGAAACAACCATTTTTCTCAGAATACCATCATGATAGCAGCCTCTTGGGAAGATTGAATTCCTTTAATCTCACAACCTGGAACACTGCTGATATAACCATAGCTCCAAGTACAGGCTCTAACCTACATTTTGGACCCTGCATCAAACCACAGATGCCAGAGAAAGTTTGATTCTTATTAATTTTATTTTTATTTGCTTTCAATGAACAATCTTAAATGTTATCAGACAGCTGATTTGTACTTGATAATGCACTCATTTGAAGATATTTACTTTGTCCAGTTTAACTATTCATACTATTGCAGGATTTTTAAAGAAATTCCATTAACCAAAAGGATTCATGAAAGATATTTTAGGCCTATGATAAAAAAAATTAACTTAGATTTACAGGTAGCATCATTTGCTGCCTCCCAGTGTCATGAATAGTGCCCTTGTTGGCTTCAGGATTTAAAGGATTTAGCAGACGATTTATCACTTCACTTCAGCAGATAATCCTGCCACATATCAAAGTTACAGTGGCTGGATTTTTGCCCATACTTTACATTTCTGAGGTATAAATATAGATAGAGAGAGATAAACAAAGGACTTCACACTTCAGGACTATCTCTTCAATGCTTTGCACAACTGAAAGATATTAAAAATTGTTTAGGCATGTATAAACTTGTTGTGAATGGTTAGCATTCTTAAAATTGCATTGGAATGTATATGTGAGAATGGAAAATAAGAAATATTTTAGAAATTACTAAGTATGGAACTGCTGTATTGTACATTTTCTGATACATTTTCTTTCTTCTGTCACCTATGTTTTTCTCAATTTCAAAGCTATGGAAAAAGACCAAGGAAGTTGCAATCAGCCCCATGGGACAGCACTATTAGATTTTTGTGCTAGTGACTCCAACTCAAAACATGCAAACTTTATAATAGTTTGTTGTGGTTTAACCCCAGCCAGCAACCAGGACCACACAGCTTGCTCACTCACCCCCCTCTCCTCCTCCCAAAGGTAGGAAGAAGAGGGAGAAAAGAAGGGGAAAGGGAAATAAGAACCCTTGTGGATTGAGATAAAGACAGCTTAATAGAACAATAATGAAAAAGGAAAATAACAACAAGAGCAACAACAACAACAATAATAATAATAATAATAATAATAATAATAATAATAATAATAATAATAATAATAGTAAAATTATATACAAGACAGTATATACAAGACACAAGTCACTCTCACTACCAGGTGGACTAGTTGCCCAACCTGATGCAAGCAAAAATCACGAATTCCCTTGCCTGGCCAACCCCCATTTTTATACCTAGTATGACATCTATGGTAGAGAATATTCCATTTGCCATTCCATTTCTCTGTTTGTGCTCCTTCTCAGCTTCTTTGGGAAGCTGAAAAAAAGTCCTTTACTAGTATAAACATCCTTTCATACCAAATCTGAAACATAGCAACCACTAGAAAGAAAATTAACTCTACCTCTGCTGAAACCAGGGCACAGTTTTTCCGCTGACTTCAGAAATACACACATAACATAGATTTTGATGGAAAATTGCTTATAAAACACTTCTGTGTCACATTAGTTCAGGAAATAAACTACTGGATGTGCTGGCTCTTATTCAGCACCACTTGTGACCACAACAGAATCTGTTATTTGGTTGTGTGCATGTTCCAACCTGCAACTCAGACCTTCTGTGTTATGAAAACATTGTTTATATTTGCTTTTTCCTACTTATATGTAACGTTTGGTTACAAGTATCTCCACCTGCTCAGACTTTACAGTGCCAAAGACTTCTTCTGGATGTTGCCACTGTACAAAGTCCTAAGTATTACCTCTTACTGTGCATGCAGCCCAGGGAATTTTTCTAGCAGTCAATTAGTTAGCAGTCAGAGACAGACAAATGGCATTTTGATCTGACTTTCAATCTCAATTTTGATAACACACATAAATAGATACTGTTGAAATAAAAAGTTCTGCATATGATATTTAGATTGTAATAGTCATCACTCGTGTACTGCTTTGACCACCACTAGTCAAGAACTGGATCAATTTTAGCAATCTTCTTTCTCTGTGAAACAGCAGTATTTTTCAGCCTGGCTGTCAAAATGAGTTATATTGCTGTACCTGGGTCACAGCAATCCCTAGCACAAATACTGGCTGGGGGATGAAGGACCTGAGAGCAGCCCTGAGGAGAAGGACTTGGGCGTGTTGGTTGATGAGAAGCTCAACATGAGCCAGCAATGTGCACTAGCAGCACAGAAAACCAACCATATTCTGGGCTGCATCAAAAGAAACACAGCCGGAAGGTCAAACGGGATGATTCTGGCCCTCTCCTCTGCTCTAGTGAGGCCCCACCAGCTCTGCAGCTCCCAACATGAAAAGGATATGGAACTGCTGGAGGAAGTCCAGAGGAGGCCTACAAAGATGATCAGAGGCCTGGAGCACCTCTCTTATGAAGACAGACTGAGAGAGTTGGGTTTGTTCAGCCCAAAGCAGAGAAGGCTCCGGTGAAATCTAATAGCAGTGCTTAAAGGGAAGCTAAAGAAAAGATGGGGAGGTACTTACTATCAGGGACTGTAGTGATAGGTGGAGGGCTAACAGTCTCAAACTGAAAGAGTGTAGATTTAGATTAGATATCAGGAAGAAATTCTTTAGTGTGAGGGTGGTGAGACATTGGAATAGGTTTCCCAGAGAAACTGGAAGTGGAAGTGTTCAAGACCAGGCTGGATGGGACTTTGAGTAATCTGGTCTAGTGGAAAGTGTGTCTGCCCATGGCAGGGGAGTTGGACTAGATGGCTTTAGATCCCTTTAAGGTCCTTAAAGGTCCTTAAAGGACTTTAAAGGTTCCTTCCAAATCAAACTACTCTATGATTCTATGATATGTAGTGAGCATATATTTCATTTTTACAAAATTACATTTATGGTATTTCTTGCAGTTGACAGAGGTTTTACTCTTGATTAAATGTTCTTTCAACAAAACCGATGAAAGTTTGGTGGGGTGAACAGTCACATAATTTCATAACTCTTCTTCATCTAAAGTTGTTTTTAAAAGACATTGTTTTGAGAAGCCAATACAGATTTGTTTGTGGGGGGGTGTTTGTTTTTTTTTTTTTTTTGTAAACTACCTTTTGTTTTATAAGATTATGATGAGAAAACTGCAACTCATATTTATTTCTGGTTTTTTGGTTCCATTTGTACATATAATAAGTATAAGCAGTTATGGCACTTACTGCGGCCATCTCCTCAGTAAGCATAATGTTGCTGCATTTTTAGTAGTTTAATTTCAGGCAACAGACTGTAAACAGAGTGAAGGCTTTCATGCATTACACACTTCACTCTTTTCTGTTCCAAAATGGGAGAAGGTCTTGACTAACAACTTACCTCATGCTGTCCCAAAAGGAATATATAACAAAAAAGGACAATGGATCAGAACTCAAAAAATTTCCTCTGCTTATTATGGATTAACCCATCTAGGAGGGTTTGTCTGAAGGATGACCAGAGTATTTGCTCTGGTCTGACCAGTAGCTGTAACACTGAGCTTAAACAGAGGAAAAACAGTTGCCCTCAAAGTCAGCATGTTTTCTTGCTGGAAGCTGCAGTGGGAAAAAGAATAGAAAATGAGAAGAGTATTTGATAACAATGGAAGCCTACACCTTTGCAGTCTGCTAACCTCCTCTTGACTCCAAAGGCAAAGGCTGCTTTCCCACAAGAAAGAACTTCAATAAACTGCTACTCATCAGGGTAGAAAGGTTGTGTCTGAGAACTAGAGTTGGCATTCACAATTATTTTAAGAAGAAACCAGCAATGTGTATTTTTTGCGGTTTCCAGTGCTGCTAAGAATAAACCTGTACAAAAGATTTATTACTTTTATAAAGAAAGTCAATTGAGCATGACAGTAATATATCGTTCCAAGAAAGTTTAACTCGGCTAAACTGAGACTCAGTGGGAAATTTAAAGAGAAGCAATTCCTGTTATCAGTTTTAATGAATGCTATTAAGTGATAACCAAAAAGAAAGGGGAAAAAAGATTAGTGATTGCTCAGAAAACATCCTTCCCACTCCTCTAAATTATCGTGACACCACAATCTTTAGCTGTGAAGTTAATTTCCTCAATAATTACATTCTGCTCAGAAGTGCAAGAATCAGAAACACCCGCTTGGTATGCCTTCCCCAAGGAATGACAAAAATCAGATTTTCTGCACCACAGTGGAATTGCAGGGAATGGAAGAAATCTGTTGTTGCCCCTTTTTCAGGCCTTATAATGTTTATCCATGCCATCCAGACCCCATACACAGAGTGTGCCTCTTTACTATAATATGCTTGACAAAACTGTTATCAGAAGCTGGCATCCAGTCAGCTGATATCATTGACATCCAGTCAACTCAAAGGGTCATCCTGGAAAGACTCAGATGACCTTCTAAATCTTCCTGAATACAAGTTCTTTTTGGCCTTTACAGAACTGAAAGGGGATATAATTATGTTCTTCTGCTTTTACTATTCGAATTTCTGCTTGTCTGGATGCACAGAATATGGATTATAACATCAAATTAATTCTTGTGTAATTTACCGCCATAAGCACACACTCTGAACCTACATGAGTACTGTCTTTATGAAAGAAAAAAAAAGTCAGCAGTAAATTGGGGCAAAAGAAGATTCCTTTTGCCATACCACACAACAAGAGTCAAGGGTACAAAACTGTGGCTCTGCAGCACAGTTCCCCCTTGCTCCTTCTTGCGAGTGCTACCATGAGAACAAGAGTCAGAGGAAGACAAGCTGTTTCATATTGTTAACATGCAGAGATGACATCTAAGAAACTATAAAGTATCTCCTCATCTATGAGAAATGAATTAGCTCAGTGAAAATTACAGCCCCAGGCCAGTGGGGTTAATATGTCTATGAATAAAAGACAGCAACCTTACTGACTTCTAGGAAGGCAAAAACTACAGCAGTGTCATTTATACCACATTTGAGTGATTAACAGTATCATCTGAGAGTATTCACATTCTGTCCAAGATAAACAAACAGTTTGGGATTCAATCACACTATCAATATGTCTGGAATCATGTGGCATCTGATCCGAAAGTCATGTGGCCTCATCATTGTCTGCAATGCTCTCCACAGAGTTTACTGTACTGGATCAAAAGAAACATCTGTGGACTGGAGCTGTCAGAAATGTAAAAAAATACAGGTGTCTATAAAACAAACAAACAGACAAAGTATTCAGAAGTCTATATGGTTACATTATAGGATAATAGCTCTCACAGGGTTTTTTTGATGGATATTTACAATTTCCATTTGGGGAAAATCAAGTTCTCATCATTGACCACTATTTTCGTGTGACTATTATTTGGGCAGATATATTAGAAAAAATGAGATTTTTAGTAGAAATGCCATTATTTCCTTAAGGCTGAGTTCTACAAAATCCCAGTAATAAACAAACAAAGCCTTGCTAATTTCTTAGGAAGCCCACTTTTATGCAAAGAAAGCCTCAAAGTCCTCTAGACAAAGAATTAATATCTTGTTTCCTGTGGCTTATAGTAAAAGCACTTGAAGATTAATAGAAATTATGGAAATCCTCAAAATATTGCTTGAAAGTGCCAGCCTGTCTTCTCTTATGCTCTGGTACTGGGTTAAAGTCCTGTAATCCAACATTAACACCAACAGAGAAGTTGACTTTTAAGCTGACTGTCCAAAGGCTCCCCAGTGGCTCCAGCAATGCAGTGGTCCTAAGGCAAGACTCCAGCTTTAGGGTTACTAATTTACTAAGTTTCTAGTTACTCAGAAATCAAATAGCATAGATGAGAAAGCAGGGGCCACATCTCATCTTGACGCTTCCAGTGTCAAGAGGTATTTTCATAGGATCACAGAATGGTTAGAGTTGGAAGGGACTTTAAAAATCAAGTTCCAACGCCTGCCCTGGGCAGGGACACCTCCCACTAGAGCAGGTTGCTCAAAGCCCCATCCAGCCTGGCCTTAAATGCTTCCAGGGATGGGGCATCCACAACTTCCCTGGGCAACCTGTTCCAGTGGCTTACCACCATCATAGTGAAAAATTTCTTATTAATATCTAATCTAAATCTACCGTCTTCCAGTTTGAGAGTATGTTCCTGTATGAACTTTTTCTTTTACTCTTCCTACTTCACTGTTGATTTTCTTCTCTTGATAACACACTTCTTCTCCTCCCCTTCTCACACCACCATCTTCAGTGTCACTGCTTGCACAAAGGCACTCTGCTCTATCAACCACATCAGGTGGGGCATAAATCGTGCATAAATACCTGCTGTCATGTAATCCCTCTTGCAACTTCTGCCATCTTTGTTATCACAACCATTCCTGGAGATACTCCAATCCTGCCTCAAGAATGAATTTAAATTGCCATCATTGAATTTCCTATTCCTTGACATTTTTCTTCAAAGTTGTTGCAGGGAACTTTAAGCTCCCATTTTAGAGCATTTTATTAATTGTTTTCCTCTTGTTTCTGCTATGCCTGGTCTCGTCAGCCAAGGAAAATCTTTTCCACTCCCCATGTTAAGTGGTGTGATCCTGGAGCTGCCCTCAGTGTCCTCACATGTCCTGCAGGCAGCAAAGGTTCCTGAAATATGTGGAGTTTCATCCTTGCAGCCTCTCCTGATGCAGATCCTGCTGTTATTGTTTACTGCCATACTATTGTCATAGTCAAGACACCTGATACAGTACTGGAGCTAGGATGATCCTAGCCCTGGGTTTAGAAAGTTAGAAACACAAAGCAAAACATTACTTTGTGGGGTGGGGGGGCATTGCGGTTATTCTGCCAGGTCTTGGACTGGCTGATGTGTGGGCATTCATAGCACTATTTTGTTCTACTGAGTTAACAACACTGAAGGCATGTTTTCCCCCTCTCTCTATGAACAATCCCATAACATTCTTTGCTGGTGTATCCAGGGATGCTCTGGAACTTGCTATGAAAGCTGAAGAGCAAGTCCAGGCATTTCTCGTTTATATAGACAACAAACCTATGAATCAAGTAAAATCTGCAGATTTATTAACCCCCACTCTTCAGAAATGGACTATTTCAAAGATAGCAGGAAGCACTGCTCTTAAATTTAAGTTGCCTTTCAGGGAACGCAGCTGCATCTATCAGAGCAGTGAATGGAAAACCATATTCCACATCTGATATGGATGTTTTGATATCTTGAAATACCCAAATGACTTTAAAAGCTCCAGTGATGTTCCAGAAATTTATCCATAATGCTACCCATAATATTTTAGCATTAGATTGATGTATAGTGACATGATAGAATAATCACCCCTTCTATTGGAAAACTATAGTAATCTTTACATTTTCCTTTGCCCTGGGACATCTTTGTCAAGGAAATCAGTCTATGTAATCCAAACAAAGAGACAGTCATGGTATTTCTGCATAATGTCTTCCAAGAGACCACAGATGTTCCTCTCATGATCATTGTTTTCATACTGGGAGCTTGGCTGCTATTTCAACTGATTAAAAAATGCATGTTTTCTGGTTGGCATTATGTAACAAGTTCATCAAAGGCATTTCAATTGAGTGGCCCCTCTAGCTGTACTCTCCAAAATGGAGATTAAATGTTCCAGGGAAGTCCATTTTGCTTTGGAGCAGCCGAAGCAGATGATCACCTCATCCCTACATGGCACACACTGAAACCCAGCAGAGCTCCTCTTTGCGGGGGCAGATGCCTCTAACTCTGTAGTTAAGGCTGTGCTATCAAAGCAATAGGCGGCATGGTCCTTGTTCTCCTCAGTGTTTAGATTTCTGTTACTTACTTATCAGCCAAGTAATCAAAACAGCAAGGCAGACACCCAGTAAAGAGCAAATTGAAGTTACGCTGTTCTGAGACCTCCCAGTTACAGCAGTGAAAAAATGTGCAATTTATAGAGGTCATTCTGCTGGAATCAATCTAGTAAGATAGTTCCAGTAAAAATCCTAGAACAGATCTGCCCTACCTTGACAGACAAACCAGCTACCTTGGATTTGAATTAAGACTTGAAGTCTACTCTGCCATAAAAATGTGAGGCTTCATCCTGGAGGCACAAATCAGGTTGGAAAAACTGGAACATGGACGATTTCTGGTGGCCAGCCATATGAACCTGAGAACTGAGTATCTATCTACTCATGTAGTACTTAAGATCACACCAATCCATAGAAGCCCATAGCACTTTGTTCCTTACAGACGTCAGTGACCCTGCCTTCAGAAACCATCTCTGAGCTGCCTTGCTTGCAAGACTGTATCTGGTGACCATTATCCTCTGAGATGGATGCTCCATGCAAGGATCACTCACTGCCTACTGCCCTTCAGAGCATCTGGTTCTCTGGTTCTGTCAGTCAGAATAATTTCAGGCCGAGGCCCACACTCGTTTCTTACACCTGGTGGTAAATCCTTAGTCTTCTAAATGTCATTTTCATTAGAGGGATTGTCAAATCTGTCTGCATCTCTCTGTCAGTTAGTCCCCTGCTATGGAAATTAGTTTTAGGTAACACCACTGTCTTCTCAAACGTCATCAACATGAAAAACCTAACCCTTGACCACACTTGCTCGGGATGATGCCCTCCAAGCCTTCACTTTCTGGGGTGCTTCTTTGTCAGCTGGGGGTTTCCTCCCTGCTTCCACTTTGCACTTACTGACTCCGTTTGAAACCCCAATGCAGCAAAGCTGATCAGCCACCATGCTAAGGAGGTTTGGCAAGAATATCTACATTGTTTCTCCTTGAAAACCCTTAATTTTTCAGCTGACAGCTAGATGTTGGAAGTCCTTAGACCACAGAATTTCTTGCACTGTTTTCTGAACCTGTTTTCAGCTAAAGGACTGATGCATGCTGTGTTTTCTTGCCCAATACTACAAGACTCCAGAAAAGTCTATCACTTTTCACTGCTTAACCCTTTTATGTTTCCTCACAACCTCCTCACTTTTCTTCCCCATTAGTCATAATCCGTGGTCGTGACGACTTCATAGCTAAACACATCTTGAACCTTAGAGGGTAATGCCACAAGCTCCCATATTTACAAACTAGGGAGGGTTATGTCATTGCCATCTGCCTGGGCCTTGAAGATATCACCCAGGATCTGTGGGACATCTGCACCCTCCTGGCCCAGCATCAGTAGTCCAGGCAGGATACCCATGTGCTTCTCAGAAGCAGATTTGGCTGTAGACTAATGGCTCATAGGTGCTGGTGACTGCTCCTGATTACTCGCTTCCCTACCTTCCTTGTTTTTTGAGTTTCCTGACATTTTTGTTACTGCAGACTGCACCCCTGCATTCCCATTGGATGCATCATTGCATCGTGCTCAAGACTCATTGATGTTTTAAACCATTATCTGATGCTCAACCCTGGGCCTTGCCTTGTCTACTCTTCCACCCTGGCTTTGGTCGCAGCCTGTTTTGATGCAAACCCTATTGTCCACTTCCAATGCTTCTGCTTTCCTCCAGTTTCAGCTGGTCCATCCTACATCCTTGGTAACATACATCAGCTACAACGTGTTTGTCTGACTTTTCATGCCATCCTGGCCAGCAGGACTAGGAAAGTGATTGTCCCCCTGGTAAGGCCCTGGTAAGGCCACACCTTGAAAATTGTGTTCTGTTTTGGGCCCCTCACGACAAAAAAGACATTGAGGTGCTGGGGCATATTCAGAGAAGTGCAATGAAGCTGGTGAGGGGTCTGGAGCACAAGTCTTATGAGGAGAGGCTGAGGGAACTGGGGTTGTTCAGTCTGGAGAAAAGGAGGCTGAGGGGAGACCTCATGGCTCTCTACAACTACCTGAAAGGAAGTTGTAGAGAGGTGGGGGTTGGTCTCCTAAGCAACAACCAATAGGACAAGATGAAATGGTCTGAAGTTGTGGCAGTGGAGGTTTAGATTGGATATTAGGAAAAAAAAAATTCTCAGAAAGGGTTGTCAAGCAATGGAACAAGCTTCCCAGGGAAGTGGTTGAGTCATCATCCCTGGGGGTATTTAAAAGACACGTAGATGTGGTGCTGAGGGACACGGTTTAGTGGTGGACTTGGCAATGCTAGGTGAGCGTTTGGGCACAATGATCTTAAAGGCATTTTCCAACCTAAATGATCCTCTGATTGTATGATTCTATGTCACCACCTTCTGAAGACATAAGCACCCTGAGAAACAGTAATGCTGCTGGCAGGTTGATTACAATCATTCTGCTGTGAGCATCACGTAAAAACAAAACACGGCGCAAGTGGAACACAAAGGAACAGCATCATGGATGCTGGAGAACTACTTTGTCTCCCATAATCCCAAAGATATTAGTTTTTACAGGGACGTTTCCTGTGGAAGTGTTTTATGGAAACACTTATTTCTTAAGACTACTGGCTGTTATTGCCACATGCAAATCTGCACAGCTTAAGAGCATCTTCATAATGTATTTGAGTTGTACCTCATTTTATTCCTCCTGCCCTATGTTCTGGTGGCACTCTTTGATACTGCTTTTGGAGAAGGAAGCGCTGTTTTATACTATATTGTTAGAAAATGGGACTCCACAGTGGATGTTGGCAAGAACTCAATTTTCAGGCTAATATTTTGGGCAGTGAGGATGGTGGGTAATTTCTGAAGAGTAGCCATAGGTCTTATTGTGGGAATTTAAAACTCTCTGCACCATGGCAAAACACTGGTATGCAGTGCAGCAGAAAACCAGCAGAGTTTGTCTGAGACTCTCAGTGATATGAAAACTACTGACACTGTTTGAATAGCCACAGGCCTGTCTGAGGGACCGAGAGGCTTCCTAGCAGCAGCAAATGAAAACACTGCAAAAGGAAATGAATGTGCTTTTTGCGTGTGCAGGAATGCACATCAAAGGCAGACTGAGGCTGGGTGATAGGCCCTTGCAAATCAAACAGGCTCTGGAGATTGCTAGTGTCAATAACATTTAAATGTCCAGGGTATCTTTCGCTCCAAATATTCTGGGAAAGTGGCTATCGTCACAGCTCTGCTGTGATAACGCCTCCCTCAGCCCTTGGGAAAACAACTCTTCCCACATCCCTGCAAACTGAACACCCTTTACACGGCACGCACCGAGTCATTTAGTGTCTCCGTGGCTCTGGCCAAGCTCCATCCCTCCCCAGCATCAGTGCTTTCCCAGGCAGGGCTCCTGGAACAGTGTGGTGACTAGGTCTCAGGAGCTGATCACCCCCGTGTACTCGGCACTGGTGAGGCCCCACCTCGAGTGCTGTGTCCATTTTTGGGCCCCCTACCACAAAAAAGACATTGAGGTGCTGGAGCGGGTCCAGAGAA
>JAOXJM010000019.1:61491320-61533011 GCA_026413425.1 Tringa solitaria
CTGGGCAACCTGTTCCAGTGTCTCGCCACCCTCACAGTAAAGAATTTCTTCCTGATATCTAATCTAAATCTCCTCTCTGCCAATTTAAAACCATTACCCCTTGTCCTGTGACTACATTGCCTGACAAAGAGTCCCTCTTCTGCTCTCCTGTAGGCTCCCTTCAGATATTAGAAGGCTGCTGTAAGGTCTCCCCGGGAAGATCTTTCTGTCTCTTGTCCCATCTATGACTTAATAAGAAAAAAACGAAGTAAGAAAATGCTGAATTTGCTATAAACACAGAGTTTATAATTACACTTAGAGTATTTATTTTTCATTTACGTTCTTGCCAGCCTGCATTAATATATACATAGGGTTATGCAAACTAAAAACTATCATCAGTTTTGCTTTTTATTGACTCTATGTGATAATAAACAGTAATTTAACAAAGCTTTGGAGGACAAGGACTGAAAGCAATAACAGAAAAAATATTTAGATACTCAGATTGGGTCTTTGATACATGTAACTTCAGTATATTTCCATCACAGCCTATATTTCTTTTTATAACTAGTGCTCAGTTTGATGTAACTAGCAGAGTTTAAGTGCTCTGAAAGACTGTTTGCTTTACCAGACACTTTATCACTTTGATATTTTCACCTTAATATGTTAACATCCTCTCCACTACCTTTTCCCTTAATTTTCTTCCATTCACATTCCTAACAATTTATATAATATACAGCTCATGTCTTGTCATGAGCTATTTCTGAGTATCAGTAGTCATATTACACTGCCTCCTGTTGTTCATCCTATTAAATTTGTTTCAAAAACATCAAAATTCACAAAAATGAAAATACATCTTTCTTCAAAAAAACCCACCCAACCTTTAAAAAAATATTTCTGATTTTTTAAAATAGAAAAATACACTTTTTCAAAATGTTTTTTTGACATGAATTGATCTAGCTTGACAAGTAGCATGTGTACTTTGGTAGAAAATGGAGCAGAATAAGTTCCAGGCTGGAACTGGCAACTGCAAGCCACCAGAGAAATTTTCTTCTCGCTCTCAAAGAAGACAAGTAACCTTTGGATACAAAGTATACATAAACCCTGCAAGGGAGTTTATGTAAACAAAAGTCCAGGAATTGCACAAAACAAACAGCAAGTTCTCCTTTCTCCACTACTGACTGCAAAAAGGGACACCCCAGCATGGCCCTTTATATTGGGTCATAAGAGGACAGATATATGCCCCCCAAAAGATATTTTCCTTCTGGATTTCCAAAGATCAGTAACACAAGAAGACTGTATCTTACAGTGGCAACAAGCAGCATCAACTTTACATAGCAATGAGATCTAGTTCTTGGCAACTTGGTAGCTTAAAATTATATATATATATATATTTACATGGCTTTTACTCTTTGAAGAGTGACAAAAGATTTTTCCCAGTATTTTTCTTAGCGAGTGAAAACATGCTGTAGTATCGGAGCCAGCTCTGAATCTAGCCAAAACAGAAATTCCCTTGTTGAAACCTAATACAGAAAGGGTAGTGGTCAGCTGCAGCACTGTTTTCCAGTTGTCATGACTTACTAGGACTGTTCTGCTGCTACTCCAGAATATGCTCAATACCAACTACCTATGGCTTTACAAATCTTCTAATGCAATGCTTCACTGAAGGCTGAAGTTAGACCATGTTCAGAGAGACTGATTTCACCTTTTGCTATAAATATACCTCCTGTTTTTAATTTATACTCCAGTCAAGGGAATGCTCCCCTATACTGGTGAGCTTTCTGAAAAAAAATTTACCTCTATCCTTATGTACATGCTCTTATCCTGCCCTACCACACAGGTCTCTTGGTCTACAAAAGCATTTGAGACATACGGACTCCTTTGATGAATAAAGGTGAGCACAGGCAAACTGAAAGGGTCTGCCTATATTTTTCTTGTTTATGATGGTCTGAGTTTGCTGGCTTATATTTCACTGAATCCCTAATTCTATTACTGCCTTATACAGGCTGGTTATGTTTGCTCATTAATGAAAGAGTATCATGACTGAGCGTGTGGCAGCCACAGTAATTAGCAAAGCATCTCCTTCCATTCTTCAAAATGTCGTCAAAACACTTGTCAGGAAACAAACTCATTTTCAGTCTCTACTGCCATTTACAGGGTTTCAGGCACTGATGATAGCTTGTCTGCTTAGTTTAAAAGAGCTCTTGATATAACAGAACCTGACACTGTTTACTTCAGCCTATTATGCCTGCTGCATTCACTGAATGCTTCAGTGGAAAAGAAAAATCGAAAGAAAGCTATTCATTGTAATGCCAGCTGCTTTTTAAAAAAAGGAAATCAATTTTTGCTTGAGCTCAGAATGTACTCAGCAGGCCCAGAGTGACCCCACTTCTGATGTCAACAACAAAAGAATCTCCTTGCATTTTCCACAACAATCACAAAACAGCTAAAGAACATTGAAAATGTAAGATTAGTTTCATTTTAGATTATGCTTAAATTGGTCTCCACTAATACAGACAGTACCTCAAAATAGAATGGCTGCTATGTCACTGGTTGTATGTAGAAACACAATGAGAAACAAGGGTGTTTTCCGAACATAATGCCTCATTAAAAATTATTTGGCAGGACCATTTTAAGCCTGAAATAATTAGTAATGTTTGTTATTTGTAGCTGGTATCATGATGACTTTCTGTACTGCCAATTTATTATTTGATGGCCAGCTTGTTTCAAATGCAGTTATTTAAGTATGACAATAATCACAATGTTTTACATATTCATGACAACCCTACATCTGTCATTCAAAACTTCTTGCTATACTGAATGTCAAATAAATGTCTTTCTCTTAATATTAATTTTCATATAAACTTGTTTGCATGATATGCATGAGACTGAATAAGCCTAATCATTGTAATAATAATAGTAATTATTATTACTCTGGTAGTTTAGCTATGCACAGATGAAAATCAGGGCTTTATTGTGCTAGGCTGTGTAGAAATCCAGGTTACAAAAGTAGTCTTTGCGCTACAGACCTGGTAATCTAGATAGTTAGATGTCATCAAAACAAACAAACCATATCAAAACCATTTCAGCTTGAGTGACTGTTGCAGAGGAACAAGAGAGGGAAAAAGCATAAACAACTAATTTTTTCTTTCATATTAAGAAAATAATGGGTATAGCACCTTATACCTTTAAAGAACTATGCAGTCTTTCCAGTAATTCAATCTGGTGTATTAGGCACAGAGTCTTCTGGTTTCCATAGAATGCACTAGTGATGATACATTTCATTTTCTAATAGGTTTTGCATTACTCCCTTTGGGTGGAATTCTCACCTTTAGAGACCTACAGAATACGTTTGTCTAAGTCACTCTATGCTCACTTATGGTCAGTTGAAAGAAACAGATTAGATACATTGCACCCTAAAAGCAGTTATTTTAGACGTCTACTTTATGTTAAGCTGAATAGCACCCTAGAAGGACCTATTTTTCTACATTAAATATAAAGTTGGCTGGAAATTTAGTGCTTTGACAGAATTTAGGTTAGTTTTATCTGGTTCAGTTCTTCACTTAAATGAAGATATAAATCACTTTTGCTAAATATATGTAATTGTTGGAATTACCCCGAATATTTTTGTCAATGCAATTTTTTTTTTCTAATGAAAAAGAGATTTTTAGCTGCAGAAAGGTAAGTTTTTGAACTTTAGGTTAAAAAGTTTAATAGCATTTCAATTTCACGTTCAGAGTTGGTGAAAAGATAACTTAAATATTCAGGCTTTCTCATCTTTCCCTGTCTCTTGCTGCCTTTGTTACGCCACTGAAAAAGCAGAGAGACAACCGAGTCAAAGGCCAAAATCCAAAGACTGAAGAATAATGCTTTGGACTTTTTTTTTTTTTTCAAAGATTGAAAAAATTACCCAGGAAAATCCAGAAACTTTGTTTAGAAGCCTCTTCTACCCTCCTTTCTCCATCAGAAATACAAAGCTTTCCTGGAGCAGCTCTAGTGACTGCAGCATATGTTGTTAATATATGTAGCCCAGAGAGTCCTGTAAGGGTTGGAGATGTCTTTCTCTGTGTGAGCCAGATTCTCTGTACTCCCTCAGAGTGGAATAAAGAGAATAGAATCAAGAGGTTTTGGCACCTCTGGAATTCAGAAAAAAAATTATTTGAAGGGTAAGCAGGAAGGAAGAAAAACTAAGAGAGTAAAAAAGAAATTGGAGAAACGGAATTATGTGTGGCAAAATGCATAGGCAAGAATCTGGGATATAAAAAAAAAAAAAAAAGAAAAAAGAAGAAGATATATGAGGGGGGCTTACAACCGAATTTCTTGATATTTGTTCATTAACTTCAGATACTTTCCTGTACAATATTTAGAGTAACAGGAAATAATTAAGAAGAGAGGCTGTTTGACACCATTTAATGAAGAAGACTTGATTCCAAACTACTGACAATATCAAAGTCCTAAGAAACTAGTAACAATATGCAAAGTCCTAAGAATGTTTTCTCACTTGGTTTGTAGTCAAGATAAACAACATCTGTGCCCAGCTGTCCTCAAAGGTCTCTTCCTATTTATGCATTATAAGTTACAACAGTTTGGCCATCTTCCACAGTTCCTCTCACAAAATGTTTCAGAAAGCTGGTTGAGGAACTGGAAAGGATTAGTTAGTGAGGAGGTCAAACATCTGCTGGGGTGTTCTGGTTGTGGCTGGACATTTTTAACTGTATTATAGCTCTCACTTTCACAGAACAAGAGTTTGTAGTGCTTTGAAATCTGTCAATCTGGTGCAAAACCACAAATTATCCCAAAACACAGGATGAACAAAGAAGGAAAGGAAAGATATTAGGGGAGAGCCACTAGTACTGTGTGAGTTAATTCAGGATATTTCCTATTCCACTCATCCATAAACCCACAAATCACTGCCATCACTTTTGATCAAACAGCTGTAAACAGAAATTACTTCCCCTAAGACTATCAGGTTCTGAGAGATCTGTTGGAGATACAGACTAATTCCTTTCTCATCTCCTAGTGAATAGTTAAGGCTGCTGTTTAGGAACTGTCTCATCAGCCTGTGCAGAGTACACTGGTACCTAACAAGGCACATACCACTGTGTAGGCTTGGCCTGTGCAGACAGCACTGATTTCCATTTAGTTATCAAGTTATTTTACAAATATTAATTTTAATTATCTCATGAATTTGGTTTCTGTGAGATTTGCTGCCTTTATGATTGCTTATTGGTTAGAAGTTCAAAGGAGCTTCTCTCAGTGTGGATATCCTTGAACATTTATGTATGGTAAAGAATACGGATAAAAGGAGGAGGATAGTAATTCTGAGTTTCTTTTTCCTTCCTACTTCAGTGGGTACCAAAATATTGACAACCAAGTAAACTCAATCAAGTTTTGCTATAACTCTCTTACCGTACAAAACTGGGAGGGCAGAAAAGAAGAGTTACATTTCAACTTTGGTACTTTTATCAGTTCTAACTTTTTGCTACTTTATACAAACATTTGAGATTTACTTTCTGCCTAGAGGTGTTAACAGCCTTGAAAAAAACAATCTAAACCACAAGATGACTTAACAAAACATTCTTTAGAATATTAATTTGAGTAACTACTTTTTGAGACACAACAAACTGTCACCTGAGGAGAGTAGTTCTACAACATAATTATATATTGCGTGAGAAACACTTCCTTTGTTTTGTTTTGAATCCGGTATTTTTCTTAAATGCCCACCATATTATAAGATCCTATTCCATATTACAAGAAACAGAAACTAAGAATTTCCTACTTACTTTCTTTATGTCACGCATAATTTAAAGAATCTCTACAATTTTCCAACCTCATGGCGCCATTTGTCCCTTTTCAGGGTGGAGATCTGTGTAATTTATTCCTCATGCAAAACAGATTTACAGGCCATTTTAACTGCAACATAAGAAAGGAAGAAAATAGACAATGAATTATCTGTGTAAGGGAACAGAGATTACCCTTAGTAAGTTTGCTAATGACACAAAATTGGGAGGAGTGGCTCACACCAGAAGGCTGTGCTGCCATTCAATGACACCTAGATAGGCTAGAGTGTTGCATAGTGAGGAATCTGATGAAGTCCAACAAGGGCAAGTTAGGGGTCTGCACCTAGGGAGGAATAACCCTGTGCACAAGTACAGGTTAGGGCCTGACCTGCTGGAAAGCAGCTCTATAGAGAGATACCTGGGAGTCCTGGTGGACAACAAATTGACCATGAGCCAGCAATGTGCCCTTGTGGCCAAGAAGGCCAATGGTCTCCTGGTGTGCATTAAAATGAGTGTGGCCAGCAGGTTGAAGGAGGTCATCCTCGCCATCTACTTTGCCCTAGTAAGGTCACATCTGGTGTACTGTGTCCAATTCTGAGCTCCCCAGTTCAAGAAAGACAAGGAACTACTGTAGAGAGTCTGGTGCAGGACTACAGAGATCAAGGAAATGGAGTCCTTCTCTTATGAGGAAAGTCTGAGAGATCTTAGACTGTTTAGCCTGGAGAAGACTGAGAGGGGATCACATCAATGCTTATAAATATGTAAGGCGTGGGTGTCAAGAGAATGGGGCCAGAGTCTTTTCAGTGGTGCCCTGTGACAAGACAAGGAGCAACAGGCACAAATTGGAACACAGGAAATTCCGTCTCAACATGAGGAAAAACTTCTTTACCTGGAGGGTGCCAGAGCTCCGGAACAGGCTGCCCAGAGAGGTTGTGGAATCTCCTTCTGTGGAGATATTCAAAACACACTGGGTGCATTCTTGTCCAACCTGATCTAAGTGAATCTGCTAGATGATCTCTAGAAGTGATTTCCGACCTCTACCATCCTGTGATTCTGTGACAATCAAGAGAAAAGGACAGATTAGAAGGAAATGAAAAAGTATTATATAAAGTAAATTATTAGCTGGTTAGCAATTATACATCTGCTTCAAGTCACAGATACTAGTTTAAGCTTCAGATCATGATGGATAGCAGTAAAACGCATTTCCATAGCACCTTCCTCCTGAAATGTTTTGTTTCCAAACAACAATAAAATAATTAATCATGATGATTACCTGATTTTTGCACACGAGAAACAAAGAATATAATGAAGGTTTTCCCAACCTTTGTTTTATGTACTTGAGTCTAGTTGTTTGTCTTTAAAGGAAAGAGATGAGCTCCTCCTCAGTGTAACTCAGAGAAGCTCAATGCAGTTCTTGCTCCATATTGTTCTCACACAGAGTCTGACTCTCAGCCAGTCATATGGGGAGCCTAAGGAGGTTACTTCTAAAATTAGATGTCCAGGAAAGCAGTTGAATATTCTCCAAATCTTTCTTGCATAAGTCTGTGAAATAAACAAACATAGTATTAATTCAACCTGAGACTAGAGCCTCAGCAGAGTTACAACACTGGCATTTATGATTATCTACAATATAGTTACTGACGCTTACAATAAAGCATTTATGTATAACTGAAGTCTGAGCATGTTCATTGGGCTTTTCTGCATGTATGGTAGGAACAAGCAATTTCTGCCCAGTTACACAATAACAAGCATCATAAAAAAAAAAAAGACCCAATGTCTCTTTCATGCATATATATCCACAGTGTGAATGCGACATACATAGTGTTCACTTTTAGTTCACTCTTAGCCTGAACACTCACAGAAATGGCAGTTGTCTTACACAAAATTGCACTTCTGCTTCCTATATGTAAATGCTTGCTCTTGAGCTACAAACAACATAGTCAGAGCACCTCAAGTCTTCACTAAATTCTAGATGCTATGGTATCTGTTTGTGTATCTGTCACCAGGATAAAAATGTCTTTTAAAGGGCAGTTTTATATACAGTAAAGAATTTTTTTGTGTTTCTGCTTCATATATCATTAATATTACACTATAGCAGGTATATTGTTAAAATTTTTGTAATTCAAATTTATGTCCATATTTACAAAACATGACATGAGTAGTGTGAGTATCAGATAAAAAGCATGACTCATTTTTTATTCTCTTTGGTTAGAGCTGCTGGGTATATAGACATGGTGTAGCCTGGAAAATAACGTACACCATCTGTGAGAAGCTCCTGTTTTTTTCAGTCAAAAGCACAGCTAAAATTATTTTTAGTTTAAGGGTCCCCATAAGTCAAGCTAGACTTATGTGTTGTGTGTGCATGTGTGTAGTGGATGGTAATTTTATCACCATCTGATTTCTTGTAACTTTATAGAGATTACAAGTGTATCCCTGATTAATTTGTGGCAGCCTTGTGCAAAGACTTGGCCCTCTTACACAGATGCCAGTGCCTTGGAGGAAAATATGTAATATAGTTCACATCATGTAGTTATGCCCATTTGGATGTTACCCATCGTAATGATAATTCAGAATTACCATTTTGAACACACAATCATACAGCAAGGAGACCTAAGGACTAACAGGACAAATAACTAGTATAAGCTTACCAGCACAGTCCTTTACTTAACTTTGAAGGACCTGTATCTTTGTTTTCATATATTTTCCCAGAACTGGAGGAAGTTCTATGAGTGCCCTTCCAAGTCCTCCATCAGCTCTACAGGTTCCACTCAATTATATTTTTCTGCATGAAAGAGAGTTTTCTGTCATTAGCTAGGAAGTCTCTGGTGAAAAAAAGAGCACATTTAGTTCTTATCACGGCTGCAAGAAATCAGTGTATTCTATATTTTTCATCTTAGGACACTAACATTTAATTATGATTAATTAAATTAACAATTTGAAACTCCTTTCTGTCTGTTCTTATTCTGTCTGGTTTTAGCATTAATAAGTTGCTGCTGGATGAAAGGGTGATAAGGAGATAAACGTCAGTGGGATAGAGGAACATTAGTCTGTTTAGAGTTGAATTTAAATTTACATCTAGAGGCTTGTATGGAAGTTTTTGTAGTTTCAAATCTTGTAGGCACACATGGAAATAATTAGGAGGCAGAAACTTAGCAGTACGCTATTATGGAGAGAAAAATATTTTAGACATTTTTTCAAGTTGTTTTCAATTTCTTTCTTCATGTGGACTCTTGTCTATGAATTGTGAGTGTGAACTAGACAGATATTTTACAGCCAATGCAGAAGAAACTGCAGAAATGATTCATTTCTTTCTTTGGCTAATTCTGAATCAGCTCAGAGTAGGGTGAGAACTCTGGAGGTGGCAGTGGTGAGGCTGAAGTCCCTGGATGGGAGAGGAAGCAAGGAGGCACAGACTCTCTTCCATTAGCAGCCAGAAATTCTTAGGTGGTCTCAAGTCATACTGCTTATTCTGGTTCCAAGGCACTTGAGTTTTCCCTGAAGAAGGGCTGTCAAAAGGATGTCAGCAATAGGGTAGGATGATACTGGGGAGAACAACAGACTTCATCTACCTGGAGTTGTGCAAAGCGTTTGATACTATCCCACACGACAGCCTGGTCTATAAACTGGAGAGACACAGATTTGATGGATGGACCACTTGGTAGATCAGGAACTGGCTGGATGACTGCGTTCAAAGGGTTGAAGTCAACAGCAAAATGTCCAAGTGAAAGGCAGTAATGAGTGGTGCTCCTCAGCGGTCAGTACTGGGACCAGTGGTGTCCAACATCTTTTTGGTGACATGGACTTTGTCACTCTTGATTGAGTGCACTCTTAGCAAGTTTGCTGATGACACCAAGCTGTGAGGCGCGGTTGACATGCTGGAGGAAAGGAATGCCATACAGAGGGACCTGGGCAGGCTTGAGAGGTGGGCCGTGCATACTTCATGAAGTTCAACTAAGCCAAGTGCAAGGTCCTGCACCTGGGTTATGGTAATCCCAGGCACAAATATAGGTTAGATGGAGAACGGATTTGGGGCAGCCCTGAGGAGAAGGACTGGGGGGTGTTGGTGGATGAGAAGCTCAACATTAGCTGGCAATGTGCGTTGGCAGACCAGAAAGCCAACTGCATCCTGGGCTGCATCAAAACAAGTGTGACCAGCAGGTTAAGGGAGGTGATTTTGCCCCTCTACTCCGCTCTCATGAAACCCCACTTAGAGTACTGCGCCCAGCTTTGGACTTCTCAGCACAAGGACATGGACTTGTTGGAACAAGTCCAGAGGAGGGCCACAAAGATGATCAGAGGGCTGGAGTACCTCTCCTATGAAGGTAGACTAAGATAGTTTGGCTTGTTCAGCCTGGAGAAGGGAAGGTGTTGAGGATACCTTACAGCAGCCTTTCAGTATCTAAAGGGGGCCTGCAGGAGAGATGAAGAGGGATTCTATGAGGAAGTGTATTGTTAGGATGAGGGTTAATGGTTTTCAACCGAAAGAAGGGAGATTTAGATTAGACATCAGGAAGAAATTCTTTAGTGTGAGGATGGTGAGGCACCAGAACAGGTTGCCCAGAGAAGTTGTGATGCCCCATCCCTGGAATTGTTCAAGGCAAGGCTGGATGGGGCTTTGAGCAACCTGTTCTAGTGGGAGGTGTCCCTGCCCAGGGCAGAGAGGTTGGAACTCAATGATCATTAAGGTCCCTTCCAACCAAAAACATTCTATGATTCTGTGATTCTATGTGACACAGAGTAACAATTTTCTCTTCAAGTATAAATGGGACCAGTTCATGCTCACTGCAATTTCAGGAACTGTAATAGTACCGATCTTTAAGATACATCAGAAGTGAATGTAGGCAAGCTGTACGACTACTGTCTTTTTGTGCAAAAGCAGGTGAATTCAGTCTCTAGACCATCCAGAATTGCCTTTTCTCAGTTACAAAATACAAAGACCAAAGAAACACTTGATCCTAGCAGAAAAAGTGCAAAGAGAAATTTTCATGGAATACTGTCTAAAAATAATAGGGGAAGGTAACTTAAATATTTAAAATGAAAGGTAAGGGGGTGAGTATTAGATGCAATAAAAAAATTAGCAAACTGAAAGAAGAAACAAAATAAGACCTTATTGTTTTAAAGATGTCTTCACCAGAGGAATTCACCTTCTCCTCCTAAAGAATTTAAACTGAATGCAAGAAGAGAGAAAATGCTGTTAGTGATGAGTCTCTTATCTTTTAACACCTAAGGGTAGCAATCATTTTGTGGAATAATACAAAGTAATGTTTATTTGGACCCAAGAACTTTCCTCTTATTCACCATAGTAAAAGTCTGAACCTTAAGAAGGTTTGCTTGGCATTGATGTGAATGTCATTTGACTGTAGAAATCTCTTCGTAATGCAGCATTAACCACCAAAATATGTGTGAACACTTGAAATAAGCAGGAAGAATTTTACATCTTCTGGCACACACTAATTCTTCTTTCGGCCAAGGATGTAATATTTTCCTTGCAGGGGCTTTTATATCCTTCTCAAACAATTCAGTCAAGCAAAGTACTCGCTGGAGAAAACAGTCTGGCTGCATTTCTTAGTACTTACTGCTTTGTTCTCCCAAATGAATTCAAAGAACATACTTGTGAGCATCATTTACATTTTTAATAAATATTATAGCAGACGTATTACTTGCTTTGCTTGATGATATCCCAGTATGACAAATATGGCAACAGTTACCCTATAACAGCATGTAAGAAAAATATCAGCAGTGATCAGCTCTGTTGTTACACTTCTTTCTTTAAGCTGATGGAAAAGATAGGTCCTGGGATGACAAACAACCTGATAAATATCTGAATGAACAAAGATGGAATAATAGCAACATTTTATTACCTTATAATACCTTAAGTTTTTAGTCTATTTCGCTACTCTTTGCATTAGGCTTTCTCTTCTTTGGCTTTGAGAACAATATTCTCACACTGAAGGGAACTTATTTCAAGTCTTACTGCAGTTAAACTCCTCCTTGGATAATTAAATTTTCAGATCCAAGATCACATCAACTTAGTCTCTAGCATAGGAGTCTCAGAGACTTGATATCCTTCTATGCTTGTAATTGGTTGCTTTCTAAAAGAAAAGCATCCATATCACAGTATTAGATCTCATAAAATTGCTTTTCACATCAAAGAATTATTTTTTGTGGCTTAAAAAACTGATAGAATTTGGTAGACCTGTAAAGCTAATAATACATACTGTGAGCTGTTACTTCTGTTTCACGACAGTGATAGTACTGCCTTCCCTAACAGCCATGATCTTTTCTCAGCGTTAACCCAGATGAAAAATTAGAAGGGAAATTAGCCTCAACCACAGTATTTTTTTAGAAGATTGACTATAAATATATTATGTAGTTAAACTTTCATGTTTACTAAAGTTTTGCTTTTGATAGTGTTTCCTGAACTAAATCTCCTTTGTTTCTCAGCTCCATTGAGGACAATCCTTATGTCTGCTTCACTTCAGCATCTGCGTTTTCTATAAAATTAGACTACATGTCTGCGTACACCCCAGTTTCACCTATAAGTGTTTTCTTTTTTTTTTTTTTTTAATCTTCTCTCCTTTTTTGCACCAAGGCAGATGGAGCCACTGTTTAATTGGCCATGAAGGCAGACAGCAAAGGGGAAAACCCAGTTTGGTTTAAGACAGTAACTGTGGACTGTACAAGTAACTCACAAAACCATGTGGAGAAAAATGGGAGAGGACTAAGTCTCCTTGGTAAATCTGTATGTGCTTATGCTAAATTTCTGTTCCTGCTGAGTTCCTACAGTGAGATTTAGGGGCATGTTCTAATATCCTTATCCTTGGCTCTGACACAGTTATCTTGTTTGATCCAGGGCAAGCAAGTTGCAGTTATTTGAAATATCATGAAAAACTCTGTTTTTTGAAGTTCTGCAACACTAAACGTTAGGGATTTAAGGCCATGTTTTTGCCATGTTCTTTAGACTAATTCATTGTCTAAATAGGTAGTAAGCTATCTTGAAATCCAGCAGTATTGAGCTCTCTACTCTTTGGCTACTTAACAATAAAAATAGATAAGTATAAACTTTTCTGCCTTCCTGTGAAACCAGGAGTATTTACAATAAATTTGTAAATATATAAAGTACTCAAATGTTACATGGAAGAACCAACAGAAAGTCAAGTTTTTATTGCAGTAACAGGGCAATAAACCGCTCTTTTTTTGGCTGACTCCAAGACTCTGTTTCATTCAAAATTTTACGTTAACATCAAGCCATGCTACCTCTCTCGAATGGTTTCTCCTGAATTCCTGAGGCATCACACTTCATACCTCTTTCATGAGGCTGCATTCCCAAAAAACATAGAGCGCTTTCCCTCCATACCTCTTTGACAGCCAGCATAAACATCTCACCATGCATTAAAAGGTGTTGAATTCTTCTTTTGCAACACTGAGTAGACTCAGCTCTCACTGAAGTTGTTTGCATATGAAAGGTTCAGTCCCCAGCAAGGTCAGGCTTTCTAATGTCCATTTGCTAGAGTGTCTGTTGTAACTTGTTTTTGTCAGAACTCTTTCAGTCCCATTTTCTTGGTTTACACAGTCCTACGTTTTCCCAAGAGACCTTTTTTTCTTTAAAATTTCAATTATACAGAAAATTGTGTGACCTACAGACCTTAACAAAAAGGTCTGGTGATAATTTCCATGTGAAATGTGTTAGGAAAAAGAAAGTGGCTGTAAAAATGGTTGGCCTTCCCCATAAACGGTTAAAAAAGAAATGTAAGGTCCTATGTGGTGATTGACAGCAGAGTTGGGAAGGTTTTGACTGATAATATTAAAGTTATAATACTCTGTCCTGCAGGAAAATTCACAGGAGTGCCAGCCTGTACCTCTGTAGTATTCAGTATCACTAAAATAAACAGCTCTGTACAGAGGTATAGGCCTTGGCATGGAAGGGTTTGAAAACAGGACAAGAATCAAAGAAGGCAAATATAAGTGTACCAGGGATGGGGGGAGTGGGGAGAAGGAAGCTAAACATGTGTATTGTGTCACTGGAGAAAAATCACCTTGTGGTTTGGCAGCTCATATTAACTTCTCCCTCCCAGACTCCCCTTGAATGTCTGCATGTGCTGTGTAAGCATTTTATTTCATTTCTTTTTAATAAAATTTCTTTTTAATAAAAACCTTGGGCTAAGGTTGACTCTGTTACATTAGTAGGAATCCAAAGTGAACTCCACCGAAGTGATCAGGTTTATTCTGGAATCACACCACAGTAAATTAGATAGGAAACTGCCCCCCTGACCCTCATCTTGTGAAAGCATTTTCTTCCATGTATGACAATTTGATGGAAAATTAGTCATCTTAGACTTTACTAAGGAAAAGGAAGTGTTATCACCACTATATGCCTGTATCTGGTTATTCTTAGAAATGTGACATTTATGAGAGGTTTTTAAAAGTCCAAAATGTTTCCAAGCATCCTTAGGAGCCATGGTCTCAGAGAAACAGCTTTACGTTCTCAATCAAGAAGAGACCATGATTCCATTCCTGTTCAAATGCACCAAGAAATTAAATAATTGTCTGGTTTTGTTCTAGGGTACGAGATCTAACAACTTACTTCAGAAACACAACCAAACTACACTTTATGAAAGGCTGTCTATGTGGTATATTTCAACGTTGATATAAATTCTTTTTTTTAGAACTCCTCCTTTCTCGGGAAAAGTAAGAAGGACCCATTTGTGTGGCCATGTACTGCATTGAATTCAGCAGTCATTCCAATAAATACTTCACACTAAAAATCCAAATTTGAAGCAGTGATATGAGACCATGATAATATGAAAATTAAGAACAATAAATAACCAATCAGACAAACCTTGCTTTTTAGTCTTTACTGCAGTGATTACAATCCTCATATACTGCTATGCTTAGGAAAAAGCCTTCATCTTTTGTCAGCTGTAACTGTAACTGTAGTAGGTTATGATAATACTCACTTGCTTGGCTACAGGTTTTTGAGCAATTATAGCTAAATACTTTTTCCACTGTATAAACAAATTGTGAAGTCTAGAAAATACTTGCTTATATTTCGCTGTCCTACTTCCTGTAAAACAGTAAAATACCACAGGGCTTTTTCTAGCATAACTGATCTAGATAAATGTTAATGAAAACTCAGTATTTTACTAAAAATAAATATCTTTTAGAGTTTTAGATATCTGCATTAGAGCATTTCAGATATCTGCAAATATTACAGCAAAAAACACTCTAAGGAGTAAATTTTACTTTTGAGGGTAAAGGGTGAACTAAGGTATCACTATTTGCCTTGTGTTTTTACCTCACACAAGCAAAGAAAAAGGTACATGCGTTGGTCATAAGTTACGTTCCCAGCTTCCCAGTACAATATGGTTAATGCATCGTGACCTCTCTTGCCCACATGTCTACTATATGAACTGAAGCTTAAATAGGGAGCAGACAATAATGACATGCTATTTATAATCATGAGACCGCTGGTCCTGGGTGGAAGTGCTCCACTTTTTACATGCTGAATGAAGAATAGTTCACAAACTGTTCATGTCTTAAAAATAAAAACTGTAAACACATATACATTGTGATATGGCAGAATATAAGGCAGACTTCTCACAAGTGTAAGAGAGTGTCTTTGCTTCTCTCTGAAATAATTGGCAATAAGTTAACAAGGAAACTGAGTAGCTTTTAAAGATGATGGAAAATAGAAATTATGTAAATTCATATATAATTAGCATCTAGGAATTTTTAACTCCACAAATATTTCAAATGACAATTTAAATTTCAGCACAGACATGACTGATACATAGAAGAACATTATAATGGTATTTCTAGTGTTTTCAAACTGAAAACCTCAGAATATTTCACAAACATGGACAGAGCTAATAATTCCATTCCGGGGTGAAAACATAATTAGTAGGCAGGGTGGCTACTACATTTGCTGATTCATAAGAAATTTTTGTGATACCCCACCAATTCAAAAGTAGAAGAGATAAAAAATAATTCCCATGATATAAAAGTGCAGAAGTTGTTTCAATACAAAGGAAATAATAATTTCAGAATTTAATTGTTGAAAATAAAAAGGAGACATGTAAGAATGTCCTAATTTCAAGCATTAGAAGGAAAAAAAAACCAAAGAACGATATATATCTCAAACTACTGCAATATTTAATCTCTTTTTCTTGTTTACAGTTGAAACTAACACTTAAAAAAGTTTCAACAAAAGCATTTTTTTTCATCACACAACCTCAAAACTATATATTCTGATCATCTGTAATTATTACAGTGACCAATTATTTGCTGGATAGTAAAATCAATGAGACAGGACTAATCCTTATTCCCCCACCTCTGTTCTTCTTCAGGTTATTATAGTTTATTTGGTTACTGCACAAAACAAACACTGATTGAAACCAACAAAACTGATTTTAACAATCTTTTCACGATCCATTCGTACTTTAAACAAAAATCAATTTAGCTGCTGCGTACGTATCTGTCTTATGTGTGCACACACAGGAGGTTGGTTGGTGTTGCTTTTTACTAATCAAAACGATTCCTTCTCTACTAAACAACTTTTATTTCTGTTTGTTCATACTGAGAGGTCATAATCCCTAGTGGCTTTAGGTATAATCTGTTGCTATGGGAATGACTGTTGTGCTACAAAGGGAGGATTATGACCTTTCACTGTATAAAAATGTTAGGTTTCCATTACTTTCTTGAATGGCACTGAAGAATTTTCATTTCAGTGTTGGGACTTATCTTTTCTAAATGGATGTAGGCTAACTATCCATGTAGGTGATAAGTGTTATCCCTAGTCATTACTGATTGTGCCAACGCTTTGATTTCCAAAAGATAATGAATAACTTAATAAAGAACTGTCAATGGATGAACTGAAGCCTTTAAACGAGCAGTGAAAGGCTTTGACTGCTTAAAAAGGATTTATTAGTACATGATAGAGGTTGAAGAATTACCATTAAATCCTGGCAAAAATAATATAAAACATAGCAAGGGAAAAACAAGAATGAGTTTTACACATTTTTTAATTAATGCAAATTTTCATGTTGCTTCATTTTCTTTCATTATATGGTTTAGGATTAAAGAAAGAAACAAGTCATCACTTGACTGCCTATTGCAAGACATCTCTGGCCTTGACTGATAATAAAAAGGAGTGAATGGTATGAAGCCTAAGGAACAAGGCTCAATCACTCCCAGCAATTACTGTGTCTTATTGATAACTTGCAGCTCTATCCTGCAAATGCCATCTCTGGAACAAAGCCTGTCACAGATCAGACTGAATCCATTAAAAAGCTTTGATTAACATGTCCCTAGGGTGTGCTGGGGAAACTTTTTACACCAAATGACAGCCTATTGCTACTGCTTCTGAATTGTCCTCCTGCAATACTCTTGTGTTTTAATCTAGTGCACAGTTTAAATTAAAAAACAGCAATGACTTTGTGTGACCTAAATACGAGCCACTTTTATTCATTGTGGGATTTATCAACTGCTTGCAGATTAAGTGTTCAGAGAAGCAACAATTAACCTTACTGTGTGTTAGCTAATATTAATTATATATCTCCTGTGCTTTTTTGTGCTAGTGTACATGTGCCCAGAGAATGGGTCATATTTAATGTGCTCTGTTTAGTGGACAAGAAGCTTTGTACTTGTCTTCCCTTGAAAACAAATTGTTTGTATTTGACAAGCATAACATCAACAATGTTGGCTTTCTTTAGCAGGAGCTGACATTGATGTGTAAATGGATTTCAGTCCTTTTAAAAGAGACACACAAAAGCTCCATCTTTCTGGGCCTCAAATTTCAAGAGGGCGAGGAATTGCCCTCTACACACCCAATCATTTTCCCATCATCCACTGGGGAAAACAGCCCTTATCTATTGTGGATATTATTTTTCTTTGTTACCCTGCAGTCCCTTGTAAGACATATGCTGAATGGTATGTGTCAGGGCCAGCAGGGAATAATACATTACGAACAAAAAAATGGATTCCTTTATACTCCATTAAAATACATATTTAGAAACACCTGCAGGTATAAGAAGCCCTTGCCAGAAGTCTGTTTGACGTGATGTGCTAGAATATAGGAAAGAGACATAAAAGAAAAACCTGATCCTGTTCACATGCAGGTCAGTGTTAAAACCACATTAAAACAATGTTAAAACAGAGCTAAATCCACAGAGAATCAAGCGTCAAAATGCCGAGCGGTTTGGCACAGCGGTCATTTGTTAGTAGCAATTCAGATATCCCATGTCCTGAATCTTTAATGAGGGCTAGTGCTCTTAAGCAGTACCTGGACTCCAGCTCTCCACAACACTTTTCTGTACCAGAGAGGACCCACTGGGCAAGACTGGGAAAGTGGCTGGGACCAAGGGCAGAGAGGGATATCACATCCCTTGCCCTTCTCCCAGGCACAGCTTCTGTCTGAGGGTGATGAGGGGAAGCGAGAGAGGCATGCAGCTTTATGGCACATGCTGTGACACACAAAACTCTCCCTGAGACTGAGGGAAGTAAGGAGACAGAGATGGGCATTGCTTTAGCTGTTTTGAATATCTTCCTTTAGCTTCAGAACTGCACTGAAAAATGATATGGGGTGTAGAGTAGCTCTGCTTCCCAGTAAGGTGCTGATGACCATACTGGGATCATGGCAGAGAGGAGCTAGCTAGCTTCTGTACCTTTAAAAACACTATAGAGCAATAATCCTCTATGCAGCAGAATTTAAATCTGAAGACAATGGTGGAGAAGTAAACACACTCTCTGTCAGCAATCCTTCAGGTAGTGCTGGGCTCTTAGCACTATTTCATGGGAGCAGCACCTTCTAGGTTCTCATTGCTTGTAACAGCAGTTTTCCACATTCCAAATGGGATTAATTTTCCTAGAATTAGGACAGTCAGCACAAGAATTTAGCCACCTGCTGCTAGATTTCCTTTTAATCTCTCCATGTTTATGGCTATGCATTTCTAAAGGATGTTCATGCAGATGTTGACTTGAAGTGTGCTTTACAATGTACAGGATTTGACACCATAAATTTAACAAAAGGCAGAGCAGCAACCTAGATGTTTAGCTGCTGAGAACAAGTTTGAATAAATATGCAGGGCTCTCAGAAAATAGGTGCTATTGCTGTCATCAACTTGTGCTATTCATATAAAATTATAAGGTCATATATTTTAACACCCCGACAATGTTATTTGTTGACTTTGTAGATTGACCACCTATGTCTGCTTGACAACAATTGACAAAAGCCTTTCTATACAGGGTAATTGTGGCTACAAATGTGCTTTCAGTGCCTCTATTACCTTCCCTTCAGCAGGTGTAGCACTTTATTGCTTGATACTACTCTCCCTTTTAGAAGTCTGGCTCCAAGCCTCCTTTGTTTCAACCCAGATGCCAGCCTCTATTTAACTATTCATTAAAAAAAAGAAAGAGCACACACCCCCACCCCCCACTCCCAACCATCTGGAGTAGAACTGATAGGGGAGGGGACTAATTTCTGTACCTTTTTTAACTGTCTTAAAGGTGAAAGGATTTGTCAAATCCATTAATGACCTATCTTAGATCTAATAGACACTTCACATTCGAAAAGCGTTGTTCAGAAGCTGGTTCAAACAAAGGCAACAGAAGCAAAGAAGACCATGCACAAGGGGCAAAATGGTTTGGGAAATATAAATCTAGCCAATTATAATTCGAACAAAAACAAGTGAGAAACCATACTCTGCTGAGGCACTATTGGCCAAGCATCTGGGCTTTGCATTCATGCATAATTAAGCTTTAGACAGCTGCAGCCTTCTCCAGTGTGACAGGGCACAGGATATCACAATACAAAGTAAGATGCATATCAGTGCCTAAAAGAAAGTTGGTTTTATATTCAGATGCAGCACAAAAAAAAAAAACAACAACCCATCACCAAAGGAACAACAATAACAACCACCTAGCAAAACTGAAATACTATTCAAGATGTCAGTAAAACGTGAGCTGGGTTTCACAGCTCCTGCCCTCACTATGCTATATATATTTTTGTTTCAAGTTTCCACAATTAACTAAATCAAAGCAAGCAAGAAACACTAAACAAGTTTCAGGACACAGTTTTTTCAATTAAAGTGACATTTTAAATGTCCCCACCTATCTGCTAGAGTATTGTGACATGCAGATGGTAGCTTCCAAGGAGATTAAATATGCAAGAAAGATAAAGTCTCTCAATGGGATTTTTAACAAGTGCTTTAAACCAAACACTGTCTTGCTTGCAGAAGCTGGTCCCTTTCTCCATTGCAAATCACGTTTGGTGTAAAGACTGAGAAGGCGGCATATTGTAATGCAGACCTGGCAGACCTCTCTTAATAGTTGCCCCAGCTGTGATGATCTCAGAAAATACTGTCATCTGTACAGAATTTGGCTATCTTTTAACTTATATTTGCCTTTGAGGCTGCTTCAGTTCAGAAAGACTGCAATGCTGTGTCCTGACAACTGTGTTAAGCCTCTGAAAAATATTGTCTTCTTTCTAAGCTGAGTGTAAATCTTGGTTATTATGGGACAGAGAATAGGTTGCTTACTGGAAAAAAAAGGAAATACATTTTACAGGCTTGGTATTTTTGTAAAGATATCATTTGTCTATTTGACACGGGATCAAAGTTTCTTCTTGGAAAATTTTAATATGATTAATCACACATGGATGGGAAATGTAAAGTCACAATAGCCTGGGGACAGGACAAGTACAAGTCAGTTAGCGTTCAGTTCACTGTTCTGAATGAAACAATGTAAAGGCAAAACAAAGATGTAAAGATCTACATTTCTATAGAAGGCAACATGAACAGTTTTTGTTAGCTGTGCAAGGAAGTCTAAATAAAGGCTCCACTAGTGAATGAAAACAAAGTGAAACAACACAGGAGGAAGTGAGAAATACATAGCCTTTACCTATACGATGGCAAACTACTAGCATGGATGCCGAATTTGATAACTACAGAGATATAGGTTGCCATCAATGACAATAGGTTTGAATATTTTAATAATCTTAGTAACAGAAACACAAAAAGATTTCACTTTCTCTGTCTTAGATACATGTTTCTTTTTTTGCAGTGTAGGTTTTAGCAGAGCCATGAAGCTGTGACTTCACTTATTTTTGCCTGATACACTATTAATTGCATATTTATCACAAAATATTATAATTACATGTTCTTTGTTTTCATATTCAGCCTTCTTTTTTCCTTATCCTCACAGATGATGATCGTAATAAGAGGCAAGCAATTAAAGGATAACCAAGACAGCAACAGCGGCCCAGGGTGAAGTTAAGGTTAATTGCATTTGTACATATGATAATTATTTTACCAGTTCTGCCTGTGCTGGTCAGTCACAATTCCTCTTTGTTTCATCTTTGTTGTTTTTGTGCATGATTTTCCAAAGTGCTCACTTTCCAGCTGAGTTTAAGTGAAGCACAACACTTTGGAATATAATGCACTTTTGGGTTCTTGAATACTTGACGGTCTTGAGTCCTGGTTTTATGTAGAGCAAACAGACCACAATCTCCAAACCAACCTTCTGCAGAGTTCTGGAATTAGAACATTTTTTGCATTAGGAGTTTTAATGCAGCATGACTAAACTATTTGAATACTTGGACTAATTTATTGGGTGTTAAAATTATGTTCACAGTGGTTTGTGTGTGTACGTGTGTGATGGTTAAGGTGAGAACTGACAAAGCTACTACAGGTATGTAGAAGGAATCTTAAAACACAGTTATCAATCATATTATTTTCCACCATGAGGGAAATACTGCTCACTTTTGATCTCAGCTATACTGACGTAAATCTTTAGTAATTTTGCAGAAGTTATCTAGAGTAACTACTAAAATGAATGAGAATATTCCGGATGCACATACTTGCACCTGACATGACAGCTCTACTCAACTTTTTCAAGTTGTCTAGCAAGACCCCCAGGGCCTTTTTGGCAATGCTGTTGGGTGGCAAACAAGCAGTGCATGGGATCGTTCTACCTCAGCTTTTTTTTTGTCCCAGTGGTACCCTGTAAGATTCATGCTGGCCCATTTTTCCTGCCCACCCAGCTCCCTTAAGTGGCAGGCCTGTCTTCCAGTGTATCAGCTGCTCACCCTGCCCCAACTTGGTGTCCTTCAAATTTTCTGAGGGTCCATTTCATTCCACTGACTGGGTTGTTGATAAAGTTGTTGAAAACTTTCCATAACACTTTTAACCCCAAACTGTGTCACACATACATGGCTGCTAGTTTGTCTTCAAATGGTTGACCACTATCCGGTGTGCCCAAATATCTGACCAGGTTTTTTTTTTCTCATCTTCATTTTCCAGTTACCCTCACATTTTTCCTGTTCGCTATTTGCCTGGAGATTGAAGTGAGGCTGATGGCTTCATGCTTCCAGGTCTTCCTTCTTTCCTTTTTTGAAGAAATGCCAAACATTTGTCTTCTTCCAGTGATTGAAGACATCTCCCAATCTCCATGACGTTTCAAAAATGACAATCTCACAATGGCCTCATGCAGCCCTTCCAGCATCCTTAAACGTATCCCATCTGGGCTGTGGATCTGGTTATGTTCAAATTACTGAAGAAGCCCTAATACATTTCTCCTCTCACTCAAAAGTTTGCTACCATGTGCTGAGACTTGGGAGGCCTGGGAGCAGTCATTGTGAGTAAGACTGGGGCAGAGAATGCATTTCTTCAATACAAAAAAAAAGCTGTTCCTTTACACTTTTTTTCAATATGAAATGGTGACCCTTCTATAAGCCAAGTAAAATGCAGATAAACAAGTTTTCTTGTTATTTCTACTAATTATCTAAATTAACCAAAGTGAAGATTCAGGAAATATAAGCAAGTCCATATTATAGTCATATTTAAATGAAGATATTAGTAAATATCTTTTCTGTGGGAATTGGGTCCTACTTTGGCAAGATAGTTAAGGGAGATGCACAACTTTATAGGATTGCTCATGTGTTAGCTTTACTCATGTGCTAAAATATACGCATGTGGCTGAGCTGAATAGACCCACACAGCTGTATTGTTTCAAATCTATGGTAATTAAAAAGAAGATAAATTACACAGATCAATAGTTCCCATCTAAACTGCAGGCGTGGTGTTCACTTGATCATTATTTAGTTCATTGCCTGCACAGGCAGCAAAGCACAAACATGCAGGGTACTACACTTGTGCAGCCACCATACCACTGTATTTCTTCCAGACATTTCCTGCCTCTTTCTCTATTGGACAGATCTAACCAAATGCTATGCCTGAGATGATGGACTAGATGATCTCCAGAGGTCTCTTCCTACCCCACATCCTTCTGTGATTCTGTGAAACCTACTGAAGCAGGGCAGACTGCTAGTCCGAAGTGGCCACAATTATCTTGCGCATGTTACTATGCAAGATCTACAGGAAACTAGACCCTTAACAGGATTACCTCCAGACACACAGCTCAGTCAAGAACTATTCACCTCAGGTTATGATTAAATCGTCTAGAGAATGAATTTATGAAATGGTAATCCCTGCGCTCCTACTGACAGTCTCTTTTTGTTGTCTCAGTATTTTCAGCTACGCGGCATTTACCTCGTTAAAAAAATAACATTTAAAAAACCTCTCTTTCACTTCCATATTTATTTCCTGTTTTGTTATCGGCTCACAAGTACTCAAAATTAAGTGTGTAAATTGGAGATTTCCCATTCTAAATGTGGCAGACCTTTCTATTTTTCTCTTAAACAAAGTAGTTTTAGTCATGACATGTGATCAAGAAATGTTACTGTTGGGTGTCAAGTAACGTCTTTGAAGACGATGGACAAATAGCAACAATCTTTTACTTAAGATAGTTAAATAAAATTCATTTTCTGTAGTAAGGTAGCTGAGACACATCAGTATTTGGAACAAAAACCAGAATCACACAGTTCAAGGGGTTTCCCCAGATACTAATAAGGTAATTAACTGAGGACAGCCCCATGTGATGGAGCTTTACTTGTCTGCTGGTCTTGGAGACAAGTAGAAAGACGAGGAAATCTTAAACAGTGACAGAGACATGCTCCTGAAAGCAAAAGCCCAGAAGGAGATACCTTTTGGACAGGATGCTGACTGAATGAGGCCATATCCTGTTATTAAATTCCTCACACGTTAAAGGAAACAAGACTAGATATTGTATGTAAATAGAAAAGATTACAAAGGAGATATTTAACTCCCCTCTCAAGTTCTCCTCATATAGAAACAGCATTCCAAGACTGCAAAATGCCACAAATATAGTGAAAGAAAAAAATCTCTTGTGAGCCTTTTCCTGTTTTCTTTCACTCGTAGAGGAGAAAAGAGACTTCCTTTGCTGGCTATAAACATTTAAACATTCCAACATAGATTAACCTTTATGGGTTTTTCTACGCATGAGAGAGAGATTGTTTATATATATTACATGGTGAATAATTCATAACAAATATTACTTGATATAATTATTTAATACTATTATTTTTCTATTATTCAGGAAGTCCCTTGGCTGAAATTTGTTGGAGAATGGGAAAATAATTTAGGAATGCAGTGGATGCTTTTCTTATACTCTTCTTTACACATTTTCTGTTGAAGGCAGTATACTGATGGAGACAGCTACAAAAGGGCAGTTTCACATGCATTCTGTTGTATGCAGGCTCCCATGTAAAGACACAACTTTTGTTCTTCCTTGTTTTCTTTAGATAAAATTCATTGATTTAGAATCAACATTATTTGTCTGTTTTGGGGGTTGAAATAAGCAAACTGCTCATGACCACCCAAGCACACTGATTAAATTAAGGGCTTTTAGAACTGTTTTCTAAGGTTTGTCTTGTATTTTTTCTTATACATAGAGATTAGCCTTCTTGCAGTTGTGATGTCCACCCCATTCATCTTTTTTTCACTTCGACTTATTCTTTTTGTACTTCCTGGAGAGGTTCTGTGTGGAGACTGTTACCAATGAGGGCTACTGCCTGTTTCTTTTATAGAAGCTTCTGAGTTGCTCTGTGGCCAGAACACAAAATCTCTGTGGGATTGTGAGGGATTCCTTCAAAGGTTGTTTTCTGTAGATGCAGAATGAGCAAATTTTTCTCTTTATCAGATATGGATCTTTTCACAGCATCCGTAGGCATTTCTAGCTCCTATAAAAGGGATAAAAAAGGGACACTAGCAAGACACCTTCTATTTTGGATTTATTTTTCCTAAACACAGAACATGTATGCTCAGTAGAAATCATTAATGTGATGGTAAAAAGTTAATTGCCACAGTGTTAACTGCAAATGACTGCCCAGTGTTGCACACTGCAGAAGACATTCAGCATCATGTCAAATAACTATCTGAATTCAACTGGGAAGAAGTGCTCCGTGTAATGGACTGTTTCTATTTGTGCACAGATGATGCTTATTTGGGCCATATATCCCCTGTATTGTACATGTAATAAAATTATTTGGTCTATTAAATGGAGATGAGAGTTAGTGTGCAGTTGCAGTTACAGTTACTCTTGAACACTTTTTCCATTTTTTTACTTCATAGACTTCTTTGCCAATAAAATAGCAGCAGATTATAAGGGATTTAATCTTCCCATACTAAAGCAAATACTCTGTTGTGAACCAAAATAAATTCTTCCTTTAAGGCATTTAACATTTGTAAGAACTAAGGAAAAAAAAAAGCAGCCAAGGTGGAAAACTACATTATTTCTAGAAGCAGTTCAAATTAGTTTTTACACAGTGTATCGTTTTTATTTGCTGCCATGTTGCAGAAAATGAATGAAAAATATTAAAACTACTGTTAATTGAAAAAAATTGGAGTAGGAACCAGCTTGAACTTATGCAATATCTCAGCAAGTTAAACTGTTACAACCACTAAGTTCATTAGAAGAGATTAAAGACTGAATATAAAAAACAGGGTAAAGATGTGATTTTTATATGTTTGATCACATTGCAGCTTTTAATAACTTCATGACTTTATCATGGAACCCTGTGTTTTCTACCCTGTTACCTTCTTTTCCAGAAGATAATGTAAATGTTTTTGGAACCATTTCCATTTTCTAGATTACAGCATCATCTTGTGTGGGTTAATTTGATATGCTGTGCTGAACAATGGCAGTCTGGGATGATACATAAAGATACAATAAAGATAACGTGATTCCTTCTTTCTGCAGAAGTCTAGCTTTAAGAAACATGTTCCTATCCTCTGCTGAGCTCTATTTTTTATATCAGTAATTGTAACCTTCGAGTTAGGCCAAAACTTTTCACCGTATGTTGTAGATTAAAACAAACGTATAGGCATTTCCTCTTGTAATACTCATTTCCACTTTAAAAAAAAAAACTTAAAAAACTATTATGATCAGGAGTTTATATTCTAAGAGGGGCCTTTTGGAAAATAGATTATGATTGTAAAGACACTGCCTTACTCTAAGGATGAAAAAACTGGAAATGACTATGCAAGTTTTTGGTCAACCCTGTGTCATAGGAGGTATATCACTGTAACAAAACTCCACAAGAATATAGCTTGTTGGAAACTAGTGTCCTTAATTAATACAATCTTGAGGTAATACTAAAAAGAAAAGGCCAAATTATTACTGACAGAAAAGCAGGACTCCTGTTGCTATTGAAGGGACTTTTACATGCATATTTGAGTGTCACTTTTAGCCAACAGTCATAGTCCTGTTAACCCTATTGGTGAAGTTTGGGAGGGCTCCCACAAAATCCTTTAGTCATTACTGCAATTAGACTTGTAAGACTGATTGGCACTTCAGTTAACAACAGTGGTGAAAGGGCCTTTGCCGTCAAATGAACTGAAAATTAGTGACTCATAAGGATTAAGTTCTATATCCCCTCTTTTGCCTCATGACAATATTAAATCAGAGGGTATGACAAGTAGTTACAGGCTGAGCTAGATCAAATAGACACTAGAGCTCTATTTACCATTCCTGGTCTCAGAATGGTGAAGTCAAACCAGAATATTGGTCCTTATATTTTAAAAAGTATGATCTTAAACTTCCCGTCCACAGAAAACAAGAATATAAAGAGTGAGTACCAGCTACTTATGGCACACCCATTTGATTGCCTACATATTTTGCTTAGTGGTCGTGTGGATGCTTTAAAATACTTACGCTGCTGTTACACAGCAAACTTAGGTCTCAGAAAGTAAAAGATTTTTCTAACTTATCAGTGACCTTAATAAAGATTCTATTTCAGAGCCTGACATATTTCAGTCACAATTTCTGTAGTTACTCCATGCTGGCCTCAGACTTGTTTTATATTTTTGAGCATGCTGTCTCTTTCATTAACCCGATCTGTATAGCTAATGCTAGCAACAATTTTATACCTAGGTGGCAAGTGTAGTGCTTTACTGAGTTTCGCATTAACTGTAACTTTTGCCAAGGGTGAGAAAACGGTCGATTATATTCCAACAATTCTCCTAACTCCCTCAAACAATTAATGCTGAAGGCTCTTTGTCTCATTTACATCACATGCATTTCCCACCACGGACATCACATTATTTCTCCTCTTGTGTTGTCAGAGATGCCAGTGTGCTCTCCTATACCAGTACACTATGTCTCCAGCAGACACACCAGGCAGTTGGTGAGGCCAGGGTCTGTGTTTCTCTGCTCACCCCTGCAGACTTACTAGGATGAACACTAAATGCTGCACTATAAAAAACGTATAGGTCTAGCTGTGACACAATGCTTTTGGAAGCAGATAACCTTTAATACTCTTCATTTTGAAAAGAAAGACAAGAAGAATACAGCTGTCAATAGAGCTAAAGCCAGAAATAAGCAGTCTGAAAACCATCAGCCCTCTACAAATGTAGGGACTACAAATATTTTCTGTGTTTGGGCAAAATAAAGTTATTGGATCGGTAGGAAAGTTTATTTACATAATTTTGCTTCTTATGACTGGTGTTACAGAGGACTCAAGGCCTTGTTACATTCCACATTTACACAGAACATTTCAGAAAGCCTACATGCTTAACTAGCACAATAATCTTAGAAAACTCAAGCTCAAACTCTGAATATAAATTTTAAGTGAGATGTGGGGGAACTCATCTCATTTACCACTTTGTAGGCATCTATAGCTGAAGTAGTTAGCCACACTCTCTATGCAATCAGTAAAGGGAGAGGAACATTTCCTAGGCTTCCTTAATCTCACCCAAGTGGAGACGTTTGAAATACCTGAAATGAGTATTCAAAAGGGCCTGTTTCTCTTTGATGCTTTTAAGAGGGTTATAGACAACAGATTTGTATGTTTTTGCACTGTAGAATTTTAAATTTAGACGACCTGAGTGCTACTCCCAGGGACAGTTACTAAAAGGCACCGAGTGTGAGAAGTCAGGTTTCAGAGCAGCTGAGGTGTCCACATGGGCATCACCAGTGCAGTTAAGGAAAAAATGTTTGATTAACAAGGAAGATGCGAGGTAACATGGGTTACACACTAGGGGAGATCCATACCTGAAAAGCTCTCTTCACGTATTGTTTCTCATGACTCCAAAACTTATTTACTGCTTTTTATGCTATGACTATCAAGGGTGAAGACCCTGCCTCGCAAGGACCCAACAAATTTTCAGAAAATTACTTATTTTATTCTTCCCTCTTAGGATATTTCTTTGAAAATATAAGCACTATTCTGCCCATAGAACTGTCATAACAGTCCTTTCTAGATTTATTAAAGAGTCCTTTGTGTTCATCATAAGAAAGGGTGTGTGCCTTTTGCGTATTGCCACAACAGATGTGAAAAAAGATTTAACATCAGTGGGCCAAATTCATTACTGCTGCAATGCACCAAAGTTCATATTACTACCAGGATTAATGTGACTCAATGTAATTACAACTGAGAGAATCTGCTGCTGGGATTTATCTTCAGTCTGCATAGAAGCACAGTAACAGTTGTCTTTGTTTCTGGAAAGCAATTGCTATTTTCAAAAAGAAAACAGGCTTACATGGATAATCAGAAGTCACTCTGAAAATAATAAAGCCTGAGATTTCACCGAATATCAGTGAAATTATTTGTAAGTTACCCCAGGCCCAAAATGAACACTGCAGTTAAAACTCAGATTGAATAGCAGAGCAGAATGGTAAAAAAAAATTTAATACAAAAAATCAATACTAATCTTGAAAAAGCAGCTGGTTGCAATAAAAGTAAGAAGAGACTGGAACTTCCATGTTAGGAAGATGAATTTGACTTGCACAGAAGAAAAAAACAAATGAATTGAATTAACAAGCATTTTTTGTTTGTTCTTGTGTTTTGTTCTCAACTTCAAAACCCAAGTTGTTAGAGAATCAAGATTTTATTGAAAGTTAGTTAAACAGCACTGTATTCCTAAGTAAATATTTAACTCCTGTCAGAAGGTTTAATGAAGGCTAGTGGGATTAACTTAAGAAAATACCCATGATTGGAGTGATTATTACAATTAGACCCATTCATGTCAGAGTTCTATGGTTCTATTAGATAGTTTTACCAAAGCTAGTGGGATTAATGCAAAAGAAATGCCCAAATTTGAGGTCATTATTGCAATTAGACTTGTACATGTCGACATTTCATGGTTTTATTAGAGAATGATTAATGTTTTTATGCTGGAGTACGGAGTGTATTGTCTGCTCTAGGCCACATGTCATCAAATCAGAATTTAGTTGTAATGCAATAATATTCCTCTAATTGTTGCAATCAGTTATGCTAAAACAGCTCTTATCACCCTAAAAGGTGATAAGGTTTGTTTCCAGTTGTACCAAGCTACAGGTTCGCATTTTGCCAAAAATATGTTAACTAACAAGACTTATCAGCCAGGCATGTCAGTGTAAATGAAGCACTAAAATACAAAATCCGGAATGAACATATGTAGATACATTTGGATTAGTCAGTCCAGCCTTATATAGAGAGAGAGATAAAGAAAAGGGGGAGAAATACATTGTTATCCTACAGATTGTGTGGGCTCCATTACCAGATTACATATACCCAAACATGGAAAGGAAAAGAGGTTGGTTGTATATCCTGGAGTAGATCAAACTGTTTCACGGTAATCATCTCCGGCATACTACTGAAGAAAAAAAGTATTTGTATAAAATAAATAAATGAACAGAACCACAGAGATGGCCGATTTTCTGTCTCCTAGCAGGAAGAATGTGACTATGACTGAGCTAAAGAGTTCCAAAAGAAATGTCTCAGTTCATGAAGTTTCTCAGAATCCAACAGATTGACAATAACTCCATTCCTCCTCACCATCACTCCCTTTGTAACTTCATATAAAATACAGAGCCACACACTTTTGTATGTGCAGCTTACTCACCAGTTTCTGGAGAGAGTAGTAGGGAATGAATATCACCTGCCACTTCAGGCTGCATCTGTATATTAATTGTAAGACTTTTGAGTACTTACACAGAACTAAGGAATTTTACCTTGCTTTTGCAACTTATCTTCTTTCCTCCATCCATGTGCTCCTTGGCATAAGGTAGAAGGTGTACTCAGATGAGTAACATGAAGACTGAGTAGACCTTGGCCAAGGTCAAAACACCAGCTAGCAGGCCATCTGGTAACCATTTATGTCAAAGCTTTGAGTTTAAACTGCCTGTACTAACATTATCTATAATATTTAGACAAAAGAAAAAGGAACCAAATATTATTTCAATAATTTTTTTCATGTTTTTATGGTAATTCTTACTTTCAACAAATAATATAAATTGTATACAATTTAATTATATTTTGTATTACAGACATAACAGTAATTTATTTTTTTTTACCAACAGACAAGGACAACATACCAGCTCTACATTAAAGGCATTATTGGAAAAAGACAATTACTTGCAAGGCTTCTCACAATGAGAGACTGAAATTTTGCAAGATTGAGCGTGTAATCTGGAATAATTTTTAAATTATGGAATTGAAACTGTAGGAGGGAAATTCTGACTCTACCGTACTCAAAAAGCATTTTTTTTCTTGTATTTTACTGTGTACTTGGATGAGTGACTCCATTCCAAATGGCCAGATCAACTATTTCCTGTGAGAATGAACACACGAAGTGATCACTTCTGTGTGTTTTTTATATTTTACACTTAATATTCATACAACAAAATTTGTTGTAGATTAACTGTTATTCCATCTGCAATCATCTTTTGTCTAAAATATAAAAAGAAATATATTTCACTGGGGTAATTTCTGAAGATTAGGGAAAATGAACCTGAGCACCCTGGAAACTGCATTATGAAATATGAAGCTTGAATTATTATGGTTAGGTTTAAATGTGAGTGGCACAAAGATAAAATTGAATGAACACTCAAACTTTCGTTACCAACAGGACTCCTTCATGGTACCAAGCCAGAGTCACACAGCTCTGGTACAGCTTGATTTCTAAACCCCTTTTGTGGGGGGTAATTAATTACTTGCTCTTACTTTTGATTTGAGGTAGGGACTTTGCAAAGCACTGATTTGGTCAGGCAACACACTTGGCGAGTGATGATGTGCCAGATTACATCAAGACTCCTGAATTCATATGATGGGACGTAACTTGGCATTATTCCATATTATGAACGCCAAACAGTGCAGAGTTCTTGTACAGTAATGGGAACAAAAATGGCTTTCTGAAAAACAGAATCCGCCACTGTCTACTTTATTTTTTAAGAAAGCAGTCTCCACTCCATACTTGCCAAAACCTCTTCATTCAGCTTTGCTATTAGGATTGCATCAACCTTAAAATGTTATGAAAAGTATGAAAAGTTGAAGTTTGTTTTCTTAACTGGCTTTATTAACTTTTCTCCTCCACAAACTGTAGTGAAATCCATTAAAAAATATAACTCACTGTAAATGCCCTGTGCTCACAACTCACAAATGAACCCCTATAAAAACCACAAGACTGGCTCTAAAAAAATCAGAAGAAATATTTAAAATATCTTCATTTTAATGTTTTCTGCCTTCTAATTTTTTAAACTCTTGTGCATTGCCATACCCTGTAATGTAAATGTTGTGAAGTTAAATATTTACATTTCCAACTGCAGTACTAATTACATATGTCAAATTATAATTTGGCTCTTTGATTGCACATTGGGTCCCTTGACCACTAGTGGAAGACAGTGGGATATCTGCTTGCCCTATCCATCAGAGCAGCCTCTTTATCAGGTCTGCTCCATACAGGTGCCTGTGCAAAGATATATAATCTCTCCTGCTTCTCACATTACCTTTAATCTCCTTTCTTACCTTCTTCAAACTACAATATTCTTCTTTTTCACACCTTAAACTCCTTCACATTTTCTCAAATCTCTCCTTGGAATTTCACAGCCCCCATATTCCCAAGCCTGAGTCTTGTTCATGAAGATACATTTCTTTAGTCTCCTTTTTGTCCACACAGTCCATTTCCCAGGCTCTCTTTGCACAGCCTGTACTCCCTGTCAATAGTGGTTCCCCAGGTCTTGCTTGTCCCTTTATCATACCACCTTCCTTCATATCCTGAGCTCAGGCATTCACAGTACCACTTCACTTCCAATTCATTTTTATAGCCTGATAGGTTTTTATACCTCCTACACTCAGATACTTTTTATGTTTCCTAACATCGCTTTGCTTCCTCATTTGCCTTCCCTCTCTTTTACTTTGTTTTCTTTTGTCAGTCTTTGGCCTCCCTATCTGTTCTCTCACGTGCTTCCTCCTGAATGTGGTAAGCCTCTTTTCCCTAATTCAAACTGCTTTTCTCCTCATGGGTGTCCTTTCTTGAATCAAGCATATCCCTGGGAAGAAGGGGGCAGAGGTCTCAGATGCCATGTTGGTAGAACTAGGACTGCCAATTTACCTGGCTTTGTTAAGAGATTTATGATATCTAATGCTTTACCTTAAACTGTAGTTCCAGGAAATGATTGACTATGTGACAACTCTGCTTACTTTCTTCTTTTTTTCAAAACCCTTTCAGGGTTTCATCAAATCAGGGGGTATGCAAACCCTCTGTACATCTGGCTAAGATCCAGAAGCTAAATAAAAATTATGCAACATTGGTTTTTGTGTTTACATTCTCCTATCACTCTTCTGAGTTTCTGAGGGCGAGTCATGATCTGTGAAGGTTCAGGGTGGCAACAACACAAGTTGCACAGCAGCTTACAGATAGCCTGAAACTTCTTGGAACCAGCACACTGCTTGGAACCAGACTCTGCTAGAAAGAGATGCACAGCTGTGATGTTTCCCCATCCTTCAGGCTTGCTGGAGGTCTCTCATCACTCTTTGTGAGGCCAATTTAACTTGTTACTTTAAAGATATGAATCTCTTCATTTCTATCTCTCTCTCCCCCTTTCTCTTCCTCCTACATAGCTTAAGATATTTTTTATGGAATGGGGGAAAAGTCTTTTGTGTCTGCTCTTTGCTATTTTTCATGCAAGTTATCATATGAAAGCTGTATGGACTTCCTTGCTTCCCCTCTCACCTTCCGAGTTTCTGTATTCTAGTTTGGAAATTCCTGATGTATGGAAGTGGAACAGTAAAGGAGCTGTTTCTACATGATTACCTTCTCCTTCAGATGTAGTGAATTCTCCTGCAGAAGTCACTTCTAGTGGTTTAACTACACAGAAATATTGTACCATCTTCTCCTTTATAATATGATAAAAACCTAATAAATACAGTTTTGACAGCGTGAACCTCTGCATGCACATGTTTACATACTTATATGTTGTCTGAGGGAATTGTTGCTTCAGGTTAAACTTAAGAATAGTATAAATTTAGCTGAAAATATATTGGGTATCAGAAAAAATTTGTAATGTGGACTGAAGGGACAGTTATAGTTGTAAATTATGTAGACTTAGTTCATGGCTTACTTCATACTGGATGCAATCATCTGAAATGGTAAAAAATAAGATGACATACATCTCATGACAATCATTAGCAAACATCTTCATGGAGATAAGAATGGATATAACTTTAGTTTGGAATTTTGGAATATGCTACGAAGAGATGAACGAAAAACTCAGTGAGCACCATATTGCAGTAATTCAGCCTTCATATCAAGTTCAACTGTTCCTGCCTGCAAGTTGTTAGCTATACACCAGTCACCTAGTAAGCAACGGCATAATTTTGAAGAGGACAAATTTAGGAGGTTCCAAGATAGGTTGGGATTGGGCCGAGAGACCAGTTGCAGATTATGGACAAGCATACCTGGTCAAAAGAGCTCTGGATGATCACAGTTTTTGCTACTTCTGCCTGAGTTGTCACTGTCACAGCCATCACCTGCTTACACCTCTTACCTTCAGTGAAAAGTCAGGTGGCAAATTGCAGACCTGCAGAACTTTAACTGACACTGCAGAATGTGCATGGACCTGTTGAGGCATTTTCTGCACTTCTGGGTCTGCTAGAGGAGTAGTAGCATGAAACAGGAGAGCTGTAATATACTCTCATAAGTAATGCCAGTAGTTTCTTAAGCTGCTGCACTTAGATCTGTCAGATCTGATCAGGTCTTATAGGAAGGAATACACAGGACAAAAAACCAGATAAGAACAGAATCATTGCATTTCTAGTGGATTATTGTCTTAATGTATAGAAACCCTTTTATTGAGATGAAGTTTTATAAATATTTGTCCTGGTTTCAGCTGGGAGAGGGTTAATATTCTTTCTAGTGATTGCTGTGTTTTACATTTGGTATGAATGCAGTGTTGATAATGGGTGTTGTTTTAGTTGTTGGTAGGTGATGTTTATACCACTCAAGGACTTTTTTTCACCTTTCCACAGAAGCTGAGAAAGAACAAAGAATGGCCAAAGGAATATTCTGTACCTTAGACATCATGCTTGGTATATAAATGGGAGATGGCTGTTGAGAGGGGAATCCGTGATCGCTGCTTGGGTCAAGCTGGACAACCAATTTATCAGGTGGTGAGAGTGACTTTGGTCTTGTATATTCTTTTACCACTATTATTATTGTTATTTTCCTTTTCTGTTATTGTTCTAGTGAACTGTCTTTATCTCAACTGACAATCTTTTTTTTCTACTTTTCCCTTCTTTTCTCCCTTTTCTCCATACCCTTCCGGTGAGGGAGGGGGGGAGTGAGTGCGTGGCTGTATGGCCCTAGTTGCTGGCTGGGGTTAAACCACAACAATATTGTTTTCAGTAGCAGTGGCAAATGGAAGTGAGTTACTTTGCTGATGTGCTACAAAAGACTCTGTTCCAGTGGCTAGATCACACGTCTAGCTTTTAGTGATCTAACTGCTGCCACGTATGGCTATAATTAATTGTAGGTACAAAATTGGGGGTGGTTTTCAAACTCAAGCAGTTAATATTCCTCTCTTCCTTATGCCAATTTGTCTTGCCAAAGCAGTTAATACATCTCTGCAAATGGAGAAAAATATCAAAGAGAAGCAACTCTTGCCGACAAACTGACATCTGTCAAATGTAATTTCTAGTAATAAGGAACCTCATCCTTTGGGAATATTTTTAGTCTTATTATTTTTATGTCAGAACTTCTCAGCTCTTTTTCATTCTTTTCTTAGCATTTCACAGACGGCATTTTTTAAATTTAGAAATACAACATTTTATAATGCAGAAATTAATGTGTTAAATAGATACTTTTTAATGTTGGACTGCTGTCTTGTTTTTCCCCTTCCTTCAGTGACTTGCTAGGTATTTTCTAGGGAGAAAGAGTTATTTACATCTTTTCAAGACTATTAGTTAAACCTCAACTCTGCTGGCCCAGCCTGTGGCTACTGTTTCAAGTGCAAGCAAAATGGACATAACTTCCTGTATGTTTACCTGTCATCATTGTAACTAGACAGGGGCTTTGATAAAATCTCTTAATATGGACACTTTCAGACTTTTAGTTTGAATCTCATTGTAAGTACAAATTACAGTCCTTTGGGCCACACTACTCACAACTTTTTTGTAGATCATGTGTTTCACCACATGGGTTTATTCACCTAAAGGGAAAAAAATACATTTTACATTTATTTTATTTTTAAATTTTCATGCTCGATTTTGTAGTTACAGTGGTATGCTGTGAAACATTGTGAAAGATGGATGGATGTCATGGAAAAATCTTTGATTGCTCTCTTTGTTCTTGCTGTACATGTCAAGAGTAAACAATAGAAAACCTTTTCTCTGTCATGTTTCGTCTCAGTAAATGAAGACGGAAGGTTGAATAAGTGCAAAATATAAATGTTATGGCATGCTCAAAACAACTTTTCCTTGATGTTTGATTTTATTCCGTCTGTATTTTACTTTCTGAAACACAAATATTGCACATAAATTTAACATATAAATAAAGACATATAAAAATGTCCAAAACATAAAGAAAATTATATACCTCAAGCTGGCCAAACCTCAAGTAAACACATCACAAGTTAGGATGTTTTTCTGCACATTTCACTGAATTTACCTAAACTTCTTGCATCTAGGTAAAGCTTAGCAATAAAAAATGCCCAGAGTGTTAAGATAGTGCATAAGGATACTGATGGTAAAGTTCAGGAAAGGAAAGAAAAGAAATACACCATATCCATCATCCATTTCTAATATGTTTCAAGACATGGACACAGTCTAGATTTTCTTCCTTTAGTCTATCTTTAACCTTCAGTCTGCTAAGCAAGCACAAACAACTAACAATATCAAAGCTCTTTCACTTTAATAGACATTTGATAGCTTTCATAATTCACTTACAGGTTTTAAATTGTTTAAAAGGTATTCCAACAGGATTAAGATAACACTGCAGAACAATGCAGGTTCTATGTCCAGTCACTGTTAAGACTGCATGTTTAACAGAACAGCCTCTAGTGCAGTGGTACAGATGCTCAGCTACTGGAGTGTGTCTGAAAGCCATCATGCTCATACTTAATTACAGGCACGCATTTGCAGTAGGAAGATTGGAGGCTGGGCTGAGGGTAGGCAAAAAATAATTTCTGTTATGTTTAATCATATACGGTGTACTCACATTCTACCTGGCTAAATTATCTTTCAAAGCTGAAGGTTCTGGCTTAGTTCCAGTTCAGCATGAAAATCATAAGCTTTAATAGACAACCCTGAGAGATATAAGGAACTCTTAATGCACAGTGACAAAAGCTTTCTTGAATTACACAGAGGAAGCAGTAAACTTTCTTCAGATGCACCATCAGTGAACTGAAGGACAGCATTTGTTTCTGCAGTGGTTTCATTAAAAGAAAGACAGAGCAAAAAAAACCCCAAAACATCCTTGATTATTGGATATTCATTTAATTTGCAGTTTTGACAATTAAAAGACATTTCTTGGAGTTCCCACTGCAGGGGATCAGGCTCTTACTGTGCAGAACAACCCTCATAATAATTTAGCTGTGATGGTACTAAGTCATGTTGACAAATACTATGTTTACATTCTAAATTGCATCAATGAAATTGTGATAGAGAAATACTAAAATCAGAAGAAATTATTACCATGATGGAAAACTTCTTTGACCACTAGTTTCCTTTTCTGGCTAGCCAGATCTTGTGAGCCAATTCTTATTGCCCTTTGGCGCTGTGAGACAAATACAAACCTATCCTGCTGCAGCTATTTGAGGATTTAAAAAGAAAAGAAAAAAGTTGCCCTGCTGCATTGGTTAATGATATTTTAGGGCTGATATATATATATTTTTTTAAGACTCTAGTCCCAGTATTTAAGTGTAAGAAACAAGAATTATCATTACTATGATCATAAGTAAAACCAATCACTTCTGGTTTTTTTGAAGAATCATTGGAGAAAGACAAAGAATGTCTTCCTTCCTTCCTTCCTCCCTCCCATCCCTTCTGATCATATTTTGTTCCTTTTATGTCTGAACAGGCAATACCTTCCCAAATTAATTTGAGCAGTTGCCTTCTTTCACATTTGTTTTTTAAAGGAGTTTCAACATACATACTATAGTAATGTACTCAGGCTACTGGCTTTAAGCTTCACGAGAATATGAAATATAAAATTAAGTGCACAGAAGACACAGTCAGTTTACTGCATTCTTAGAGTAAATCTCTGAAGAGCACAGCAAGCCCATTGCAGGCACTATGTGGCACTTCACACCACTGGGCTTTCTCTCCCTGCCAGTACACTGTAATTAAAGGAAAGAGACATCAACATGAAATCAGACATGAGATGCTGTCCAGTTGAAAAGGTTATTGCAGCAAATGAGCAATTAGTGCACCCTGCTGCAATGACTGCTTCAGGTTCAGAAAGGACTCAGACAAAATACAATAGCTGAATAAACTAGCTTTGTAATCTGTTTGTCATAACTCCTGCAGCCAGTGCTATACAATGAGTTGGCAGGATATATGCTTCAAGGACAGCGTGAAGCCTGTTCTACTCAAGATCACCAGGCTTATTCTACGTTTTTGCCTACAGTAGGCAAGAAGAGTGTTATTGTCAATATACCAAACCAAACTCTCAAACAAAATATGCTGGCAAAAGCACTTTTGAGATTGTAAAGTTCTATGTACTACAAGAATTTTACTTTACAGAAATGTTATAAAAATCACTTCTCTGGTCTGCACTGTGCATCAACATGGGCAAATTGGACTTACAGTTTAATTTTAAAAAAATAAAAGTCACAAGTGCAACTGTCTTCAGTGCAAAATGTGATTTGTATTTTTTTTAGGAAAGCTAGATTTACATTTGTTATTTTTCTACAAATCTAAAATAACTTAACTGACTCATGCACAGCTATTCTAATTCAGAATCACCCAAGAACTTTTTTTGGCCATTTTAAACTATACGCATGTTCTAGCTATATTAGAAGATTACATTTATGAGCAGAACATTTAGAATATTTTAGTATAGAGCAGAGTAATCTGAATCCCCTGTGTACAAGCCAGCATAGCTGACAATTCTTTCTTCTTGTTAGCTTGAAGGTACTAATACTAGAGCATGTACTGAATTTTAGTGCTTTCCAGAGACCCTCTTTAGAAACAAATGTATAGACACTCATTCACAATCACTGAAGAGTTGTCAAGCTGTTATTAAGTGATGAAGGCTACTCTGTCTGCAGCAGCGCCTGCAGAGAACCATCAGGTCACGGCACATCTTTCCTGTGCAACTAGTCTTCATGGGGAGTTTAAAATTTTACACAAAGCTACAAACTTACAAGAGAAGGTGGCAAAAAAGCCTGACACCTGCATGAATTATGCCCCACTCTACAACACAAATATCCTTGTATACCTCAGAAGAAGGGATAGGAATCATCATGACTGACAGCTCCATCAAAATAATACATTTTATCAACTTAATCAGACACTTATTGCCTGGTCTACCCTTCATTTCAAACCAAGGTTGCTAGGAACTGTTTTCTATACCAAAGGCTGGTCTTATTGTTTGAACATTTTGTTTTCAAACATTGGTTTGACAGCATTATATCATAATCACTCTATCAACAGAAACTAAGTTTAAAAGCTCATAATTACAATGGAATTTTTAATATTTACATAGGGGTTTACAATTCTCAAAGCACTGTACGGAAAAAAAATACATGAAGCAACAATAATAGGGAGGAGGAGGGGAAAGTAAATAATGCAATGGAACAGTGGCATAAAGTCAGAAGAAATGTGAAGAAAAAGATGGACCAGCCACTTAGGTAAGACTCACAATGGCAGCAAGTTTACATAGTGGAATTTGTAGCAGTTTGTAGCACGCCATTAACATATAATGAATATGTATTTTCCTCCGTGTGAAGGTTTCAAAGAAACCCAAATATTTTTCCCTGCGATAACCAAAGGCTTCTCAATTTTGGAAAGGGAGCAGACAATGCAGGCAGAGCCTTTCCTTCCACACATCCAAAGGAAGAGCTGGCAGTGAAACACATTGTTGACTTCACAAAGAAAAGGCTTAATTGTTCAAATCCCAGTACTAGCTTCCTCCTCCTGCTCTTGCTCCTGTTCCTCCTCCTTTGCCTCCTCCTCTTCCTCACCTCCTCTCACTCCCTCCTCCCACAAGCCTTGGCAAACATTGAAGAATGGAAGGGAAAGGTTTTCAAGTAAGGAGAGGCAAGAGATTTAAAGGAACAAGGCAACAGGATATTTTTAAGTGTGCGGGTTCACAGATGACCTAAGCTGGTCTAAGACAGAACTGCAGATGAAAAGAAAAACCCTGCCCTTCCATCTGCTCTCCTCAGCCAGTTCTCAGTGTTTTCCTCTTGCCCAGCTCCCACAACATGTGGCTGCAAAGTGAGTCACATTAACTTCTTAATGCAAAAAAAAAGGAAAAAAAAAAAAGCTTTCAATCAGGACAGTGAACCGATGGGAACTATGTGAAAAAAGAACAGCTATGAGATTTGTGTTACAATGCAATGTGAACACTCAGGAGACAGCAGAACAGATCTAACTAAAGAGGCCTCTTTACCAGCATGGTACATACAGCGTAGATTAGTAAGAATTCCATAAACAGAATTCATAATGTTTTTAGAAAGTTTATTTTTGCCTTTTTTGTTTTGTTTAGGCATTTTTGTTTGGTTAGTTGGTTGGTTTGCTTTTTGGGGTTTTTCTTTGCAAGGAAACAATAGGTCGCAATCTTATTTATGGAAACATTTATCAAAGTAGTTACGTAAAGATAGGTATTCTGAGGAGAACACCCAGGAGAACTTTTCTGGAAGTGCCTGCTTGGTGTTTGCCCCTGTTCACTGAGTACCACTGCTATAGTGTGGAGCACATATAGAATTGAGAAGAAAGTCAGTGTGAAGTAATGCTTGGTTGTCAAGAAGGTTTGTTCCTGCTACTGGTTCTACCAGGGCTGCACTACTAACCAGAGAGAGAAAAGCTGCTTACTCACTCTTCCACAGCACTCTGCAAACTGGAAATATGACTAATAATACCTTAAATTTTGGATTTACTTATTTTATCCTTGTTACTGCTCCATTTAGAATCTTTTCCTCAACCTCTACTGTCTCCCTTAACAGCTTTCACATAAAAATGTTTCTCAAAAGCTTCAAATAGTATGTTCAGAAGAGAAATATTTTCTCCAAGAGCTAAAAAAAAAAAAATCATACGAATAAAATGATTTAAAGAAAAAATTAATAAGCGCAATTTCCATTAGGAGTGATGGCAGAGACATTCCATCAGAACTCAGTTCAATTGCTTGAAAAATGCAAGATTTATTATCTGGCCTTCATACCTTGATAGGAATCCTAGGCAAAAGTAGATTACATCTATATCCATCAGTTACTATTCCCCAATATTTGCAGTACTATTTCCATTGCTAGGTGAGGTAACTCTGACAGCAGAGGTGACTAAACTAATCCTAAATGGTATTAGTGACGGAAGGTGCTCTCAGGCAATTCCCTTATATGCTGTTAAAAGAAATTGAACCAAAGTAAATCCCCAAGGACCTTTTAGGAACAGGTTTTGCATTTGTGTCTTGATATCTCCAAGTAAAAGACAAAAGCAGCCCAGAGTTGTCAAAGGACAAAAGATAGCACAGAAGTCATTTATGAAAAGGTCATGGGTTAGTTTTAGTAAACTACTGTGTAACACATGGATCTCAGAGAACAGTGATTTTAATTTAGAAATCAAGAACAGAATAGAAGATACAAATAATATCCAGGGCTTGGGGATAGTAATTAAGAACTCATTTACTAATGACATTTTAGGTACAATTGTCTAACGGAAATGGAGAAAACTCAAGAGCAATACAAACTAGAATAACACACCTAGAGCAGAAGCCATTACAATAATTGACTGTGACCTAGATAGCAGATGTATATTTCAGATTGTTTTAGTATGAATAATATTTTTGAGAGTGCAGAACAATAACTAATATTGCCCAGAAGAAAGACCTTTTATTTTTTAAATTTGTGTTTAGTTTGCATATCCACTTGTGACATCCTAATATTCCTCTGACAGTGATACACCCTTTTTAACTCAATGTACTATACTGCTCCTTGTGAACAGGGAAGAATTTGTGGTGGAAGTAAAGGTTGGAGGCCGTCTAGGGCACAGTGATCATGAGATGATTGAGTTCTCGATCCTTGGAGAAACAGGGAGAAGGGTTACCAAAACTGCCACCTTAGACTTCCGAAGGGCAAACTTTAATCTGTTCAGAAGATTGCTTGACAAAAT
>JAOXJM010000019.1:61540518-61553119 GCA_026413425.1 Tringa solitaria
TCCTATAGGCATTGTATTTTCTTCCATAAAATATTAATAGCCTGAACTACTAAAATAAAAGTAAAATGGAATGCTATTATCACAGTGTACTCAGTAGAACATTAATCATGCTTAAACATGATTTAGATTAAAGACTAGAATTTCTTCTGGTCTGGCTGCCCACAGATGCTTACGGGTCTCCAGTTTTCAGAAGTTTGTCATGACTTTTTCATGTGGGCATAAAAAAATGGCCTTTTACCTCTCCCTCAAAGGTTGACTCTCTTTCTCCACAAGAAAAAATTCTCATACTGTAAAAAAATATATTTATTCTAAGAAAGTAGAAAAAATGTTTTCTTAAACAACGTAGTATGTGTAACGTGGCTATGGTGCAGCTATTTTGAGAGACTGCATTCTCACAGAAGTTATTGAACTGATCATACTAATACATTTCACAGAAAAATAATGATTTCTGTGAACTTCTACCGACAGGCTTTCAGTGTGACTCTGTTGAGCCCTGGGAGCTCACCAGCTGCAGAGCTTGAATTCAGCACTGCTCCGAAATACAAAATTATTAAGGCAGCTATGCCATGTGAATCATGCTGAGCAGGGGACTCCTGCATTTACAGGGTACCTATCATGCAGCTGGGGGATTTAAAGAACACCCAGCATCAGCCCAGGTGTTTTTTACTCTATACAGGTTCCAGGAAATAGTTCAAAGGATTTTATTAGTGAGTTCTGCAATTAAAATGCATTCATCCCCTCAGCTCTACATGCATTAGTTTCCCATGCTCAACACATTTCTTCATCAAGTACTGTAGGGCACTAGCAAAGCCAAGCACGGAATTTATATTTAAGGGGTGTAAATGTGATATCAAAAGCCTAAGCACTAAAATGGTCTCCTACTTTTCATCAAAGAGAGCGCTACAATATTTGCATTTGTCAAGCCATTGCAGACTTTTCTTATATAGACAAACTAGGAATGGTTTCATTGTGCACTTCTGGAAAAAAGTCTGCAGAAGAATTAACTTTATAAGGAGTTAAAGCTTGTCATTTAGAAAAAAAATCCTTAGTTCACTCTAAGCCACTAAATGTAACTTAAAGCTCAAGAAAGACGATTACCCTATAATGGCTCCATTCACATTCACAAAGTTGGGGTCATTGTAAACTGCTGCTATGTTTTGGAAGGGTGCCCAGAAAACTTTGGTGTGAAAAATCTGCTGAATGCCTTTGCGCTACATTAGCTAACAGTATTTAAGGTCAATAATGCAGGTGTGAGCTTTCTCCCATTCAAGTTGCATTTTAAAAATTTTAAAACCTTTGCAGACGTCTTCCTAAAACCTTGTTCAAAAGTGGCTTTTGCTCAAACCTTGAAAAAGAAGAAACAATGCAGAGAAAATAGGGAAAGGATGACATTTTGCTGTTACAAGGAGAGAATATGAGAGAGGTACTAATAAACCATAAACGAAGAATATAGCTTTTGCATTAGTTTCAGTGCAGCAACTTAACTTTTATAAACATGTACCAGCACTAAGTGCAACTAACTTGCTGAGCAAATATAGGAACTTATGCTTCCTTCCACACTAATGGTGTCAAGGTGCACTGAATGTTTCCCCCCTGCTGCTTGAGAGTGACATTAGAGGCTTTTGGTGAAGCATATGCCCAAGTTCCTAGTTCTGCAGCAGTTATCGTATGCTAAGGTGACATTATGACTGATCACACTCAGGCACTGCTTTTGTCGCTGTAAATGGGCTTTCAGTTATAATGGAAATGTTTAGTTCAAAGCAGCGTATACATTACACATGTTATTAATGGCTGAAACAGATGCTTCCATCTAGTGAAAGGGTTTGTTTTTATATAAAGCAAATCCTCCTGTAAATCTGTATCTTTTATTTGGTTGCATATCAATTTGAAGGATAATAATATGAAAAGCCCTTTCTACTTGGCCTTATATTACAGAAGCATTTAAATTTTTAATTTGTGTTTCATATAAACAAATTTATATACATCTACACACATTTTATTACCCATTTTATATGGCTCCATTTGTTTCTGTTGTAAATTGCACAGTTTCTTAATCACTGCTAAGCATAAAATACCCTATCAGTAAATTATTCCTACAATAAAATACATGACGTGGTTTACAAATGATGGTTATTAATTTCAGGACAGAAATGTTGCATTTATATTGTGGTTTATGTTCAATTAACACATGGCTGCATTAATGCAAAGTATCAGCATAGAATTGAACAGGAGACTAAATGAAAATGAAGTGCCCTAAAAAGGAATTATTGCCTGTGCTAAACAGAGTAAAAGCCAATTTATTTGGGAGTTTGCTTGTACAGTATCACCTGAGATATTCATGAGCAATTCCAAGAACATAGATCATGTTTCCAAAAGGAAATTATCTGATTGCTTTACCTTTTTATGTTTGTGGGTTATGGTGTGGGGTTTTTTTTGGTGGAAAGAATTGTGTCTCTATGCACATGATTCTAAAGCTGGAGCAGCTGCAGTTCATGAAAACCAGATTATTAGGAAGGGGAAGACATCCTTAAAAATAAGTTACCCATTTCTTTTGTTAATTATAAACAAGCCTGTTTCCTAAGGCACAGGCAGCTCACGAGAGAAAAGGGTGGCCATGGTTGAAACAGTGATTATGATCTTTTAGATGAAAAACATAACAATAGTTTTATTTTTCAGATACAATTTTACTAGATGTGCAAAACTCTGTAAGTAACTAAAAGGAGCAGACGATAACAGTCCAAAATTAAAATACTGTGTCAACTTCTTCTGAGAACAGCAAGACCTTGTAGGAAATAATCACTAGTATGCATAGAATTTGAGTGCTGTAGAGGTTAAAACTAGCTTTGACTGCAATTCAAGTGGGATAGAACTATGTTCTTTGAACACATGATGTGTCTCACTTCTGATTTCTGCTTTCTCAACCCGTATGAATTGCAACGCTTTTTTGCACTTGAATAAATATCTGAATGATTGTAAAATATTTGCATCAGAAAGTAGGTTAGCATCATTAAACAGATCCTGGACTGCAGCATTATTGAAATCTACTTAATATTGAGAGAAAGCATTTTGAATTAAATGTCCTCTTTTTTTTGTAAGGCATGGAGCTGTATATGGTTAGGAACAACCCCATAGACGTCGCTTGGCAAACCTCCCAAAATCTTTGTGAGCCACCAAATTTCATTGTGTGGATTTTACATTAGAACTTGTGTATTTGTGGAGGAACTTAAAGAGCCCAGCTGGCACAAAATCACTTCGTAAAACTGGCATCACAGTCTTGAATAAACTGTGTAAACTCCCTCTGAGATTTACATTTCATTCATGTGGATTACATCTGCTTAATCCTATTGCCCGAAAGCACCTGAGCTCCCCCTCATCTCAAGGGAACTCTGGAGGAGAACATCACCGCAAGGCTTCCTTCATGTTATTTCTCCTATTTTGCCGTATTCCAGAAGCAAGGTGAGAGGCAGGATTTTCTCCCTTGCAAAATAGATTTCAGGACACAACTCCATAGCTGGAGGGCTAGCTATGTGGATCTAACAAACCTAGGCACCACTGCTGGCCCTTCTCTTGTTAATTTTTCTCAGCTGGACTCTGCCACATACTTTCTATTTGGGGACCTCTGCGTGAAGAAAGCAGAGGTAGAAATAAGGAAAAAAATAACACCCTGCTTCCCCCAGAAACCAAGCAAATCTTCACCAACACAGTTTTATAGACCCTTAGCATGTGCTAGTCTGGTTTGTAAAATAATTTATGTGTGGTTCATCAATAAAGTTTGTAAAGCAGTACTAGAAATAGAAAGATTTCCTCTGTCCCTCTTCTTTTTCTTTTTAATTTTCTTTCTTTTGAAGTCTGTTGATGTCCGTGTTTGAATTAATGAACTTAATTTGTACACTTTGTTGTGTTGTTGATCCAAACATTTTATGTATCCAGCTTTGCAAGTTCACCTTATTGAAGAAGCCAAGCTGCATGCTGTATTACATGGTTAAAAAACACTGAGGAATATCTGCTGTTATTATATAGTCAGTAGAAAACACAGTTACTTTAATTTCTTAGTACTAAAAAGGTATTTTCTGTGGTGTTCCACTTTCACCTACAAAAGTCAGTGGAAACCTGGTCAACAGCTACAAGCCACAGTACAAGAGTCTGAGCATTTCCAGTGTTTGGATTAAGATTTTCATTAGCCTGTGCCTCTACTTAGGCCCTACCATGTGGGATATACCCTGCATCTGCAGACTGTGGTTCTTAAAACACACATCCATCCCTAGAATTCACTGATTTGCCACTACATGGATCAGTTTAAGCAAAATTTTCCCGAGATACATGTCAGTAAAAGAACTTAGAAGTCCCTCCATTTTTTAAATTACTGGTTTTAAATTATTTTTCTTCTTAAGTTCCTAGATCTACCAAAGAAAGGATCAGCATTTAAAAATAGGCTTTCCTTTTAAAATCAGGCAATTTAGACATACCTGCAAATAAAAAAGTGGAAGTAAAAGGAAAAGTGCCATCAAGTTACTTATCCAGACCTGATGAGTGGACCTGTGGATAGCACCTACTGCAACGAATCTTTAGTTCTTGACTGGGGTCCACAACTGATATTGCAATTCAAATAATAATCATGTGTGCATAGTAATTTGAGAAGATAAAGTCTTACTGGAAATTTAGAATAATAGTGACCTATACATAAAGTACTGTGCTATTATTCAGGTAAAATGAGAAAATTAACATTTTATCCTCTACAACTAAATGAAGACAATTTTCCTTCCTCTGACTCCAAGTCTTCACTGAATGATAGGAAATTTTGTCAAATTTTCTTGAATTTGTAATGCTTAATTTACTTTCACATAAGCCCTTTCTGAGGTAATTTTGGTGCCTAAAGCATTTGTATACTATGATTTTAGTTTAGAAATTAACTCACTGGTTTAAAACTAATATGTAAAACTGGTGAGAGGAACTGCTTTGAAATGAGTTGAACGTTCTTTTATGGAGCAAAAGTATTTTCTAAGATTAAAATTCGCCACTTCATAGGAAAAATAATGATGTTTAGTGATTATATAGTTCATATTTTACTGCTAATTTGCTGCATGATATACATTGATATGCTTGAACTATAAAAGGTGAACGATAAAAACTGATGTACATCAGTTTCAGGCTATTGTGCTGTTGTTTAGAACTAGTGCTGAATCAAGATTTATTCTCCATTTTTTTCTAGTTGATAATATAGGTCTAGGAAAATAGCTCGTCTCATGGCCTACACTTGCCCTGAAGGCCTTCAAGTGCCAGATGACGAAACTTTACAAAAAACAGGCAAGACAAGGAAGGGTGAAGCATGAATCTAAGAATGAGGGGACGGCTTTCACAGAGAGACAAAGAAGAGCCCTGGTTTGTGCATTTCATATGAAGACCAGTTTTGTTTTATTTTTTTATTTTCTAGGTTGCTTCATTGTATGAAAAATGTTAAGGTGCTAAGAATATGGTCATCCTTGACAGCCAGGAGGCAGAAAACAAAACCCACTGAAATATACAATTTGCTTATAGATAGTGCTTGAGGAGTAGGCTGCAAAATATTTTTGTCTTCCAGAGACTCCTAACAGCTACCTGAGGGTGTTACACTTGAAAAATATGACTTCACATTTAGTACTTGAATGTCGTATTGCTAAGTATTCAGGAATAGCTCAAAATCACTCAGCTGGCAGAAAAAGAAAACTAACCAAAACACCTCAGACATGCACTTGATGCAGTGTGATTTAAGGAAAAGTGGATTTCTTTTGTTACTCTTGCCTCCTAAATGCAATTCATAGTATCATTTTTAAAAATTTTCTCTCTTCCACAGAGAGCATTGCTCCCATGATGTTTCCTAGTTTTTTCGCCTTAGATAATACACGAATATAGATAACAGCCTTTCATTGTCAGAGATTCAGCAGAGTCTCTTGCTTATATGTCAGAAAATGTTGCTTTCCTTCAGAAATGTATTTAGTTACAAATGCCTTGCACATTTCAGTGGCTTTCTCATGCTGAGTGTTTCATCCAGGGTTGGACCTGATCCAGCTCCCACCATAGGCAGTGACAAGAGTCTTACTGGCTTCAGTAGGGACTAAATGAAACTCTGTGGATTTTATCCTCATTTCTATGTCTTCAGTCCGAAGTACAGCACTTAAACAGATGCTTAAACCTAAGTAAGTGAGTAGTTCTATTCAAATCAATGGACCACTCACATGTTTATAATTAAGCATATGCAAAAGTGCTTTTCTGGTTTGAGTCCATGTAAAAATGTATGTTAATAGCATATATGTATATGCTATTAAATTATTTAGAGCTACACAGCTTATGAAAGAATAGTGTTATCATCTTAAATGTTAGAATCATAGAATATCTCAAGTTGGAAGAAACCTATAAGGATCATATGGTCCAGCTCCCTCATTCTTGCAGGACTACCTAAAATTAAACTATATGACTAAGAGTGTTGTCCAGATACCCTTGAACTCTGACAGGCTTGATGCCATGACCACTTGGATAGCCTCTTTCAGTGACCGACCACCCTCTCAGTGAAGAACCTTTTCCTCATGTCCAATCTGAACTTCCCCTGACGCAGCTTGATTCCATTTCTCTGTGTCCTATCTCCGGTCTCCAGAGAGGAGAGATCAGCACCTCCCTCTCTGCTGCCCCTTGAGGAAGTTCTAGACTGCAATGAGGTCCCCCGTCAGCCTTTTCTTCTCCAAGTTGAACAAGCCAAGTGACTGCAGCTGCTCCTTATAATTTTTGCCTTCTAGAGCTTTCACCATCTTGGTTGCCCTGCACACGGTACTCAAAGTGGGGCTGTAGCAGTGCAGTGTAGAGTGGGACAACCACTTCCCTTGACCAGCTGGCCATGCTGTGCTTCATGCACCCCAGGACACAGTTGGCCCTTTTGGCTGCCAGGCCACACTGTTGACTCATGTTGAACTTGCCACCAACCCAAACCATCAGATCTTTTTCCATGGGACTGCTCTCCAGAGAGTGTCTGTTTTATGTATTTTTCAGAAGTCAGAGAATAGGAGAAACTAACCCTTTTTGACAAGGTTTGCATTATATCTGACTGAGTCATTCTCCACAAATAAATGAGCTGAAAAATGTAGCCCTTTATCTTACTCAAGTTTGTTGTGACACAGGCCTGCTTTTTATGCTTGCCTTATTTATAAGGATCAGATGAATAGTCTGGATGGCCTATTTAAAATCAATGGATTATTTAGACACTGTTCACTTTACTTGTTGTTTATTATTTGTGATCTTTGATTAATTACCTAAGTGTTTAAGTATTATTTCTTTATTCTGATTGGATGCCTGAAACTCCTGAGAACAGAAAAAATGAGTTAGAAACAGTAATTAGTAAACAGTTAAAGCAAATGCACTTGTTAACACATGAATGATTTGGTATTAATACGAAAACAGATGTTAATATAAAAAAGTCTCATGATAATTAGTGCAATTAAAAAACTTCTTGTATAAAATCCTTAAAACAGTATTTTTGCCACATTCAGTCTACTCTAGCTACTACTGGTTATCCATTATCAAATTAATGCAAAGTAGTAGAAGCAGCACACTAATGAAACGAGAAAACTCTAATTCTTCCAGTGACACAGGTTATTGAGCATTTTATGGTAATAATAGCACAGAAGCATGAAAGCAAAAGCACAGGTCCTTAAGCTGTAGTTAGTGTTATTGACAGAAGATTTCACTGAACACTTTCAGAAAGTACCGTTATAGTTACAACTATATAGGTCATTAAGTAAAAAGTAGTTGTAATGAGAATATCCTGGATGATACACAGCCCTCTGTCTCATACCGAGGTGACAAGGCATAGGAAAAAACATGAAGCTATAACAATAATAACAATTAACTGCCCTTAAAATCCAAATAGTAAAAGATTTTGAATAATGCCTAGGATGAGGAGGGTAGCTATCTGCAGCAGCAGGAGTGCAGCCTGTATCTGAGCATGAGGGCAGTTGAACTGTGAGCATTTCAGGATCTTTATTTAGATAATTACAGGACAAGAAGGAACCTGAGGAGGGAAAATAAATCCTTCAGGTGGAAAAGAATGGCATAGGAAAGAAAGCCCTGAGGTGACAGAGCTGTGAGTGAGAGGGCAAGGGTCTAGACCCAGTTTTCCCTGGAAGTCTGTAGCATATTCTCGTCTGAGGGGGTTCAATGACATCTCATCAATTCCTGGGGAAAAAAGCCCACTCTGTGCTGCATGTTGGGAGACCAAACTTGCACTCACCTCTGCGAAAGGTGGTCTTTCATGGTCTGGCTTCAGCCCAGGAGATGACAATGGGGCAAGGGACATGGAGAGGTTCGTGACTCAACTTTTTTCCTTCCCCTTCCCCACAGTTCACTTTAGTGTAGGTTTTCTTGTTTACATTGTCTTCTTCTGAGCGCCTGGAACAGTTACCAGAAATTTGTGGTAATGACCGTTAAACTAAATTAAGTAAAATTTCTCCAAGCTGAGAATATTTTTCTCAGCATAGGAGGGGAAATGACAAAATTCTGAGGCCTACCCTCCCACTGGCCACCCTGTAGTGCTCAGTGACAGCAGAGACGTGGGAGCACAGGCTCTTCAGTGACAGCTTAGCACCAGATCAGGGGGCTGAAAAGCTGTAGCTTCAACTGTGTACATGGAAGCTGTGATTCAGCTAAATATGTTGTAACATCCTCTTCCCTAATAAAAAGGGAGGGGGTTATAAGTAACAATCTGGTCAAGTTTTACAGTTATGGTTTTTAAATGCACACATGGCTAGATAGCAACAAATGCGGCAAGAGAAACATAACATCTTTATATTACATTCACTATTTCCACATGTATGAGTTTACTCCAATATTTCTGTTGCACAATAATGACAATTCCCTCATGCTTACATGTGTGAAATTGTATTATGTCATGACCCATAACAAGGTACAGCTTCCGATTCAGTGGGGAGGACTCAATCCCAATCTGCAGGCCAGGCAGAAGATGTGGAACAAAGGGGATTTCTGTGAGATCTGCAGCTGAAGTTAGAAAGAGAAATATAACTCAACCCTCTGAATGAAAAGATACTAGAGAAATGCATTCTCCTTCCTCTGTCAGAATTCTAGGACATAAAGAAACATCATATAGTTATACAAAACCACAGCATGATCAAGCATGAGCAATGAAATAGATTTTTCATACGAATTCAATAACAACTCTTCTTCACTGATGTATACCTCTGTATAACCTCAAAATTTTGCATGGCTGTTAATACTAGGTTGTCTTAGACACTTGGAACTTATATTGTATAGTCCCCCTGTCTCATCTGCTACATGTGCCTGGCTGTATCAGGCAATTACTGAAGATTCAGGTATTTGGGAAAGCTTACATAAAACAGAGATGGACAGACATGAATCATTTAGTTCTTTAACAGTCACAGAGTCAATCTTTCACTCAGTAAGAAAGCAGAATGCAATGTCAACCATGGTGCTAAATTTTCTCTCAGTATTCTGGAACTAACACAGAGAATATCCAGGTTTTGGCTGGCTAAACCATTATGCCAAGAATGACTTTTTCGTTGAAAAAACCCTACAGAATCTTGCCGTCTTAGGTCTTATGTCATTATAATTATTGTACAATGTAAACATTGTAATTATTACATGTTTAATAAAATGCATCATCTAACTCTTTTACATTGAAATGAGGTGTCATGAAAAAGACAATGCATTTGATGAAGATTTTTGTTATACTGATAAAAGCAAGAGGTAACTCACTGGAAAGTGAGTTACACTAGTGTAAAAACAGCAGTAACAGTCAGAACCAGGACCATGTTCCCTGTCAAAGGCACAGATGTTGAGAATAATTCTGATCATGACTCAGACCAGAACTTGAAGTTGGCAATTTACCGCTGAAGTGTTGTCTGTTATTTGAAATGACATTTGTTTGTCTAAATGTAGCTTATGCAAATTTAAGAACAGAATCAATCAGGGGTTCAGCATATGCAAATATTCCTTTAGCTGGTGGAAAATTAAATATTTTTGGCTAGATGTTAAAGCCAGTTTTAAAAAATGTAATATGTTCAGAAGAGACACCTAACATATATTGAATACTACTGATTAGGGAAGAAAAAAAACCTGGTTCCTCTGTATCCCAACATTCAGCTTAAAAAAAAATAATCATAAAGCCCCTGGCTTTTAGCATGGGCTGATGTCATTTTGAAGCCACTTGTCACTATGCAAGAGAAATTGTTGGAGCCTTAGCTGATTTATTGTTTTGGCATTTTAGTTGTTTAGAAGGCTTTGCACAGGAATTTGAAGTAAGTATTCCACTGAAGTGGACTGTTTTTTAAATGAAAGCTTATTCAACTAATGAGCTTAAAAGGAAGATGATTTTTGCCTTAAAACCAAAATAAAACATCGGTCTGGATTCATAAAAGTTTACAATGAAAGTTTGCTATTTAATTCTTTTCTGAGTCACAAATTAAAATGTATTGTAATACTTGTTCGTTTTTTTTTTTTTTTCCATAATTAATGTTTCCTGTGTTTTCTAGTACTATTCTTTTCGGACTTCTAGTAGAGAAGACTCATTTCTTCATCTGAAAAACTCTCCCAGATCTGGCTGATAAACAGTCAAGGTATTTGAATGTGTCTTGGACTTTGTTTTCGAGCTCTGACGTATCCTGAAAAGGTTATTCCATTCTGTCTCCTCCATTTACATTTTACCATTAGGTTTCACTTATATTTTACAATGATTTTAGCATGCATCAGATACTTTATTTTGCATTTTTACTAAATCTACCGACCATGAATTTAAGCATCCTACATTTTTGACATGTTATTCCACATGCTAAGTGTCAGTAGGCTGCATCTGGTTGAACAAAACCTAGGAATTATACAAGAGTGAGCTCAAATTGAAATGAAATTACTCTGAAATCTAAAAGCCAAGCTAAATCATTTGCAGCAGCTTCATAAAAGGCTGAGAGATGAAATGCAAATTCTCTCTGGCGTTAAATGAAATATGTTTAAACCACGTCATATATTATGAAGGTCTCTGTTGGTAGACTTTTGAGAGTGTCACTTTGAGCATAGATGATATCCATCTATAGGAGATCAATATGTAGTGCTGGATTCTAATTTTAAATTGTTGGATAAATGCAAATGGTAATTAAATAGGGATTTTCATGATTATACCCTCTGTCAGAAATGGTGTAATTTTAACCATGCAGCATAAAGTAATATTTCTTAATCTTTAATTATATTCTAAGATTCTAATAGGTAGATGACAGACTATCTATGGAAGAATTACTGTCAGATGTTTTCCTTTTAAACTCTGGAAAACAATGCTCGGTTGAATATACATCAGGCTTTTATTGCTCCCAAATAAGATTTTCCCATGTTCAGCTTATTTTCTTTTTGTAGTCATCTTACAAAACAGTACTACAGCTGCTGCAGTGTTTTTATTGTTCATCTCTTTATACAAAATTTTTCATCTGCTCAGAGTATTTCCATTTTACCAAGTCTCTGATTCTTTTCTTTTTCAACACGGAAATAATGCTCGTCTGTAAATGGCAGTTTTGCTCAGCACAGTAACGTGAGAATTCATGTGGTGAAAATCACTTGTTAGGTAAAGTGTCACATGCAGACTTGTGATGTTGTGACTAAGTCCTTCTTGACAATGCCAGTTTTGTGTCATGAGTTCCTATTGTAAATATTTTAATAGGGCCAAATGGGAAGAATGGAGAGGCAAGAGTAGGAGCCACTGCATCCTATTCTGATCTGTGCCACTGTGAAATCTCAGGCTAATCAGTAGATTTTTTTCTGGTCTAGTCTGCTCTTCTTTAAAATGAGGGTATATCCTTACCTCAGAAAACTGTATTTTAGTTACATCTCGTGCTTTCTTGGTGCTCAGGAATGGGCAGTATCAGAGTACCATCAGCATGGCACTACACCCAAGCTAACAACGCAAGCCAAGAGACAGCACTTAGCAGCAGACACGGTGCTGAGGTAATTTAGGGTTATTGCACCCATGCCTGAGCTAAAATCTCTGAATAGGCTACTTTACCTCTCATAGATATATCTGCTCTCACTGATGTAAGGTTTGGCATTTTTAAACCACATTCTGTTAAATGCAGTCTATTGCACCTTTGGTACAAATTTCCTATGCTGAAGCTTAGTAGAGGCGACAAGCTACATTTGCAAAACTAGGTTTGCAGTTCTATGCCTATGTTGCCTTAGGCACCACATTTGGAGTATAATTATGAGCATTTGATTTGATGATTCACAAACAGTCACAGAAACTGACTTCACATACCTGCCTGCTAAACTTCGGAGTGTCTTCAAACCTGATACAGAGACAGTTGGATTTTAAAGGATTTATTGTAGAAATATCACAGAATTACAGAATGGTAGGGGTTGGAAGGGACTTTGGAGATCATTTAGTCCAAGCCCCCTGCTAAAGCACAGTCATCTAGAGCAGGAATGAATACAGGTAGGTTTTGAATATCTCCAGAGAAGGAGACTCCACAGCCTCTGGGCAGCCTGTTCCAGTGCTCTGCCACCTCAAAGGAAGAAGGTTTTCCACATGTTCAGACAGAACTTCCTGTGTTCCAGCTTGTGTCCATTG
>JAOXJM010000019.1:61553219-61578167 GCA_026413425.1 Tringa solitaria
TCCCAGTTTTGTATCATCAGCAAACTTGCTGAGGGTACACTCTGTCCCCTCATCCGGGTCATTGATGAATATATTGAACAAGACTGGTCCAAGTACGGATCCCTGGGGAACACCAGTAGCTACAGGCCTCCAGCTGGATTCTGGGACACTGATCACAACACTCTGAGCTCTGTCACTTAGCCAGTTCTCAATCTACCTCATTGTCCCCTCATCTAACCCACACTTCCTAAGCTTACCTATGAGGATGTTATGGGACACAGTGCCAAAAGCCTTGCCAAAGTCAAGGTAGACAACATCTATTGCCCTCCTCACATCCACCCAGCCAGTCATCCCATCATATAAGGCTATCAGATTAGTCAAGCATGATTTCCTCCTAGTGAACCCATGCTGACCATTCCTGAGGACCTTGTTTTTCTTCTACATGCTTAGAGATCACATCCAGGATGAACACTTTCATCACCTTTCCAGGGATGGCAATGAAGCTGACTGGTCTGTAGTTTTCTGGGTCCTCCTTCTTGCCCTTTTTTGAAGACTGGCATGACATTAGCTTTCCTCCAGTCTGCAGTCACCTCTCCTGTTGTCCATGACTTTTCAAAAATGATGGAAAGCAACTTTGCAATAACATCTGCCGGTTCTCTCAGCACTCATGGGTGCATCCCATCAGGGTCCATGGATTTGTGGGTGTCAGGTTTGCTTAAGTGATCTTTAACCCAATCCTCTGCAATCAAGGGAGACTCTTCCTTACTCCAGGCTCTCTCTCCTACCTCCAGAGTCTGGGGTTCCTGAGGGATGGCCTTAGCAGTAAAGACTGAAGCAGAGAATGCATTCAGTAACCACTTTCTCTGCATCCAGCATCACCAGGGCACCCACCTCATTCAACAGCAGGCCCATATTTTCCCTAGTTTTCTTTCTCCTGCTGATGCCCTCGAAGAAGTCCTTCTTATTGTCTTTGAAATCCCTTGCAAGATTTCATTTCAAAAAGCCCTTAGTCTTCCTCATTGTATGCCTGTGTACTCTGACAGCGCTCCTATACTTGTCCCAAGTGGCAAGTACCTTTTTCCACATTCTATAAACTTTCTTCTTCTGTCTGATTTTTTTCCCCAGAAGTTCCCTGCTCATCCATGCAGGTTTCCTGCCTCCTTTGCCTGATTTCTTGCTCCTAGGGATGCACCAATCTTGAGCTTGGAGGAAGTGATGCTTAAATATCAGCCAGCTCTCTTGCACCACCCCTTCCTTCTAGAGGCTTAGCCCATGGGATTACTCAAAGTAGGTCTTTGAAGAGGCCCGAGTCAGCTCTCCTAAAACTGACGGTTGCAATTCTACTTTTTGCTCTGCTTCCTCTGCACTGGATCCTGAACTCCACCACCTCATAGTCTCTGCCACCAAGGCTACCCCTGACCTTCACATCCCCAACCAGGCATTCTCTGTTTGTTAGTACAAGGTCCAGCAGAGCACCTCTCCTTGTTGGTTCATCCAACACCTGTGTCAAGAAGTTACCATTAATACTCTGCAGAAATCCCTGGGGCTGTGTGTGCCTGGCTGTGCTGCCTTTCCAGCAAATACCGGGGTGGTTGAAGTCCGCCTTGAGAACCAGGCCTGTGATTGTGAGGCTATTTCCAGCTGTCTGTGGAAGTCCTCAACAACTTCCTTTTCCTGATCAGGTGACCTGTAGTAAACACTCACAACAGTGTCTCCCATATTAGCCTGCCCCTTAATTCTTACCCATAGGCTCTCAACACATTCTTTGTCCACCCTTAGGCAGAGCTTGCTACATTCCAGTTGCTCTCTCACATAGGAAGCAACTCTACCACCACAACCTGATGGCCTGTCTTTCCCAAAAAGTACATAGCCATCCTTTGACAGCATTCCAGTCATGCAAGCTATCCCACCACATCTCTGTGATTGCAATGAGATCATGGGCCTGCGACCACACACAGATCTCTAGTTCTTCCTGTTTAATCCCCATGCTGCGTGCGTTGGTGTACAGGCATTTCAGAGAGGCAGTTGAGTGTTAGGGTTTCCCTGGAGGGGAGCAAGAGGATTCACCACAGCCATTTACACCCTTAAAGTCATTAGCTTTCTGGATCACATCTTGGGGGTCAGCTAAGGAACATTTGTCACTGCTGTGGTTGGCCTGGCTTGTTCCCAGCTGGTCTGAACATTGCCAACCTAGAGCCCACCCCGCAAGTCCTTCAGTTAAAAGCTCGTTTCACGAAGTTGGCTAGCCTGCTGACAGAGATTCCCTTGCCCCTTCTAGACAGGTAGATCCCATCCCTCTCTAACAGGCCATAATCACCAAAGAATGTCCCATTATCATTAAACCCATAACCCTTATGACAGCACCAGCTGTCATAGCCAGGAGATGATACGCATTTTCCACCTGTTTCTGGCTGCTCCCTATCCACTGACTGATGAAATGGAGAAGACGACTTGGGCACCATTTTTTTTTCATTGGTACTCCCAGGTTTTTATACTCTTCCTTAATTCTGCCCAGGTTCCAGCTTGCGGTGTCATTCATGCCCACATAAAAGAGTAACAGCGGGTAGTAGTCCGTGTTCTTGACAAGTTGTAACACCCTCAACAAGATCACAAAACTTAGCTCCCGGGCGACAGCATACCTCATGTGACTCCCTATCAGTATGGCAAATTGGTACCTCAGTGTCCTTTAGCAGGGAGTCGTCCACTACTAGCACTCGTCTTGGTTTTTTTCTGTGTCTACTGTGTGCTGCCGATGCAGGTCCACCTGGCAGACTTGGCTCCTGGTTGCCCGTAGCTGCTAAAGCTTCATATCTGTTTTTTGTTTTGATGCCAGAGGGTGGGGGCTGCAGCATAGTCCTGCTTTTGTGGGTCACCAGGGTCCAAGGTGCCTCATTCTTCATGGTATCTGCTGGAGGATTGTGGTTCTGAAACCACCTATCTATCTCTGTCTCAGCTCCTCTGATAATACGCAACCTTTTAAATGTTTCTTGCAACTCAGACATAAAAGATCATCAACCTGTGCACACCGTGTGCAAGTACTTACCTTACTGCCAGAAGAAGGAGAAGAAGAGTCTGGGTGCTCACTGCAACCCACCAGCAGTACTGAAGTCTCTGGTATCTTATCTGAGACTTCTTATCCGTTCCATCTGTGCAGATGGCTCATGCATCTGAGGGGCTTTCTCTGTGGGGGCACCGGTTTTAGCTCTAAGATGAGTGCCAACCATTTTGTCAGAGACCTTGAGCACTACCTTGGGCTGTGAACCAACAAGCAGGGTGCAGAGCCCTTCCTGCATGGTCTTCTGCACCCTGACTGCTGTGCTCCTGGTCCCTACAACTCCCTGGGGCCATTTAATTCTGCCGTGGTTGCTTCCAGCAACACCCCTTTCTCCACATCAACCTCCCTCATGAGAGCTGACGTCTCCTGGTGGGTTTCTCTGCTCTTCCTTGGGTCTCCGTGGCTCTGGGAACCCCCTGTCCACCTTGATCTAACACCCAGTCAAAGGACTTACCTTGTCCTTCGCTGTGCAGCTTGCTGACTCATATATCTCAAATATCTCTGTAGAATATAGAACTGTAGCAATTTGTCCAACATCAGTTCTTTCTTCTTTAAGACAATTCTAATATATCCATCATGAAATGACTGAATGGCCTTTTTGTATGTCTTTGCACGTGACATTACATTGCTTACGCCAAGTTCTACTTAAAGGGTTTATTGCAGCAACCAGATTTTTGTTGTCCAGTAAACAAAATGCCACATGACTTTTTACTAAAGAAAAGTTACTATTATAATCTTATCCCATTGCTTCAATGTTCTGTAATTTGAGTAGCCAGTTTGATTACTCCCACAAAGGTATTTTTATTGAGTAATGTATCTCTCACTGCTTTTTGTGTACCTTTAACTAGTGTAAAACAAAAACTTTGAATTAGAGACAAATGCCCACCAATTAGAAAGTTAATTGTAAACGGAATTTTATCTTGCCAGTCCTTTTACTGACCCAGGGATACAACATAGTTAAGGAATCCCGTCTGCTGGTTTCCAATGACACCACATCAGGCATTTTTTGCTTTTGCTGTTGGTAATGGAAAATAAGGGTAAGTGTTACGCATTCAGTGCTTCAATTCTAAATAAATGAGACATGTACAACATCCCCACAACACAGACAGCTGTCCTGGTATTTTCAAGCCCTGAACATTACCTTTTCAATAAAATGGTTGACTACACTACATCCCACAGCCAAAGATGGACCTCATTTCAGCCATCTTTTACATTTTTCACTTGAACTGCTGTCTTGATTCTGACCTCACTTGTCATTGTAAACCAGGAATAATTTCACTGAAGTCAGAGCAGACACACCATTTTGGCAAGGTCAGAATCAGACCTTGCTTGGGAGTCATTCCAAGTCTAGCACCAAAAGCTAATAGGTATATCACATTCAGAATTTGGCACAATGTTGTAAATACAGGATCGAAAGATAGATATTTTATGTCATTATCAGACATGTACACTACTCTTTCCAAAGGAAAATGTTGATCTAATTGACTTCAAAATACCTTTCAGCAGCAGCTGCCAAGTTCCCTTTAATGAAGAATGTGGAAGAATTTTTTTCTGTCATTCTCTTAATAAAAGCAGATACAAGGTTGATTAGAGAAAGCATAACCAGCTTTTAAAATGTGTTTTTCTTCCTCTCTAGTGCACCTGCCTTGACACCTACAATGCATCCTAGCAAAAATTCAGAAGCATCTTAGTCCAAAGAAGTGATTAAGAAAATTCATTTTATATGTTGATTCAGCATGCATGTTCCCATTTGCCTTGAAAGTTTCTTAGGTGTCTAATGCAAATAAGCAACTATTTAAAAAAGCATCCCAGTATGCAAAAGTAAACATATCGCTTCTGCTATTATGTATCATGATCTGGAGATGAAATGGAGAGATGCCTAACCTCTGCTGGAAAAGCTCCATGTGCTCAGAGCCTCTGTAATACTTGATACAGCACACCCACCATACGGTAAAGGGGTACACAGTTTGGTAAAACACCATTAAGGTATAAAGCGAGTGCATGATCCCATTCCCGTTTCAGCCTTTTCCTCTGCCCAGGAGACATTGCTGTCTGTGTGGGGCAGAAGAGCATGGACAGAGGCACTCACTGTCCCTTTGTGGACATTGGGCCACTAACGGGTCAAAACCTCCAAAATCTGTGAGACCAGGAAGAGAAAGAAAAAGGCCTTTTCTAACCGGTGAAGACAGACTCATATCGACGGAATTCTACCATTACCACTCAGATGAAAAGCTGTTCAGCACTGGTCCAGGACTTGGCTTACCTGTGCACAAAGCCCTGAACTGTTTTATTCGGTCACCCAAAGCAAGTTACTTAACTTCTTGGGCAACAGCTCTCCAGCTGTACAATATAGAAAATAGCACTACCATCTTGCTCATGCTAGTGATGAGAATAACTATAACAGGGACCATGAAGCACTCACATTTTATGGTAATAAAGATTATAATATCATGGGAATACATCCTCACAATGTAAACAACATGCAAAGCAAGGAGAGCCCTTCTTGCATAGCTTCAGCTGCTGTTTTTCATTTTATGACAATGGATGCAATCTTCACTACAATGCTTTGCCTAAGACGTCTGCAAATATTTTGTCACAAACCTGGATTTTCAGTATTAAAACTGCACTAGCAATCTTGGTAATCAGGAACAAGGCAAATACAGTTTGGAGTTTTGTACACAAATAAAAATTTGCAGAGAAATTTGCATCAGCTCTTAAATACTTATAATCTGAGATCACTAGATTGAGGCTATTGCATTGTTAGTCGTGATAACAGGCTGCTGAAAGAAACACAGCAGCTGTAGGGAGGTTCATTCTTTTCCATCAAAAATATATACCTAATTAAACAGAACTGGTAGTGCTTTCATTTTACCTCAAGCCTTCATTTGGCAGGCAGGAACTAAAAATGGGATCTTGTACCATAACAGTCCTTTGTGCAACAAGCTGAAAAAAATGCTTTCTATTTCAACCTAATCAACAATTTGATTGTACATAGGCATTATTCCCCAGAAAATCAAGCTGAAAATATGCAGCTCTGGTTCATAAAATGAGAGAATTTAATATTAATTGTTGCAGATGTGTTAGTCAACCTGAGTTTCTATTCCTAAAGAAGAGTTTACAGGCAGTATAACATTTTTTAGTACAAAATACGCTCTTGCATTCTGGTGAGGTCTCAAGTCCTTATGTATAAAGTTTATTTCCTGCTGGGGCTCCAATTACTTTTTCATAGTGTTAGTAGACTTCCAACTGTGATTTTCTATATCTGTTGCAAATGTTCAACAATTTACAGGAGAAATTTTAGGTCAGGGTTTTTTTTTTAAAACTTTAAACATATAAAGATTAAAGAATGAATGTGCAATCAGCATATAGAGAAACCAGCTTTTGCAAGAATGAAATAGATAGTTCAGCTTCTTAAATCGCAGAGGAATTCATAACATCCACATTCACTGCTACGTCTCTTTTGTGTATTTCCCTCTACTAAGTAGGTTCCGTAGAGAGATGGTTTGGTAAACTAGAAAGTACAGTGGTAAAACATTATTTTCCTTTCTGGTATGACATGGATAATGTCCAAGCACTTGTTTCAAATTACAAATTTAATACTTGCTATTGTGGCTAAATTTTTCTCCTTACTTTTGGTAAAAGCATAAGCTCTTACCTTCTTTAGTTTAAAGCAAGAGGCACATTTAACCTCTGCTACAGAGCATAGAGGCTTGAGAAAGGAGTCCCGTCTGAATGGTGTCTTGATGGTATGGTGGGCAGAGACGCTGAGCTGAGCTTGTGGGTTTCTGAGCAAAAGTCAAGGAATGCACATTTCCAAGTTTCCAAACCCATCTACATTTACATTTTATTACACTGAAAATCTCCCTAGCCAAACTAGCCCCTACCTGACAGTCATCGAGAAAAGAATGTGCACAGAGGTGCAGACATTTTTTCTTGGCCTGCTAAATTCACTGGTCCCATTAGGAATTTCCTGCAGAAGAGATAAAAACTGTTCGTTTTGTATTTTCAGGTGTATTTTCAGTTTCAAGACTTGTCCGTGACTGTGTTGATGTATAGACTGTATTTGGCAATGGGGCAAATTTAAATCCCACTTCATTGTATTCCTCCATAAGCAGTATCTTCTTGAAACTAAAATTATTTGGCCAGGACTTACATCCTTATCCCAGCACCTTCCACTAAATCAAATGGTTGCAACTTTGCAAACCCCTTAACCCACTTTCCTTCCTATCCCCATATCCTCCAACACACAGGAGCCATTGCCGTTGAGTACACTTGCAGGCAAAGTGCTGAAGAGTATCCAAAATACACAGGAAGCAAAAGAAAACAATACAGAGAGTGATTTGGGGTTGATATCTTAGGTGCATAAAGGCTTTTATGCTTGTCCTGTAGTTCTATAGCAGCCTAGCTGTTGTAGTCTATTTTAATTCTACATAAACATATAGCCTTGATTAGAAAAGCTATGAACACAACCCCTGGGTAGATTTTGATGCAAACAGACACTCTAGTATCATAATGTAGCAAAAAGTGCTAAACTTCTTTTTTTTTCCAAAATTTTGAGTTACAACATGTGTTAGAACAATTCCAGTTCATGCGTATGTATAGTTCTGTGTAGATTTGCTTATCAGCATCTTTCCTCCCATTTTTGAGTCATAAGATAAACAATGATTTTATAATTAAATAAAAAACACTCATTTTATTTAACAATGGGATTTATTCACGTTATGTAAAATCTCAACTAGAAATAGACATAATTCATGCTCCTAAATCCACGTTTGTTATCTCTGCACTTTACATTACTTACAGTAACGCAGTCTCTGAAATAACTTTACAATACCAAAAGAAGACCTACAAAGCTATTGTTGGGAAAAAATATTCCATGGTGTCAGATATCATAAAAAGTTGATCCACTTAAATGTGACACCATCTTGTTACTTTATCTAAGATTTTAATATCTATATAGAAATATAATTAAATTAAGAAATGGTTTGCTTATAAATGAATGTTATAGACTTCAGCAAACATAGAAAAGAAACAAATGCAGTTGGTTAACTTCTGTCACTATTATAGATATTGAGAGAGCAGCACGATGTAGCCCACTGACTTCTAACTCTTTTATGAAGACAAGATATCCTTACAATAATGAATATTATCATGTAATACTGCATGATCACATACACCATTTGGTTTGAAAGGACAGGGAAGTAGCAGGTAAATATAAATAAGTTCAGAGTTGGTGACACTCTTTCTAAAGAATTGGCCGGAGTTCAGTTAGTAAACACTAGGTTTTTCTGCTGTGTTCTTGTCCCTGTGGCTATCAAAATTATACAGCTTGTTCCAGAACAAGAGGAAAGAATAAGGAGAGTAGGATCAGTAAATTATTACAAAGCAGGTCTCCTATCCAGGACACGCACACATTCGCTGCAGAGCTGTCTCATCAGGGAACCCCTTGCATCCAGGAGTCTTTTGGAAGAAAGACACAGGAACATGTTTGCTCCTATTTGAGGAACGATATGAGGGGCTATTTTTGAATGATTAATTAAAGGGAATCAATCTTCATTGCATTGCCACTGACATGAAAAGCACCATAGCTGTGCAATAATCGCATGCAATTATTCAACTACCCCTTTGGCAAGGACAATGTAATTAGTCCTGGTAGTGTCGAGAGATTTTCTTTATACCCAACAAATTGGCGGTTTTAATCAAGTGTTGCTGAAAATTTATCATAACACAGGGAAAACAATAGGTGAAGGTACAAGGCCCCAAGCTGTGTGACTCCTATCTAACACAGTACAAATTCACAATGCTAACAACATGATGAATGCTACCAATCCCTGAATAAGATGATTATAATTGTGTACCGGTATCACGCACAATAGTGCTTGTTTGTTTAAAATTATGGACACAGTCCCTTTCATGCCTTGTTGCTAAGGATGCTTCAAGCCCTCATACCTGTTATCGTGGTCACCTGTTATCACAGCTATCATGGGTGAACCCGAGTGTGTCTCTCGGGGAGCTGCCGAGCTGTCAGGAAATGTCACATAGGTCCCCCGCCTCAGGCCGGCTGAGAACAAATACGGCTAAAAGGGGGATCACCCAGCCTTGCTCAGTGCCTGAGCTCGGAACTGCCACAGATTGCAGCAGCCACTCACAAGCAACAGAGAGCCGGATCCTGGAGCACGTGGCAAAGTGAAACCAGCCCGCTATGAACTCAGTAAGCTGTAACTTATGTTCTGTATCCAGATTTTTGGCAGAAATTTAAAAGGGCCTGATGTCTTAAGCACTCTCAAGCCCCCTACCCTATGCCACATTTTGTCAGATTGGCTTGTTCCTGATGTTTGCATGCTTGTACTCACATTCAACTTCCAGGTCAGTCATGTTCCTGCTAGCTACTACAGATTTATGCCAGAACTGAATTTGGTAGCATCGCTTTCATTAGCGTAGCTGGAGGAAGTGCCTTTCAAATTGCCATTTTACAGATGGTGGATTCAATGTGTAGAGTGTTGAAATGAGAGAAATCAGACTCACGGAGATAGCCATTGGAAAAGACAACACATACTGAAAATGATTGTGCATCTGAGATGGATAGTACCTGTTCCAACTACAGAGAGATTCAGCTGTGTCTCACATACTGTTGTATACTGTAAATGTGCATAATGGTTTCTTAGCTAAATCTTTAATAGATATTACAGACCTAATTTTATATTACAGTCAGTATAAATACTTCACTGGTAGGAGTTAGTCTGCCAGTAAGACAGGCAACATGGGCAATCCTTCCAGTATATCTGTGGAATACAAGATTGTTTTTATTGTTACCTATTGCTCTTACAGTGGCTGTTTGAATACCAATTCTTTAATGGGACAAATCAAAGAAAATTATACCTTACAGATCATTTACAATCTAGATAAACAGTTCTATTTGGCAAGCCAAAGTCTAGAAAGCTAATATTTAGCCAATATCTTTCTGCCCATCTTGAAATTAGCATTTCTTTTAAACCGGTAAACTTAACAAGGAACTATGGTCACTTCCCCACAGATCAGATGTGGAGAACTGTTGGTTCAGGTTACATAAATGTGTACTACTCAGGCCCAGAATAAGAAGAGTAAAAGCAAAATTTCCCCCACTTCTGTTGGCTGGTTTTTTTACCTTTTTGTAAACTAAAGAGAGGAGAAAAAAGGCGTTTCCAGTCCTCTGTTCTTTTTCTTTTTTTTTTTTTTTTTAACGTCTCTGAACACAACTACAACAAATGCTGCTGGCCTCTGTATCGCAACACAAAGAAATCAGCAAGATAATGGCAGCAGCATTGCTCTTTCTGCCTTCGAGCATTGTGTTCAGCTTTTTAACCTACCTATTTCTGCTAGATAGGTTGCCCAGTGACTTCATGCTTCTACTTTTGCTTGTCTTTTTTTCTAAAGGAAGAAGTGGTATGTTGTCTTTTTAATATCCACTGTCTCTGAGATTACTTTTGAGCTTAGAATGCAAAACTTTTCCTCAGGCTACATTTCCATTTTCAGTGTTTTATAACCCCATGAGTGGAACTGCATTGCAGGCTGACAGAGGCATACATTACTTGTGGCAATGTGTTGGTTTGTTATGTTGTATTGCATTTACTGGAAGGAACATCTCCCTCCACCCCTCTCAAAAAGGAGGGGAGGGAAAGGAAGAGAAGGAGAGAGGAGAGGAAAATCGTGGTACACATACACAAGAGATTTTGTGTATAATCTGAATAACTTTTACCCCTGCAGAGGTCTCTTATCTTAATGACTTTGCTAAAGAAGTAGTCTTGTCAAACATATTTAAAAGCCTTTGCCTCATATGAGTAAGTTACAAATGGAAGCAATTTGGTAACAGCACAGCACAAGATAAAGAAAATCCTCGGTATGGCAGAAACATGCAAATGTTGAACAAATTTAAAATTACCAGCTATCAAAGAATTTTGATTCTTCAGCATTACATTTCCTGGAGTACAGTCTATTCTAGCAAGTGCTGCAACAGCTATATCACTAACGAAGCCTGATGAGGGTATGTGTTATTTTCCTTTGCATTCCTATGTGATATAAATGCCACATCAGCAGTAGTCCAAATAAAATTGCAATTGTTCTGCAAAGATGGATAGAAAATGTACAGATTAAATCCATCTTGCAGTGCATTGCCTGATATATAGATATATATATATAAGTTTAAGCATGCTGCTTCCATCAAGTTTTGTCATTCTTTCATTGTCTCCTGAGTGAGTATTTCAACAAGATGGGTGGTCACAAGAAGCAGAGAACAGAGATGAAAATTAAAGAATCCATTATGTTGGAAGAAAGAAATGGGAGGAAATAGAGTAGTGGGAGGGAATGCGTGGTGAGATGTGGAAAGAGGGAGGCAGGGTGGAAGGGAGGGAGGAAGGAAGGAAGGAACTCCTCTGAAAGAATGAGGAAAGAGGAGCTGACTGGAATTTGCAGCTGTATTCTGCCCTAGTGGGGCTAATGGAATTAAATAAGTGCAGAATGAACTTGTGAAGATCTGAACTGAAAACAGTGCCAGCAAAACATGATGGAAAGGACAGGAAACATCAGAATGCAAAGGAGAAGGAGAAATTATCAGTGGAGAGGTAGAAAAGAAAGAGAAATGGAAGAAGTGGATGGAAAAGCCAAAAGGGTCAAAATCTTAAAGTAAATAAATATACTATTTGCACTTGTATCTGTTTTTTCTTCTCTTTTTAATACCAGGATGGTGAGTTGAAGGTCTGTGGGGGACTGAAAGTCTGGGAGGGGTATAGAACCCACAGGATTTTGTTGATAGGGTGAATGTAGTAAGAAAGAAGAAAAAGTGCTTGCTCATCGATGGAAACAGAAAAAATGGATAAAGCTCAAACTGCACAAAGGGTAGAACTGATGTAACACAGAGACTTGTGAAATCAAACTGGCACCTGGAATGTTTGGGTTATCTTTTGGTCACTTTTCTAATATATTTTTTTATTATTATTACTATTATTATGATGATGACACATAAGACCTTAGGTAGAAATTTTTTATTGAGTACATCTGATGTAAGCACACAAGATTTAGCCATGAACTTCCTCTTTATCAGATAAGCAAGTGTACAGATGCTGAAAGTGCCTACCCGGCCATCCTGTATTTCAGGTGGCCAATTACTCATTGGAAAAGTGACAAGGGAAAATTGAAAGTAAAGTCTGCTAGACAGCCAATAAATCAGGGTTATATCTTCCTCTTTCCCTTGGCCTGTGAGGAGCCGAGGTATTTTTAAACTAGATTCCAGGAAACCAGCCAACAGGAAGAAATGAAAAGAGTACAGGAAAAGATTTTCTTACCATTTTTTTTCACCTGAATTTTTTTAAATGTTTCTCTCTTTCTGTTAAATGCTCTCCATCTTCTACTTGGGAAATGCAAACCCTAGTGGTTTCTGCTGGAACTCCCTCCCATTTCAAAGGATTTTAAAAGCCATATCACGGAAATGAGGTGACTAAACACAGATGTAGCAAGTGAAACTCTGTCATGCTTTAACCCCACCTGGCATCCAGGACCACAGAGCCATTCACTCACTCCCCATACCCTTAGCAGGATAGGGAGAAGAGGGAGAAAAAGGGGAAAAAAAACCCTTTTGGATGGAGATAAAGACAGTTTAAAGGAACAGTAGCAGAGGAGAAGATAATAATGATAAAGGTAAAAGAATAAACAAAAGGTGTGATGCAATCCAATTGCTCGCTACCTGATGATCGGTTACCTGGCTTCGTCTCGAGCGGCAAATCATGGATTCCTGTCCACCAACTAACCCCCATTTGCATACTGAGCATGACGCCTGTGGTATGAAATATTATTTTGGCCAGCTTGTCCTGTCTATACTCCCTCTCAGCTTCAAAGGGAAGTTGAAAAAATCCTTGATTTAATATAAGCATTACTGAGCAACAACTAAAAAAATATCTGTTATTGGCATTATTCTCATATTAAATTCAAAACACAACAGCTACTGGGGAGAAAATTATCTCTGCCTTAGCTGAAACCAGGACAGACTCTTAAAGGCATACATGAACAACTCATAACACCTCCTCCAATCTGATAGGTATTAAAGGCATGGATTGTCAATAAATTATGAGAAGTAGACAAATGACTAAAAGGTAAGCTTTGCACTCAAATGATACCGTGAAGTGAGAAACAAAACGGGGTAAAAGTATAGGTCCTGTTTCTAAATGTGACACGAGCGCTTAGAAACCAAAGTCATGAGGTCCTGAATTAGATTCGTAAATGCTTGGGTCACTTTTGAAAATTGCTCTCTGGCTTCTGAGTCACTGAACTCTTCTGAAAAAAAATCCTCTCAGCAGATCTGATAAATTGGTCATGATGAGTAGTTCAGTCAGCTCCAGATATGACTGAAGGAGCAGGTGCAACAAAAGAGATTAAACAGCATGGGTGCATTCCTGAATTGAGGTCAGGAGAAACAGAGGACATGATTATATAGGAATGCAGGCTGGGATTACAACTGTTTATATGCTCTCTCTATCTCATCTCCCATATCAATGTGTCATTTGAAATTCTTGCTGTTAATATGGGGGTTCTGCCATTAAAATGTTGAACTTCATGTCACTAAAAATGCCCAAGAGGCATCTCCGCATTCTCCTTTTCTCACATCCCACAAAAGACCATCCTGCATCAAGTGAAAAGGCTCAGTTAATCACAAATGAAATTGTATTTTACCCACGGTCATAACAGAATTGGTTTTATTGCTGGAATTCAACTTCACTCTATTGTGCTTTGTCCTGTTTTGTTATTCTGGAATCACTCATTGGGCCCCAAGCAATGCAGTGTGAAGAGACAAATACCAAAGCTTGATGCTGTGCAATTTATCTAAGTGCATACAGTGAAATCCACTCGGGTCCTCTGAAAATTTTTTAGTTAGGCTAGCGTTAAAAAAAGACCACCGTGTTGCAGCCTATTCCTTCTCACTTTAAAGGTAATCAAAGGTTTTGCAAAAACATCAGCTGGAGCAGGTTTAGATCCTTTTCAAAGATTAATCCCAGATGTTTTATAGTGGGTGGTTTATCCATCATCTCAGTGCCAATTCTATGAAATAACATTCAGAAAGTCAGAATTTGTAAATGTCATTTTATCATTCACTGTAGGGTTTATTATTATGTGTCAATGTTACAAACAAATGCCTCTAGGAAAAGTAAAATCTCATCTTCTCTCAAGATATTAACATTTACAAATATTTGCTTCAGTCCTTTAGAGATGATAATATTCTTCAGCTGTTATCTTTTGACAAGTTACAGATACGGGAAAAACATTCATGGCCTGATCTCTTCCTGCTTACATTGCTGTGGATTAGGAGTAACTCCAAGAAGTCAAAGCGTTTACATCAGAGTAAAACTGATTAACAAGAACAGAACTGAGCCCAGACTTATACTGCGAGACTCACACATAAGTGCAATCTGCAACTAAGAATAAATGTGTTTAATGTAACCTTCACAAGTCATCAGCACAGATTCCTTTCATTTTGTTTTCTGTTTATTCGTATTACAAAATGCCTTTGTTTAAACATTTCACTGGCCTAGTTTAACAAAAAAGCACATCAATAATGCAAACCTCAACAAGTGAGCTGATACGTTAGATTTGTAAATAGTGGAATGCTAAACCAAATTGCATTAGCTGGCCAAATTCAAGTGCTTTCTTTCCTCAGCAGGAAAAGTAAGCTCATGCTATATATTAGTATAATTTGCATTTATATTTAGCTCTTTTAATTTACCTCCCTCTTTCTTCTCTCTTTTTCTTTTGTGCAGTCCACAAAATACTGCATTCGCTGGTTTTATTTTCACATAGATTTTAAAGAAAAGTAGAGCGGGACAACAGATCAATTATGTTTGGAGATACTTTTTGAATGATCTTCACTGGTTTTGTTCTGAAAAAAAGAATGAATCAGAGTTTCGCATGAAGGACATTTCATCTTCTATTTTATTATCTATTTATTTGTGCTAACACAAAGGAGCACCAATGTAAATAGATATTCACTAAATTCGTCATTATATAGGCCCAAATCAAGGAACAGCATCTGATCAGAAGAGCTTCCCAACTAAACAGAGAAGACAGATGAAAGGCCTTGAAAGTAATAAATAGGTTTGTCTTCACAATTTCTTATTGTTTTTAGATATGGGGAGCAGTGGTCCAGAGGTGAGATGGTTTTTTCGCATTTATGCAGAAAGTCTGTGGCATTGTCAGGAGAGGCAGCTATATCCCACTCCACGAGCATCAAGCACAGGACTAGTCAGAGCTGTGCTTGTCCTTCCAAGCCTTCATAACCATCTTGCACACATGGAACCTCCAAAATTTGCAGTAGGAAATGAAACCAGTGTAGGGAATGATTTAAAGAAATAGCTTCTTCCTAGTTTTCATCATAAGAGCTTGACTGGTTAGGCAGTGGGTAATTCCAGAGAATAAATGAAGTTCTTGCCAGAGATATGGGTCTTGGAGTTCATAGATTCTTTTTGCTGACAATTCAGAGGTAAACACTGTAGTTAAATTCTTTCTGTTTGTTATAAACTGTATCTTTTTTCTATTTAGCTTTTAAACACTGTTTTAAAAGGATATCCAAGCACCATATAAAAACTTCCAAATAATTTACTCTGGGCAAATACAAATACATTTTCTTTCTTTCTGTGAATTTGAAACTTAAAAAACTTATAGTTTTTCCTTTAATCTAAAGTGAATTTGAAAAAAAAAACAACATTCACTTTGGTTATTTGCTTACCTGGAAGCAAATATTTGATTTCTCAGAGGATTTATATATCTAAGATTCTATTTGAAAATTGGCCCTACACTTAAAAAAGTACAATCAATGAAAAGTATCTCTGTACTGGTATTTTATTTAATTAATCCAGATTATTAAAAATAACCCCCTAATCAGTATCCTCTGAGGTTACAGTTGCTTTTAGCAGTGATTTCCCCCCACCCAATTCAAAGACATTACATAAAGCCAGGAAGCAGTTCTTTCACACCCTTTATCACAGCCAGCCATAGATCCAAGGTCTGGACTGATATTTAGTCTGCAGTTATTATATTATGCATCATTACTCATTAATTAAAATTAATAGAGCCATTTGCTTTAATATGCTACAAATTAGCTTTAGAAATGGGATTATGTTAGGGAGATAGTTTCTCAATCTATTCCAGGCTTACTGACTAAGGAAGGCAAGGGATTTTCAGAGTATTTATCATTGGCTTAAATCAATGTGGAAAAAGACTAGAGAAATGTGCTTGCTATCTATAAACTAGGTAACCATCACTGGCAGTTATGGTGGCCTTTTCCCACATTTGAATTTGATGATAACAGCAATGTTTTTCTATGGAGAAAAAAGAAAGACCTTCCCCAAATTCATATCGCAAGTCATTAGTGGAACCAAGTGAAGGAACTGGGATCATCTCAAGCTACCTGTGACCTTCATCTCCTTCTAGCTTCTAGGCTTATTTAAAAAGCACCAGCCATATTTCACTGCAAATTTATGAAATTACTTTTTTTAGCTCTATTCTTTTTTTTTTAGGGATTGTGTGTGTGTGTGTTTAAAACCAGGTTTAGCATCAGTTTTCTTTTACCAAAACAACAAAATACAGTTTTTTGAGAGTCCACAGAGATGGAAAATATTCCATATTCTAAAAGTAAATCTCTTTTAATAAAAGTCAGCTGGCTGCAACAGTCTTATCCCAGAAGAAGACTTTTCCTTTTCTTCCCTCAAAATGCAAGGGATCAAGACTTGACGGTCCAGTAAAATCTAATACAAAGGATAGCTTAAGCAATCCCATCAAGTTCTACTTATTTTAGCACTTTTTCTTTGTTCCTGTGAAGTACAAAAATTTAAAACTTGAGTGCTGATAAAGGGTTCCCATGCTAAAAGTGAACTGGCTGGTTTAATAAATAAAAACATAGGAAGCTAACTCCAAAGCCTGTATATTTTTAGAACATTGTCTGCTAAATCTGTTGGAAAAGAAGGCCCATTCTGTCTGGTCTTTGTATGGAGCTCTGGCTGGAAGCTAGCATTGTTATTGAAGAGTATCAAGGGGTCTCTCATAGGCTGTGGATTCCTGAATCCAGAACAGGTGCAGTCACACCCTCTCTACAAACAAAGATAGTTTGTTTGAATAAGCACAGCACAGAAGAATGAGATGTATTAATAGCTAAATAGTGTCTTTATTAACAGTGGAACAGCTGGCAGTTCTGTATGACAGCACTCATTCCAATCTATTTTATCCAATTGCAAAACTATAAGCACACCACATCAGGGAACCGAGGGGACCACACACAAGCAATCAGCCATTCAACAGCGTTATAATTGCTTCACAGTTGGAAGTTTGTTCTGCTCAGCCACTGTTATTCTTTTGGTTTGTTTTGTTGGTGAACTGCAACTATCTAGAATCAAGTGTTGTTAATGCAGATAAGCTCGCTCAGAGGAACTACTTCTGTTTCACAAGCTGCATGAGCTAGCCTGCTGCAGGTATTGCTGCTGGGGCTCCAAGGTGTCTCAAGCGCTGGGTACCAGGGCTGAGCCAGAGGCAGGCGGTCTCAAGATCTTGGCTATATCTCCCACAAGACAGTACATGAACAAGGGAAAAAATGAATTCCCAATCAACTCTTAAGATGCTGTTAGACCCTGCTTAAGAACCTTTCCTATAGACTTCCTACTGAGCAAAAGTATGCACACACCTTAGTGTGGGTGTAGAAAAGGTGCAGCAAGGGAAAGGATGGTAGGCCAAAAAGATTTATTAGGCCATAAAGCAAATTACTGTTTAAATTTATATATTTATACTCCTAAATAACTAAGAGCCAGTAAAAGCCTAGGCTGTGGTTTCCACTATTACTGTTGATTACTGTCTGATCTTCTCGTTGTTTGCAATATGTACGCATGCTAACACTAATATTGTAGCTTAATTCTGCAACTTCTTTCTTCGACTTGCCCACCTCTCTGTCCCCCCATACACAAACACTTTTTCCCCTCCTACCACAGCATAATGCTTATTTGGTACGTTTTCAAAGTATCCTTCAGGGAGAAGATTAAAAAGCTGTTGGCTGCAGTTAGGCTAGCAGAGTACACGAAGATATGAAGTTATAAAGTCTTCCTAATTTGCAGGGGTTTTTTCGCCTTCTGTTTTGTGTTATCTTTTGGGATTAAATACTCAGAGGACTAATTCTTATTATTCAAGGTTTACTGTTCAGTAGATCTCTCTCAGACTCTATACACAACAGCCCTTCAGTATGTTGTGATTTCTTTGTTATTCCTTGACATATGGCTCTAGGTAATAAAATAATGGTCTGTCCCAACTTGTTATCTGTTGCTGCTGTTTCAGGATGACTTTCAGGTTGTCCTTTTTCGCTCCATCTCTACTGATGGCACCTTATGAATAAATGAACAATTCTTATAAGCAAGACATTAGATTTCTATGAACTGAAGATCACTGTTAAAACTAAGGGTAGACTCAGGAGAACCTGGGAAATTCTGAGTAGGGAAGAAAACAACATTTAAAGAAGTCACAAACCTCGTGAGTGAAAAGAAGTTTTAATTAAAATTGAGTTGTGAATTATGATGTGTATGTGAATGGTCAATAAATATGAAAAAACACCCACCACAGTCCTCAAAAGGAGAATAAGTAGGGAATCATCTAGTGTCATCTTTAAAAAAAAAGTATTGCCAAATATAAGCATAGCATACTAGCTATAACTGTGCATGCAAAATGAATTGTAAATAAAGTCATTAATAAAAAACACCATTTTATTTGCCATTGTCAGAGTTATTACTTTAATGGCCAAGAATGTAATTAGCCACTGAATACTGATTTTGCCTGTGTCACTAGACTTTTTGCCATCTGTTCCAGGAGAGTATTCTCTTCTAGCGTACAGTGCTTTGGGCCATGTCTACCTTGGCAAGGGGTGAAGCACCTTAGAAGCAGATCCTTAGAAAATCTTGGGTGGTTCTGAGAAGGCAAAGAACATTTTACATCCAGTTCAAGAGGACTGGCTCCTGTCAGATCTTGTGTAATTAATGTCCATGAGCAATGGGAGTGCATTAGATGCATATTCCATAATCCAGTTAGTGTATTACAACACTGCTTTCTCATGTGAGCCACTGCCTGGTAAATGACAACAATCAGAAGACATGCTTTGAAGTGTGATTCTGAGATAAAATAAAATGGTAGTACAAATGGTGCTTAACATTATGATCAGGACCATCAGTAAGGAGAATATTTGCATGGAAAATGCCCTCTAAAAAGCATGTGTATTGTTTATTTAGGGGTGTTTAATCTTAAATGTTGCAGAAGTGAAATTGTCCAATAGCCTGCAATAAATATTTTGAAGAGTCTTACCAGTTAAATCTGAACTGTGCCCAACAATGTTCGTTAAGTAGCCCATTTCCTTCCAGTCTCTCCAAAAGAGTGATTAAGGAAATGAGTATTTGATTTAGAATGCTTTATAGGTAATGCTGGAAGAGTGAAAAATAAAGCTTAACATATCATTTGAAACTCAGAGTTGAAGAGGATGTGGGGTATTTTGTCCTTTTAGGTACCTGATTCTAACACTAAGATTTTACAAGGTAATTCAAATCACCTAATTCATATCTTAAGATAGGTAATAGCTCTGCAATTTTAACAGCCTCAGCAGCTGTAAGAAAAATTACTTTTTGGAACTGTATTGCATTGAGATTTTTCTCACATGAATTTTTCACCACTACCATACCAGAAAGGCAGGGAAAACCCTTGAGTTATCATAGGACAAAAAATAAAACAATATGAGGAAGAAAAGGACTGTTTTTTCTTAATTGATCTTGAAAAAAAACCAGGACTAGTAAGGATAATCCCAAGAATATCCCTCCAGCAATCTGTATAGTTAGAATAGTGAAACATAATCTCCACAGCATTCTGAGCATTATGATAAAACACCGTGTATCTGTATGTCTGTTTAAAGAACATATACAGTGTGCACAGAGCCACTATCTTCCTGCGCACGTACTGTTCAGGCAAAATTGTTTGATAAAATATTTCAAAATCATGCTGGGCAGCCTCTCTTCTTATTTTTCATTCTTATCTCTGCTCTTGGTTTTCTAATAGTTCACAGAGTAAAAGAAAAGCGCAGGGAGTTCATGCCTGTTGAAAAGGAATCACTGCCATTGGCAGTGAGCAGCAGCATATTGATGTGGATACACTCCTGATGGAGGGTGCCTGGAATAAACGTATGCTTGTGAGTGACAGACTTCTTACAGCTTCTATTTAGGTAGCAAGATGGATAAAAGATATAGGATCTTCTCAGAAGAGATTTAAAAAAAAAAAAAAGAAAACAAACAACCCTTTTTCCTATTTTCTGTTTGTGCTGGGAAAATTTGCTTCTGTTTCAAGGACCCGAATAGGTTTAATGGCATGAGTTCAATGTTGCCTGTTAATTAACTTAATTAATTTACATAAAATTTACACTCAGAAGAGTTGTGTGCAGTCTAAGCTATTGGAGTATGTTCAGAACACTAAAGCATTGTTTGCAATATATACCTCTGCTTTTTTTCAGTCACCTAAGCATATTTTGTGGGTTCTTGAATTTTCCTCTTTTCTCAGATTTTAATGGAAAAAGTCTTAGCAGCTGTTTTAACCACCTCCAGCTTTCCAAAACCTCCAGAAAACTGCTTTGCCTTTTCCTTGGATAGTTCAGGCTAAGAAGCAGCTTGCAGGTGTACTTGTGGGATTTAGCAGCATAAGTGAATTATCAGTGCCCGCTAGAGCTCCTTATGCTGCTGTCACTATTTGTATTATATTTGGTATTATATACAGATGTATTGGGATGGTTACAACCAAAACCTGTGAGCTCCTATGTAAGGTTTTGCTACAGAAGACTAATAAAAAAAGTCTCATTTGATTGCTAAATGAGAGAAAAAGGTAGTGTTGGCAATGCCCATCTGTGACGGTGTCCAGCATATTTTTCCTGTTTTCTTTTCTTTTTCCTGTTCGCTTTACCTGATATGGATTTTATAGAGAACTTTTAGAAACTAGCAGGCTCTGACAGCAGGCAAATGGGCTGGAGCTACTGTCAGGAATCAGGTGCATGCTAACCATGCTCCAAGAAAATAAATAAGAAACTGAAAAGACAAGTGGCTTGTGCTTTGTACAGTTGTAGATTTTCTTCAAGCTACACTGCATTTGTTCCAGTCTTAGCATAATCCCATTTCATTGAGTTGACTGGATTCAGAGACCCACATTCTGATCTCAGCTCTGAAAAAAAGCATTGCATAAAGCAGATCAGATTCTGTTCTTGTTTACATGGGTGTAACCCTACAATAACTCTTGCTGGAGTATCAGTACAAATATTTTCATTCAGAATATTTCTCACACCACATAGAAAAAACCAGCAATTTAATAATTAAAAATCTTGAAACTATTTATGGTGGGCTTCTGGGCTTTTTCTTTCTTTCTTTTTTTTTTTTTCCCTGAACTTACATCAGCAGACTGAATGATATCTCTCTTATCAGCAAAAAAAAATGAACATGCTCTGGGATGCAGTTGCAAGGCCACTCCTTTACTGCTACTACAAGAAAATGAAACAGGATTATTTTTACTTCAGTTTCATGACATTATATGGTAACGTAAGCGAAAAAATCCAAGTTTTCCATGAACTTCAGGGAATACAGGCAGGCACTCTTATATGACTATTAGCCAGCATGCTATGTTGAAAAGAATGAGGAGGAGCCCAGGTCTGAACAGGGTCCATGTCCATCCTGAAGAAGAATGGCCAAAAAAAGATCTCCAAGCTTGTGATTCTTCAGAAATTCAGAGAACGGGGAAGGGAAAGTGCTGTTTTTTTGAGCTTTCTGACACCTGTTTAATTGCCTGTCTTTTTCAAATTGTCTTCTCCTGAAATCTTCTACAATATTTGCAGTTTGTTCTTCTACTCTGGATAGCCTGGCTTCAAGCCTGTTATAGTACAACTGCAGTTCTGTGATGGGCAATATTCTCTTGGTCTGAATAATGATCAAGTATCCACTGTGATTTTTTCTAGATTTATCAGCTGCTTTCAGTACTGTTGATGATATGGTATTAAATCAATGGCATTAGACCAAGATGAACTTGGCCCACTTCCTTGAGCATAATAACATCCAGGCTCAGCTTCACTTCTGGAGCAGTTACGCGTCTTGAAATTTGTCAGCTTTTCCTACCAGCAATTTGAATTGTGGTAAAGTGATTTTCTGTTCTTTGACTTAGACACTTTCTTGGGCTGTAGATTTATTCTCATGAGCATTGCAAGAAGGTTTCTGGGGTTTTTGTGGAGACCCATAACTCCGAGAGGAGAGCTTCTGGTGAAGCTCTGCAGCACTAATCAGAAGGTTCATTTATTGCACTGAATCTGGTTTTCACTGAAGGATGCTCTGTGTAATGTTCTGTGTAACATCTCTCCCTGAACTCTGAGTATGTATTAATGTAAAGATAAAGCCAAATCCGTACTACAAAAATGTTACAGTTTAGGAAGAATAAAACTAAAACATATTGCTCAAAACCTGCTTTGCATGGACGAGAGCTGACAGAAGCAGAAATGTACAAGCTATGTTGCAACTATTTTGTAAGCTGAAAAAAACTAACCCCTTTAGGAGATAGGTTTGATTTAAAAAAAAAATAAATTACATACATTCCATAAAGACAAATAATAATGCAAAATCTATAGCTGCCCCAAACAACAGCAGCTGAAAAAGAAGAGTTAGGTTTGATGTGAATTTTAATATGCTGTCTAGATATTTCCCAGATGTATGCATATAATATTAGAGTTGCATTTAGTTTAATATGGCATTTGGCATCCAAATACAGAAGACAGAGACTCTTTTAAGCTGCATAAATATAGATCAAATGTGCTGATGAAACTACTATGAAAAAGGCATAGTCTTTTCAAACGAGACCAGAAATAGTGGGCTAACCCTGTGTTTTTAGGCATATGACCTTTGTCTCATTAGGTGTACCTTTAACTGTCATAAACATCCATTTAAATGAATATCATTTCCTTACAATTACAGAAGGGTCATACATAATACACTAAGTTCCCCTGGAAGCATATGTGTTAGTCATGCATATTTCATGAGCAGTTTTATTCCCTCAGTCAGGTTAAAGCGATGCTCAAGCTCATGGCTTTGGTGTGTAGGAAATGAAGGTCTTGCCCATAAAAAGATTCCAAGGCAATGATTGTAACTCTGCACTTTATCAAGAAGAGCAACAGAATGACCTCCTTGTAACATCTGATGGGTACTGGTATCAATTTTCTTTGTAATAGATATTAATTCCTCTTATTTGTCAGTTGATATGGAAAATGCATAATTTCCACACGTGGTTGAACGTAAAAAACTTGAGTTACGGTCGGTACTGAAGGGCAGTTAGGAATGTCGTAGTTGTGTGAGAGACTGTGGAAGAAAAAAAGAAAAAAAGTGGTGAGGATTTAAAAAAAAAGTCAAATATGCTATATGCCAAACATTTATAGGGCAGGCTGCAAAAATTTTATTATGATCCAACATATGATCTGGGTAGGTAAAGCAACATCTGTTTGTACACTATGATGGCTTTTCCTGATGCAAAAGGGGAAAAATACAAAGGGCTGGAGGGGTAACGAGTGAAAAAAGACTGCAGTAATGAAACACAAAACTCTTCAGAAATTCTCAATCCCACCAGCAACAATTTCCCCCTTTTTTCTTTCCAAGAAAATCAATTTTATCAAGGCAGCTGTATCTAGCTGATATTTTTCACCATGGTAAAGACACTGTTTGGAGGCGCATAAGTCACAGATGTCAGCTCAGACAGCGAACACATTCTGCTTTTGTAGCAGGACAGTTTGGTCTCAAGTCAAAAGGAAAGGTTATTCTCTGGTAATCTTTAAAACAGTGCAGAGCCATGCAAAATCAAATCCAGCACAAGCCCCCCCTTCAAAGTGTGGCTAAGGCTCAGAGATTGTGATGCCATGTTTGATGCCCTGTGTTTTTGAGAGATTTTTTGTTCGAGTGATTGCAGTGACGAAAGCTTGTTCTCCTTGATGTGCTAAATTAATATTTATGTTGTTAAAATATCACAGAGGCCACAGAAAAATATTAATATAAAAAAGTTATAATTATCTTTAAAAATGTGGCAGCAATTGAAATGTAAATCCTAGTGAGCTGGGAGAGAGACTTGTTTGCATTGTGCCTGGGGCACCCTGCCTGCCTGCCGCAGCTGCCATTGATCATTTCAAATCAAAGGAAGCTGGAGATGTCTCTGGTGGCTCGACTGGGAAAAAAGCAAGCAGAGAAAGATGCTCTGTTCTGTAGGACTGTTATCAAAAAATGAGCTGGAATGTGTTTCAAATCTTGCTTCTGTTGAATATGGAGCTCTTCAAAGCTTTGCCACAATAAATAAAGTTTTCAAAACACATAGGCTCTAAAAGGCACATTTAAAGTCCCTCTGAACTAAGCATTTCCCCCTTTCTTGTCGTTATTAGAAAACAACAGCATGAAATTAACGTGCATGTGGTGATTAAATCAGAAACGACCATTTTAGAGTGGAGTTTCTTGTTTTAAGTTCCCGTAGGTAGAAAAAGTTATTTTCAGAGGAAAGGGCACACAATACAGAAAAGGAGAACTGCAAATTTATATTACTATTATTTCAAACTGTAATGTCTCTATACTGTACTGGGCAATGACAAGCAATATGCCTTCAGCTGTCTACACTTCAATAATAGGAGGTAACATGCATCTTCACTAAACCCTGAATATTACTGACTATGTAGACATTTCTTGAGGTCCATTAAATTCTATTTGACATACATTAAAAAGATTTAATCACAGATGCCAGTCAGCTAACCAACCCATTAATCTAGCTGTTTTTCCTATGAAAATTGTATTTAAAAAGGTCTTTTTTCCCCCTCAATTTAATTTAGTCATCCATTT
>JAOXJM010000019.1:61578267-61590705 GCA_026413425.1 Tringa solitaria
TTTAGTCATACATTTAAATTTCATGTATTTATCATGTAAATGTGCCTTATTTGCAAAAGAAAAGCTCAGGACTCAGTGAAATAAATAGTTATTTCATTAAAATGGATACAAAAAACCCTGTGATTAGGGTAATTAATTTGCACACTAAAAGCTATCTTCCTAGTTCAGATCATTAATATTGATGGTGTTCGATTTTGTTCTCAGTAATGTTCCTTGAAATACACTCAGAACTGGCAAGCAAGGATGAAGAAGCAGCCGCTCAAACTAGAAATGAGGATTCAGTAAGTACTTGGCTACTTTCCCTCTTTCACCATTCAGAATTAATAACATACAATCATGATGCCTGTGTCCCAAAGTGAACTGGATTACGTGATTCGTCACAAGTGAATCTTATTTACATATGCGCTTCTCACTGCATTTCTCTGACTTTATTATTTTTTTAATTGCAAAGTAACGTTAGAAGAGATTATGTCTAGGTATCCCATGCTGCTATACACATCATTGCCAGATAACAAGGCAGAGTTTGCCAATACACTCTTTTGTCATTAGGTTTTCATCTGCATAATATGCAAATAGTGTTGAACAGTTTCCCAGTTTGAGTCCTTTCTACTGCAAGATTCAGTCAAGACTCATATTTTGTTTTCCCACTGTACAGCAGATGTATTCCACAAAAGACCTTGTAGGAAAGGTGTCACATCACTGCGGTGCACTATCAATTACAGCTGTAGGCGAAGTGCTATGAAAAGCAAGTTCTGGAAGAATTTCAGACACATTAAACTATCTGTGTCTACACACTCGGATGTACTTTGTGGTGGAGAAGTCAGACTGATACTTCAGTATGGGTGCTGTATGTTTTAGTTGTACAGACAAATTATGTGTATACATGATAAATGACAAGGCAATATCCGTGTGAAATATTTACTTACCTTTCAGCTTCACTGTACAGTCCGCTCTCTGTTCATTATCCTTTTCTGGCATCTATTTTAAATCTCTGAGAAGCATTTGAAAGTTTCCATTTTTTGAAAACCAGCTCACGAAGACAATTTTTTCCTCTCTTTTCCTAAATGTGGAATTTTTTGTAGCTCTTACCTACCTCCAAGATCACCTTTGGATAACTTTTGTCCTAGGTCAAAGGCAGTTTGATGTGAAGGCATCTTAAATAGCAACACTTTTCATTCATGAAGGACTAGAAACAAGCATCTTATCTTATTAGAGACAATATTTGATTCACATCTGATAACCTTAGTGAATAGAAAACAAACTTCATAATTATTACATTTATTTTACACATATTCTATATAAATATGTACATCTACATAGTTTTCATAGGAAAGCTCACACAGGTTTTTAGGTAATTTCAAATTTATTTTGCAGTTATATTCATAATATAATTGCATAATTTAATAATTTCCTCTCTCTCAGTCCCTTTGCAGGCACGACATTTGAACTCTTGATTACCCAGGCAATCTGATACAAAATCCCATGAAGTGGTTTTAATGGCATAAGATGGCTATTTTTTCTGCAATATACATGTCAAATATAAATAATATGTTAGAATATAGAAGGATTTGGAACCATTTCATTACTCATAGTTGGTAAATTCAATCAGGGCTTCACCACCCATGAGTAACGATGAGTTCTTAGCTAATACAACAACATCCTTCCTTTCTTTCTGTATGTTTGAACAAGATGTCCAAAAGCAATGTGGGGTTTGGTAACCTGAACATTGCACTGCAAGTGACCATAATTGCACCATCTGAGAATCCAGCCCCTTCAAAAAACAGCATGCAGAATTACTAGTTACCTTTAAAAGAAATCCATATGTGTACATGCACACAGCTATGTTTAAATATATGAATACATGTATTTTATAGATATATAAAATAGCCATCATATTTTTGCAGTCACTAATACTCCATAGAACGGAGAAGGTGCGTCCAGTCTTTTCATGTATAAATGTATTAATGAATCCACATACCTATGTCTCAAGAAAAACACATGACATTTTGGACTTCATATAATTTGGGGAAATTTCTTATATACTGTTAGGAGTTTGGTATTTCCCTAACGGCTTATCCAACTCATTTGATGCTTTTTAAATGTGAATTCTCAATGACTCTCATTAAGAAAATAAATTATCCCAACTGTGAACCATGCAGCAAATACCTTCTGATTCTTCTGCTGTGGAAGTTGTTGAAGACCACTTCAAAAGGCTGTGAGGAACGCTAAGGCCTACTTGAAACTAAACCTGGCAAGGGATGTCAAAGACAATAAGAAGGGCTTCTTCAAGTACATCAGCAGTAAAAGGAAGACTAGGGAAAATGTGGGCCCACGGCTAAATGAGGTGGGTGTCCTGGTGATGGAGGATGCAGAGAGCTACTGAATGCCTTCTTTGCTTCTTTACAATCCAATACAGCTGGAAATTTCCAACAAATGGAAAGCAGCTCTGTAGAGAAATACCTGGGAGTCCTGGTGGACAAAAAGTTGACCATGAGCCAGCAGTATGCCCTTGTGGCCAAGAAGGCCAATGGTCTCCTGGGGTGCATGAAAAAGAGCGTGGCCAGCAGGTCAAGGGAGGTCATCCTCCTTGTCTACTCTGCCCTGGTGAGACCACATCTGGAATAAGGTTCAAGGACAACAGGGAACTACTGGATAGAGTCCAGAGGAGAGCTACAAAGATGATCAAGGGACTGAAGCCACCTCTCTTATGAGGAAAGGCTGAGATACCTGGGTCTGTTTAGCCTGGAGAAGAAAAAACTGAGAGGGGACCTCATCAATGCTTATAAATGTCTAAAGGGCAGGTGTCAAGAGGATGGGCTCAGGCTCTCCTCAGTGGTGCCCAGTGACAGGACAAGGGACAATGGACACAAGCTGGAACACAGGAAGTTCTGTCTGAACATGTGGAAAACCTTCCTTCCTTTAAGGGTGGCAGAGCACTGGAACAGGCTGCCCAGAGAGGCTGTGGAGTCTCCTTCTCTGGAGATATTCAAAACCCACCTGGATGCGTTCCTGCCCAGCCTGCTCTGGGTGACCTTGCTTTGGCAGGGGGTTTGATCTAGGTGATCTCCAAAGTCTCTTCCAACCCCTACAATTCTGTCATTCTGCGATTCTGTGAAAAATAGGAATTCCAGAGCAAAGTACTGTAAATTTCTCAAATATCTTTCTGTATTATTTTTTGACAAAAGTATTTCCATTAATATTTAACCATGAATTAGAGAGTGCAGGTGATAAGACAACCTCATTTCTATTCACTATGGACAGTATCAGCACACTCTACGTATTTGAAGAGTCCTGATATTTTCATAAGAATTCATTTTAAAAGCCTGGTTTCTCTCTTAGATACTTTGATGTCAATCACAACTCAGGAGGTCACATTCCTTGTGCAGTAATGGATAGATTTCATGCATCTTTCTAGTGAGAAGATGCCCTACAAACTTTTCAGAAATGCAAAACCAGCAACAACAATTTGTAAGGCCCTTTTCCTGGTTCCATTGAACTCTATATGGTCACACACCTACACTTACCTTCCATAGAATATCACAGAGAGGATTCCTGGGGCAAATAACCTCACAGGTTATAGATGTCCTCTATGTCCATGTAGAAAAACACTAAAGCTTCCTCCCATGTGGAAAAACACTACAGAAAATCTTCAACTTTCCCTGAGTGTGAAGAATGCATGAATAAACTTGGGTAAAAGCCTTCAAATGGAATATTTCTGAAATCTGCAGCAACAGAAGAAATTTACAATTGATTTAGTCATTCTATTTTATTCTTTGATATCTTTTTATGATTTGTTTATGTAATAAGTATGGTATGTATTATCTTGGAAAGGATAATTTCATGAATCGCCAGAAGTCTCCATTAAAAGTGCAGCTGCAATCATGAAATATAGGTTCCCTTTTGCCAACCCTTTCTTTTTTTTTTTTTATTTCTTCATCACCTGAAACTTCTTACAAAATTGCTGGTAAGTCTCCATTCTGCCTTTCAGTCAACTATAGCTATAATATTTTTCTACTTTAATGATACTACTTTAAAGTTTTGCTCAGTCTAGAACAGCTGTGAGAATTTTGAAAAGCATTTAAAATAGTACATCAGATAAATTTATCAAAAATGTGACTTTAAAACCCCCATATTTTCTTTCATATTCAATCATGAAGACATAAAATGTCATTATATTTAAGGCGTACAGATATGGTTTGTAAAAATAGAACTCAGTTTAACAATGTTTTTGTTTTTAAAACACTGTATACACATACATAAATTCCAGCTCTGGAAAATAACCCTTTTCCAGCTATGTTTACAAAAAAGTATTTAAAGTTATTTTTATACAACACAATATGTTCGACTGTATTTATTCAGGGCTTTACCAGTCAATTCTTTTCATTAAAAAATGAATGAAACATTGGAGTATTTTAAACCAATCCCAAGAATACTCTATAGTGGTTTTTTTCTAACTTGTTTCATGAACTGCTTCAAGTGGTATCTTCTAGATGCATTGTAATAAGACAGTACTCATCCATACAGCAACAACAGCAGTCAGGTTATAGCAACGTGCTAATTAAAAAGAGGAACACACCACAAATCTACTCGTTACTATTCATGGCAAGTGTACAGCAAATCACTTAGCTGTTTGCTTTTAAAATAAAAGCTTTTGTCTGTCTTGTTTAGAAAGACATGCATGGGCTAAAAAGACTTTTACTAAAGCATGACATTGAAAAGACATTGCCCTAAGGTTTGATAGAGCAAAAGGCTGAAACATTTATATTGTTTAATGTTAGACCCTATTTTTTTCCCTAGCTATTCACCTTTCACAATATGTTTCCTTTAATTCATTCAAAATCCACCGCTAGGGGAGCAGCATAAAGAATCTTGCAGGATATATTTTGTTCCAAGGAAAATGATAGGAAAAGCACCCTTGCTAATTAAAATAAAGAGTTCTCTGATGCCTGCAGTTAAATACTGTTCATCTTTATTAAGGCATTAGGAGAACAGCATTGCAAGTAGTCAGGAAAACCATTACTCTCTTGGGTTGCACTGTAAATAACCGATTCATTGGAAACAATACAGTGTGTGAAGAATGGGTGAGCTTTGTTCCCAGAATTGCACGACACAGAGTGTTTCATTTTATTTAAAAAGTAAAAAGAGAGAAGACTGGGTAATGATGTACTATTTTGTAATTGTAGTTACCTGAAGTGAAGGAAGATTATAAAAAAAAAAATAGTAAAATTAATAACAAGAAAAGATGGCAAGCATATAGTTTCTCTTAGAAGTTATTTTCTAGTAGAACAACAAACAGATGTTATTATCCTCCTAGGACGTGAGCAAAAATAAACAGTTAAGTAGGCCAAAGATAAGATTTCCACCATTCTCAGAATTGGCCTAAATTCTTGGCATTGTCAAAAGTAGAAGTTTTACTACCGTCTTTGATGAGAGTAGATTGAGGCTAATCCTTACCATGTTTGAAAAATCCCATTCCAACTATACACGCTTCATGGAAGAGATGGTGTTCACTGGCAAATAGTAAGAGAGAGAAAAGACGATTTGTCTATTCGTAAGAGGATTCTATGGGCTATGTGCATTTTTATTTAACAAAAGTTACAGCTTTTTCTGCTGTTTGTATGTAGCCTGGCATAGGAAAGTACCAAGCCAAAAAAGCTTTAGTCCCTCTATTCGTTCTCCACTCTCGTCCCCACAAAGGCACTAACTGGTATCATTTGCATTTTACTGGGACCCCAGTCATGCTAGTACCACGGCAAGAAAGCAGTAGGCAAAGGCTAGTGTTTTCCTCTGTAAGCAAGGCAAGCTTGCGGGGGCCATAGAGCCAGTCCTGCCATTCCCCCACAGGTGTTCAGAGGGATGACTGGTTCTGGCAAGCCGAACAAGGGGTCTCGATCCCATCATATGTCCAATGCTGATGGCTCAGCACACTGATGTCTCGTTAAGGTTGCACCTGCTCATGCATGTACCCTAAAAGAATATGTGTTTCAGCTTTTAAACCTGTATTTCAGTTACTACACAGGACATAAATACTGTCCTTTACTTAAGGACACATTGATGAAAAGCCATGAGAAAAGCAGAACAGCACAGATAAGATGTGGAAATAGCTGAGCGATGGACATTTTTAGGCTATGGGAAATGCTCTTAGTGAATAAGTCACACTTAAAAGGATTAGATGGACTACTCTGCAGTGACGAGGAGAGCAAGAGCAAAGCATTTAAAAATAGCCATCAGCATCAATATGAATAATTTAGCAATGGGTAGAAAAATTCACTTAAAAATTAATTAAATTCTGCTTTTTTTTTCCTTCTTGAGGAGACAGTGTGTTACTGGTGGAAGGGAGAGCATAGAGAGAGAGAAATATTATTAATTCTGTAGGCTGGCAGCTTAACAGCTCTTGGCACAGTAGGGGAAAGGGCAGTGGTTGTATCATTAACACCACAGGACAATGAGCCTTGGCACCAAGAACCATATATTATTGTGCGTGTCTCCTTCCTTTTTGTTTTAGCATCATCACAAAAGGTGAAAAAAAAGGTATTTAAACAAAGGACAAAACAGTGTGGGGGTGGCGAGCAGACTGCCAATTGCTGTTTGCAGAAGGAAAGTTTTTGGAAGGTAACAAAGACAAGGTAGTGCCTTACGCAATTTACTGCAATATTTTTACTAGAGGAGGTTTGGATACAGCTAAGATGAAAGAGCAGGAGACTCAGAATTCTATCATCTTAACATTTAGTGCTTTCCACAGAAACTTTAAATAATAAAAGTCATCAAAGAAATGTCCTCCCATAATATTAATGACTCGCTGTATCCAGAACCTGTGTTATACAAAATGCCAAGACGTTTGGAAGTCAGCTGCAGTGCTATAGTATGCAGTAATAAATATGAACAGAAATAAACAAGTTGGCTGGATGCCTGCTGCCTACATGTCACTGTAAATAAAAGAGAATGGCTCTCACTCACATTTCCAGCCATGTCTCTGAACCTACATAAAGGTTTTGCTATTCAACAATGAATAGATGCATTATTGCAACCACTTTGCTGCGCAAAAGCACACCTCTGTGTTGTGATGGGAAAGCAGAAATATCACCCCTGTTTGAAGCACAAAGGAAACTTAGAAATGGCAAAATTTGTTGAGGACACTAATGTTGTCACAGCATTTGGTAAAAGTTTCAAAAACTTCTAGCTAAACCAGAGTGGTTCAACTTAATTTTAAGAAATGTTACCAGATATTATTTGTATCCCATGATGATTAATAGGAAAAGAAGCAAAATTACCCTTGCAGTCCCCTGCCCCTTGGATTACTGACTAGCAAAACACAGACAACCTCAAAGCAAGGTATTGTGCATCACACTGCAAGCCATGTATGAAGAGTGAAGAAAAAAATATATTTGTTCAATTCTCCACAAACAAAAAGACAGACAAGTGTCTTTAGGTCACAGTGAGTGACAAATAAAGAATTAAAGTAAAACTGGCATTGGACAGGTGATAAACACTTTGATAGTCTCACAGACTGAGGGAAGATGTGCTAATGAAACAGCATTTCCTAGCAAATACAGGCTGTGAAATGATGCTGGCAGAAATACGTGTAGCTATTGTCCTTTAACAGATCTAACACTAGGTTAGATAACAGCAACTGTGCTGTTTCCTTTACATGCAAAACCTTTGACATAAATTTTGTAGGTAATGAAGTCTACTTGTAATACATTACATTTTTTCCCAGCTTGGTTTTATACAGGTCTCAGCCAGTGCACATTCAATGGAAGGGTGCATAGGCCATATCTATCTGCATATGACAAAGTCTAAGTGAAGAAAACCTCAAAGAGCTGTGATAGAAATTTTTCAATGTGTCTAAGTCCCTGTATCTGTGTAGGAGTTATCTATGTAACTATATCTGCATAGTTATCTATATGAGACATAATTTTTAAAAATGTCTGTTTTGCAGTAGTTTGTGACTGATTAGAGACTGCTACAAGGCTACAAGGCAATTATGAAAAAATACCTAAGTCGAATTGCAAAATATGCAGAAAGAATTTTAAATTAAAGAACTTATTTGAAAGCTGAAGATGTTTTTACTAGATGTGAAAAAATACAACAACACATCAGATTTTCCTTTCTGTAAATTTTTACTTCTGTAATTTTTTTATACTCCTATTCTACTCCAAGTTAATCTACTAGCTTAATAAGGTTCATTGACTGCAACATTCATGTAGCCCCTCTAAATCCCACATAAGAAAGAATTATACTGACTGCATGGCAAAACCACAACTCTAAGTTAAGAAACAGACGATGTAAAGGCTACAAGTCTTATTATCACTCCCAACAGCACACTTTGCACCAGCATCTTGCTTAAAGAGAGCACGTTCCAGGCGACAGTACATCCATCATTTCAGAATATTATATTGTAAAAACTGAGCAAAGCTACAGAAATGGGATTGATTTTAGTGTTGCCAGGCTTATTCGGAACACATGCTCCCCTGGCCAACACAGGAGTAGAAGAGTTAAACTAGAGTGTGACAAGGCAGAAAATGCACTGTTGTGAACTCAGTTCCCAAACTGCATTTAAGACTCAATTCCAGAAAAAGGATAGGCTAGGTTGCACTCTTTTATCTGGTGGTAGGAAAACTGGAAGGAAAACCACAACAGGATGAAAAGGAAAAGTTTCTTCTTTTCTTTTTTATCCTGTCTCAGATCCTCTGGTTGTGCTGAGGAAACAGATGCTCTTTGGATTCCCTGGACTTCCGAAACACATCTATGAGCAATGCTCAACCTTTTTTCAGAAACAGTATGCTGTTTAAAAAAAATCATAACACTGTACAGAATTGTTGTGGTATGATGCCTATCTAATTTCAAAGTAACAGGGCACAAGCATATCCTGCATTTCATCCTATATACATACCAAAAGAAATAATATCTTATAATTGAGATGAAAAAAAGGGCAGACATTTAATTACCTGTAGGCAACAGATGGCAGCATTCCAGATTTTCGACACGAAAGAAAATTCATGTTTCAGAAATTGCCACCCGCACATTAAGAGGCAGTAAACATAGCTTTAAAGCCATTTTTGAACTCTCACAGGCCTCTGCTACTGTGGGTAAGGGAAAGATCTCTTGCGTTAGTTAGATAAGTCCTATAGTTTTACAATTTGTACGAAGGACAAGTGTGTGAGTAGAGATTTATATGGCTTAAGAAGAAAAAGATAAAGAGGACATCACCCACTGAGTGGCCAAAGTGGCTCTATAAATTTCGTCTTCTATCCATGAGCCTGAGTCATGTTGTACTTCAGTTCTAGTAGGCTCTTCTTGAGAGCTCTCCACAGACATGCTTAGCTGGATAGGTATGACTGCTTGTCATGATCTGGAAAAGTATGAAATAGATATGAAGTGATGAAGGTGATAGCTTGCGGCATCTGGGGAACTAGATATGCCAAAACAAGTAAGTAAATACAGTTCCAAAAATTGTTGGAGAAAAATAATGAAAAAATAATTAGGATTAAGTTGCATAATAAGCAATAATGTAAAAACTGGCAAGGTGAAATACATTTTAGAAAGGTATGCGAGGAGAGTCTGTACAGATTATTCTGGGCAATTTCTTTCAATTTATTGGCTGCAAGAGGACAGCAGTTTTAGAGCATTTAAGGTATTTCTACACAACAGCACATTGTGCAGTGCAGGTATACATCTCCTTTGGCCACATATAGTTCAGAAAACCATTAGAGACACTTTGGAAATGTTTTTCAAGTGTCAGTCATATTTAAGTAATAGTTTCAGTAAGACTAATACGCTTACAGTGAGCCTTCTGATGTGCAAATGGGTTGGTAGTTGAACTTTTATTGCTCTGTGGCTCTCCCTGTATAGCACCTCAACAGTGAGATGCAGGCACAGTCACCTGCTTAAGCAGATATCATTTCATGACCCAAGTACAGCCTTTGTTCTGAATTTTCCCTTTCATTCTCTTCCTGCATGACCATACCTACTTGTCTCTACTGACCTGTGTTATCCAAAGTGAATGGAAGATAGTAGGGTTCACTCTAACCTATACGTATATGGTATAAATTGCTGCTGAAAGCAAAAAGAGAAGTTCAAGAAACTATACAAGCTGAATGTGCTGGAATAAATGTGTGGATGGACTGGCATTTCTGAAAATGCATGTAATGGACTTAGATTTCTGAAATGTCAGGTGAAATCACAAATTTTGATGGCAGCAAGGGAAAATAGTCTTGAAACAGCAACAAGCATACATGCAATGAGCATTATTTGCTTTAATTAAATAAGTCTCAAGGGGCAAAGAACTATCAGTCCTAGACAGTTCCTTGCTAGAGAATTGACAACGTGCTTCTGAGTGGCAAAAAAGGTTACTAAAATATTCAGAATGTCTACAATCAAGTGGTTAGAAAGAGCACAAGAAGATGTAAAACCATGCAATCAAAAATTCTTCACCACGGACTTGGACTAAACTGTAGAGTTTGTAAGCAACCAGGATTGTAATCAACTACCTAAAATTAAATTTTTATGAATAGGAATTGAAATGATGACATCTGCAAACTGCAGTGTTGGCTGCTTACTTTTTTCTCTGAGCAGCTGTTACATCACCCACTTCCCTTGGCTGTGTTGAAACTTCTTAAAAGTTCTTTAACTTGCTACTTTTTTAGCTATTTCGTGAAGTCAGAATAATGTCTACACATTGTATGAAGTATGACAGAGAGTTAATGGCTTTGGAGACACATGTTAATGTTCTGCATTTCCTCAAGGGCGCTCTCACTCAGTGGTTAACCTGCAGTCAAAGATAATCACTATCTGTGAGGCAAAGGAGAACAAATATGATTGCTTGTTTAGGTCAATTTTTCCATATTTTTGCAAGTTAAAGAAATCTCCAAATCACAATTCTGGAAACTACATCATGGAAAAGGACTTAGGAACACAGGAAAATCATGGACTGGTCCAGCAAAACAATAGGGCATGTGGGGTTGTGTGTGTATGGAGGCTGTGGTGGTGGGAGGGGTGTGTGTGTGGAATAACTGCCTGAATGCCAATAAACCAGTCCAAACTTTATTTATGCCAAAATTTATTTGAAATTTTGCTTTATTTCCTTTTCTCTCATTATATCCATATAGTTATTATAGGTAGATCTGTATTTATAAGGTGGTTTGGTAATGTTATTCTCACAAACAAGCTTTATTTTCATGGAAAACCTTAGGGATGTACACTAAGAATATGTTGTGGTGTTTATTTCTTCTGTGGCTGTGTGGTCTCTTCATTTACTCTGTATCTATCACTATATCCCTAGTTATTCTCCGTAATTAATTGCTGAAGGTATTACTGAAATTTTATTTTTAGAGAGAAAGAAACTCTGGTAAGTGTACAGAGAGCTGTGTTTAACTTGATGAGAACCCAAAAGGATCTTCTTGCATTTGACCTTCGTAATACAACTAAATTAATATAGTTAAGATTAATGAGCCAATTATTTTTGACAAGAAAGCAAGCACATAAGATTGTTTGTCTCATGTTTCTTTTTGATATGACTAACAAATGACTAGCATTTCCACCACAGATTGGTGTTTACATCCATAGTCTGTTCCCAAGGAATTAATAACTTGAGATTTTAATCTAAATTCTAGGGTCAGAAGATCTGCTGTAAAACTCTTCCTAATGGGAAGGGTCCAATGTGCATTTTTTCATAAAAATGCCTCTAGGAAAGTGATTTTAACAAACCAAAGCAAAATCCAGGCCTCTGAGGAGTCCTGAAGGGCCAGATAAAACTGCAGGAGGAGGTGCTGAGAAGCAGACATACGGCATCACAGGTGGAGAGCTGAGATGTGCACAGCCCTCCTTCAGCTTGCACACAGGACCAGGGGCTGGTGTGCTTGGGGCTGCTTTGCCCACAGTGTGCTAATCCTCTGGGTCACATCTCCTGCAAGAGAGCAGGGGAAGAGGCTGCAGATCAAACTGTGGGTTTTGTGTGTGTTACATGTTCACTATGGTGCTGCTGTTCTCTGCCTCTCCCTTGATAGGGGGATCTTGCCTCAAACACTCCCTCACGTAACGCTGCTGTAAAAAATCTGACTCCATTCAATATCACTAATCCCACTCAACACCAGTTTCAACTGAATAGGATGCCCATAATCTTGCCATTAAAAACTGTCTCAGACTAAGTTTGGGACAGGTAAGAGACTTTTTACTCTACAACAGGATGAGTTTCAGAGCTTTGGTCAGATTAATTTAGTTTGTTAAACCTGTTAATATTCCTGCATGGCAAACACTATCAAATCATTTACCAGGGGAAAACAACAGTTTATGAAAGAACAATTAGTCTGGGCAAGGTTTCATGAAATGCCAGGCAGTTTAATAAAAAGACAGCAAATGTCACAAAGTGATGATGAATGCCATGATGGCATTTTCTCAGGCTAGAATTATTTACGCCCCCCCCACATCTCCACTACAAAG
>JAOXJM010000019.1:61590721-61601726 GCA_026413425.1 Tringa solitaria
GGGGGGGGCGGGGAGAAAAAAAAATGGGAAAAATCTGACCAGATCTACAAGTAACACCTTGCATTTGATATGCTCCATGAACAAGAAAATGAAAGTCACATAGTGTACTGCATAAGAAGCTTATAAATTATTAACCGGCAGTCTCTAAATCTCTAACTAGCAGTAGCTTGTCAGTTGTGGACAACTCCAGTCCATTTTTTGTATGGCTTGCATTATTATTATTATTTATTTTTTGGCTCAAACATGAGTATAAGCATCCAAGCAAACCTGTCAGCAAATTTTCTCAGCAGTTAAACAACTCCAGGCAAAAATTCTTATCCTTGAATTGTGCTCAGTTTTCTGCCTCTTACTCTTAGAAAGACAAAAGTACTCAATTATTCTGTGCACAACATACCCAGAAATTCTATCATTTTAGGGCATTCTCTAGGAAGCTAAAGAATCATGCAATGCAGTAGATTTATTAAGAACTGGCCTTGTGATTCAGAATCAAATCTCTGGGAAAAAAACCCAAATACAAGGTAGAGAAAAATGTCATTTTATTAGATCCTTTTTAACACATCCAAAAGTATGTAACTGACAGCTCTTTGTCTTTACAAAGACGCAGCTTTCAAACATCTTATCAGGCAAGGCAAAGAATATATAATTCCAAGTAAAAGCCTTTCAGTACCCTGAGAAATCCTTTTTGCTCAAAACTAATCACTTTTTCACTTTGTGCACAGAAGTAAAATAGTTTGTCAAATTTTCTGCAGAAATCCTTTTATCTATCTCAAAAAGTGTATTTGATACAGAGCCACTTGATTTCTCCAGACATGAGCAAAACATTAGTTTGTAAAATTAAATTCTTCAAAAAGGTCTTTCAGCTGAGTTAAATATCCATTTTGTGCAAAACAATGACCATGCATCAGCTTGGAGAGATTGCACAGTAGTTACTTAGCCTGGCAAATGGCAGTAAAATGTCAGCTGAAATGAAAGACACACAACCCTGGGCTTATCACAGAAAGTGCAGATGATTCATGTAACATTGTAAATAAATAACACAGACTTTGTGTTAAGGTAGTTTTAACAGTAGAGGTTCTCTTTTCACCACCAGGTCATTTCAAAGCACCCGTAATAGAAGCTTTATTTGGTGACAGTGACATTGCAGCAAGATAAGGTATCCTGTCTTTAATGCTCATATTTCAAGGTCACAGAGTGTTACATTCCAAGTGAACAAGCAGAAAACTCAATCAGATAGGACCTGCATTAATGGATCATCAAAATATTGATAGTAGATTCTCCTTCCTGCCTGCAGGGAATGTTTATCCTGGTTGGTAATTATGCAGGGCAGGAGAGAGAGAGCGGTATGGAGAGATGTGTCAATCATGATTTGTCTACATTTGTCACAAAAATTACAGGCAATTATTTGGCAATGGGGTCTGAACCCAGGATTTATAGATAAGTAGAAGCTTTTACTGACTGATCTCGAAGATCAAGTCTATCAATTTACAGGGTATAACCAACAAATAAACCATTTTCTGTTCCTGCAGGGGTGTGAGACAGACATCCACTTCTGTGTCTAACAGTCCCTCTATTTTTTGCCTAACAGGTATACAAGTCAGATCCGCTTGTTCTCTTTCTTCTGAATTTGGTACAAAGCTTTAGGTTTTCATCCTAAGCACATGTTGGTTGCTCAGAAAAGGGTAAACTGGTCAAAAGAGAAAGCAAAGATCAAATACTGAGAGAAAAAAAGCATATGTTGGTGAAAACTGTAAGAAATGCTCAAAGAGACAGATTTTCTTACCAATTTATGGATACTACTATTTCTCAAACTCAACATTATTCTAAAAGCAGGTTAAGCTATAAACTTTCTACTGGATGCCAGTGATGATTGGACCACTTGCTGCAGGGCATCTCCTGATATATATTATTTACAGTGTGATATGCTCAAGTGAGAGAATGCAACAGAACATGCTGACAGAAAACAAATTTCCTTTTATAGTGCAGTTATTTATGTAGTTTATATTTTAAAATAAAAATGTGTTATACAACAGTATGTTAATAACCTTTACTATTCATTCAGATTTGGCATTCTCTGAAATCAAAGTTAATCTTTAAGTATAAAATAAGTGCTTAGTAACTCAGACACTTTAGTGAATATTGTTGAACATTTTTACTTTAACAGTGGTCACACTATATTGGGAAAAAGAAATGAAAAGGAACGTATGTTTAGTTAAACCCTATTACCCTTCAACTCAGTTATTGCAGTTAATCCCAGGATGTATCAAAATCTCGAAATCTCTGCAGGTTTGTAAAAAGCACTTGGTCATCAAGTGGTTCCCCTCCAGCCCCCCACCATTTCCCACAGTTTAGTGAGAACCTTTGTATAACCTTGTCATCCTTTAGACAGCTAGTTTGGAAAGCTGGATTCTGGCCATCTTCAAGTTTTCTACACAGAAAAACAAAAGGCTGTCTCCAGGTAGTAATTTCCTATCAGGCTTCCAGAAATATCTCAGATATATAAGACCAAAAGGATTCAGAAAGGTTTTCCACTGAGGCACAGAAGAATGTGGTAAGTCAGCTTTTGTTCATTGTTCTAGAAGGCTTGAAGCCCTTTTAAATTTAAACCAGCAAAACAGGTTTAACTACGTAAAACTTTTAAAATGCCAGATGAAATATCCAGATGATTTTCTGCAAGACTGCCTTTCTTAAGTGAAGCTTGCCTTCCTTTGTTCATAAAATCATAACTTCCAACAGCAATAAAACATCTATCAAAAATCAATTACTTTTTTCAGTTAGATAATAGTTAGATAGTTAGATAATGTCACAAACTTACACTTCTTGCAGTACTGTTTGTCCAACAGTAATCTCTTTTCATTCTACCATGATAGCGGATAAGGCATTGGGATATTAAATTCCAAAGTTTATCATTAATCTTCTATATTCTAGTAGCAGGACCTTATGAAGACTTCATTATATATGTGTGTCTGTCTCCAATTTATGAGTTGTCAACTGCCTTACATCAGAAAGTAAAATTTTCCTTAAAAATTTGTATCTTTAAAAGTCTACACTGAACAGCTATCCTGAAACCATGCCTATTTTAAGATCTTGAACTATAGACTCTATTCATGATTGTCTTGAAAGTATCTTAAAAATTCAGTCTGACGTTAAGTTCAAAACCTGCAGATGATCAGCAGGGCCTTGTCATCTGACATTAGAGCTGCTTGCCTGATGTGAGAAACAAATTCCAGCAGATTGAAGGCATTCAAGAGAATCACGGACATTTAACAATAAAACTACAACTGAAACAAGACAGTCCTGTTTTGTTTTTTCAATCTCAAAATAAAAATAAGAATGAAACGGTCATGACTGCTGGGGACAGGATTATCTAAAGGCAAATCTTGAGGTCTGTAACAATATCCCTACTTGCAAAAAAAACTGAGTGAGTGAAAACAGGAGTAAATTGACAGCAGAGACATCTGGAAAAAGGAAATCTAAGAACATAACTATAAGCACAGCCGGGGCGCAAGGGAAATCAGTCCTGAAAGAAAGATCTTATCATAAATGTTGTAGAAAGATAAGGGAAGCCTATAAGACAAGGATGGAAAAGCCATATTAAAGCAGTTATTCTGTACTCTTAAAAGTGGAAAACAAAAGTGACATGACATGGAAAGCCTGTGATCTGAGACTATCTCAGCAAGATCTTAGTACCTTTCACCAATTTTATTCAAAGTTATTGACACACCACAGGACTGGAATCAAACTAAGGAGCCATAATCAGTTCAGTATTGTTTTAAAAAGGAGTTACTTGAATCATATGGCTGCAGATTCAGGTCAGAGCTATATTTGGTGAAAGGGTCTGAAAATGTAGAGGTTTGAAAGATCTTTGAAATTCCCCTTTGTGTCTCTTTTCTGTACCACGTAAATCATTTCAATAACGTATAAGCAGAACTGTAATTTCTTTCATTACTTCTCTTTAAAAATGTGTTTTTCCACACACCCCCAAAATAAACACCACTTCATAGACTACTGAAAGGGCTTTTCTAGTGTCTTAAAAACCTTGACATTTTCCATAACCCAGAACTGTGTAGAACTTGGATCATCTCATTAGTTGATACAAATTCTTGCAGCTTCATTGACTTCACTAAAGATAGATATATAGATTATACATATATTCTGGATGTATTATATAGATATATTCTACGACAATAGATTCATTATATGTAATGAATATTAGGGTCCATATGTTTCAGAAGTGCTCTGCTACAAACAAAAATCCTGAAAACTGAAGAATAATTAGAGAAACGATTGGTCAAATGGGCCATCAGTCATATAATACCACACAAGTAACAGTTTGGACTTAATCTTTGAGGTGTTGAGTTAAAATACTCAAACAGAAATCAATTTATGGTTTAAAAAAAGCCCCATCTGAGGAATTTACATGGGAAAAGTTTTTCAAGGAAATTCCAGGTGATACCATGAATGTTCAAGAACTTATAGGTTATAAGTGACAAACTTATAACTTCCCTAAATTCCCTTCAAAGCATCCATCCTAATCATGCGGGCTCAATACTTTGGCTTTGCCATAAATCAAAGAGCTAAGACAGATGCAACCTGATGCCCTTATTTTGGCAGACAATTTACATCTTTCTGGTTTCCATATTCTTGTAAGATGTCCTTTCTGTCATTGTTCTTGACATTCACATACAAGAGATTTATATGGCACTGCATACAACTATTATTAAATTCTTGCAGCTAAGATTTTCAAAGCCAAAAAAAAGTGTGTCCAACTTCTGCAGTCCAATGCAGTTCATTGTTTCCAGTTCTTAGTGTAATATATGTTGAAGTTAAACTCAAACCATATACCCATCCCTGACTTACTTTTCAGATCCCACTGCTTTATGTTTATGTTTCAACGCTTTGAATATTTCTCTCAGTCCTTTCATGGGAGATATGGTAATCAGCAAGCATCAGCAGCAGCATCAGTAAGAGTGTAAAATACATAACTAAATTAATAAAAAGTTACTTGTGCACAGCTTTATGCAAGCCTGGGTACACTATTTCAATCCTACTGATACTCCTAATGCAGCATGAGAACAGAAATAGGCATTTAGTGGTGTTTGAGTATATCAGATGTTGATGCAATAAAACTTAAAAAACCTTGAAGTGAAAAAACTTACAAATGGCCTGCAGCTAGGATTCAATCTGAATGGCCACTTTGCAAAAAAGCTCAATGAATGAAATATTCTCAAGCACAAGGTCAAGCAAATAAGCAGACAGAAAAAAACTCTTCTTGTACCAAAGCACTCCCCAAATTCATTCCAAATACTTAGCAATTGCAATCAACACTTCTGAAAGCCTTGCACAATTTCCGTTTGCTTTTCACTAGAGAAATAAGAAAGAAGTATAAGGGTTTGTAAAAACAAAAGGATTTCAAAAATATTGATCTGAGGGATTATATAGTAACACGAAAGGAATGCTCCACAACAAAATGTGATTGTCTTTTTCTTGGCTAAGTATTCTTCTGGTTCACATTTCTGTTATAATGCTGTTACATTATGTTTTCTCTTACTGAAATATTACATCTACAGTAGGAAGGAAGAGACCTTGGGACTTGGACAATTTGCCTACATTTAGCTCTATTAATATCATTAGACAAGAGAATCAGTGACACTGCAGCTAAAAGCTAGAGATGAACTAACCAGCGCTTTATCTTCTGTTGCCATGGACTACATGATGAACTCTGCAGTGACCTAAATTTATAACAGAATAGTGCTCGTTGCTGCTGTACCAAGCACTCTGTTGCAATTACAGCACATTAGGCAGAGGAGTGAATCTCAAGGGGAAATGTCTAGTCTTTTAATCAAGCAGTAGAAAAGTCAGAGTGGACAAAAATTACAGTGCTTTATATATCTGCAGTCAATCTGCACATGTACATCTAACAACAGTCTTAATTTTGCCCAGATAACATTTTTATTATATACAGGGGTCATGATTGTACAGTTTGCTCACTTAATCTTTTCTGTACTTCAGTTCATTCTTTTCTGTACTATGTTCTCAACCTTCCTGAACTTTGTTGGGAACATCAGAGTTAAAATAACCAGTCTTAGGATTTCACCTTTAGACTGACCTATTTCAAATTAGGATAATCCTTTTTCTATATTTTGTTGGTGTATCTCAGAAATCTGAAGATGTGGGGAAAGCACACTGTGAGCTGAAGGCTTGGAGACAGACACACTGCTCTTGCAAACAGCTTTTAACATTTAATGGGATCTGTAAAGCTCACCTTACAAGTATTCTGAAATCTGATAAGTCATTCATTTGTTTTAATGGATAAGAGGAAAGCTTTTGTAAACAGTGTTTCAAAACATTACTAATGAGTTTTCAAGAAAAGAAACACCATCTTTTTTGTAGCAATAGCTGAAAGTGCTGAGGTTTAAAAAACCCCTAATTTGAATTGCAGAAAAAAATAGGTCATGAAATTCAAGGTATGTCTTAAACTCTGCTTATAGGCTGGATAGAAGAAAAAGACAGCACAAGCTCTTTTTACTTCTGTTCAAATGAACAAAAGGATTCCTAATGCTTTCAGGGAAGGCAGGAGCAGACACAAAGAGGCTATTCACATAACCCAACCTTAAGCACCTGTTTGAGACACCAAAGCCAGGAACCTCACTCACTCTGGGCTACCTGTAATGTGACTGCAGAGAGCCAGTCACCTCCAAAGGGCTAATCAGCACCGTGTAGTTCTGAACTACAGTCTGAATGTGCCTCCATCTTTTCTCTTTCCTAAATAAGGTACTATTTAAAGGCAATTAGCGCCCTAACCTGGGGGTGTAAATTTAGATGCTTGAAGGTGACTGATGCAAACCCTCCCTGTGCCCAATGAACAAAAGGGAAATCAAAATAATGAGTGCCTCTCATGACAACATAAGAATACCATCTCGAAAACCTGTTGCAATTCAGGCTCTTTGCTCACTCAGTGGACCACGGAGATGTGTGTCACTCAGCTCAGTAAGGATTTGCAGAGTTGCAAAATCAAAGGCCTTGTTCTTGTTTTTCTCATTCTCTTCTTTTAGATGTACATGACAACATGCTATAGACACAGAAGTAAAACAATGTGGATGGCAAATAAAATAATTTACCTCCCAACACCTTTGTTGTTTTTGTTTTCATTGTGATTTCAGAACTTGGCCATCACCAAGGGAACAGCCAAGTTATATACCTTTGTGACTCCAGCAAATCAATGTTGTATATTTTCTGAAGAAGCTCAATTCCACTGGAGTGGTGGAGTTACAGTACATTTTTGTAACTACAACACCCTTTATAAACTGTCAGTACTGTTGATAAAATAAAAATTAAGGACGAGACACTGTACGCTTACGCTCTTCACTTACATTTCTCTCCATTCATCTATTATCTACAATGGCTGCTTAATGCCTCATCATAATATTTCACAGTAAGCACTCTGTGGTATGTTCTGTAAAATATATGGCTCATCAAAACACCTTCTAAGAGGTGGGAACAGATATGCCACATGCATTACAGTGAAGCGTAGACATTACAGGTTCATCTCTTTAAGATATATGTCTTCCCTTTATGTGTTTTAAGCACTAAACGGACCACACAGAACTTGGAGGGCATGTCAGAAATATGTATGAAAAATGCAGAGGCAATTGTCCCTATATCTGTAGGCTGACTAATACACAAATACTAAACCATTTAGTGCAGAGAATGGGTAACAGTGTTTGAGACTTACTGTATCTGAACTCTGCTCGTTTTCACAGTGCCTTAGCATAAATGCTACCTACCTCAGGTATTTTTAAAGTGTAGCTGACATTGTAAGACGCTTCCCTTTCCCCAGCACACACTTCCCATCTGTGTGGAATATGAAGTGTAGAGAACTTGAGGAAATCAACCAGAGGTAACACTGTTGTCATGAGGTCAAAGGAAGATCTGGAGAATGAGAATAGCCTTAGATGCAAAATATAAGCAAAGTTTTGGAGAAAGGAATCTGGGTAGTTCAGAGTCAGAGCTTAAAATAAAATTAAAAAAAAAAAAGAAAGGTAGGTAACAGGGGCAAACAAGCAGGGACAGAGGGTAAAAAAAGGCAAAAAAGGAAGTTTACTGGAAAATGAAAGTCACGACTGAAGTTTTCTCAATGCAGAAATTAAGAAAATGAAAAGAATCTTCAGAAAGAGATTGACAAGTGCAGCCATCTGCAAATAACATTAGGAATCAGAGGCAAAAGACAAAATACACTAATTTAACACCAGCACTCACATAAAATTTGGCACATTTAGGTAATTTCCCTTCTTTAACAGGAGTTAAAATTGTATTTTCAGTCTCACTGCACATCTGTGAGGTAGAATCATATAATTCCATTTTACAAATGGTTGCAACAAGGCATAAAACAGGAAGACAATTTGCTACACTAATTCAGTTAACTACAAATATCACCTGGAATGCTTAACATCATCTACTAAATTAAGCATTTCTACACAGAACTGCATTTGGAAGAGCAGTGAAAATTAAGGAGAAAGGCTAAAGCAGACATCCCTTTCTTGTTATGTTCTGCATTTTCACCTTGAAAAATAGCCAGAACCTTGAAGTAAAAAAACCCGACAAGATTGAAATATTTAAGCCTTTAAAAAATATCTATTTCATTGTTTTGGAGCTGAACATATACACAAGTATACATATACATTTATGTATATGCACATGCAGCGACAGATTTTTTTTTTTTGGTACACTTTACTGATCTTTATTTATAGTTGGAAGCTCCTTTACTATTAGGAGAAAAGCTTCAGAGATTTCAGAGGAGCTGAGCTAGCTGGTTTAACTACATTCAACATCTCAAAATGATTATAATGATGACTACACTCTAGCTGCTTGATGGGAACCTTTTGGCAGCATAGTAATTCCCCTGCTGTTATTATTTGATATGCTTTCATGATTATTTGTATGAGGACAAAGCACTATAAAAGGGTTAGACATAAGCAGGCAACTACATCAGCCCATGCAGAAAAAAAAAAAAAAAAAAGAAAATCTTAAGATGCTAGTAAAAGAAAGGGAATATGTAAAGGCTTATACAGCTTCTCAGTCTGATCTATTTTTTTTTTCTGTCTTTATTATGGCACATAAAACAGCAATCTGGGATGAGACCAAGGCCAATGTATAGAAAATAATTGCGTATTTGGCATTCATTTTCAAGTATCGCTAAATGTTTTGGAATCACATTGAGTCTGCAATGATTTTTCAGAGCTATATTACGAGGAAACTGCTACCACATATCAGTAATATTAACAAGGACTAGACTTCTTGTGTGGGTTTCTTCTCTCTGGCTTCCCATTTAGAGTCATTCTTATTATTCTGGCTCAAGGAAATAAGATCCCCTCGATCATCTATGCTGGCAATTTTCTTCCCTTTTGCAGTTACATGTGGGAGCCTCAGTTACTGGAAATAAGACCAATAGTTGGGAAAGAGACAAGCAGGTTAGGCTGCTGGTGGAAAACCCTGAAAGTTTTGGTTCCTGCTAAAGCCATCAGATACAAGTTCTGGCCATTACTACCTTGGTCAAGAGGATTAAGATCATACAGAATTGCTTATATTATTTCAACTAATTTAGCTAAAGCTACAATCTGAGTCTCTGAAAAAGAGTGAAAGCACTGCATCACATCAGAAAATAACAGTATTCAAGGAGCAAGGTCCCAGCCAATGCTGGCTTAAAGACCACAGCTGTGTAGTTAATGAACTGTAGCTAATAACAGCTGCTGGGTGTCAAGCCCAGCTGAAACAGCACAGTCTATCTTCAGCAGTGATCTGATCTCCAGTTTCCAGAGGAGGAAAACAAAACAAACTTCCTCCTGGAGTGGTCCAGAGGACAACCTAGTTACCCAAATGTGCTCAGGAGTTGTTTGGTAGGCTGCTATTTTCCGTAAGTTAAAAGCATGGTAACAGATTAATGGTATCAACAGTGCTGTATTGGGACCTCCTAGCACTCCCAGGTGCCATTCAGAGTAGTTGTATACCATGGTCTTGGAGGATGCTCTTAGGAATGGACCTGAGATGAGTGTATGTGGGCAAAAGTCTGAAGGGTAGGCATTGTTGTCATCATCATCACTCAGCAGCCTGACCACCTTGACCAACTACTGCATATCCTAACCTGCTTATCAAAGACTCCCTTCAGCCCTGGCACCTTGGTACCTGAGATTTTCCCTTTCCAGGAGCTAACAGAACTTATATTTTGGTGCTTCTGGGATGTAGGTAGGTACTAGAATAGGTAGAAAACTGAGGCATAAAATAATTAAATCGCTTCTGCAAAGCTGCAGCCAATAATACAACTGGGAATTGGGCCAAGTTTTCCTACAAAACTGAATCCTTATCTTATATCCTATTGACTAGACTATTTCTTGTTCTCTCATGATTTGCTTCTCTGTGAGAGTGATCATAAGCTGTATCCTGGAAGATGCCCGACTGCTGCACAGGAAGTAATGCCAGAGATAATCTCCTCACAAGACTACTTAGTGTGTGAGAGGACCACAGCCTAAGTAATCCCACAACAACACTTGCCTCTTTGTATTTTAAAATTTTGTGGTTAATTCCCTACTTAAAAGACCACAGACCTTTCTGTGCCATGCAGTTTCCCACCTTAAGTGACCAATACTTCATTTTTTTTTTCCTACAGCTACCACAGTCTCCGATCCTTAAGTAAAAAAATTTACTCTGGCTTCCATGTCTAACTAGCCTTGCACCTTCTGGGCACATATGAGACCGTATTCCTTGCTGACATTTGATAAAACACAAAAAGGGAGTTACGGCAATCAGGCATTGACTCCGCCGAGTTGCGAGACAAGGACGAAGACCTTTATTGTTTTTCTTTTACAGCATGTATAGTTTCTCTGATCATACACTGTGCTCTCTACACAGATAGGTTGAGGGTGAACGTCCATACACTGTTGTGAACGATACAACTGACTACATTTAAATGTTTATCCCACCTAAGCTAATTAGTCATTGCTACTTGTTTTGG
>JAOXJM010000019.1:61612374-61634036 GCA_026413425.1 Tringa solitaria
AATATATGCCTACTTATTATAAATATACTGTTAAGATCTACACATGATAAAACGTATGTGGTTTAAAAATATACAAAGAAAATTTGGTTATTCTATCTGAGTCTAAACCTGTAATATTTGTATGGTTTAGAGAAAAACATTTGACACATAACCAGGTCACATTCAGTATTAATTTTAGAGATTACAACTCTATCCATAGTGCAAAAGCTATTTCAGTCTTTTTCTTTGTTGATTCTTGGTGAAAAGTGTAGTCTGTATAGCTAAAGCTTTGTGCTTGTACCTTGGTTTTACCAAAAGACAGTGGAAATTTCCTTAGCACATTTTAAAAAAAAGAGTCTTTAAAGAAAAACAAAACCCTACTATGAAAACAAACTATTCACAAGTGCTGTCTCGCTAAAGCTAACAAGTTCCAACAACTGTTAATTTTGTCTGGTTCCTTGGTGGAAGATTTATATTGCAAACACATTCCCAGTTATGCTGTAATCCTTCTCAAAGGTGGCATGATATCAACACTCCTGCAGCCAGGGCCAAGTCTGTGGGTATGAGGGTAAGAGAAGGGCATCAAAAAAGAAACAAATCTTGGTTCCTGCAGTTCAAAGACCCATCCCATCAGAGCAGAAGGAGCTTATTTTGATTTTATATTTTGGTAAGAAAAACTGACATGAGTTTGTTTGTGTCTATTTGGGTTCTGCCAGATGGAAAGGTTTGCTCATCAGAGGCAGCTGTTTTAGCAAATTACCTCACTGTGGTATAATGACTGAGTTATAACAGGCTATTGAAGAAAATCCTTTCGTTTCCCAGTGAGATCAAGATAACTAGAAACAATTTCAATAAGATTTTTTATTTACTTTGGAAAGGATTCAGTTGGAAAGACTGGTGATACAATGATGTATTTCTTTTGTTCGTATTTCTGTCTTAAGCATTTGGTTTTGCTTTGAACTAATGTATTTATTATTTTCTCGGGGGTGTTATATTTCATTATTTAAAAATATAACTGCAATTACACTGGGAAGGAAGCTACTCTATATACAATATGCCTTACTGAAAAATGTATTGCAAAACCTCAGAATGAATTAATTCTTTGTCTTTTATACCCCTACTCTGTGCAGTACATGATTAAAATGATCACAAGGGAAAATACAAATCAACACAGATAGCAAAAGCTGCATGCAGTCTGTATCCAGGAGGGTTATTTGAAGGGAAAAATCCTTTTTGGGAGCTTGAGTGAAGTTGGTTTGGCTATTTTGAAGAGCTGAAGCACAAAACTACATTTTCCCCATTTTAATTCCATTACTGTGACTTTTTCTAGAAACAGAATTAGCATGCTGGAGAGTAAAGTACCACAGAAACTTGACATTTGGCAGGAACTTGGTCCCTTGGTCACAGAGGTGCTTTTGGAGGTCTAGTAAAAATTGGCTGTGACAAGCTTTGGCAGAAGCTGCGCTTCCTGTGGCTGCCGCAACTGCAGCCACCCAGCACTTGCATTTGTAGAGGCAATGTCAGTTTTGTCAGCGTTTTTTTTTCCCCAGCTCCATTTTGAGATATTTGTTACAGGCTGTATGTGCAAAATGAGACCCGAACTGCATACACAAAAGACGTTCCTCCTGGTGGGCATAAGTCTCCCTCCAAGCAAAAGTGTGTGCGGTGAGCTTCTTTGCCCGTGCACTCCCCAGCAGCGATACCAAGAGCCTGCCCCCACACCCTGGGCACTCAAAAAACAAAATCCTTGTGGCTTCCTCTCTGATCAAGGTGTTTTGTTCAGTCATCGTTCCTTCGACTGTTAGAGAAGAAGATGAACTTTTAGTTCTGCTTATGAGTCTTTTAGGACACAGCTACAGAGATTGTCCAGACACTGATCCTTTATGAGCCCCTGCCCTCTCAAAGGGCAACCTAGCTGTGCCAGGCACTTGGTAAAAAAAAATTGAAATTAGCTGAGGAAAATCTGTTCCCCATATATGGATTGTATAGGTTAAACAGATCAGCGATTACCTACACATTGCACTGGAAACTTGGTTCCAATACAACCTGACATGGTTTATGATGTCCTGCCACAGGAAGGCCATGCCTTACACACCATGGCATTATTTTAGGCCTTTCTGAGGGGGATATAACACTTCAGCTCAATTAGGCAGTTCTGTGGTTGCATAGTTCACTGGTCTTGGGCAGCCCCTGTGGGCTAGCAGCCATACCAGCAAATCTAGTCTAGACAGAGCTCTTATTTACTTTTACAACCACAAGTGTGTACTTTGAATGGACAACTTCACTGAGTGCTCACAGTGAAGCCCATGATGTCTTTTGAGAAGCAGTGACCAACACACAATCCACCAGCAGTTTAAAACACTCCTTCCACCATACACGGTTGTCTTGCATTTCATTTGTTATTGGCTCTCCATTGTTAGGGCATTATGAAGCTCTGTAGACTTTCCTTCACTATTGAATCACTTCAATACTTGTGCTGTCTGCCATGCATACTTCCCCCATAGTATTTATCATCTCCACCAGCTTATTAATAAAAAACTTTAGTGCCACCATCACTTTTTGTCAGTTGGGAATGGATCATTGATTCTTTTTCTTACCTTTCTGTTTCAGAATGCACAACAATTACACAAAAGGATTTCAGTTACCATATGTTGAATATGAAATACAGGGTTCACTCAATTAGCACTATATCGCAACATATAATATTTGTGGCTCACCTCTGTATCTGGATATCCAGCTGTGAAGTCTGTATATCACCTCCATAATTCACATATTCTGAAACCTGAGGAGCTTAATAAAAAAAATGTGTGTTTGGTCATAGGAAAGATCATAATCATATATAACAGGGGAGTTCTACTTCAGGAATATGTTATTCAATTCCCAATCATAGAAAACCTTCATGATTATCCTATCTCTAGTCCACCTGGGAGACCAGCTCTGTTTAATAGCTTGTTTTTCCCTAAGTATACTTCAGGGATTTATTAACCTGCAGTGTTTCCTTCTTTATATCATCAGACATATTATTTGGGGAGGGATCTTTAGATAGTGGTGTCACTTGGGAAATCTGCTGGAGACTTACACTCCTCATAAACCTTGCTTTTTGCTGTCTGACGGGAGAGGAGGCGGGTGTGTGAGGAGGCAGGAATGACAGGTTACAGGCAGGAAAGCAGGCTGCTGGTGGGGAAGGCACCAGGAGCACGGGGAACCACACCAGGAAGAGCTCAGAGGAAACTCCAATGTGCGAATACTGGAGTGTGGGACTAGTGAGAGCTGCTGGAGCTGCCGCTTCCAGCCCCTTGCAAAGGCAGACAGTCGTGCAACAGGCCAGTCATCAAAAGGGTCAACAGAGCCCCTGCCTCACATCCCCCACATGCTCCACCAGCCATAAAAAAATTTTTCCAATACCCCACAGCAAAATTAAAACCTTTAGTACAAAACCAAAGCCACAGAAGCTATAAAGTGTCACAGGAAATGAAGCAGAAAAGAACAAGGACACTTTAAAAGTACTAAATCCATGAAGTAGTAGGAAATGTGGAAATTACCAGATGACTTTAGAAGACAGATTATGCCACAGAGGAAGGCAAAATAACTGCAGTAGGCTTGCCAGTATGACCTTGGGAAAATTTTTTCCTGAAGACATATTTGGCAAACTATAAGCATGTGTGCAAGTGATACCAAGAAACACTGCTAGGAGAAGCAGGGAAATTTGCTTTTGATACTTGGCATTCAAATTTGGTAGCTTTCTTTCCCATAGCACCTAGGATCAACAAAAGTTTCACGAAAGTCTTAAAAGAGAGTCCTTGCACTCATTTAAAATGTTCACGTGTGCAGAGTACTTACTTGGAAAGTCCCCTTCAGTCCTGGGATAAGGTCTGCTCGATGCTGAATGAGTTTCCAGGTAATCCAGAAAAAAACCTGCCAATTGTGAAATGAACTATGGTTTTTCAAGGTTTTATAGTCTTTGGTAACTGTTTATGGGTCTAGTAATACATGTTCTTCTCACAAAAAACCCCACTTATTATTTCTGTCCTATGACATGTGAAGTGCTAATTTCTTAGAGGGTAGCTTGAACACAGGCAAAACAATGCATTTTTTTTTCTCTTTTTATTCCAAAAAGTGACTAAACTATATTCCACAGAAAAAAAAAAAGAAGATACAACTAAGACAAACAAAGGTTTTCAGACTAAACTGTTACAATTAATTTTCAATTGCTTAGTAATGTTTATTAGTGAGAAAGGATAAGTGGGCTTATAAATAGGGAATGCTCTTACCACAGAGTTTAGTTGTTACAGGAAGGGGAATAAAATAGTATTAAACTCCGCAAACACAGTATTTTGTGAGAAGACACCCACTGCCTTCCAAGGGATTATAGAGTGTTCCACAACACTGAATGACAGACAAACTGGAAACAGCTGGATGAGACAAAGGACTTTCAAATATGTAAGGTTTTCATTTTATTAACCAGAGCACATGTAACTAATCTTGCAACCCAGATAACTCTTCTTTTCACAGCAATTAGCCTTGCTTCATTAATATGCTGCTTTACATTTGCTTGGGACTTTCTTTTGATTTTTTTTTCCCTCATGAGTGAAATATACTTAGATTTTTTTTAAAAGTTAATTAGAATAGATTGCATGCATTGAATCTGGGAACATCTACAGTCAAGCACTCCAGAAGGCAGGAGACTGACATTTGACCTTGAAGCATTAGAGAAGTCCCAGACATTTGGACCAAGAAACAAAAGCTGCAATTCCCCTTCTTGTGTATTACAAAGAAGAGATAGATTTGGCACTGAGCAAGCAAGAATACCTTAGCCAGGATGCTCATTAAACTTACACCTTTCTGCAGATCTTTAATTTTGCCGAAAACCATAAGGAGACATTAATGTAAATGAGAATCAGGTATGATTCTGCAACATCATAATGTATAATCTGGAGAATTCCGTATTATTTTATTATGTTACCGGATATTATATAGTTCCATCCCCATTAGAAATTAATTAAACATTCTCATGAGTCCTGCTATCAGCTAAGAAAGTAAAAAATGTAATTTTTGGAGTGAAATTCATTAGTTATCATTCTGTCTTGACATTGATCATCCTTGGAATCTGTTAATAGGTCTTGGTGTGACAGAAGACATAAGGTGATGGCATCTCATATTGGCCAGTTGAAAAGCTCACAGTGAATATCAAGCTGTTGAGCATAAGCATGGATAAATCTTCACAGCACCTAAAGCCAGAGACCCTGTTCAGATCTCATGTGCCATGGTAAATAACTTTTAACAAGTCCGATGACATAATTGAAATCAAAGCTTTTCAGTCCAAAGCAGAGAAATTGAGGCACAACTCCCAACTGAAAGTCCCTTGGCAGTAAAGAACTGTCAGCGAGGCAGCTACAAGAGGTGCCCCTTTGCATTACAATGCAAAGGGGGCATTACAAATGTGTCCAAAGCCTTTTTGAAAAAGAAGACATTTTTCTTCTTACATGAGTTTTGAGTGACCTTTCATTTGGGTCTGCACATGTCACCCAAAGACACAGGGGTCTAGAGGGATCACTCCCTCAGTCTCCAGAGAGAGGTGGTCAGCTTGGTTTCATTTTTAGCAAGGAGCAATTTCAGATGAAAGAAGGAGTGAAGAGAAAACAACAAAACTATCAGAATGCCAGACCAAGAGATCTTTTGCTCTAAACCTCCCTCTATTTCACTTTATCAGGCAGCAGTTGGATCCACTCCCTCTCTTTTCTATGCAGTGATTAACAGTCTTTATTGGTAAAGTCCAGAAGTCTGTAATTCTACTACCATTATTCCTGAAAATTAGGAAAGAATAGCTTCTTAACACTAGGCTTGTTTCAGAAGGAAATGGACAAAACTGTGGGCTCTGACTATCTCTGGATTCAGCTGGCATTTTCTGCTGCTATGGCTTGTGCTAGTATGCGGGCTTTGAAGTGGGGCAGCTGGGGAGCCAGCACATATTCACATCTGCCATGCCCACTTCAGGGCAGCAACCTTTGGCAGCAGCACAAAGGGACAGCTGAGAGCGATAACCTTGTAAATATTCCCATTAAGGCTTGCCAGAGACCATGAGTCAGAGTCCTCAACATGAACATGTTATCTGTAAGATGATGGAGGATTTGTGATGCATTTTATTCACGTCTCAAAATAAGGTCTCATCCTTCTCTGATCTGTGTGCCTCCTTGCTTCCACAGGCACATCATTCCTCACTGTTTCTTTCCTTCACACTGCCACCACAACTGATGCACCTGGAGCAAAACCCTGCTAATTTTTGTTGCTGATCCAGCTCATCAGCACAATGCAGTCTCAGGGTTATTTTCCTTTTACTGAAGTGTAGTTAACTGGATAAACCCTCTGCCAGCAGCATTGCAATTGACAGCCATTTCTCAGAGGCAGCCGTCCCCTCCTCAGCATGCTGAACCATTACACAAGCTAAACTCATCGTATGCGAGGGCCAGGCCAAAAAAGGAGCCCCAGGCTTCCTGAAGCACAAGCCAACGTGTTAAGCAGCTAAGCACTCAGCCTGCCTTCCCTGTGCTGTAGCTACAGCAACGCTGTGACTATCTCATGGGGCTCACTGTAAATGAACTGCTACTTCTTAACTGAAAAGCCTTGGTACAGTATAATAATGAATCCATAACAATAGCTTTGTACAGTATATTACTAATCTAATCAGATATTTTATTGGTAGCAGTATACTTCTTAAAGCCAGCATTTCATTTCCCTCTTTTGCCTTGTAGAAATCCTGCTGCTGCAACAATGGATAGCTGTAAAGCTAATGGTCTTTCTTAAACTCCCCCTTCTGAGAGAGAGAAAGAGAGGGAGTGAAATCATAGTCATTTCCAGCCATTTGTGTTAAAATACAAAGAAAACAAGAATCATTCAAAAATGATGTGCTGGGCAGCCTGCATTAATATTTATATTGGCATTAATATTGATAAGAATGCACCTTATGCTTTGTTGTCTACCCCCAGCATCCTTGAGTTCCGTTATTCAAGCTAGTAGCCATTAGCTCGCATCTTCCTCCGTACACAAAGCTTCAAAAAGCCTTGGCAGCGCTCCAGCTCACTTACGCTTAAATGGACACTCAAGCTTCGACAGACACACAGCTAAATAGAGGCCAATAATTCAATACAGTATGACTGTACTGGGGCTGCTAGTAAATCCATCAAGCAGTAAATATCATCTGAAGCCAATGCAAGCTTTTATCTTTCCAATTTTGTGTATGTCTGTGTGAAGCTCAGGCATTCAGCGAATCATGTAATTTATTCTGCAGTGCAGAGCCTGGGCTGTCTCAGACATCATATTGACTTTTTTTCCATCTGTCAGGGGCCATCACTGCTCCGCTTTTGTGCAAACGCATCACATTGCATTTATTTATTTATTTAATCCCACTCTCCAGCGCAATTGGGCAAGGACACATTTTCTCAGATCAACAAATACTAAGAAAAGCATCTGAATATCATTACAACAGCATGTTAAACATTTGTCCTAACCAGTTTGTTAAATCAGCAAATGCACTTCCAGCAAATGCTTGTAATGGCTCAGAAAGGACTCCCTACTGCAATGTTTTATTAAGCCTCAAATATGCCCTGTTATTTTCTTTTGCTCTTTAGGTCAGCAGAGATGCCAGTATAATGTAAATAATACCAAACAGCTGGGCTTATTGACTTGTGGTCTGTGTTTGGGTGGATAATCAGACACAATAGATAATACAGATATAAAAATAGATGGCACGGATCAGGCTTGCATTCTCTCCCGGAGCCAGAGGAGACAAAATTGCCCTTTTAGGGAGAAGAGATATCATGCACACCCCATGAGAGCAGCTGGGCTAGCCACAGACTTCCTCCCAGGGGTGGGCAGGTGGCATTGATACCAACTTCATCCCTGAGGGTTCCCCACATGCTGGCAGAGATGGCAGAAGAAAAGAGGTGGTAGGAGAAAAGCACCAAGTTGGTGCATTTGCCAGCAGTCAAGGACAGTCCTACCAAGGTACAAAGCCAAAGCCAAAGGTCTTGGTCAGGAGGTACAAGGTCAAAATGACACATCGTAGAAAGCTTGTGTCTATGTGGCATATTTTAGTAGCTGAACCAAGCATACACGTTTCTGTCACACCAAGGAAATGAATCTGGGTCAAAAGTTAAATACCTCAATTCCCTGACATAAAAAAAAGCTTTTATTTTGAAGGGGTAGAGGTAAGGTTTCACTAGCTGACTACTTTAAAATACAGGTCCTTTCTGAAAAAACTCACACAAACTGTATCTATATATAAGTATATTAAATTGCCTCTTCTCAACAACATCCAGTCCATCTCCTGTCCATACATAAAGTCTGGTTCAGAAATCCTCCTGGGTTATATATGCAAGGAACATGCGACCATGGGGAATCATCTGACTTAGATCCCAGACCCTTGTATTTCTACTGCCTTTGGTGTGTGTGATGGATTTTAAGTTCAAGCTCATGGGATTTGGGACAGTCACAGCCCTACTGTAGGTACAGCTCCCTTTTGACTTTAGCCAGTGGTAGTCGAATTGCAAGCCCAAGCTCGGATGTGCTAGTTATCCCATACGCCTTTGCAACAGGAGACTGATTGCAAGCACAGACCAGGCATGCTGGTTACTGCAGTCCCATGCGTCAAGCCCCTCTGGCACTCCATGGGCTCAGGCGCAGGAATGCAGACGATGACTACTGTGCAATATCAAACACTGCAGTTACCCTGGCCAGAAAGTTGGTTTTCTATTTTTTTTTTTCTTTGCGTTTTCTTTAGTCCAGGAGAGCTATCATGTTCCAGCCTGCACCACTCCTAGGTCCTGTCACTCAGCAAGTGATTAGAGATGTGTTCTACCACATCAGGCATTTTCTTGACAGCAACAATTTTTTAGCAATGTAGGAGTCTGAGATGCATACTCCAATCTGCCACCCACCTGAAGGAAACATTCATAATCAGATATGCAGTGACTGCTGCTGGGTTATAAACGAGGACATGGTGGCCACTAGGGATGATTTATCAACACTAACATATATCTGGTATCTGGTTCATCAGGTATTTCAACATGTCCTTTTCTTGGGCCAAAGCAGTGCCATTTTCTAAGCTACAGGCAAGGAGACTGGTGGCTATAGGGAAAAGAAAGCTCTAAAGACTCGTGAAAAAATGTATAGACAGGGCAACAAGAAATGACAGACAACTTAAAGCTGTGAAATACACTAATTCCTTCAGGAACACTGAAGGGCCAGTCTTATCATGCTACAATGACACAATAAGGAAACTGAAAGCCAGCAGGTAGACTATTTGCCAGCACAGAAATGAAAACAGTAGGATAGCATCCAACTTGATCCTCTAAAAATCATGAAATATTTGCCATGATCACGAGGGAATAAGCTCTCCCATAGAAAAGCTAATCAACAATTTAAATTTCAATAGGTGCAGTCAACAGACATTGCCCCAAATGGAAGGGTTTTTCTTGTCCTTGAGCAGGTCAGATAAAACTGAAAAGCACCCATCCAGACTGCCTGGTGTGACAGGGCTTGAGTTCAAGCCATCCCCCATCTTCCTTTGGTTTTCACTGCCAGATAAATGGCTTATGTCACTCCAGACTCAGCCAAAACTCAAGGTTCTCTGGACTGCCAGGAAGTTTTGATGCAAAGAAAGCCCAGGCCCAAGACAGTAACATAACACAGATATAGTTGTTTTAATCAAACCATGTCATATAATTCCACTCAAAAGTGTACCTCCAGCACATTTTGAACCTCACTGGCATGTCAATTATAAACTGTAGAAACTCTGTATTTGCATATGAAAGTGCACAGTAAGAAAGGAGACATTAATGATAATAGTATTGTTATTCTGTAGACATGATATCCATAAAACAGTTTTGCTTGAATTTCATGTAACACAGGTTTGTAAATCTTATTTTCTTCTTGTTTCTGTAGCAAAGCAGATAAATTACACAATGGAATTAAGCTTGCCTCTTGGAAAAATCAAAGATACACTATTTATGATCCAGGTCCTTGCAGGTGTTCAATAATACCAACTATACTGAAATCAACAACAGCTGAGTACTCTTTGCTTTCCTGGATCAGAGCTTTAATGTACAGTCAGGGGAACACAAATTATACTTTAAAACATCAGCACAGAGGCATCTGAGGCTCTTCACTGTCTGCACTCCTCCGCTTCATTCTTCTCTCTTCCCACACACGTACACACACACAAATGCGGTGAGGTAATAGCACCCAAGCACGCATTCTCTGTATCCTTATTAACCTCCAGTTCTAAAGTACTGCCTGGAACACATTCCTTACAGTACCCTGAAAAGCAACATGCTGCTTTTCTAAAGAAACAAATTAAAAGGCGACTCACTGAGCAATTCTCTAACACCTGAGAGCAATTAATGTAGGCAGAAACAGGAAACATCATCAATTATTTAAAACAAAATGAATATGTAACATTGACCTTCTCCACCACTCATCAGTTTTATACCTCCACCTGAATAAACTCAGGGGAAACAAAAACCACAAGACAAACATACACCACAGGCTATAAAATGCAGCAAACATAGAAAAAGAGCTCTCTGTCTCCACGGCTGTCCTCAGCATTTCTGCTTCGGCAAGTGAGACTCAGCCTGTTGATCCCTCAGTTTTGACACATGCACCCTTGCCTCCTATATTTTGAAGTTGTATATTCTGTCCTGTGCATTTCAGACTTCCCTTTTCAAATGAAGCAGACCAGACTTTTCAGGCTGCAAGAGAGTGATCAAGAGTAGATATTTTCTGTGAGTTGTCACTCCTTGATTTTAATGAGCAACAAAAAAAAAAGAACTATCCATAAGTCATGCTGATTTGGACAATACAGATAAGGCTCCAGAGCAGCTGGTTTCCAGAGCTCTATGAGTTTTTTAAATGTAAAACTGAGGGTTTTGAGTAAAATGTTATAGTCCAAATCGTCACATATTGCAGCCTGGACAGACGGGATTTTAAGGGAACATGGAATTTATTAGCTAATGCAATTGCTGAACATAACATGCAGCAGAAGGAGGAGGATATTTGGCACACTAATGGCTAAAGATTTTCAGAGCAAAGCCTATTAGACACAAAGTACAATAAGTCCTTTGTGACTGTTCAAGCTAAACAAGGCTTGAAGTGCTGGTGTCTCTTGTTCCCTCAACTCCTATTAGCAGTTTCAAGGAAACTCACATGTGTGCTTTATGCAGAGTAACACAAGCTTGCACGAGGTCATCTGCTTAAAATCCTCCTACAGATACCCAGAATCTTGACTAATTGTCTCAGATGAAGTGCACTATGTCATTACCAGAGAGGCAAAGTACATTACTAGTCCTCAGGATCAGATTCATGTTATTATTACTGTTGGGGTGCTGTTAAGGACATTTCAGGCTTTCCATCATTAACTTTTTTTTTTCCCTGTTTTGGAAGAATAGACCTGTAAAAAGTGGCAGGGAGCCAAAGAATGTCATACAGGATGTCAGCATGGAAGCTATTAAAAGAAGAAGTGGTGTGTTAACAGCTGAGTTTTAAAAGAGAAATAAATAAATTATGCCAAGTACTGTTGGGGATTTTACTTATATATTTATTTACTATAGCTCTGTAGCTCCTAATGACTTCATTAATAAGTTTTGAATACGAAATATCTTCAGTGTCACCTAATTGCCTTTTGGAGGAGGAGGGAATCTGAATTATTACTCCCTCACAAGACCCAGTATTGCTTGCAGATGCCACACTCAGCACCAGCAAAGTAAAACATTTTCTCATGCAGCCCAAAGGAGGTCCTTACCAGGCCCCTACAACCAATGCAGAGGAGTGGCTGCACAGGGGCAGCCCAGTCACCTTGGGAGCTGGGGCTGGACATCCTCCAGCCAGGATATGAGGCAGATGTGGAGACCATCTCTCCAGGAGATACAGAGCAGAGTTGGAGGCTGGGCTGGTTTGGCTTCTCCTCAGTGAACCATCCTCCTCCAGCAGCTGGGGACTTGTGGTATCCTGGAGCCCCACAGCTGGCTCTACAGCTCTGCAGCCTGGGGACGCATTGAGGCCAGTGAGCCCAGGAACAGTGACATGCCAGGAGGTGTGCTCCTCCTGCCAGGACTAGGCTCCTATGCTGGCTGTGCTGTGCAGGAGAATGAGCTTCAGGAACCGTGAGCTGTAATCAGTTCAGTGGGTTAGGGACAGTTGGAACCACAGAGAGTTAGAGAGTGCTTAATAAAGGAGATATTTAAGAGTCTAAAGACAGAGTCATGTCTACAAAACTAGGCCCCGTACTTACAATGACACTCAGGCACGTCTAACAAAATTCTAAAGTGTCCTAAACATCATTTTATAAATAACTTAAAAGTCTTGACCCAATTCATACAGCCTTTGACAAAGACAGAGATCAAAGCCAGACTTTTTTTGGAGCTCCCAACATAGCCTTCTAATCACTGAAGCTCCTTCCCCAGTGTTCAGCCCATGTCTGGGACTCACTGCCACAACACATTGCTGGAGCAAAGGCTTCAGCAGGATCCAGAATCAGATTAGATATTTGTATAGATATTAAAATGTGCTGAGTTGAGAAAGTAAGTATTAAAAATGACAGCATTAGAAGGAATGTAAACCCTCAGAGTTCAGGACTTAATTTAGTCTCCCCAGAGGTAGAAGCGTCGCGATAGAGCTTGGAGAACACTTATCCAAAAACTAATTGTCCAAAGAGCCAGAGAGAGAAATGATATCAACAGAGAGTTTCAATTTTCAAAATATTTTCATTCATCCATTTCACACGGCAGACAAAGGGACAGACAAAGAGACCCTTGGAGGAGAACAAAATGGCCATAACTTGCCACTGACCACAAAATGAAAAGTTTTCTGACTGCTCCTCTGTACAAATGTTGCAAGTTCAGAAAATAATAAACTGTAAAGCAATAGATTTTTTAAAATAATGCGTATTTATATTTTTATAAAGCAAACAGTTCTGTATGTGTTCAATATCCTTACTTGTGGTATGTAATAGATCTACACTTTCTCCATTGTTTCATTCTTTCTTAGTGCAATAATATATTTTAAAATAACTTAGCATTTGAATTAAAGCCAAAAATTTCTCCCACACTCATCTACCCTAAAATCATATCATTCAGGCTAATCTTTTCTAATATTCAGGGAGTTGTATCATTGGACACATGTTCAGCAATCAGCCAAAGTGTAATTAAAAAATGCAAAACAGAATAGTCCATAGAAGTAACTGGGGCTGGGGCTCAAAACCATATGCAAGCCATAATCCAGCTGCAGATCATATATACAGTCACTTTCTAGGAACAATCTCATGCCTCAGACCATACCAGCTATCAAGAGCTACCTAAATAGTTATAAAGGCTTGATCTGTCATGACTCTAACACCTACACAGCACCTTTGATGGGTGTGTCTATGTGCTAGGTCCAAGTGCTGACGAGAAGATGTTATGGATCTTCCTTCTTAGTCCAAAACTACGTCCTTCAACACAGCTGAAGAGGGACAAACCAAACTCTGAGGCCACATATGTAAGCAGAAGGGACACCTTAGTGATCCCACAGCTGTGTGCCCGGGTCACTGCCACAAAGGGCAGCCCCCAGCCTTCTGCTGACTTCAGCATCAGTCAGACCTTTGAAACTTAAAAGTGACCTTCAGTTTCAAGAGCAGGAAATCCTTGTTTGTAAGTCTGTGTCGACTGCCATTGGAGATAATGAAGATAATATTTTCAGAAAGTCTTTAAACGATGTTGTTTACAATAGGATAAGGTTCAGTTTAGACTGGACATGCCTCAGACTGTCCAGATAGACTGACTGTGATCATTTCTCTGGAAGATGATGCACAGCAATATCTTCTCAGGCTGTTTTTAGTATAAGTTAATAATGATGTGTTAAAATCTATCGTTCTCATTTAGCTACTGAAAAAAAGTGACAGCAGCATTCTTACCAGTGGACAATTATTTTGTACCAAATATTTATCATTCCATCATCACAAAGAGTTGTAAGTTGAGTAAGCACAGAGCTTTATTATGAGACACAATACCTATGCATTACAATAGTGTTTACTTATTTGTGCCATTTTTATTGTCCATGTACATACCTCTAAGAATGAGTCTAAGTTACAAGTAAGAAAAACAAAATTTTTTTTCAGTTTGAACAAAGCATGGTAAACATTGTGTTTTCATGGACAAATGGAAGACAAGAAGTCATGACATTAGCTTCACACAACTGTGAGCTATATTTTCAACTTAGGCATTTATGCAGTTGATAGGAAGCTCTCTCTGTCTCTTTAAGAGCTTACATAAACTGTGGGCTTCCTACAGACATAGCATTAAGCATGACTTGCCCAATCATTTGGCTAAACTATCCCTGTAAGAAAAGTAAGCATGTATTGTTTGTAGAAAGCTAGAGTTTTAGGTCCCTTTAGCATTTTACCTTCTTTGTTTCTTACATCATTCTGGAACTTTACATTGTAAAGGTCATTATTTCTGAAATGGAAGCTGTGTTTTTAATATATCTCTGTTTTGTACTTGTGTTTTGTTTAGCTATATTCACAGTACATTTTATTATACTTTAATTGCAAAATAGCCCACTAGCAGCATATTCCTGGGAAATCATTTCAGTTTCATAATGGTAGATAGAAAAAGATACTGCCTGGCAAGGTAATGAACAAATCTTCTATTCTAAACCCATCAAATGACTGCAAAAAAACCCCTCAGTGCTATATAGTAGCATGATTGTTATGTGACATTATTACATTACTATTGCATACAGCCACTGGAAAAAGTAGAAACTGCTTTGCAGTTAGAAATTCACTTTTCTCAAAAATTTTAAAAAGGTATTGACATGTGAGAGCATTCTAACTGTATTTATGGTTACCCTAAAAATAAAGGGACTATGTACACATTTTTATTTTTGAAAATTCAGTTTGAGTCAGATTAAATAAATCAAGTAAGTGTAAAATTCATAATTTAGGTCCCCCTTTATAGAAATTTCTAACTTAACAAACTCTTTATTACGCAGAATATAGCATTCCATCTGGTTTCGGAGAGTCTACTCTGCTATTTTGTCAATAAATGTCCTAGAGTCTTAGGCATGGCAGAAAATTAATCAATTGCGCCAGGCAAAAATTCAGAGACAAATTTTGTCAGACTTGTTTTTAGGGGTGTCTTTTCTTAAACAGGATGATAGCTGATTACCAAGCTGCTCCAATTAAGACAATTCTGCTGCATTCAGAATCTGTGCATAGTATGCTGAGACTCAAAGGTGATAGCTTACGAAATTATTACATATAAAGTTGCAAAGTATAACTAATATGGGAATTAAATTATTTTTCCCCAGAAGTCCTTTGTGGAGCTTAAATGCCTGCCTGTCTGACATGTCATTTATTTTCTGACCTAATAATTTCCAACATGCCCTTTGCCCTAGATTCTTGAAATTAAACAAGGATGGCATTTGTCAGCAAGTTTCTCAAGTCTGCTACCTCTTATTCCATGAGCTGTCATTTGAAGAGGTACATTTAACTTGTGAAAAGGTCATTTTTCTATGAAGAAGAGAATTTGGTGTTTTAGATTATTTGTGTCTTGATCCAAATTCCATTTGACTCTAAAGAAATAGCTTGCACATGCAAATATACACGCACACACCTTTTAGTGTGTGTATATAGGCAAATGAATACCTTTACAAAACCAGCAGAATTTAAGATAAGAACCACTTCAAAAAAGTCTTACATATTCATTAAAGCTTGCCCTCAAAGACCCATGAGGTGAGACCAAGAGCTTTCTTTGTCTTACCTGTGACATGTCACCATGGGTAGCTGGTGCAAGGTAAGTCACATTTGCCATGCAGGTGGGATCAACAACATAGATTATATTATCCAATAAAATGTATTTCAGAAAGCCTTGAAAACACACTGTTAAAACAATATCTTCAATATCATAATGAGGTTATAAATGAAAAATATCTGCTTCTAAAGGTCCATCATTACATACTTATCCAGTGTTCAGGAACACTCTAACTTGACAAGCAGATATTTCCAGACTTAGTTTTTTGTCAGTATGTTATCAACAGAAATATATTGCAGATTTCTGTAATATATCTTTGTTTGCATATCTGCTAGCCCAAGAAGTCTCTGGAGTATTTTAAGACATGTAGGCATTTTTCTATTCCTCAGTAGCTTCAGAAAGAAAATTAGTCCAGAGAAACGATAAAGCTAGCTAAGCTTTCATCTTTCATTTCTGTTGGGACAACTAGGAAAAGGAGAATACTTATGCTGAAGAGGATGAAACTGGCAGCACAAAATACTCCTACGTAATAGCCTGAAGCAGGTGGATCTGGAGTCAATTTTTGTGAGTTTAAGTTAATGACGGACAAGAGTGAAATGAAGTTCAATAAAGTTCACTCTTGATCCATCTCAGATGTAAAGTCAATAGGGATTTGCCTGACTGCACGTTATTTAAGACATATGTCAGTTATAACAGAGACCCCACTGTAAAGTGTAACACTTGTTACATCACGTGGATGTCTGATGCTCCTTGCCCAGGCCTGTGTTTCAAGCTCTTTACGTAGTGCAGTGAGAAGTTGACACGGCATTTTCATCTGCATCTGAAAGAAACTTTCTCCAACATTGCTCATGCTTTCTAACAGAAAAATTTAACTCTTACCAACAGACCAGCAGGCAGCAATTTAAAAACAAGTAGGAACTTTCCTCAACAGTAAGCTGAAAAAACCCTTCAATATAATTGTTTAAACAAAAGTGAACATAGATTTCTGTTTCTCTTGTCAACAGCTCATACAATGATTAACTATTCATGAGCTTCTTTTCTATCAGGGTCACTTCAAAAGACAAAAGAAATGTCCTCACACATTTTGTGGACATCTGGGTGAAATACCCAGCATGTGTGAATTTTCATTGTGAAATTAAGGTCAGCGGTGTTATACTCACTTAAAACAATCCACCTTCTGATTTTCCTACGTAACTTACTCTACATCTTCCTAGTTGCAACTGTAAAGTATTTTGATTTAAAAAAATTTTGAAAAAATTATGTGAGGACATAATCAAACAAAAAATACTGATAATATGGGGAATAAAATCTGCAGGAGGAATTAGTAAATTGTGTCCTCCCATATGAAATAATTTCTTCTCCTTTGGAATTGAACATATAAGCACATAATTGTATGGCTTCCCCCCAGGAGCTTATTTCTTTATTCTTACCATATATATATTCTTATATTAATATATATATTCTTACCTACTATAAAGCATATCAAGACATAATTTATGAGAAACACATACACAGATTTTAAAAAGCAAGAAAAAGAGCCCTAGTTCACTTGGTGTGTTTTTTTAAAGCACTCTAGAAAGACTGGGAGAGCACTGCCCTTAGTGGCAGGCAGGCAGGCAGATAATCCATCAGGGTGGCAGGAAGAAGCAGCCCCTCAGCTCACCTGGAAGCACTGCCTCGGTCACCACCAGAGTATCAGTTGTATACACAAGCAGTAATCACAGATTTTAGCAGCACACAAGTTCATCACATCTGGATCAAGGGCATAAGCAATGTGAAAAATTACCTGTAAATAAACAGAGAAACCCCACATCAAAGAACTCCAGTTGCCTCAGAGTTACTTGAGTCCTACATGTGAGGTGGGAAGCCTTAGAGGTACAGTTATTGCTCCTGTCTGTTGCTGATGTTTTAAAAATTAGTGGTCACTTCTTCATTATCTAGATTAGAAAATCATGTCTTCTTCAAAATCACCCAGAATTCACTCAAGCCCTCAGATGAGGTGCTGTAGGTGAATCTCAAAAGGTAAAATCTGTGAAACAGCATCCTGCTAATCCTCGTCCTGAGGGAGCTTTGCATCACCATCGCTGCCCCGAAAACACATGGCCCTCTTCTCAGCCCAACCAGGCTCCCCCTAAGATCCCTCTGTCCTGCAGTGGCACCAACTGCAGCACATTGGTGGCTGGGGGTGGCCTCCCTGCCTGGCAGCATACAGCGTGAGCTATATGTTCTGCAAGGACAGGCTTTTCAGCGACACATTCTCCTTGCAGCTCTGACTGATATATGTATGAGTTTTCAAGACCAGGCCAATGAGTATTGGGTATCCTCTGCCACTGGGACAAGCCCTGTGAATAGGTCTTTACAGCGCACAACTGTATTCACTTCTAACAGCTGTCAAATATTTTCCTGGAGCAAGACTATGTAAGTAACAGCGGCTTGAATGTAGCTCTTTAAATGTGTTTGTGTTTCATGAGGTGAAGAAAACTCTTTCTGGTCCAATGGAGACTGTTAACTGAGTGTATCATAAAGAATTTTTTCTTTCTCTCTCTTTTATATTATGTAGAAATGTAAAAGTAATGGTAATAGGTTTTCCTCTTTGCTGATAATATAGGGTGTTTCTGACAAGAAGGAAATTCAAGCTGACACATTCCTGGCTCAGTTCAACTGCTCTGACTGATGTGATCTGGTTACCTTTCCCCCCTATTTTCTTTTTAAAAATATATTATCACTGGGAAATCTGCACCTCAGAATGAGCCATGTATTTCTGTTACAAAGGTCAGTCCATTATATAATTTTACACATATGTCCAATACAAATCAATTCTGTTTGGCTCAAGTGCACCTAAAGAGGCCCAGAGCACATTCAATCCAAATTGTATCACATTCTCTTCAATCAAATTCCCAAGAATTAGATTTTTTTTTCCAGTCCACTGGAGTTAAATAGTGTTAAAATTCAGCTAAACACTGGAGATAAAAACATTTCACAGTGCTTGACTGGAATACCTGTAGATGAGACAGACACAAAGACACCAAAATGAACCCTGGATTTTGATGACCTGCAAAAAAGCACTCAGTTACCTTATACAAACAGCCACTATAACGTAGTTAATATTTCGTCATTGTTATACAGATTTCCTGTCAAATTATAACTCTTCTTATTTATGTAGAAATTAAAAGCAAAACACTTTTCTCTGTGCTATGTGGATAACATTTGTGAATCTCAGCAATATGAGACAGATTTGTTTAATTTAGAGTGCAGCATTAAGTATTTTGTAATAGAAAGTGAAAAAGAGACTACTAACTTCTCTAATGATGTACCTATCAGTTTCAATCCAGAAAAGTGTTATTCTTTATTTTAAAATTTATGCAGTGTTTTTTCTCTTTGATAAGCATCTGACGCAGTTTAACCAGTGCTTCCATTAGTTAAAGAGGCTTCTGCCTTTCCAATTGGATATGCTACTTGGAAAAACTCCTTGGTAGAAGAAGACAAGCACTTCTGTTGGTATAAAACCAACTGGGTACAGGACGTTTTTACACCTGTGTTGGCCAGATCTTGGCTCCTTGTAGCCCTGGGTTTCACAGCCAGGGCACACCTCCAGCCTGGCACTGGGTTTCCCTGCAGTAATACAACTCACGGGCAGCCCGGAGTAGGTGCCGTTGTACTGATTAAACAGAGCTTTAGTTAATTAAGCAGATTTCAGTGCACAGCACTATTGTGCTTGCCCAGAGTGCAACTCTGCTACTGGTTGCACTCATTCTCAGAGGACCAGATCTTACTCTCTCAAGCCAACAGTGCCAGCATGGGTAGTACCTTAGCAAGACCAAAGAACACAATTGTGGAGAGACAGATGCTCACTCGCAGGTATAAATTATTCAAGAATGAAAAGTTCAAGCCATATTAATCTAAAGGTATCGTCATCCATTTTTCTCCGATGGATGAAATCGCCCAGTTAGTATTCAAGTGTTGCTACCTAATAAAACTGAATTATGTCAACTGAGCAGACTCTCAGAAAATTTTATCAGGATGCCCAAATTCTGCTCCTCCTTGCTTAATCGATCACCTCTCTGCTGAGCTGTGTAGCATTTTGCTACAGAAGTCTTAGCAGAGAAATTGGGCTGTGGCAAAATGAATAAAACATTTGCTGCAGTGCTAGAGTAATGATCCTTAAGTGCCTTAGAAAAATGAGCTGCATGGACTCCTTCCTTTTACAGAGAGTCTCGGTCATACATCAGGAAGTAACTCCTAATAAGGTAATAAGGATAATGTTTAAGGGTGAGGATAAAGCCGAGTACGTACTACTTACATGAGGTGTCAGCCCAGTCCCTGCACTAATACCCATCCATGGGATCCTGAGGAGTGTGTTTATTTCTATTCCCTCACCTCTTTCCCTTTGCAGACAGTTTTTACACAGGCATTAATCATCTTCATCTCTTCTCTTGCTGTTTTCATGCAGCTTATTGTGTCACCATAAAGGCATTGATCAAGCGATGGCAGGCAGGACACAGCTATTTACTTTGAAGCAGTGGGAGGGTTGCAGGGCAGGGAAGCACAGTGAAAATCTGCATTGGCTGGCACTTACAATACCTGAACAATTCATAAGTCTCCTTGAACAGGTCCCTAAAGGCAAAGAATAGTGGCTTAGGTTTCCTTACAGAAATGTCATTTTTATCTGTGGCGTAAAGTAGTAAAGGAAGAGAAGAACCTATGTATTAAGCATGCTTAAAAAGAAGCTTATTCAATGATAATTACAGAGAAATGTAAAACCAGTAACTGAATGGTGGAGGATTATTTACTGTCATTTCAAATTAACTTACTTTAAATCCATCTAAGGCAAACTTGAAGTTAAGATGAGGCCTTTCTTCTAATTTCTTTTTTAAAAGTAGAAAAGGAGAAAGAAGAGAGACTACTGGTTTGGGTGGGTGGAGTATTTCATTAGATAATATAAATGGTAGACAGCTGCTGAAAACAAAATGCTCTTTTAAGAAAGCACTGGTTTAAAAACTAGTGTGAGGTCGTGTAACCTCGTTATTTTCTTTACATCCTCCATTAGGTCAAAATACCAATACCTGTCGCAGAAGCTTTCATCTCAGGCAGCATATGACAGTGCTTCACTTTCAACTCTGGCTTTTTTATTCTTTGGAAGGATTACAATCTGCAGCACCACCGCTTCGTTTTCATTACGTTGCTGTTCTATCTTTTAGGGGAAATCAGTTTCACATTGTGTTATTCTTATACCCCTTAACAAGGTTTAGAAAGGAAAAGAAAAGAGGAATCCTTTTAAATTAAGAGGTCCCAGTTTGATAGCACTTCCCAAATCCCAAAAAAAAAAAAAAAAAACAAATAAAAAAAAAAAAAAAAAAATAAACATTTATTATCTGAATAGTTTGCTTGAAAAGGACATGCAGCAGTGGAACATTCAAATCCCAACTGTCTAAGCTGAAGTCATTGATGTGTATTATCTGCAGGCTGCTATCATTAATAAGGCAGCTTTAAAAAGGCACTTCTTAAAGCCTGGACAATTTCTTTGGGCTAAAACTCTGAGGATGCCCTCTCTATCCTTTAGCTGAAAAAGAAATCCTCTTGTGTATGAACACATATAAAAAGTTGTCTTCTCTTGCTGGACTTTCACAAAGTCTTTTTCAGAGTTTCTTTGCTCGACTCATAATTCCCTTTCTGTACAAGGCTAAGACAAGACCATTTCCGAGCATTAATAATAAAGTCTTCGACTGACTAGTAGCATGACAACTGCTGCAAAGGCTTCCTTAAAAGTCTTCCTTGGATATCTGTTACTGCTTTCCTCTGCCCCCTTAGAAGGAAGATTTTATGTGAAAGTTTAATGTATTCTGATGATTTCATAGGAGTTAATGTAAGTTAACTATCTTTGTTTTATTTCAAGTAAGAATGTTT
>JAOXJM010000019.1:61634285-61651644 GCA_026413425.1 Tringa solitaria
CAAAACCCGCCTGGACAAGTTCCTGTGCAACCTGCTCTAGGTGGACCTGCTTTGGAAGGAGGGTTGAACTAGATGATCTCCAGAGGTCCCTTCCAACTCCATGTGATTCTGTGATTCTATGTTTATTTGATTGTAGCTCAACTGGTGTCTGACTGGGAAAGTGATACAGTTTCATGAGAACAGACATATATCTTAAAGAAGAAACTACCACAAACCTCTGATGAAAATCTTTTATCAAATGCCTATGTTACACAAGTGACAGAATTTCTCAGCTTGCTCAGTCAATAATATAACCTAAAATGCCAAAGGTTTTGCAACAAAAATAAAGCAACTTCATTAATTAAAAATTGATTCAATCAAGGGAATAAGGAATCAATGTCTCTGCCCTGCAATAGAATGTCATAGCTATTAATATCTCTCATATTACTGCAATTTTAAAATAGCCATAATACTCTATTTTTTAACATTTAGAAATGAATTGCCCCCAGAACTATGAAGCTTTATGTTATTTTCAATGCACAGTGAATACTAGTCATTGTAAATTAGTGAAAAACTACATGTTGATAATACAATGGCAACTATTGTCTGTAGTGATACCATGCATTAGGCAGATAAAATATCAAGCACGGAACAGAAGTAACCTCTAGAAATCACACTAGAAGGCAAAATTCAGCTCCTGGGAGCGGTCTAGAAGGACCTCTCACTGTCTTTAATCCATGACTTCAAAACTAGACGTTAAGGAGATTCTGGTCACAGGCTGCCGGGGAACTTCATTGCTGCCTAGAGCTCAGCAACAGGAGGAAAGGGAACACATGAAGCAGTTTAGGCAAAAGGAGGAACATTTTTCAGACCCAGTTTCCAAAATTAAATAAAGTTTCCTTAAATTCATTTGCTTCCAGTTTCTTTGCATATTTTCACTTCTATAACTATCTAGAGTTGGGATACTGAAGCATAACTCAAAAAGACCAATTTTGAAGAATCTCATTTGAAAAGGCAGTCCCATTAACTATGATTTAATTTGTGAGATTTTCACCTTGGTTGTACCTTGCCACAAGATTTGATTGTTTCAGCTCTGGTTCAGGTTAAGATGTGAGATGAACTTCTGCACCTGGTTACTCAGTGACAGCTCTCCCTTTGGACTTCAGAAAGCCTGTATCTTGTCCTGCTATTGCAAAATGGAGCGAATGAAGCCACTCTCTGAAATTTGCTAGCAGCAAATGGACTGTGAGCGCCCAGCATGGTGGATTTACCAGCATAAATCAAAGATAAACACACTTGAGCTTGAGAAATTACACTTATATAAAAACCAACCAGGACTTAGATCAGAATGAATAAATAAGCACATCGGGGGGGGATTGTACATACTTCTGCTCTGCCTCACATATTCACACATTGATAAAACATGTGGGCTACAAAAAAATCGGTCTACCTTTCCTTGCACAGAGAGAGCTCCACATTGCACTTTGGGCCTCAGAAATGAATAACCGATTTCCAAAAATTCCTCAAAGGTTAATATTACTGAAATTATAGTTTAAGAATGGAACATATGAGGACCTTGTTTTGATATATTTTTGGCAGTGGACCACTTCAGTCAACACAATCATGTCCTGTCTAGACATGTCAAAAACACATATGATAAGTCCTGACAGAACTGATTCACTCTTACATCAGGAATGTTTAAAAAAAGCATTCTGTGAAAAGCAGCTTTTTAATAAATGTTACTTGCCATTAAAAAAAAAAAGAAAAAGGAAATGAAAAAAAAAGACATCCCACTTGTCTAGTCTGGGCTCACTTTCACAGAAAAGTTGTTCTGTTCCTTTCTCCAAGGATTAAGATGATATGATTTGAAGTCTTGCTAGATGACCAGTATCATTCAGAAAAATAAATTATTTAAAAATTCTGTAAGTGTAGGGGGAAAGAAAGGACACTAAGTTTTTATTCAAACAGATAACAGGATTGCTATCAGTACAGCAGTTTCCTATTGCCTGCTGAGCACAGTAATGAGGATTCAGGACTCTGTAAATGATACACTGTCAGAAAAAGCCTCTGGATGTACAGCAAGTGTGATATAGCAGCTTCCTTTTGCTGCAAAACTTAATCTTATGAAACATTTATTTAAGAAACACCAAGTAATTAAAAACGTGTGCGTGTGTATGTGTGTGGGCATGGGTTCTGAGAAGACTCACTTCTTAGAGCTGAATATACACTCCTGTGAGCATCTCTAGAATGAAAATAAAACATCTTCGAGAATTATAAGTTAGAACTATATACTAGTCTACCCTCCAAAGACAGATTTGTGCTCAAAATAATGAAGCCTGTAAGTTCTTATGTTAACTATAGGTGCAGAACATAATAAACAGTTAGAGTCACTGCTTGTCTCATTTAGCATGCTCAGTTTCTGCTTGTAGGGGGAACATTGACCAGGATTTTTGTAAGCTGACTATATAATTGAAAAAAAAATGCTGTAGGATTTACATTATAGCGCAGACAGGGTGAGAGCTGGAAGAAGGCATTTGTCCATCAAAAATCATCCTAGACATGATGCTCTTGTCCCTTCTGCATATCTTCACTGGCATTCATAGAGTTCCCTCACAGCCATTCTCACTTGAGAGGAGAATGACACGCATTGTTTTGTGATGTACGCATGGGGATTGCTATTGTATTTACACCATGCACTTTTCATACTATGCTGTTCCTTCAGCAGCTCCCATCCTTCATCCTTCTGATAAGCCTCAGGCAGGAAAAAAACAGGGTAAGCGCTGCCCTCTTTTCAACCTCTTCTGATTAGAGATAAGACCACACATTTGGAAAGATTTAGAATATTGAGTTTAGTGACATTGAGGACAGGAGAGGAAAGGCTGTGTCACTGCTAGACCAAGCTTATCCAAGCTTATCCCTTACAACACCTGCTAGTTTAAGGCCCACATGAATAGTATACATAATTTCTTCAGTGCAGCCTGGCCTGCACCCAGCGTAGGTGCCCTGTTACTATACTATGAGATCAGGAATATAGGAGATGTTATACTACAACCAGTTATACAAGCAACAGGAATAAAACAGAGAAACCCCATCTGCACTTAGTCTTGCTGCAGCAAAAAGAGCTGAGCACAAGCAATCACCCCAGTCAAGGACATGTTTTACCTATGACTTAACCTTCATACAGAGCCAACAGTGGAACGGAAGTCTAAATAATGAATGGCCCAAGCCACTTGTCCTAAACAGCAGAAAAATTATGTTTCTCTGCATTAAATATAGTCCTGGCCCACACTTTTTGCCATTTCTATCTTCTTCCTAGGGAAAACTTTATAATTTTTATAACGTCACCCATCGTTACTTGCATTTTCCCATTCCCTTTCATGGGGCTGCTTACAGATACTACGTGGGTTACACTTGCACAGAAGAAACACTACCCTTTTTCTCAGTTGTGCACCCAGAGAGATGTGTTTTGTCATTCCATTCATCCCTCAATGCTTTTCTGCTTTAGTTAATTCTAGTTCTCAGTTCTTCTTCTCACCCTGTCCTAATAGACTAACTTATTGATACACAAACACCAACAAAAATGCACATTATATCACAAGACCTGGGTTCTGCAAACATTCAAGAGCTGACTGCACCACCAGGATTCCCCTTTTCTGCTTGCAGGCTTAGCTAATTTGGCTTTGTGGAGGAGTGTAACAGACCACAAGTAAAGTAGATCAGCTGTTAAAGTTTTATTTAAAATTCAGAGCACTCAGGGCCTATGACAGAGCCATGCATTCAGAATGAGACAAAGCAGTAGGCATGAAGAATCTAAAATATATTAGTCTTCATTTAACATGAGGGAAGTCACTATTCCTCTTTCATATACTTGATTGGTAATTTTGTGTGCATTAGTTTCAGAAAGTAGTGTTTTGTATGAGTAGATTTTGCCAATAAAATGTCACACTGACTAAGATGAGGACAGTAAAATATCTCTAGCTACTGTTTTCACATAAAATAGCAATAGATTCAGTATTATGTAATTATAGAGACTGAGAGAAATAGTGTGTAATGAATGTTAATACGCTTTGTGCCATAATACTAAGAGGTATTAAACCTTTTATTTATTTCACTGCACTGCAAATGTTCTTATGCAGGGCAATACTTTCTACGCCCTGAACAGCAGGAATTTATAGAATGGTAGGAACACATAAGGATGAGCTGGGATCACAAAACCTAACATATTTTCATGTAAGCTATTTTGAGTGAGGGCACTTAGAAGAAACAGCAAATACTCAAATAGTTTTCTGTGTGCAACCGGCTGATTTGCTGGTGTTAACATTAAGTTGTATGGATAAAATAGGAGTAGGGTGTTGCTGGTTTTTAGAATCTGGTCATTATCACCACTGTCATGCAGTCTCTTGTCAGAATGTGATAGATACATCTTAGTGTATTGCCACTTGAAGTCATCTATAAACTGTATTTTCCTAAGGAAATTACCCAGACAGGGAAAATTTTTAAAATCCAGTAAAAGGAGCAGTGGTCAAGGTTCATCACTCACACACATAATATGAGGATGGAGTTCCTCCAGTCCAGTTCAAATTGTTTAAGGGACATAGTAACATAATTTTTGGACAAAGCTATGTATGGTATCTCACTTGCCTCAATGAAGAAATCCTGTAACTCTGTTAATTACTACATCTTTTTACACTCACTGGTGTAAAAGTGCAGTGCTCCTTGTTGGTATCTGAGGAGAACCTTACTGAACGCTTCAGCCTGCAGAAGCAAACCAGAATGTACGCTCTCTGGGTCTGTCAAGGGAAGCTTCACAAAAGGCAGCTGCATTTTGCATAGGAATAAGGTTTTGGGGTTTGGGTGAGGTTTTTTTGTTTTGTTTAGTTTTGGTTTGTTTTTTAAGAACAGAGCTTTGTTGTTTTGAGTTTGGTCAGTGATTTCCCTTTCATTCCTCTTCTGTAACACAGTGGCAACAGGGGATACACTGACATTACTTCATTCCAGTGGGGCTAAAGCTTACAATGCCATTCAGTAACTGACCTGCACAGATCCATTCAAGACACATAATTAAATTGCATCTATGTCTTGTGCACAAGTCTAGGATCAAAGCTTACACAGTGCTTTGAGATCCTTCAGGTAGGGAGGCAATAAATACCATGACAATCAACTGTTTTGCAGCAGTCCTGCAGGGATACTTAATGTTAAAATGGCCGTCACAGAAAAATCCAGTGCATGATATCTGTCATGGATGCTTTGGAGGGAAGTGAAATCTCAATATATTTACTTTAAAAAGAAATCAATTATAGATAGTGCTACTTTTTGTTAAACAGATTTATTTGCAGACTTACACAAGAAAAGGCTTTAGAAAACGTGAAACCAGTCTGAAAGTAAGACTGAAGCTGAAAGACTACAAAGTGGCAGCAATTTTTGCATAGGCGATTTCCTCTCTTAGGCCATAGAAGCAGTGAACTGAAATTCATTCACCGGATGGTGTTAGGAATTTCACATAAAGTGTAGAACACGGTATTTTCAAAGATTTTGACACACAACTAGGCCTTCAAAAAGTCAAGATCCATCAGTTTAGCTCTTCAGCTTTTCAGCAGTTTCTGTTTGATCTTAGGCCACTGACTTTGGACGGCAGCTTCAATCACAGTTCACAGGCAAGTGACTTGATGCCAAGAACAACTTTGTTTGGCAGCAGGAGCTGACACACATGCTTTAGGTCTCCTGCAGTACCACATGTGTCTTCCAAAAACTGTGGTTAGAGACCATAATAAAGATCTAACTGTTACAGTGTATTAATGAGGAAATATACAGTCCCTGACTTCAGGTCTGGAAAAAGATCTAAGCTTGGAGCTTTGGTTTTTATTCAGAGGCCTTTTTAGGGAATGTATTTCACTCAGCTTTTGACAGACTTTATTTGAGATGTTTGGGTATCAATATTTATTAGATCTGGATGACTGTTTTTAGGTAACTTTTTTTTTTTTTAATTCTGGGCAAAACAAACAAGGGAGAGGGGAGAGGACAGAGTCCCAGCTGTCCTAAGGCAGCCCACCACCTGGTAGTCTGTGCACTCATGAAGGACATGGGACACCACTCTGCTTGTGAACTGGTTTAGGGCACTCGTACAACTTTGCAAGAACATTTTAGGAAAATTTTACTTTGTTCCCCTTGGGTACTCAGGGGAAGCATACTTAGGCATACCCAAATATTCTCCAAGGATTCTTATTTTCCAGCCAGTCTAATGTCCTCTTCCAGCTCCTGCAAAAGCATCACAGAATCAGAATCACAGAATTGTAGGGTCTGGTCATTACTCCATTGTAGATATCATCATTTAATATTATGTTAATTTAGGAAAGAAAATAATTAACACAAACAATTAATTGAACTTCACATCATGTGTTGAGTACAGAGTGAAAACTGACCTGAGAAGATTATCTGTGTACCTGGTTAGCTATCTAGGGCCTCAATCATTAATTTATAGAACAGTTAGTTTAACACCTTAAAAATTATTTCTTAGTTATTACATTATTTTATTTATATATTCCAGCTGTAAGTTTTTAGTGAATTTACACTTCTTGTTGGAACTGCATGCTTACTGTGGCCATTACTTAGGTGTCACAGTTTGGGCCAGGTTGGCCAATGACAAGATGACAGATGCTCTCCCCCACCTCTCACTCCAAGTAGAGGAAGATGAGAGATAAAAAGATCTATGAGCTTAGGAAACAATGAACTACTTAAATCAAATAACACTAATAAAAAGGAAATAATGAAATAGATACAATATATACAAAACCTTATCAAGCTCCCAGGTAGATATCACTAGCAGGCACTGGGGAAATCCCAGACTGGCTTCAGTGAGAGATGGGAACTGGATTCTGAAAACACTGATCAGGATCACAGGCAGACAAGCAGCCAGGGTCTTCAGGAGACATCAGTCATTGATGAAAGAGAGTCTTTGAAGAAACAAGTCACCAGAGAACAAGCCATTGGAGAACAGAAGTTTCCCGTTGGTCCTTCGCCTTTTATACTGAGCATGGGGTAGATAGGATGGAATACCCTATTGGTCAGTTTGGGTCACCTGACCTGTCCATGCCTCCCCATGTGTACAAGCCCTCCACTGGGTAAACAACCAGGTCAACTGACCCTGGGTGCCACCAGCAACGCGTATAAGCAAAAGCCTCTCTCACTGAGCAGAGAGCTGCCTCTCCTCCACCCCAAAACAGGACATTATGCAAGGACAGAAACCAAATCCAGTCTTTCACTATATCTTGCAGTTTTCACACACTACTGGTTTCCCAGTTGTCTTATCAAATAAAACTGTAATTTAGGAGGTTGCTGAAATCCATTCTGCTTTACCCTACCAACTGCTTTGAAGAGCAAAAGTTCTGGGTTTGTAGCAAAATAAAACCAAAGCAAAAGAAAATCTGAGCAAGGTGTCTAAACAGATTCCATCTGGCCTACCTGATGGGGTTTTCATTTTTATTATGAAATCAATCTTTGAACTGAAAATTTTAAGATTTTGAGTAAAAATATCCACACAACTTGTACCTGAGAAAATGCAAAAAGTACATATTTTCTAATAACCTCACCCAGAGCATCTCAAGAACATCTATATCTCAATAGCTGAAATCTACATTTTGTATCTTTCTTACAGTATTAGCTTTCTCCAAACAATGCCAATTGCTAGACAAGGAGAAGAGCAATTTCATTTCACTGATAATGAAGCAAGCTTCAGCAAGAAGTCAAAATATCATAAGTGGTTAATGACATTTCTTGTGATCCATCTGTTGGCTGCCCTTCCCCTTGGGACAAAAAGGGAACCCTTTTTATTAAATGTGAATCAGTATTTAGATAAACACTAACCAGTTAAAAAAATTCTGAAGCCTTCAGGCTTAGGGTCTAAAAGTGTGCTCAGCTACAGTGTAAAAACAGTATTTTTTTCACACAGGCAGCCTTTTTGAATATCTACCAGTGCTTCTACCTCGATCTCTAACTAAGGAGAAAATAGATATTCTGATTTATCTGAATAATTAAATACATACCTATTCACACACGCACATATATATATTTACAGTGTTGCTGTGCACACATATGATGTATCTCGTGTTTTATCTTACTTTTAATCCCCTGGATGCTAGTGACAAGGAGAAGTTTACTATGGCCTGAAAAGAAAAAGAAATAGGAGTGAGGTAGCAGCATGAGCAGATACTTCAAGGAGAGAAAACAACAACTCCTCTCCCTGGAGGCTGCCGTGGGAAGGCTGGCATATGCCAGCTCTAGCCCAAAGGCAGCCAAGGGACCTGGAGGTGACAGATGTGTCTGTGGTGTACGATGACTGTTCAGTGCCTAAGCTTGCAGAGAGTGGCTTTACTCTGTGCCTGGCTCCACTCCACTCACAAGACCAGCTCTGACAGTCATGTGGCCACCTTGTTTTCATCCTGCTTTTTCTCCTCATTATCAGATCTTCCCTCTTCAAGACAAAGTTTAATAAGAATTTTTTTTTTAAATGTCGTTACTGTAACACAAAGGTACTTATATATATGAGCCAATAACCAAACTATATCTTATTCTTTTAAATGTGGGTTAGGGCCTAAATCACCAGGCTTTTTCTGTGGGCACTTCAACACCATTTTCTACTAATTTTTGGAGATTAAAAGGAGTAACAGATGAATATCTAAACTCCTACTTCAGTTTAAATCACTTAAATTCACAACCGTTAAAATAGGACCCACTGTCAGAGAATACTAGGCTGTACTTATGATTGTTAAAAATCAAATTACTTGAAAGGTCAGTAAAATTTGCCATAAGACTATTGTTTCAGAGTAGTGAAAAATCACACCAAAATGCTTGGGCTACTCAGGCAATCCTGCTACTGTCAAGACCTGCTCTCACTGTTGTCTTTCCTAGCAGAATGGGGAGATTTTGAGAAACAGCAGTAGATTGGTCTTAGCTACAGTCATCTCTCAGCACATCTCAGACTCTTCCTTTACCATAGGACTGCACATATCCAAATGCATCTAATGCATATACACTGCTCATGTTGCCTGTAGGTCTGTACCTCAGCAACAAGAAAATTAATCCTTTCCTGAAAATATTAAATTTACTGAGGATAGATAGAACTGCACAGCAAGTGCAGTGCTTCTTGGTATGTACATTTTATTCCTGGGATTAAGCATGTCAGTAAGTAAATCCATCAACTTCAGGAAATGCCAACATAGGGGAAGGGCTGTGGTGTGTCACCTTCTCTCCATGATGGAAATACGTCAAATACCCAGTCTCATAAAATATGTTTGGATGGTCCTTACTACAACAAGTACAGAGATTTTTTTCTGTAAACAAATTAATGCTTATTTGTTTTAGAAATCTGTATATCCTGGACTAGTAACAGTAACATTTCTTTGCTTGATCTGATCTGGAGGGAAGTCAGTATCAAATGTCTCAAGTTTTTCTCATAGACTTCTCAATCCTTAAATGACCCTCTGCATGCTCTCAAGCAGATTTTCATCAGCACCTGAATGAGCACCATCTTGTGGTCTTTAAATAAATCCCGTCAAATATATAGCTTTTCCTTGTAAGAACATAATATTGGCTGAAAACAAGCTGTCCAAACCACCATGGTCTAATATGCTTCCTTATGTTTGTGGGGTCTTATCCTTAGCAATAGCTCTGGCAAGGCAGAAGTTCCCTTTTGATTTGAGGCAGGTAAGGTTTTCTACCATGTTTTTCTTCTGAACTGACAAATCTGGAATTGAATGCTCTAAAACACTATGATCAAGTAACTCTGAGGATTTGCACATAACCAGCAAATCCCTGCCCAGTTTGTTTTCAATTTGCAAACCACAGGTTTGTAGCTGAAAAAATAATCTCTTTATTCGTGTGTGTTTCACAGGGCCCTTTTGGCAATGTTAATAAACGGCTTATGGTTGGTTTCAGCTATCAGTAAAATAGCCATATGTTAAAGGAGGGGGCAAAAAAAAAAGAAATTAACTTCTTACAGCAGTGAACCAAATACAAAATGTCCTCCTTTCTAGGAGTTAAATGGTATTAATTTTTTGTTAGCACTGGGGCTAGATACTCCTGTCTAGTTCTGAAAAATAAGAATACATGTACTAGGAGGAACTCATTACATTGGCTCTTCTCATCTCATTTCTAGTTACACAAGCAGGTTTTTTGTAAAACCAAAATATGCCCCTCTGTCTTTTCCTGTTTCTCACTCATCTGCTTAATATTCCTAGTCCTCAGTCTTTTACTCTCCCATTCTTGTTTTGGTCAATCCCTCTCCCCTGCAAAATGCACCTGTTGTGTCTTTTAAATGTGAGTGAGGTTTTCTGGTGAGATATGCCTTCACTCTTGATAATCTGAACTAAAACTGTGCTAAATTCAATATTTGGGTGGTGGGGAGGGCAGTTCTCCCCATGTTGCCTGTGTGAGGAGTGAGACCATGGATTGCCCTGTCAGAGCAAGAGTAAAACTTGAGAGGTTTAGGTTCAAACTGGCAGGTTCCACTGCATTTGTTATTTTGTTGGAGATTTTCCCAGCTTCAGTATAGTGATACCAGTATTTTCAGAGTTACATGGGAAGTGCATAGACATGACTCTGCAGAACAGCAACTACAAATTCAGAGCTTATGACGCAAAGCCTGGATGCTGTTCAGCTATTACTTAAAAGTGTAGTCTATCTCCTGTCATTTGGGTTAGGTGGGGTATGAAGCAGTAACAAACTGTTATGCTGCACCTGTGAAGCTCTTTGTAAAAGTACCCAGCACAAAGAGGATAAGAGGGAAAAAATCAATCATTTTAAATCCTCAACACATTTTGGTAACATTTGCCTTGATTTCTCAGTCATTAGCTAGAAAGATCCTATATTACTGCTCCTTCTTCTACCTACAACACACTTATTTTTGTACACCCTTCCTTTCCAAGATCCTGTATTTCACAGGTGCAGCTCAACGCAAGCCTCTCCCTGCCTGAGTGTGGTTGTTCCTGGCAGTGATTAGCTGATTGATGGGCTCTAACTGGCACATTTTGCAGAAGGGCTGCAGAGCTTCACCGCTCCCCTTTCAGCAAGGTCCAAACCCCGCAGCAGCAGCCTGGCACCACATACTACCCCTGTCTCAGGAGACGTAGTGGTCTGGGGCCTTAGATATATTGAGTGAGGCAAGGCACTATAAACAGGGAAGAAAACCTTGCTGCGATTTAACTAGAACTGCAAAATCTGCAGGAACTACAAAAAAAGTCTGCTTCTGCCAGAGCTGGACAAAAAAATGTTGCTTCTGTTGGCCAAACTGCTGAATTTAAAAACGCCATTTGTAATGCAATTAATCACAGAAATAACTCCAATTAAAACTATCCACTTTTTTATCATCTTGTTTGTAAGAGGTACTGATGGATGCTACATGGTCATAACTAAAGATGTCTAAGTAAGTGCTTGGGGTATTTATCAATTATTTCCAAATAGTCTTAGTTGCTAATAGAGCAATACACCGTCTTTTCCTTAGGCTTGTGTACCACTTCTCATAGAAAAACAAATTTTACTGCCCACAAATGTATTGGAAATACACTATATTATATAACCACAATTTATGTGTTTACTATGTGGTTTATACTTAAAACTATGAAATATTATTTATGCATGTAGACTAGCCTTTCCAAGAACACATCCATTGAACTCTACTTATTTTCTGTATGAAGAGATAAGTCTTCAGTAACATTTTTGGGGAATCAATGTTGTATTAGTTAAACATCTGTTCAGAGACAGAAGTTTCCAAAAGAAAGCCTACGGTTCAAAGGTTTATGGGATTTTTTTTGTTACATGTATTTTTCTTGTTTGGTGTGTTTGAAGATGTTTTCAAGCACCATTTCACTATGATAGGTCAAATGCTTCACAGTTTGCTGATATATTACTGTACTTAAAAGACTTTTGTTCTAAGAAAAGCACTTAAAGGTTCTCCACAGGCATGAAGGTTAAAGAGGATTTTTTTTTAATGAAAAATTGAAAAAAAATGGAAAAATCACCTTGGGATGAGTATAGAGAAAAAGAAGTGACTAGACTTAGAAATGAAGTTTATGTCATAAAGAAAGAAGCTATATCCTAAGTGGGAACTACGAAAGTGGAAAAATTGCAAGAGCCCATAGGAAAATACTGAGATAAACACACTGGGGCAATTTTTCATCTTAATGCTAACAGTAGGAATTATCTATGCGCTTCCTGCTAGTGGTGAGGAAATCTGTGTAATTCTTCCTGCTCTGAGAACAAGTGCTGTTGAGCATAAACAGAGACATGTTGAATCACACATAGATTTCTTTAATTGAATCAGCTCTGTGCTCAAGGGAGTTAGTAGCAAATCTGTAAATCTTTCTGGCAGTTCTCTGCATTTGAGGAATGACTGAAAGCCTAGCTCCCTGTCAAATCAATGGTAACTTTCTTGTTCACTCCAAAGGACCTATGGAAAAAAAAGCAGTGTTAGTAGCTTTGAAAAATGGTGAAATAAACACATACTTCAAGGCCTGCAACAGATTAGTTTTTTGTTTTAAATTAGTCATATCTTACAGTAAGGATAGAAAGAAGAGATGAGATCTTCAAAGCAAAACAAATAATGGTTAAAAGATACCCTAGATCCTTCCCATGGTACAAAAACAATGCAAATGCCACAAGACAGTAAAAACAATGGAGACCTTTATACATTCATCCAACCTTTGTTCATTATAGTTATAGGCATTTGCCTCTTCGCAACGTATAGCTTTTGGTCAAAGAAAGGGGCAGAAAGAGAAGAAGGGGAATGACCACTGGCTAAGTGTAACCAAAAGGTTTACATGTAAATTAATCTAGATCTTGGTACATTAAGTTCTGTCCCAACATGGAAATGGGGTCCTATAAATGTTGACAACACACAGTGTTGTGCACATCGTTTAATAAATACCACTTTCAATCGCAAAACCAGTCATTTATGCACAATGCAGTGAGATCACTTTGCAGACTAGACTGGAGAACTGGTCTAGGTGACGTTTTGCAAAGTTATTTTAAACTCAGGTCAGCTATCCAATCCAGGTCACCAAGTGACCCACACATACCAGTGCAAGAATGTGGAGCTGTCTCAGGGCAACTGACAGCTGCCATGAGAAGTGCTTACCAAATGACATTGCAAGGCGTCATTTTTAATATATATCTGCCAATGAAATCCCAGAGAAGGAGAGAGGAAGAATTTTTAGGTAAGGTGTGTAACCTGGGACATTGCAAGTTTTTGTCTCATTTGGCAACAGTGATTCTTATGGCTTGTACGAAGCCCTTTATGGCACTTCATCCTCAAGAACGGCAGTGGCCAAACGACCGCCTCCACCTTAACTTGAACACAACAGCAACTGGATGATGATTTGTAAACAGATTTGGTAGACAGTTTGCAGTTACAGATGGAACTGAAAAGGAAATAAAATCTTAGTTTACTCAATAAGGTCAGAAAGGAGCTTTTCAATAATCCCAGCAACAGAAGAACATAGCAACAACTGTACTCCTTTGACTTGGCACAACTGACCTAAAAAATGACATATGTTCTAAGATAAAGGATAAGACACTGACCTCTTTAATCAGAGTTATGGATCCTGTTACTTCTGGCATATATTTTACCAGCCATTTTCTGAAAGTAGAATTCAAGAGCAACACTACTTTCCTTCAACAGACACCCGGAAAGACTAAATTACTATAAGTACAATGAAAACGATACTTTTCTTTAAAAGAAAATGGTGCTGCTCCACTTGCTACCTCCCAGCATGTGGTTTGTTGCAGCATTGCTGGCTAAAAGGTATTTATTAAGAGAGGAAGAAAAACCAGAACACTAAAACCCACTTCATGACAAAAGGAACTGCTAATAGTGAATCCTGTGCTATCATGATGATGTCAGACCAGGGGAGCTGAGTGGATCACCCTGCCCTGAGGCAAGTGAATATATTCCTTACCCACCCTGTGTCAAGCTACACTGCACAACTCAGCAGATAAAGCCTGCCAGACAGTGCTGGCTCAGGATTGCTGGAAGCACTGTGGTCACAGCTTCAGAGCCAGTTTTTATTCAGCTCAAGTGCTACTCTTGCAATGCTTTTCATACTGCAGTGGGAGTAGTGGGGGACAGCTCTACAACACACACTGAACATCCCAAAAACCTAAGCAAGTGATAGCCTGGTCAGTTTTTCTAGTATTAACCAGTACTTCAATACTAGAAAGCAAGTAAGATCGATCCAGCAAGTAGGATCCATGAAAATGCAACACCTGACCAATTTAGTAAAAAAAAAAGAAAGTTTTTTTTTACATGCAATAGAGGGAAATGCAGGTTATTTTGAATTATGAGGTCTGCATTTGTGCTAAAGTCTTAGAAGAGGATGGCAACGTTTACCAGTTTTCTAGCCAGCACCATCTGGAGTTTCTCATCACCACATAGGTATTTTTCCTTTGTTTTCAAAACTATTCTTTACCCGTTGTTGGCTACTCCTCCCTCCTTGCCCCCATGATGCAAAAAAACAGCCTAGTGATGGAGACCTAAAACTCATCTGTCAGTAAAAGAAAACAAGGTATGATACTTCTGAAGAGAAACCAGAAGCAAATGTCTTTCTTTTTTTTTTCTAGTCAATGGTTACAAAATAGAATTTTCAGTTACTAAACTTGCTTATTCCTTTTGTTAAACAATTCAAAATGACAGAGCGTGAAAGCATGCGTAATATGAGTTTAGAAGTGCCATTTATCACACTTCAGTTTGGGTCAAGTTTGCCTTCTATAATGTCTAAGATACACATAATCTCGATCTCTCATAACTAAGGGGTAATAAAATACTGAGAAACAAGTATGAGACGGCACAAGTGTTATAAAATTCCAAGAAAATTTCTAAAAAGGGAAAGGAGAAGGGAGGCAGACAGTCCTAGGGTGATTCACACCTTGATTTCATGGCTCATTCACTTCTGTATCAATAGTGTCCACACAAAAGATGCACTATTATTTCACATAATGGAGGGGGCAGCTAAGTGATTGGCTTCATTGCACACTGCAGCTACATTGACATTTGTAAAAACGTCCAAATCCAAAGGGATAAATAATTCGCAGCTTTGCTGAAAGATAGCACTAAAGGGTTTTGATAGGTTGATAAAGAAGAATGCAGCTGTAAAAGTCTGGCATGTCCAAGCTGCAGGGAATTTGTACAAGCCTACTATGTCCTCACTTTTCAAGAGAACTGCTCAGCTAAAACTTCCTAAATATTCTATTTCAACTGCAAATGATCCCTATAACAAAGCATGAGAAGATTAAAAAAAAAATTAACAAAAAAGTTGTAAAAAGGGGTCTGTAAATGAAGCTTCAGGAAGACACTGAGAGACGGGGATGGCTTGTATTTTTGTAATTTTTTCCTTGAAACACATTCTTAGATGGGAAAGAGAATTATAGCTTAGAGTTCCTCTCTCTGTGGTTTGACAAATCGACAATTTCTCCATTGTAAAAGTAATGATATGTTTCATTTATTTTCACTTGTTCCTTTAATAGAATATTTTAGTCTTAAAATTGCAAGGACAGCTGAAAAGCTTCTTTTAGATGGCAGCAATCTGTGCATTACAAAAACATCTGTGATGCCTAATTCTGTTAACAATGAATGTAATGGCTTTATTTGTTTCTCATGGTATCCTCTGCATTCCAAACATTTGAGGATACTCATTCAAATAGAAATTTATCTGATTTTAACCCTGGATGCCTCTTGTCCTGTTCACATTCCTTCCAGTTGGAGATGGGATGTGTTTCAAAACCAGTCTCCATCAGATAGATGGACAACTGTTGAAGAATAAAAAAAGCAGTCAATACTATCCAAAATACAAATTTTCCTGTTTAAGTACTTCACTGCCTGAAATGACAGTAAGACTAAGTAATAACCCACACTCCCACATGTTCATATGGCATACAAGGTAGGAAAAGACCTAGATTACAGATTGTCAAACCCAATCCTCCATGTTGCAGACAGCTATGATGAGCACTCCCTTTGTTAACTAGTCCCTCTTCATGCCATTAAGAGGCATGCTGGTCTTTTTTAATAGATTTTCAGTCCCTGAAAACTTGTTTTCTTTTACGGCAGATACTGTGAGCAAGCACTGAGTTCTCCCTCCATTCCTTCATTATTGGCCTTTCAAGGATTCTTCTTGGAATTCCCCAAAGCTCCACTATCCTATCTCTTTGACCCTTACAGCCACCATATTTTTTGGAAGATCTGCTATCTCTGGGCTGCAGAGTCACAAATCTACCCTTTTATTTCAGACCAAACTCTCCTCCAAACTAAACTCTCAGCATGTCTCTTTGACCTCCAGTGGATTACTGTCACATTTAACTCAAAATGGTTACATCTTCTTCCTGAGGCATTTCTGCTACTTTCTTACTCAATTAGTGTGGACAATGGCATCATATGTATTCATATCACAAAGATGTCGTCTTTAACTTTGATTGCTCCTTGTTTTCAAATGTCAAGACTATGCCTAAGGCTTTTCAGTCTCCTACTGCACAGCACCTCCAAATGTGTCCTTCCACGCCTTCACACAACTCAAATTTTTGTCCAGGTGATCTTCTAATGTCTTCGTTATTGCAATTTTCTTTTGTTTGGAATTGACAAAAGGAACTTCAATGCATGTATCGTCATGTAAGTGACTTTTTGTAGCTGTTCACAGCTTTTCCTTGCCCTACTTAACTATTATGTCTCATTTAGCTTCAAGAGGTTAGGCCTCACCTCCAGCTCATGATTACTTCCTTCATAATTCAGGTGGTGAATTTTCAAAAAGAAGCATCAGGCTTACACCCAGGATCCTCTTTATGCTTGGCAGAAGTTCCTAGTAAAACCCACAGAACTACTTTATAAACTTCCAAACAATTCCTACAAGAGGCCTTTCTCTAACAGAAGCTGGATAATGCTTAGCCCACTGGTGTATCCAGTCCATTAGCTGCTATTTTTATCTGTGTCACTTCCTTGTTGCCTGTTGCTCCCAATCGCCTCTGTAGACCAGATGGCAAGCTGGCCAGAGACCAAATTTGTGCTTTGCATCTTTATGGAGGGCTCAGCAGAGGGAAATCTCACCTCATATGTAGGCCCCGGGAAACTATGGTAACACAAATCTATGAAATACTAGTTCTAAAATACAACAAGACAATAACGACCATAAAATCTTCTAAGTGAAAACCACTATGTTTTTAATAGTTCTGATGTCTTTCTAACAGCACTGAACTTTCTCACTGGAAACCCTATTACATTAGGCCTTAGTAGAATAGAGTGGCATTCAGATCACCTGACATTAGACAACATTAGGTTGGATCAATGGGCCAAGACCAATGGGATGAGGTTTAATAAGGCCAAGTGCTGGGTCCTGCATTTCGGTCACAA
>JAOXJM010000019.1:61651744-61661952 GCA_026413425.1 Tringa solitaria
ACTCAATGATCTCAAAGGTCCCTTCCAACCATGAATATTCTGTGATTCTGTGATTTCCAACGCAGACATTTCCATCTGCAGTAATTGCCTAGAATTCCACATTAGAGGAACAAAGTAGTTCCTAGTCCACATGAAGGAACAAACATTTCTGGGCACAACTCATTTTATCCTAAACAGACATCTACGGTGGATGTGAGTCATGGCCTCATTGTGCTTATTTCCTCCTATTGGTTAGAAAGATGGCTTGAGCAGCAGTGCAGATGTCTAAAGTTTGGTGATGTAAATCCCATTCCTCTTAAGATGTCTGGGCAGTGTACTTTTCTCAGAACATTTCAAGTTCAGTCTTTATTTAAGGTGTTCTAAGTACAAAACTCATACCAAGCACTTACATGCAGGGAAAATTTGTCTCATCAGACACAGAAAAGGAACATAATAGTTGTTTTCTGTTCCACAAAAGAAATAGCAGCTGCTCATTTCTGATATTAAAATATACACTGATCTATGGTTTCAGCTGGCACGAGAACAATGAGAGCTTAAGTCTTGCATTTTCCTTAATCTTTATTTAGTTTTAATTCGTTTTAAAGTTTAATCACCACCATACCCTTTGCCAGGTTTCTTGTACTTGACCTGAAACTAACCTTTAGACAAATGTAAAAGCAAAGAGAGCTCTGAAACACTATCTGTATGTTCTTTTGTCTTGGGAAATGTAAATTAGGGCACTGGGTGAATAACACTGCTTGGCTTTGTGTCATGAAATGTAATTGTGGGGCTATGGCAGGGTCAAGATTTATGAAGCTATCAGGACTGGAGTGGGCAGGGTGCCAGCTTACACCTGCAGCACTGTTTTTGCTGCTTTCCAGACAAGTAACTGCAGAGTAAGGAACACTGCTTTCTGAGCTGACATTATTTAACAGAACAGCAGGCACCCCTCTGAGATGGGCAGGAAATGTACAGACTGGAGAAGAAACAATGAAAATAATGGACACAGAATGCTTGGATACCTAGGAATTTATACAATTTAAATAGAAAATATCTTTGAATAAGAACAAAGATAATAATAGAAATAAGTAATCTCAGGAACTCAATAAAAATATTATTATTTAGACATGAATGAGAGGGGAAGATGAATTATGGTAAGGGATTAAATAAAGGAATTAAAGGATTTTTACACAGGGATAGGTCTGAAGAACAGTTTATTTTTAACCCAAAGGCCTACCCCAAAAAAGTATAATACCTTTTTACTTCTATCTAATATGATCTGTTAAAAAAACCAAACTAAACCAAATCAAACAACAAATAAATAAAAGTATCAGTACATTTAGCTACCTCTCTCAGTGCTCAGGTTTCTATTGCTGCCTATAGTATTATTCTCCTGCTTACTTTTTCACAGTTCACTGACCAGATTACATAACCACCAGCTCCTGAGGCCTCTGGGTAAAAGAAAGTAACCTTCATAAGATTCAAATGCACAAAATGAAGGAATACAGAGAAAAGATTCAGCATTTATTGTGTATGCTCTACATTACCTTTCTGATTATTAAATGGAGCTAACATTAATGTGGCAGAAATTTGACAACCCATTTGCAACAAATAACTTACGTATGGAAAGTAGTCCTGTTGTACTGAGGCAATATCTCAGTAGTACTAATCTACTTAAATGTATTCAGTGTAGAGTTTATATATCTCTGTACTACTTCTCTGTTTATTCGGTGCAAATATTCAACATTTCCACTGAACACAGGTGTCAGATCAAATAGAACTATTTCTAGTTTTCCCTTGATAAGCATACATTCATATTTCACATGTTAACTTAAATCACAGTCTTTTAAACTCTAGAGTCTTTGCTTTTCCTAAATATTTTTCCTCAGTCACAGAACACAAAAGCAGCTGTATACATGGTCAAAGAAACCATTAAAAAACCCACAAAAAATGGTGTATTTTTTTTCTTGGACTTACATAATTATTTAAAGAACTTTTTTCAATAGTGTAAATTTCTACCCTAGGGAAGTCAGCTAAACAAGAAAAATGTGAATTTTGTCTATTTGTTATTGTTTAACCCTGTAACAGGGAGGAACAAACACTCTTAAATTCAAAGTGAACATGAATCTACAATAATTTATTACAATCACACAACTGTGCTTCTGCATATGTGCTTGCACCATGTTAGATCCTCCTCTGTTTAGGTTGCAGGGAATCCAAGTCTGTCCTTCTACCTTATCAAACACACTCCTGTTTGTAACAAACAGCTGTCCAACACACCAAGGGCTGGCTACTTAGCTAGAACAAATACGATTAATTTAAAAGTCTGTGGGATTTTCAGATACCAAGATTTTAGTACTGCCCCATTTCTATTTCATATTTTGAACTTCTACTGAATCTTGCTCCAAAGCCTTTTTTGGCTTTACAGAATCCTCAACTCCACCCATGGGTTCTCCTAAGGATTCAGTGTAGTTTCTCACTATCTGGGCTTGTATTTTTTTGTTAAATGTTTAACTTGGCTTCCAAATGATAATGTTAGCATTCATTAGCAAGATCTTCTACACTCTCGACCATTCGAGTGCAAATTTTTAATAAAATCTAAACAGGAAGACAGCAGAGAAACGGTCATTAAAATGTTTCCATTTGAAATAAAATTATCTATTTAACGTGTTAGTTCCATCTGGCAAGGATGAGGTTTCTGTTGGCATGCAGAATATTCAGCGTGCCAGTCTTGGCATTGCATTTCTCATTGGAAGCCTCCACTGCAGTAAAACGTACTACAAGAGGCTAAATAATTGGATGAAAATCATCTCATTACTTATGTTTTCAAAAAGTTTGAGCTTTACCACTGCACAGTGCTCAGAAAGAGGCATAAGGGATTTCGGAAGGAGGTGTATGTATTAAGTCTGGACTTCAAGATAAATAGGAGAGCATATCCAAACTCTGGGAACTGGACTACTGCTATACATTTTCATTGCTGGCAGCACTAAGCAGACAATAGGTGTGGAAATAACAATTAAGTTGAAAAGCCTGACTACTTACCACATCAGTATATGAACTTCTGTTTTTTTTCCTGCTGTTTATATCTAAATTTAAAATGAATACAAGAACATTTTACATCTAATGCTTGACAGATCCTATTACGATTCCTTCCTCCTTTTAGTGTACTTCTTAATGGTGCATACAACAGAAAAGGGCAAGGAATTAATGAGAATGCCAAAAGAGCCGGGTTACACAGTACGTAGAAAGCACTTCAGCTACATTATTTGCACAATTTCTGTAGGGAGTTGTGAAATAGAGGTCTTAAATTTAATGTGTCTGGCCTACTTCCACCTGGATTCAGTTCAAACCCGTTGCCTGCAGCTTGCTGAATACAGAGAGGGAAATCAGTCATTATATTAAGAACTGATGGCAAATGATTCCAATTCACATTTTTCAGCTAGTATGTTTTTTAACCTGGAGCAACACCAAATTGAAAAATTCTGCAATTCTGCTAGCTGGGCATAAAAGCTGTGTTGTAGACTAAATACCTTTCCAGTCCTATGAAGTCAACAAGGGGATTTTTCTCCAGCATTTCTCCAGTTGCTATGCTACCCGCTGAAGTTACAAGGTGTACTATATCATCAGCTCTCATCCCGTTCTTTTTCTCCCCGCTACCAGTCAGTGTCAAAGCTGCTCAGCCACAATGATCTATGGTTTAGCACTGACCCAATTTCAATACATTTATAAATGCCTGATACAGACTTAAAGGCTATTTGCTGCAAAGATAAAAATGTACCTCTGAAATTAACCTGCTGCACTTTATGATTTGAAGCATGCATTTTGGTTCTATGCCATTGCCAGGAGTTGTATATCTTTGTATTCTTTATTAAAAATTGAATAGTTACTCAAGTATCTTTCAGTAGCTGATAGAGCCATTACCCTACTGTATAAAGCACTGGTACACATTCCTCACTTAATTTTTTGAGCAAACTCTGACAATTTCTAGTGCTTGTAGACGTAAATGAAAATTTTACTGCCAGGACTCTCATATAGTATAGAAAGGGAATCTGCCAACCCTGAAGTCTGCTATTAATGTCATTTTAACCTGAGGACCCTAGTGGCCATATAATACTAGATGTGTTGAAATGTGTATTGATACTGTGATGTTGACAAATATAAATTTACAAGTTACAGGATAATATTTTAATCATGCCACCAGACAACAGGTCCAAAATAATTTTCCAGTGTATCACAACTTGAACTTGATACAGAAAAACCTCAAAAAAAATTCCAATTGATGGTTATTTTTCTTATTTTTAATCAATGCAGTTTGAACAATATACGACTTTTATTGCATCTTAGATGCAACTATTCTTGTAGAAATTTAGTGCATACCTTATATTCTCCCCATAAAAGTATTTCTACATTTAGTGGCATTATAAAGGGAACAGAGATTCAATTTGAGCTTATCTTTACAGGAAATGCAACTGAGACAAACACATTTGTGAAGTAGTGCCACTCAAACAAAATTAGTTTTGCCTGGATGGTTTTATGTTATTCTGCAAATACTATGGCTAGCTGACCAAGCTAGTAGTTTGTTTCAGTAACTTCTTATTTGTATTTCTGTAGAAGATTTGTATGTTCAGAGAATTTTGGTTATAAATAAGTATAATAACATTGGTCAACATAACTGCTTCTATCAGTAGATCTCAGGATGTGAAGGGACATCTTAATATCCATGTAGAAAACTGGTAGAGGGAAAAAGGGAATGAAAAGGGAAAGAAGGAAGAAGAAATTTCCTCATGATCATAAAGTGAGCAAGTGATTAAATTAGGAATAGAAAAGTGATTAAGAAAACTGCCTTGGGTATACATCTTTAGTGTAACTTCGTGTTGAATGGGAAGTTTTTTCCAACTATTCCACCACAGAAGACCTGCCAAATGGAACTTTTCAAGGAGAGAAAAGGGTCAGCATTCTTGTCATACTTCCTACAATATCCCTTGTCTGGGATAAACCTCATGTGTCCCAGGAACAATGAAGTTAGTGTCTATGTTTCATATTGAGGTGCCTTCCCAGTAAAGAAAAGGCAGAGATTTGAGGGCATTTTAACAGAGGGAAAGAGAAAGATAAGGAAACCACACCTCAGTTTGCACTTCATTGGAAATGTCTCAAAAACTGCATGGATTTCAGCACAAAAACTCTATATGTGATTTTCAACTTTAATGTGGCATGGAAAGCTGAAAGGAGGAAGGTGCTTTTCCAACCATTTGTTACTTAGAGCAACAACTATGTCAGTGACACAGCATGGAAAACTCTATGTTTATGTCAGAGAGGTGCTGGGAACTCAAATCCAACTGCAATGCACACATCAAGAGGAAGGGCTCTCAGTCAGAAAGCTAAGATTAGGTTCAGGGCCAAACCCATAATATTCTATTTCTAAAATTGATTCAGATGCAGCCTAAAAGGATCAAAGTCTTGTGATAAAAGCTGCTATTGTTAGAAAATCACATCTGAGATGCTTTGGTAGCCCTAACCTTACATTTGTGCCAGTGGGGCCAGTGGAGTTGTAGAAGTGTCTGTCAAAATCCCGCAAGGGAAGGAACCGTGTCATGGGTAAGTTAAACTAATAAACAATACAAGAACTGGATGCAGTTCTAACATCTCACTCAGTCAAGCTGGACCCAGCATGCTTCCAGCGTAGCCTAGCTTTAAAGCAATTTAAAAACTATATCTTAGGTCTCACTAGAGCAGTCACAAGAGGAAGGAGAATCTATCGCGAGAGGTGCCCCCAAAACACTCTTATTTCCACAGACAGAAGATAAGCCATTTCCAAAATCTAGTCACCCAGTTTGGTGGAGTTGCAGGTCATGAAGAATGTACATTATGTATGCTTTGCACAGAGATCTCTGCTTACGCAGCAGGTCCAGAATCTGATCTCAAGCACAGCTATAGTTCCCTCTCCACTGAGTCTTTGTTAGAATTATGTCAGATAAGACTCAATATAAAGCATTAAAAGGAACAGATTATATTAAATGTCTCTCTGAATAAGCAACCATAGTATCTCAAATTCTATATTTGGCTAAAGTGAAACATTTTTGCTATGACAAGTTTTTTTGTGTATGTTTTAAACTGAAATTAAAAAATTGTTCTGAAGAACTATATAAAAACTTACTGCTGGGGTGCACAAAATCTCATAATCTTCCTTGAAACATATTTTAACTCAAAATTTCTTATGCTGATGCTACCTATTATTGGTAAAAAATAACAATTCAAACAAACAATGTAGATTATGAACATATTTGGCACAGAGAGTTTGCTCTTTAGGTCTTTGTTCTTAATTATGCATATTTTTATTTTGACATCCAGTGTTACGCCAGTGAATTCCACTGGCAAGTGGAAGCTTCCACACAATGGAAGTGCACATGTATGTTTTTCCAGGACAGTGTCTAAAAGGTGACACACTCTTTAGAATCTAAATTAAGACAATTTCTTATTGTTATTTTGTTATGCTCACTTCTTTCAAGTGTTTCAGAATCAGCAAGTTTCTAGTATGTCTCTGGAAAGGTTGATTCTTCCATAGGTGCACAGTCTGCCATATTCTAGCTAAGACTTTTTGATCGTATAACAATATACCTAGAAATTAAACACATACATGAAGATTTATTTCCAATGACAGACGTGGTTTTTGTTTCTTCCACTACATAAGCATTATCAGTTTCATTAACTGATTCACCTCTGTCTTTGAACTTTTGCTAATTAATAAATCTGTCCCAGATAAAAATGAAAATGAAGTAAAGTTTTTAGTTTTCAGAGATGTCTGTTTCTTCTCTGTGCAAATCATTTGTTTCAGAAAAGCACCATTCTCAATCTCCCCGATTAGATTATACTCCTAATATTTGACCCATCTTGCTCCACACTAGCATCCTACAGGAACCAAAGTTTACTGGAAAATTTGGCCCATTATTTTGTAGGTTTTTTTCTGTTAGCCAAATTAGATTTTCAGCAGAGCTGATGAAATCCTACTGTTTACTAAACCTGCCCTCAAGGTGTTTGCGCAAGTTTAATGTTTGGATTTCAGAAAGCAATTCTAAATCTCTAGTTTCTACTTCATTTTATGCTTCACTGAATAAACTGGAAAAACAAGAGGCCAAATTCAGTCCTGAATACTGAAGTTGATTTGTTATATAGCAAGGCATCTAGGAAAGAACTCATAAACAAAGTTTGTGAAATACATGCATGGAATAAATCCTTTTTCTTCTTTTTTTTTTTTTTAATATGGCCTGACAAGTACAGTGTCAGACACCATACTTGACCATATACCACAAAAAGCCAAAAATGTCCTAGAAAAGTATTCCCTTTTGACTGTACCTAGAAATAGGAACAGATGTTTTCATTTATTGTTCAGGTTAGAGAACATCAGCAGTACCCTTATGATTAAAATATGTCATCTCTATCTACTTTGCTTCTTACCACAACTGATAAAAGTTTTGATCTGTTGATGTGTGTCTCCTTGAGCTTTTTAGAGGTTGCTGTCAGTCTGATAAAAACATGCTCAGACAATAAGTCACATCTACGGTCCAATACAAGTTTTCCTTTTGTTTTTGGCTTTAGCATAATTTTAGTACCATATAATTTGCATCAGACTCCATAAACAGTCAAGAACAATTTATCTTCTGGAAACTAACAACGGTCTTTTTCTCTGGTGATCCAACCGATGTTGTAAATGCAGTCACCAAGCACTGTGCTAAGTTTTAAATTTCCAGATAAATATTTCATTGTTCACAGCAATATTTCCATATTTCAACTATGGAACTAATAGAAACTGGTGAGTTTGTAACAGGAAGCTTGCCAGATGACATATCAAAAGTATATATCTTGGCACTTAAGTTTTGAATGAAGTTTTTAGTGCCTGAAGTGGTGAAAAACTTTGAAAAGCAACATGCCTTGACATTTCATTCAGTCTTTCCTCTTACTTAGGTATAAAATAATACTTAATACTCAATTTTCTCTTTGCTTTCAATATCATGTGATCTTTACTATCTCTTTCTAGTACACTTGGAGTTAACCCATAATTTGCATTCTGTTCTTTTGCTGCATTCAGTCTGAATGTGTTGTGGTTTAATCCCAGAAGACACCAAGGCTCATGCAGGGCTTGCACAGTTCTTCCCCTTTCCCCAAAAGGGTGGGGACAAGAGGGGGAAAAGGAGGGGAAAGTGAAAGGAAAAAAAAAACCATTTGTGGGTTGAGATAATGGCAGTTTAGTAGAACAATAACAAAAGAAAAAGGAAAAATAAAAAGAAAAATAAGATGAGAAAGAAAAAAGAAACAAAAGAAAAAGAAAAAAGGAAAAGGAAAAGGAAAAAATAAAAAAAAAGAAAGAGGAAAAGGGGAAAAAGGAGAAGAGGAAAGGGAAAGAAAATAATAATAACAATAGGAATAATAATGACATAAGTCACTCTCACCACCTGGTGAATTGACACCGTCCCAAGGAGCAACCAGAAGTACCTGATCCCTGGCCACCCCCCATTTATATACTGAGCATGACGTCTATGGAATGGAATATTCTATTGGCTTTTCCAGTGTTGTCTAGGCTTCTTCTCAGCTTCTATGGGAAACTGAAAAAAGTCCTTGAAAAATAGAAACAACACCTGGCAACAACTAAAACAATATACATTATTGAACATCCTTTCATACCAAATCTGAAACACAGCAACCACTAGAAAGAAAATTAACTCTGTCCAAGCTGAAACCAGGAGAGCATGGTATGTACTTGGTCTTTTATACTGTACCCTCTACTTACTGAAGAAAACTACGTAAGTCTTTTAACTGATCACTGCAATCAAAGATCACCAAGGTGTAAGGATCTATTGCTGAACTTCTCATAAAAAAAATTATAGACTGAGCTTCCAGCAATGCAGTTATCAAGATGCTGAATAACTTTGATAACTTTGTTTATTCTCCTAAATGCAATGTTGTATTAAAATATGGTTACCTGTCATAAAAACTATCAGCTGTCATTGATCTCCACTTAAACATTTTTAAAGCAGTGACCAGCTTTATGTTTTGCTTTTACAGAATATGTAGCTTCAGGACTGATGACTGATAACTGAGGCTTGTACATATTACCATAAGGCAACAATCAAAAGATTGAAGGGAAAGTAAACCCAGTATTTTCTGGCAAGGTACTATACGAGCAATCATGTTATAATAATTACCTGTGCTCAAAAGTTGGTTGGGTTTTTATTTGTATTTTCAATATTTTAGGCTTACACAGTCCTTGTAGAACAGAAGAAAGTGGGTAATTAGATAATGCAGCAGAAGTTTGCCAGGGGTACCTATAATGATCTGGTATGTTCATACTTTAAGCTGAACTTCTGGCGATGTTATCACTGAGCTCACCTTAGTAACATCTATAGAAACCAGGGAGGTACCTTTGCTGCCTGAAGGCATTTCAAGAATCAATGGACCTCATTATCTCTACAACAAGTAATCATGTACATGCGTTGTGGTAACACTTTCTCTCTCTTTTTCCCTCCCTCATTTTTGACATTTGAATGTCTCCTACTACAGTAGACTGAGAGTTTCTGAAAATATAGTGACTATACACTCACTGTGCCCCTGAAAAGAAAATAGTATATCTCTATTCTGCACAGTAGAATTTGGGTTAAAAGTATATGGGTAGTTTATGGAAGAACTGAGAACAACTAAATACAAGTTCATTCGTCAAAAGGTTTCTGATTTACAGAGAGGAATTTAGAAAGGAAAAAATAAAAAGAACTGAAGAAAAGAAATTTCCAAAATGTATATAAAAGGGTTTTGCTTGTAAAAACTTTATTGGTAGCTCATCTGGCCAAGTCAAGCTACAGTAGCTTGTATAACAAAATTCAGCAAGTGTATGATTTTACCTAATCTTCTCTGGAATGCTTAAAAAAAAAAAACAGGTGAAGAAAACAGAAAAATATACATTTAATTAGCATAAGAAATGCTAATTTCTAGTAGAAATACTGAAAAGTCCATTTTTGAGGAAAGTATTTTAGTTTAGAAGCAATTCATTTTCCTGAAAATAAAATAAAAAAAAAAAACCAACCTTTTTTCGGCAATATAGAAAACTTAGGTCACTCAAAAAAATCTCATACGTGCCATTTTTAGCATTGGTCATTTGTGCTTGTCAACAAAGTTGAAAGAGTTTCATTGAATTTCACTGAATTTCACTGAATTTTTAGAGTTGGAAGGGACCATAGAGATCA
>JAOXJM010000019.1:61667641-61679990 GCA_026413425.1 Tringa solitaria
CCCTTCCTTTGCAGCCACAGGCTTGGACATAGATGAAATCAACAGCCTTTGCGCATTTTATGTTAAGATAAACAAAGATATAAAATGAGGAGATAAAACAGAGATGCATTCATGAATGCTAAGTTATTCCAATATTTAAATTAATTACATGGTTAAAGAGTGATTGTCTCTTTTTATCTTCTGCTAACTACAAACCAGAAAAGAGATCAAGAAACACAGCTGGGCATTTATTAATTCTATTCTTCCCTCTACAATTAAACTTTAATCAGTTTCAAAGAACATTTGGGCTCTGTCCAATGCAGTTGCCATGCTTAAACCAGTGATTAAAGAAAAAAGATATGAACATTACCTGTAGCAGCATTTTGGGGGATATTTGGTCTCTGGAAGAGAAATACTTTGTGGCAAAAGAACCAAAGGTTTTTATACAGTGGGTAATATACAAAATTAGTTAGAATTTATGTTTCTACAAATAGAGGAGTGATTTTCCATCTGTGAAGTTTTATTTAAATATTTTACCTAATCTGAGTAGTCTTCAGAAAAAAATAAAGCTTCAGAATTCATATGCTTCATGAGCTCTTGACTAGGATTCATCAGAAATAGCCCTTGAAAACTTAAAAGCTCAGACGCAAAACTTGTGTAATCAAAACCAAGGCTTCAATCAAAAGTAGCAGGCTTTTAAATCCAAATAGTTATTAAAAGATCCAAACTCTTTCTTCTCAAAATGAGGAATAGAAGCAATGAAAAGCAGCATGGTTTTCCCCCTCCCTACAGACAAAGTGCCTGCTGTCAGTGGTCTCACAGATCACTCTTCGCCTTGGGCTGGGCAGCGGGATCTGTCTGCCTTCCCTGGGAGCAGAAATGCAATCCAGAAGGGAAGGATCTGTAATCACGCTGCTGCAAAACATCAATATCTGCCGGGCCACGAGAAGCTGCAGCTGCCTCGGACATCAAATTAGATCAATTGGCCATCTGGGGTGAACATATGGAAGAACATACAGAGAGCAGTGAGTAACAATTAGTCTCCTAAGGGTTTCAGGAAGGAGACTAATCAGTAACACAGAGATCTCATCTCTAACAGTACTACAATTTGCAGAACTTTTACCTTTAATGAGATTTAAAAGCCCCAAAGAAATTAGAATACCCATCTAATGAGAGAGCTATCTGTCTGGGCCGGCATATAGAGGGAATGAAGCCTCAAACCTTGGCTGACTGCCCTTGACCAAGAGAGCTGGGAGCTTTTGTTGCAGGCACTCCATGGGGGAGGGTCAAGCACCTTTTAGCTGGTGCTATGGAGAAGCCTTAATAAGAGCCAACCCAGAGCATGGATCACAAGGGCAGCAGTTTGGGCAGAAGCGTGCAAAAAAAGGATTCTCCTTTAACTTCAGACCAGCCTAAATGTTCTTGGGTATGGTGGTGACTGTGCCACAGGGTACATTGCCCTGCAGATGTTGGAGCAGCTGTCCTACCAGGGCAGAGAATACAATGTAAGTTCACTACCCTCTAGACTGAAGAAACCGGTTGTTCCTTCAAGTGAATCATCTGGGTCAACTGACCTTTAACCGTGTAAGAGCACCAGGAGGAAGCAGTGAGTGGCAGTTGTGGGTGTCCTCCCTGCTGCAGGGGACAGAGGCACCCACCTGCCAACCTGATCTGTTGTCTGCCTGCTTGCTGCTTGCTGGGGGCCTGGACCCAGGATGTTCTGAGGACACTGCTGATGCTTGTCCAACCCTCTGACTAGTACCCCATGATGTTCTGACAGGTGGGCACCAATGATACTGCTGGGTGGCAACCTGGAGAGTATTACAGGTAACTACAGAGCAATACGCATGACAGTCAGGGGCATAGGGACCAAGGTGATGTTCTCCTCAGCCCCACCAGCACTGAGAGAGGAGGAGGTCACTGATAATGCAGGTCAACAATCATTTGTGGAGCTGATGTTGGCAACAGATTTCTGGTTTCTATGTCCATGGGAGCAAAATGAAAACAGGGCTGTTAATTCTCCTCTCCCACTGGCAGAATCAGGAACAACTCAGGGTTTGGTTAAATTACATGGCTATAAACTAAGGTAGACAAATAAAGAATCTTTTCCAAGTAGTAAGAATTTGGGGGGGGAGGGGGTGTAGAGAAGGGAAAGTCATTTTTTATCAAAGTGAAAAAAAGCATTACTCTTTGCATAACAGGGCTATCTAATTATTTTGATTCCAGCAAAATTTTGGCACCAGTTCTATTTTATTTTAGAATAGAACAAAGTCACTTGAGATTGTTTTTGAGTGAACTGGCAGAAAATGATGAAACACTTCAAGATACCAATTTATGCTCAAACTTTGGCAAAATATAAATAATGAATCTTATGTCTAATGACTACGCTCACTCATTACTACACAAATTAGAAAGTGTTATTCAGTGGCAAACCATTTTCTTAACATGGTGCTGCATATTTTCTATCAAATTTTGCGGGCTCTTTTCTTCCCCTGCTTTGGTTAAACTATATAGCTCCCTTTGGAATTATTAGATTAATTTGATTTGGTTTATAGGTAGTATCTGAATGGTTCATAGTCCATAGGGTCTAGCTTTCCCTTTTATAAATAATTCCCTTTTTATGGTACAATTAGGATGCTGTGTGTTTTTGTAATGCACCTCAGAGGTAAGCGTGACAAATGGGAGATATTAAAAGTTCTGTTACTTTTCCTCCCTGACACAAAGAGAACCTGAAGAATTTAGAATGAGGATTATAATGCTGTTTATGAATATATTCAGTTCGCAGTTTCTACTGTGTGCCATACTTTTTGTGCTGATGCTTTACTGTGCTGCTGCATTTGTAGTTGATGTTCACCTTCATCTATGGGCTTCTCAGTATTGATCTATTTATGTATGCAAGCATAGATCAATACATGCATTTTGTAAGGAATCTGAAGTTATTTCTGTGAATGTTAACAAGTGTGTACAAAATGCATACAGATATTTGCAGATATTGCAAGTCACTACCAAAACTGAATTTACAACAAATGATAAGAACACAAAAGTGCTTGTAACTTATAATGACTGTATAAAAGATGATGAGGTGTTGTGGTTTTTTTTTTTTTAGTGGGCAATTACAACTATACCCAGTCTAATGGATATTTTTATTCTTCTACCTACATGAAAAGATGTAGAACTGAGATACCCTCAAGGCACATGTAAACCATCCCACCAAACAATTTATTTTTTATGTCCCATCAGAAAAAAAATCCCCAGCTCCTTTACATAAAGGAATACACACATACACACACAGGCTCCTTTATGGAACAATTTTATACATCCACGTGAAAAGACTTTGCACCAGCTTTTAAAGAACAAAGCATGTAGAAAAATATAATTCTAGAGAAAGATTATTTGTTACAGTGCCCAGGTATCAGTCATTCCTTGGTAAAATCTGCAAACCATTTCTTTCATTGCTCTGTCTCAATGCACGCGCTAATGTAGGGTCTTTTAAAAAGTGTTCCCATGGCCATACTGAAATTTCTGATTTCTCTCCTCTTGCTTAGAAAATTTACAATCATAAAACCATGAAACAGAAACAGCATCACATGACAAAGATAACCAATCACAGATCATACGTATAAAATATGTCTATTTTCTGACAATATTTTGATTATTCTGATTAATTTTCCCCCTAAATGAATAGACAAAGTGCTTGAACAATTTTAAATGGCAAATAAAAAATGAGTTTTAATCCATCTGCATGCTGTTAACAGCACAGAAACAGAAAGATGAGCTACAATCAATGAATACATCATTTACAATAATGTGTTCAGCTTGTATACTGTTAGAAATGATAGGGTTGTGGAGAGTATGAAATCACAAGTCAGACCTTAAGAGTAAAAGTTGCCACTAACACCCAATTAGCACAGGAAAGTAATCCCAGTCAATACAATTGGAAATTAGAAACAATTTTGGAAACAAAACTGGAAACAACTGTCCACGTGGACTACCCTATTTGTCTGCATTTGGCATTATTCAGCTATCACCTCAATCATTATTAGGCTATTTACAAAGTAGAATAATGTTGTCTTATGGCAGAATTGGTGCTGGGGCAGAGAATACTTTTTTAGGTGCAGCTTTCTAACTGTGGAATTGGAGATCCTTGAGCTCTTACCTGCACTCTTTGATGTCAGACAGCGAGCAGGTCCACCCACATTTGGCAAACAATGGCTTGAAAAAACTCAGTAAGGAGTGAAAAGCCCTGGTAGAGTCCATTGTTAACCTTGAAAGAGAATATTTCATTACCCAGGCTCCACTGGCTCCTTATCAATTGTTACTACATGAAGAGTCTGATTCCATCCATTGAGCATCCCCTGAAGCTCAATATTAAGAAATGCCCCTATATTTTCTATTGTACCCATGTGCTTTGAGAATGTGTATCTTCATAATATCTTTTGTTATTTTATTTTTATCACTGGCTGTTCTAGTATATATGTATGCTGTGCAGACATGCTTCTTACTGTATTACGAGAAGCTTATGGATTCCACGAACATCTTCTAATTTCTTTTATTATCCATTTTACATTTTTCTTGCATAAATGCAGAAAGAGAGCTTATGGAGAAGAGAATGCCCAAGGACTCAAAAGAGGACTTTACAAGGAGGGAAGGACCTGGAAATGGAAGGCTGGTTAATAGAGTATGCACACTCTATTAATATACTCATTTAAATACCAAGGCTGAAGCCAGACTGCCTGGAACTGAGCAAGTCAATTTTTGCTGGTTTGTTTTTGGGTTTTTTTTTAATTAAAAAACAAATTATCCATCAGGTTAAAAAGCAAATTGTCAGTGACCATGTTACTGAAAAACTGTGGTAAACGTAAATATCTACTGAAAACAAGTACATTTCAGGAGTGGAGGACAAGTAATATTGTTCTCTCCATAAAAAAAATCCCCTTTGTGTGCATATGTGCACAAACCTCCCAACTGTCAAATCCAGTCATGAAAAATACATAGATTTTTTTTTTTTTTACTTTTTAAAACAAGAACCTGAGTTCTACATCCACTGGTGTACACAGTTGTGTGCTTATATCTATTGCTGCTACTGAGGACACTGTGAAAATAGAGAGGAAAGGGTGCAGGCAGCAAGTAAAATCATGCTACACATATGCATATGCTAGTATATGAAAGCTAATCTTTTCATAGTGCTATGTTCTTCTCTCTTACACATTTTCAATTAACTTCTCCAGAGCAGCCACAGCCTTCAGTTGATATCTTTATGTTAGTGAACACATTCTCAGAGCTTAATAAGTAGTCAGGGATGCTGTGTGGATTTGTTGCTCACAGTGAGAGGGCAGCTCAGAAGGGAAGTGTGTACAGAGATGTGAAAAAGCTCTTCAGATACAGAAAAGTCTGTGGGCTGGAGATGTGTGAAGGGGTTGCATTTTTAGTTTAGATTTGGGGGATTCAATTCTGAAGAAAACATCAAAGATTTCTTCATTTGCTGAGAAATGCTGAAATGTTGAAAGGGGAATCGATGGCCTAGGAGTAGGAGGATGATTATTTTTTCACTAGAGTACTTGTAAAACTGTGAATGTTGTGCCAAAGTTTTAAACAAAATTCAGATTTTCTGGCAGTTTTTTCCATGATATTGCAGCATGTACTCCACTAGTGAATACGCAGGCTTTTATGAGCTTTCTACTTGAATGAGAAAGATAGATACAATCCTCTTTCCCTGGTAAACAGAATAATTTTCCTGTCCATTTCCATCTTTTCAGTGGGGAAAAGGCCCTGTCTCACCTGTTTTTGGACGACAGTGCACAAAAATTCTTGCTCCTATGAAGCAATGGCAACACCACTGCAACAGAGCTGTACCATTAGATAAGCTTGTCTCCCAGAAACACAAAGATGGAGCAGATTCAAACTGTATCTGTATTGATCCTGAAGGCATCAGTCAGCTTCCACACACACCAGCCTTCCTAATGGAAAACTGGTGAGAAACATCAATGAAGCAAAACACGTTTTGTTCCACCGTCATCTTTCAGACAAGGTAGAAGGACTGGAACAAGGCAGAAAAAAATACATTTGGAGAAGAGAATTGGAACCAGCTGCAAAGATGTAAAACATTCTTTTTTTGATGCTTTTGTCTTATTTAGACTTGAACTCAATTGTTCAGTTTGGCAAGTCTACACAAATAAAAAGAGAATATTTCTTTTTACCCCTCATAACTTAATTTGATCTAAGACCCTCTTTGTCCACACAAAAAAAAGGTCCTCCCAGTCAGAACGCATCAAGAGGTCATCCTAGGATTTTGTGTGTTGTATTACTTTATTATGATACCATAATAAATCCAGGAAGTGTGGTCATAATCAGAAATTGGCACTGTGAAATCAGAGATCTCATCACAATCTCTCAGCTATGCTCTCCTCTGCACCTGTAATAGTAACTTGCTGTGGTTAGCAAAGCAGGCTGTTATGATTATGAGGGAAAAAGCACAACTGCAGTAAGATATTCCAGAGTGACTTTTATAGCACTTCAGGAGGTGGGAATCTCTGCAATTCACTCGTGTTATCATCATCTGACACTGCTTCAAATCCTGTTAGTCTCTTGCCTACACAACTGAAAATATAAGGAGATGGTCACTGTAAAAAAAAAAAAAAAAAAAAAAAAACCCACAAGAATAGTTTGTGGATAGCTAAACAGATGTTTAAAGAAAGAATTCTATTAGGTTTTGTTTCAGCAGATTTTTCTGGTTTGTTACTGGCCCAGAAAGCAGGATAGGATTGGTGCTGTGTGATGAGTAATTTCGAATGTTAAAGTTGCACAGTTCATTTGAACACAAGCATGATAAATTTCATGAGATTTTTATAGTCAGTATGATGTGCATCCCTCAGCGAGGAGTAAATCTGTCCAGCTTCTTAGTAGTTTTGTGCAGACAGCATGCCTTTTCCTTGGTTGATTCAAGAGACAGCCTCAGTGCTTATAAACTCTCTACAATAACATAGGTTATTTTTCAGATTGCCTTCAAGCACATAACAGTATTCTAGCCATGCCTATATCTTAGATTTGCTGTGTTCAGCAAGAATTGCAATGGGAATTTCTGGGGAATATGATGGTTATGACAGTATTTGAGAAGGAGTTTGTAGGCAGGTGTGAAATTGGCATTTTCCATGCCAATTAGAGTATTGTTTCATATTTGAAGGATAAATATTCCTTTTGCTTGTACCATCTGGGGCTTTGAAGCATATCATAAGGATACAATGTCCTGAGAGTGCCTAGTTGTTTCATTCTGAACTGGATGGTAAACATCCATTTTGCATTTAACAGTCTCTGATAAAACACCTGCAAAATATCTCAGTGTTCTTTCAAGAAAAAAAAAAAAAAGAAAAAAAAAGAGAAAAATAAACAGCAACAAAGCAGATCCTTACAGGACACAGAAAATCCTGATGTGTTTTGTGAAGGTCCCAGGACAAAGACCTTTTTCTAGGACTTTTTTCCCTACGTTGGAACACAAACCTGGGGTAAATTGTTGTTCAGCATTACTGATGTTTGTTTTCAGCTCTGAGTATTTTTCTATTAGTTTCTCTAAGGGCATGACTGCAGGTATGGTCATGGTCATGGTCATTTTAGCTTTCCTTGTGTTTAGCTGCAAGCATGAGAATCTTGATCTAGACACATCTCTCTCCCTGCAGCACATTAACAAGTGCTATAGCCATTGGTCTAGCTTTTACCTTTTTTTTCAGTGAGGAGAGTGACAAGGAAGATGACACAGGGGAAGGGGGAGAAAGGGACAAAAGGTAGGAATGAAGTCTTAAAATCTTGCTTATAATCTGAGAGTGATGTCAAAACAGAAGTCCAACAACTGGAAGAGACAAGAGCGCTTACCATCTCACACCAGCTTCAGCTGTGCTGTCTTCTACCTCAGTGCTGTGGGCCTACCTCCCTGTGGCCCTACATATGTAGAAATACTTGTCTGTAAATATTGGTTGTCCTGTGAGTAACATGTTTTCTCTGTTATGTGCATTGCCATCTGAAAAAAGTAAAATCCTACTCTTTGGCACATAATATCTTGTGTTTCTTCCTGTTAGACATTTTTTAAAGTGTTTTACTTCTACCCATCCATCTAATTCTGCTTTCCTTTTTTTCACCTCTATTTTCATCATTATGATGGTCAGCACTATGAGGCCTGGAAACAAGACTGTTCTTACCAGTGACTTCTAAAGAAGAATATCCCTAGGACCCCTGGAACAATTTGGGAACACAGCAGTCTCTTTACAGTGTAACACTTAAGTTACAGCTTGTCTGCGTACCAGGAGACTTGCTTCAGAGAAATGATAGTGAAAAAAACTAGATATCCCCATAATATCTTAGGAAGACTGGCTTATGTCCTGAAGCCTGAAGTTAAATAAACAGAGAGCTTGGCCTTACTTCAGAAAAGATGAAGTAAGACACTTTGATCCCAGAGGACTGGAGGTGAAATAGTAAAAGCTCTGACACACCTTATTTTTTCTGTCTTGTCTATCATCCTTCCTTTTTATGGAGTTTAATAGCATTGATTGGTTATTTTCCCCAAAACTGTGTCAGAAGCACATTTACAGTCTTGATGTCTGTAACTGAGATTCATGTCCCAGTTTTGTGCCATATGCAAAAGAGCTAATGATAGTAATCTTGAGGTTGTTCTTATTTCATCTCTTTGCCTTTGAAAATAATCATGTCTTCCTAAGAGATCCATCACAACTTCATGTTACAGAAGATGAACACTAAGGCAAAACACCTCCCAGAATGTGAGCAAACAAGAATAACAGAATCACTGCTTACTTCTTCAATCCGTCTTTTCTATTATCCTGTTTTTAAGTGCTTCTTCACTGACAGTTGATGATTGATATGACCGGTTTCTGCGTTTTTAAGTTTAACTTCTACATCATATTTTTCATTACAACATCAAGTAGTTTTATCAGGAAACAGCAAATATTTGAATATTTGCAGCTATATTACAGACCATCATTCTATTTGTTTTGGTAAGATTTGTACTTCTTTTGTGAAAACATTCATTTCATTCAGGTTTTAATGACAAATTTTCAAAAATCCTTGAAAAACCAGGATCATATTAAGGATAGATATAAAAGCAGTTGTCTTGTTCTTTTTATCCTTTGGTGGAAGGCACTGCTGATACTCGAAAGATGTTTGGTCCCCTTATCTGACCTGGAGACTGGAAACTCTGTGCTTTGCCTTCACATTTTACTTTCTCCAGTCTGTCATTTTCTCTAGACTCCTACTATCTGTGATATGAAATGTTGTGCACTGATAGATATTGGCAGGTCCTGATTAAAATTCATTTCACATCGCCTGCTATTACTTCAAAGGAACAAAGGTCTTTTTTTGAGTCCTAAGAACTGAAAACCTAAGTTTTCTTTGAGGTGCTGAGCATGAAAACTATGTCTTTGTTTGATAAGCAACATCTGATGATTCCTCTCTTTTCAGCTCAACAACTGGCCACTATGAAAATCTGCAAAAAATGGGTTTTGGTTTTGTCACCTCCAGGTGCTGCTGACAGCTAACAAACTGCAATTTGGCAAGCAGAGCTTATTCTTGCCAATTTCCTAAGGCAAAAGGAAAAGAAAGGTACCACAGCTTGAGGGCACAGAATTTGTTGTCAGGCTAGTTGAGTATCTTTTGTCTCAAGGGAAGCTGCTTCATTTCCATGCAATTTTCTTCTGTTCAAGGCCATTTACTACCTGGTAGTCAAATTCTGTTCACCCTCTGCTCGCCAGTTCTGTGTAAATTTCTGGTGACTTTGGCCTCCTTTCCCTGATTCTGAACAAGTCTAAGGCAATTTTGTGTTACAAGCACATGGCACCTAAATAAAATAGAAGATTAGTAAAAATCTTGTCATCTGCTACTGAAATGAGCTGAGGAAATCCAAACAGAACACTTTCCTTGCATTTGTTTCATGTTCTCAAACAGTTCTGATTGATTTCCAAGCACCAAAATGCAACCAAATATTTAAACAATGAATCCTTGTATGTTGACATCCAAATCTATATCCGAGCTTCTAGATAATGGGATGATGATTTTCCAGTGGCAAGAAGCAAGCATGGTTCCAGGCAATTTTAACAGGAAGCAAAACTGCACCACACAAATTGAAATCACAACTTTTTTTTAATACTGATGCTTAGCTGCTTAGGTACATTTTTGAAGGGTATATCTGATTGCTTTTCAACCTGAGAAAGTTACTTAAGGTCTTTCCTTCATCTGTCCAAGCTGGAGAGCAGAAAAAATAATTTACCTGAAATGGTGCCTGTCTGCAGCCACATTTAGTGGCTTTAATCACCAGGGGCATAGGCAAAAATAAGAGAGTAGATCCTCAGGTTATGTCTCTTCCTTTGACTAGCTCTCTTCTGATTTCTCTGTGCTCTGTTACTGATTGCCAATATCTAGCACACAATGCAACTGACAGCCAAGTAAAGGAAACTCTTTTAAAAAGACAGTCTGTTCAGGAGAGATGCAAGTCCTATATTTTCAAGATTTGCCAGGGAAACGTAACATATTACTAAAACATTACATTGTCCATTGGTTGATTTAATGAATACATTTCTTTGGCCAGACTCCAAGCACTCTGCAAACTCTTTGAAAATCTTAGCAATAAAACATCAGTTTAATAGTTCAGACCTGCTTTCAGCAAAAAGTCCTCCACATTGCCAGTCTTCCCTGGCACTTGGCCCATAAAGGCAACTGTTGTTGGCATAATAGCTCACATGGTACAAACAGATCTTCCACTATGATCCTCCAGTCACTGTTTAGATGGTCTGTCAGGTCTGCTTGCTGCAGGCTCTCACCAGTGAAAATTGTGCCTCCTCTTTCCACAGGACCCAGTGAAGTCACAGGTCCCAGAAAGTGCCATGTTTCCCATTAAGAGCAATTAGCCTCAGTCTGCATCAATCCCTAGCCTGTGTCAGCTCTGAAATGCCTATTGCCAGCTGGCACATGGGCACTGGCAATATTGTAGGGAGGCAAAGAAAGCCAGTCCTAGCTGAACTCAGCAGTAAGGAATATTAGGAAACCAGGAACTTGAGCTATGAGCACAGTATGAACAGGACTACAGATAATAAGAAATCAAGGGCATGAAGCACAAGTGACCTTGGCATTGGTGAATGCAATTAGGAAAAATTAAAGAACATCCAAGCTGTCTGGTTCAAAAGCAACCAAGTCGTATGCACAAAGCCCAGATAAGACTAACAGCAAATCTGATGTAGTGAATGAAGACAGATCTTTTTTTTTGAAGTGCATCCTTTGTGCTTGACCTTACATGTAACCTTCTGTGACAGCAAACCATAAAACAACTTTTGTCTTTGAGTGGTTTGACTTAAGAGGAACACGTGCTCCATCAGCAAGGCTCAGCAAGGTGGATAAACAGCCAGATGGGCAAAATCCAGGACTTTGACATAGGGCTATCCCAATGCATAGACAACATTAACAGGATTAGTATGGGAAGAGAAAGAACAGAAAGATGAGGGGAGCAGTATGCCGGATACATGTCTTTTATTGCTGCATGTGCAAGTGAGCCATGTGTTTTTTCTACAGTGCACGCTAGGCACCTACCTGTTCTCCTTCCTTCTCAAGAGATGCAGGAGACCATGTGTCCTTGTTTCTCTAACCTGATTTCTTTTCCTCAGTATTTCACTAGGTCTGATATCTGTTAATGCATCTTCCTCCTCTCTTTTTGGCTACTGCCTTCTCAGGTGAAGTGGAAGTTCTAACCCCAGTGTGGGCATCACTTTGCTGACTCATTCTGCACAAATCTTCCTAAATATAGTATGCAAACAAGGGAAAATAATGGAGAAATAGGTTTGTTGCTAAGCATTATTCACAGGAAGTTGTTTTGCATGCAGTGGGACAATAACCTGTTTCACATCAGGATGAAACCAGTATCTTTCAGAAATATATATATTATCTGTATATAAATATAATATGAAATAATTGTATTTTTTCAGGGAAAATGGGAGATCACACTTCACATCTGTGAAGACCTCATTTAGTCCAAAGCAATCACTAGCTCTGGGATTAGAGTTGTCACCTAGGAGCCTGATGACCTCGCTATTACTTTGTTCCCAATCTGAATATACCACAGCCACGTAAGTGGTCTGGACACTGAATTAAACATGCAGTTGGATGTCATTTTTTCCTACCCACAGTTTGATCACAAATCCAAGTGCCTTTCGCAGCAAGACACTTACTCTAACAGTTCTGAAAGGCAATGTATTGAATCAATCACAGAATCATAGAATGGTTCAGTTTGGAAGGGACATTAAGGGTTATCTAGTTCCACCCCCCCTGACATGTGCAGGGACACCTCCCACTAGACCAGGTTGCTCAAAGCCCCATCCAGCCTGGC
>JAOXJM010000019.1:61680090-61697047 GCA_026413425.1 Tringa solitaria
CCAACAGGTCCATGTCCTTCCTGTGCTGAGGACTCCAAAGCTGGACACAGTACTCTAGATGGGGATCTCACCAGAGTGGAGTAGATGGCTGGAATCACCTCCCTGGACTTGCTGGCCACACTTCTGTTTGATGCAGCCCAGGATGTGGTTGGCTTTCTGATATGCCAGCACACATTTCCAGCTGATGTTGAGCTTCTCTTCTACTAACACCCCCAAGTCCTCCTCAGGGCTCCTTTCAATTCCATTCTCTGCCCAACTTGTATTTGTGCTTGGGATTGCAGTGACCCAGGTGCAGGACCTTCCACTTGCCCTTGTTGAACTTCATGAGGTTCACATGGGCCCACTTCTCAAGCCTGTGCATGTCCCTCTGGATGATGTCCCTTCCCTCCAGCGTGTCGACCGCACCACACATCTTGGTGTCATTGGCAAACTTGCTGAGGGTGCACTCAATCCCACTGTCCATGTCATGAACAAAGATATTAAAAAGCACTGGTCCTGGTACTGACCCCTGAGGAACACATCCTCTAAAACAGCCTTCTCAGCACACTTCCCCATCCCTTTAGAACCGATTCTTGTTATATCTCATTATCCTCACTATAAATTTGAAGAAATTCTATCCCAACTAGACATTCAATCACAGTGTCCTAGATGAGGGCTCTAGCAACTATGCTGGTGGCTACATTGAAATAGGTGGAATTTGTGTATGGACTACTCCTATCTGATTTCCCCCATCTATGCAAGGAGCTTTCTTGTTTGACAGCAGGCTACCTAAGGGAACCACATGCATCACCAGCTTGATTTCGATCACCGAAAAGCAGACTCTGTATATTCATACTGAATCTTGTGTGACTGCAGATGACTCAGCTTCTTCATCTTTGGTTAACACAGGAATCGTTTTAGAAAATAAGGTGAAAGATGTATGCAGCAAGGGCAATCAACAGTGGGGGAAAATAATGATGAGGATGTTATCATTATGGTAATACAGAGGGAATAAATTCTGTTCTTTCTATTTTAAAGAAATCTAAAGGACTGAAATGACATGTTATATGATGTTATAAGCTATCCCACAGGACCCAGGCAGCACCTCTTTCATTAGGACCACTTTGAGCTTGTTTTGGCAATGGGCACACATCTAGTAACAGCTCAGGCACCCCTCAGGCAGCACAAGCATTGAATCTGCTCAATGCTTTTTGATGTGGCTATCTAAAACATATGCCTTGCAATGCCCTCTACATCTTCACCATACCGTCATCCACCCTACAACTCCTTGACCCTAGATAAGCAGTCAGTCTAAAAGCACAACTTTGACAGATGATCAGCATTGACTTTCTCTCCTGGAAAGACTGGAATTGCCATTCTTATGGTCTGGTTTTGAGAACAACATAGATTAACTAGGAGAGATGTAGCCAGAGAGTATCATAATCACCCCAACACAATTACCGAGGAAACGCTGTAATCCTGCTTGTTCACTTACTAACAACCCGTTTCTCCAGTGCAGGCAAACTTCCCATAGCTGGCAATGACTCAAAAGCCATGCCAGCTTTACTTAACACAAAACAACATGGCAGAAAGCAGTAGTGTGAAGAACCACGCTAATGGCTGCATCATAACTGCACATCCCAGTGCAATTACTACAAAAGGTGGAAAATTTTTCTCTTTTTGTAATATTCCTGAAGCTAAACATCTCACAAACCAAGCTTGAAATTTTTCAAATCTATTTCCCATTCCCACACATTTCCCACTTGAATCACAGGTTTCCAGATTACAGATTATTAGATGTCCCCTAGTGTTACAACTGCGGGTGATGGGTTCAGCTCATATGGGCATCAAACCCTGCAAATATCCCTGCTGCCTTTGCCTTCAATGTACCTCATTTTCTTTTGTCACCATTCTGTACAAGATCTTTAGAATGCCCTGTAGACAAAAGACTCACTCATCTGCTGCAAGAGGAGATAAATACCTTCCCTACATCCTTCATTTCCTCTTGACCCTAATAGCCCTACTCGTCAGAATTAGGTTCCTTACCAAAAACATCAAAGTGGTGATAAACAGGCATCCTGAGGCAACAGCAAGAGCAATGGCAAAACAGGTAAAAGAGGGACTGAGAGGGAAAAAGCAAGGTGGTAAAGGTTTAAGATCTGGCAACTGACCGGATTCTGCTGCTGAATGACAGCTATTCCACTAATCAGCAGCTGAGAGAAAAGTCATTCAAGGTAGCTTTGTTTCCTGCATTTTATTTGCCAGAGTAACCACATTAACATGGGTCAATAGTTACAACACCTACAATGTCTAGCACATAAACCATCATCTAACTGTCTGACTTGCTTATTACCATCTGTCACTCGAAAGGCTCTTATTTGAACTCAGCTGCTGTCGGTTCCTCATAAAGACTTATTTTTATAATTAGATTTTCAAATAGCACAAAAAAATAAGATTCCTGCAGGATTTTTTAGTTCAGTGATGATCTATAAGAGGGTGATACTATTGCTGGCTATTTTAGTATATTAAATGCAACCCCCTTAATGACCAAAGTCAAAGTTAAGACCAGAAAACCATCTGTGCTAACGGCTTTCAACAAAATGTTGACTACTATCGATGTATTTGCATCTCATTGCATCACAATCTATGTAAGACTTGAAATCAAATAAATAAAAATAAATAACAGCATGTACTTAAACATGCTTACAGAATTATGGGGCTCTGAAAAAATGACACGGTATTCTGCTACTAGGTATAAAAAAATCCCAGCTGTTTGATACTGTGAGGGAAATATATTGGTTTTACATTTTATAATTTCAGCCTCTGTTGTCAACAGGCAACTTATGTTACTTTATATTCCACTCATCACAGCCCACCATAATTCCTCCTGGCATGGCCAAGTAAAATATATCCCTCTGTGCTGACACTACTTATTGTTTTTTGTCTCCTATAAATGATTTGTGGCTGTGTTTTGAATTTTTGTAAGAGTATTTCCAGAAGCTTTTAAAAGAAACAGTACATTCAGCAGAGCAGACATACCAATATTTTAAGAAAGAGGAGAAAACCTTTGGTTCATTGTATGTCCCTGCTTCATTTTCCTTCTGCTACTTCTTGCCAGAGTCCCTCTGGCCCCTCTTTTGTGTTCAGACTCATCAAGTAGTCATGGAATCTATTAAACTACTTGCTTCGGGCTATTTAAGCACGTTACTGCCGCTCACTCCAGCCCATATGTCATATATTGAAATGAATTGAGAATCAGTTTTTCTGTTCCTGTATAATGAAGTATTGGTTAGGCACACCTACGTCCCATCCACGGGGGAAGGAAATACCACACACAGTGAAAACAGCCGGGAGCGTGAAAAGGGCTGACTCTTTCATCTTGGTACCTTAAGCTAATTAAAGGAGTCCATTAGCAGTTTCTAATCTCAATCATTTTCAAACACCTCTTTCGCTACTAAAGCATTCATCTTGAATTTGAGGCTGCCGCTTGGGTTTGGAAAAGCTGGCATATAGAGGAAATGTCTTTTTAGTTACCAAGAAGGTCCACCTGATTTTAAGCCTAGAAAGCTTTTTTTTCCAGTGACTTTTGACACAAGAGTACTTTTAAAACACTTTTTTTTGGGTACAAATACTGCAATTTCACAGAATCATAGAATGGTTGAGGTTGGCAGGGACCTCTGGAGGTCATCTGGTCCAAACCCCCAAGTCAAGAAGAGCCACCTATATCTGGTTGCACAGGACCATGTCCAGATGGTTTTTGAATTTCTCCAGGGATGGAGATTCCACAGCCTCCCTGGGCAATCTGTCCCAGTGCTTGGTCATCCCCACAGTGGAAAAGTCTTTCGTGATGCTGAGAGGGAGCCTCCTGTATTTCAATTCATGCCCATTGCCTCCTGTCCTTTCACTGGGCACCACTGAAAAAAGCCTGGCTCTATCCTCTTTGTAGCCTCTTTTCATATCCCTGTACATATTGAGAGATCTCCCGAGCCTTCTTTTCTCCAAGTTAAACAGTCCCATCTCTGTCTTCCCTCATACGTGAGAGAACCACTAGTCCCTTCACCATCTACTGTGAAGGTGAAGTCATGCTAACTACTCCTGATGGCTTTCTTGTCCTTCATGTGCCTGGAAATGGTTTCCAGGATTAGCTGCTCCGCTACCTTCCTAGAGATCCTGGGACTGGCCTGTAGTTTCCTGGGTCCCCCTTGCCCCTCTTGAAGATGTGGATGACATTTGCTTTTCTCCAGTCTGGATACTTCTCCCAGTATGGTTGATCAAAGATTATTGGCTTCATAATGACAACTGCCAGCTCTCTCAGCACTCATGAGTGCATCCCATTAGGGCTCATGGACTTACACATGCACAGTTTGCTAAAGTATTATCTGACCTGATCCTCTTCCATCAAGGGCATATCTTCCTTGCTGCAGCATTTCCCTCTGGTCTCTATGACCTGGAATTCTTGACCGCCAGTTTTGCAAATAAAGACTGAGGTGAAAAAGGCATTTAGGACCTCAGCCTTTTCCATGTCCTGTGTAACCAGCTCCACTGTCTCATTGAGCAATGGGTTCACATATTCCCTAGACTTCATCTTGTGACCTATGCATAACAGAAACACTTCTTTTTGTCTTTGATTAAATTTCATTTAGGATTTAGCTTTCTTAACTTCATCCCTGGATGCTCAGACAATATTTTTGTATTCCTCCCAGCTTACTCATCCTTGCTTCCACTCTCTTTATGCTTCCTTTTTGTGTTAGAGTTTGACTAGGAGCTCTTTGTTCATCCACACAGGCCTAACATCTTTTGCATTTCCTGTGATGGAAATGAAGCATAGCATCCAATGTGTACTGTCTGCAATAAAAAAGATTTCACACATTTTCTGAACCTTTCCATGCCAAAATTTTGGGTCAAGAAGAAAATTCTTCATTTAATCCATTAGTTTTACTTCCTTTCATTTTAATACATAACATAATGGAGACTGGACACTTAGTTGATTTAAACACCATTACTACCTATATAATTAGACTAATATTTATGGAACTAATTTTTCAGTGTTCACAGCAGGTTTCAGTATCTAATTGAAAAAAGAGAAAAAGCATTAGCCCCACAACTGACAAATTCAAGCAACTATTTTGCCAACAACATTAGACGCATTATCAGTGTCGTGATCTTTGGCCTTTGATACTTTCCAGAGTTGTCCCTAGGGAAATCATCTGCTGGAATGTTAATCTGTGGCTTCTCTGACCTTCTACACATGTACCACATTATTATTACAACCCACAGGCTTCCCTTTTCATGCTGTCATTCTGACAATGGGGCCAACGGGCAATTCATCTCCGGACTAGATAGCTGGAACAAAGTGGGTACCAGTAAATGAAATCAGATTGGAAATGGATATTTCTAAAATCACAGTAAGACTTCTTTTCTGCAAGAGGCTCAGTTTTCTAATTATACGCCATAGTAGGTAATAAGTGAGTGGTACCATCTGTCTGTCTGTCTGCCTGTCTGTCTGTCTATATCTATCTATAAAGGTTCAGAGATGTTTCATGGAGTCATTCTGGCATTTGTTTCAAGCTTTTCACAGCTTATTCTTAAAACACAAATCTCCCCCTGGACAGAATCTGGGCAGATTTATCATTTGAATTTTCCTAGCCCACATCATAACTCTTCCTCTTACCTGACATTTGTTTCATCCCCCAAACTTAGCAGAACTGTTACCACCTTGGTGTGCCTTAAAAAGAATAATAACAATAATAGTAACAATAACAATATTAATAATAATAAGCTTTAACACAGAGATTGTAAGAAAATAAAGACTTGCTGACAATCAGGCTGTATTTTTTTTATTTGTGCTTACAGTGAACAATGTTTTCATCAGAACCTCCTCATGATGACTCCATACACAGAAGCATGTGTTTCCTTTTCAAAGGCAGCAGCAAAGGGAAAGGTATAGCTTGTCCCTCTCCCCCATCAACCTGCAAAGGAGAGAGGTAATGAGGAGAGCTTCTTCCATCATTTTGGCAGCCTCCTGTGAAAAGTGCTCTATGCTGCTCCCACCCAATATTAATTTACTATTTGAATTCACTATGTGTACCCATGCTGCATTAACCATTAATCAGGCTGGCTTAAGTGTGCTGTAGTAAAGCATGGCAATTGCTGTGAAAGATCCAAATATTTTCATCTGGTTTGATTTGTTAACCTTACTCCATCTGAGACATTAAATATTTTGATGCCATATTATCCAATACAAGTCTCTTTCAGAAGTCTTCCCAGATACTTACAACCCTAGCACAACAGTCTGAAAATACATTAATAACATAATCAATTTATATAGTTTGTTTTACCTATATGCACTCCAATTTTGAGTTCTATGTCCTTAAATGTAAGGGACATTTGGTCTTCGAAGTTGTTCAAACATTTCTGGCAACAAGCATGACATTTTTGTATTGCATATTTAAAATTAACCCTAGATTTAGACTACATTGAACAGGTTTGTTTGGAACTGTCATTACACAAGCAAATGATCAAAATGAAGTTCATGTCTTGATGTCCTAAAGTGACACAAAGATTAAAAATAACTTTTATGCATTGTTTCCCTCCAAAGGATATTTTCTAAGTCAAAATCAAAATAATCTTTTGAGGCCTTTTATTTTGAGATCACAGTGATAAAGAAAAAGAGGCTTCATAAGAAAGAGAATGGAGGATTAAAGGGCAGCAGATAACAGAGTTCAAATTATATATCATGGGCAGGAAAAATGGGCTCCAAAAGAATGAAAAGAATGCTGGACTTTTGTCTTACTTTCGAAGGAAAACTTCACATGAATGTACCTCTATTGTAACTCTAATACAGAAGAATGACATATTAAACTATTTAGGGTGAAATCTTAAGTTTTGAAGCCTGAACATACAAACTGACATTTCAGCACTTTAGAAAATTTCTCTAATCTTCCTTTTAGAGAAAGTGATAAGAAACCTTGGTAAAGAGTCAAAGTTGTATAGCTGGTATAAAATGTGTGGCAAATCTCCAAATCAGACTTAATAATATTTAGTCATCCATTTGGAGAGGGGAAAGTCTTTTTTTCTGAGTTGGCCTGAAACTTTAAAATAAGTGAATATGAAAGATTAATTAAAAAATAACCATATAAAAAAGATTGTTTAAATCTTTGTTGTGAACTTAACTCAAACCCCAGTAACCACTTTTTGTCTTTTTTCACTACTGATAACTTTATAATTACAAACTGGACCTGGAAAATTATGATAAAGTAATGAAAAATTGGAAAATAAGTAGAAATGGGTTCATATCAAAGCAAAATTTTTTAGAATTGTATTTGAAAAGAGAAGGTTTTAAAGCTGCTAGCAATGACAGATGGAACCATTCATTAAAGCAGAAATTAAAATTAGCAATAAGGTTGTTCTTGCCCATAGCCCCCAATCCCGCATTTTACTATGAAAGATAGGGAAATCCTTAACCACAAAGCACAAGAAAAACTAGGGAATCTTGCTCTGATAAACATTTAAATTATGTGGAGGAAAATTAATGACAAATTTGAGAAACTCTAAGTCATTTAATATTTCAGAAAAGAACAGCATTAAGCAGTGGCAACACTGACAAGGATACAGGATGTGCTGCATCCGTAGAAACAGTGAATATTCACAGAAATTGGAAAATTATTAATCAGGTACTTATTTTTGAAACTGGAACAAAGGATATTGTAGAAACTATAGATTCATAAGCTAAATCTCTGTTCTGAAGAGAATGGACTGAGAGCCTAATTAAGGATAAAACAGTACAAGATCAGGATAAGACTAATTCTAAAAGGTCAAATGAGCAGAGTTTAAAAGCGAAATCACATCCAAGTCCTTTTGAAATCGGTTGTTTGTGCTTTAAAGGAGTTACCAACAGTAACTGGGTAGATAGAATTTACTTAGATTTTCTCAAGGTATTTGAAAAGTGCCTCAAAAATAGACCACTAAGTATTGTAACAACAGAGAAAGGGACAATATAACGCTGTGGACAGAGAACTAGAGAAGGAAAGAAAGTTATAATGAATGAGCCACAACAAACTTAAGTTCCTTGTCATAAATAATGTACATAAGACTTCTCAGTGCTAGACAATGAATACAAACAAGCAAGGATGGAGCTACCTGCAAAATCCAATATTGCCAAATATTTAATGAATCATGAATTGAGCCATGAGAAATGTCATGTGTTTTTACAAGCCTTGATATCTTCAAAAATTGTAAAATTTGTTTACTTGACTTCTGGTACTGGATCCTTTAAGATTCATCTTTCCAGTCACTTTTCTGCATATAGGGAAGCCAGAAAGACACTTCTAAGACAACTGAAAGATGGCTTTTAGAGCCAGATCACATGAATACAAGGTCTGAGGTTTTCAGAGGTGTTGGCCACAGAACAGATTTTCCTGGTGACTGAGCTCTGGAGTGGATGGCACTTGCCCTGTTTTGATGCAGTTACATGTGTGCAGCTCTTCTAGTAAGGGGACAGCTGCAGCACCCATTGAGGGGAGCTCCTATGTCTTCACGTCCCTGATGACCTTCCCACCCCACAACCAAGAGTGTGTATGCTAGAAAAGAAAAACGTGTAACCAGAAGGTGGAAAGGACCAGAAAGGGGGTACCATAGAGCATGAGAAGTGTTAGTTTGGAAAAGAAAATAGAGTAGGAAAAGGAAATCTGAATAACAGCTACTTTGACAGACACATGAAGACTATCACAAGCATCTCTCCAATGACCAATCCCTGGCAGGGCGTAAGTTTGCTCTCAGCTCTACTCAGCCCTTGCTCTCTTTGCTGGCTCTACAGCAGAGTTATTCCTGAGCAGTGACAGAATGTTATGGGGTGCAAAGCTCATTTTTCCTCCCAGCCCTCCAGCAACGCCCTGAGGATGGGAGGAATGTGTTCACACTTGCTTCAGTACAAGCAAACTGGAGAGTACACTTATATTAGGAAGATCTCCTAAAACCCCACTACGTCATTTTCACACACTAGTTTGGAGGGAATCATTCCTAGGCTGCAGCAGGAGCAAACCTGCACCCACTGCACAGGACAGATGCCCTCTCAGCCCAGGCAGCCCCCTCCCAAACCTGCAGTCAGGGGAACCTGTTTCACCTAAATGCAAAACTGATGGAGGCATTCAAATGCATTTCCCACACTAATGACCTGCTGCCTGCCGTGTGCCTTGGGCAGCTCTTCAACTGTCTGTGGCTGTCTCTCCTAAGTAAAAGATGTTTAACATGGAAAGCCTGCTTTCCCTCTGCTGCTGACTCTGTCTTGCCATGAGGAAGATGCTCCAAAAGATGGGCACCGACACTCTGCAAGCAGCTGCCACATAGTCCGCATTGCGTTATCCTAAAAATCATACAAAACTTTTCCAGTGTTTTTTTTACTTTTCTTGTGATATCCCAGAGCACAACTTTACTGTTATTTCCATCTAAACTGTTTGTGGTATTCTTGCTTAGTTACTGGGATATTTGTCCACAACAGTTAGCAACCACTCCAATTGTCAAATTGAATGCAGTATATTTGCTCCCTAGTGCCTCTGCTGATCTACTCATTTCAGGACATTGGTTGCTTTAATATCACTATGCGGGTTCTGTATTTCCACTATGCACATTTTGTTCTTGGAAGAACTGGCATTTATTTTTGTCACTGAGAAAGGTCATAACTCATGAATCACAGGAATAATTAAGAGAAATTAAAGTATTTTTCCCATAGCACAGATGGCAAGGTCCCCAAACTGATTAAAGTATATTATCTATAAAAAAAAATAATTTGTAAAACATGTGCCTGAGAACTACTCATAAAGCTGAAATTTTTTCAGTTCTTTTTATTTGCAAGATAGATATTTGCTAATATCTATAAAAATGTCATTTATACATACTTGTGGGAAGAGCCCTAAAAATATTTTTATTCCTTTAGGATTTGAGAAGTTTTATTTTCCAAGGTGCCTTTTTCTAATATCAGAAGGTAAAAATGAAACAATCAGGTACTAATGGTTTGAGATATAAATATACTGGAATCAAAATATGTTCATGTCTAATTTCAGAGTAAAGCTTTCAGACAGATATCCACATCAGTTCAAACAAAATACCAAAAGTGATTGTGTGGCTCTGAGTCTTAAAACTTACTTGTCAGAAGATAAGCAGGGAAAAACCTAACACTGTATAAAATGGAGATGAGATGAAAGCAAAAACATAGCAGCAGTATTTCAGGAGGAAAAGATCAGCAGAGAAAGGAAAAACTAATAATTTTCAGTACGTGCAATTGTGGGAATTGCACATAATATCTGTTGCATTTATAATGAATTCAACATGAATATCTGGCCCTGGTCCATAAAAGTGAATATGATTATTCACTGACTTGAAGTGAAACAAATGATTAATAGCTTCGCTGGGAGAAATCTTTTAAGGTATATCTCAATTTCAATGACACTAATAAAAACTTTCTATTTCACTTCAAAAGTAAGGAACTTTACTCTTTCTGCTGACAGTCATCTATTGAGGCAGGTAAACTCTATTTCAGGGGCTGACATATTTTATTATTCTGTATCCCATATCTGTGTTTTAACATTGCTCTTCATCTCCATCTGAGGCACCTGCCTTTTTATCTGATGGTTGTATCCCAGATCGAAGGGTCTTCCAGAGCTACCAAAGCCTTCACTACATGGTATTTTAAAATGGATCTATTTAAACTTCTGGAAACTTTCTCTCAAGGATGGTTTACTTGAGTATGTTTTAAGATAATGTGAAATATTGGCTTCAATAAAATGAAAATTCATATAAACAGTCTTCCCATGGTGTCTCTGAAGAAGCTATCTTTGAGCCATGTTCCTGCTAAGGGTGACAATATATATCCATTATTTTCATATCTAAACCCTGTATGATTTCAACATACAAATAATTAAAGATACATTCCTTGAATTTAAGTCCTCAAAAAATCCACAGAAAAGTAAAGGTGGAGGAAACAAATAGGTTTAAAGGAGTTTGTGGGAAAATTTATGATTGTATTGTCTACATATATCTTGCACTTCTCCTAAATAGCAAGTTGGAGGCCCGGGTCTCTTTGTTTTGTCTTGGTTTGGAGGGAAGGGTTGGTTAGGTTTCTTTTTGTTTTGTTTAGTTGTTTTGATTTTTTTTCCCAAGTGATGTTTGTTTGTTTGTTTGCTTGATTTAACATACTTCCAACTGTAGATTAAATAAGTAAAAGCAGGGTCTCATTTCAAGGGGTACTGCCACTGCTTCAGGTGGACTAAAAGCACTTGTTAGCTACTCTGTAAACATTAGTTTGGCCACAGAATGCAAGAAATGGAGTAAAGCATGTGCTCATCAACATTTGGTACGAGAGGCAAAAGCCCACACAAGCTCCAGAGTGAGAGGAAGTTACCCTTCATAAAATGAGACAGGTTGGTAGAGACTTCTGCAGAATATCTTGTCCAACTATCCAACTGAGGCAGGGCCAACAAACATCAAGTTGCTCAGAACTGTGACCAGTCAAGCTTGAATCATTTCAAGGGTGGAAACTCCTAAACATCTCTGGGCAATGCCCTTCAGTGTTTTAATAGTTTCACAGCATTTTTTCCTCATATCTCACTGGAATTTTTCTTGCTCTAACATATGCCTGTTGCCTCCCATCCTACCATTGTACATCTCTAAGAACAATCTGTCTCTGTCTTATCTGCATATTCTAATGAGGTTGTTGAAGACAGCAAAAAAAGTCTCCCATTAGACTCCTCCTCTTTGACTTTTGTGCTATGTGGAAGGACTATCTACCAAAATTATACAATTTTAAGATGGAATTGAGCAGGAATAAAATGGAAGAAAGAAAAAGGTGCCGCAAGGAGGGATGGAGGAAAAGATAGGATACACAAAGCAGGGAAACTTCTTTATATCCGAAAACTAGCAGCTGAGGAAGGAGCTGCAGAGAGTGCAGAGAGATGTATCTGTTCATGATACAGCTGGCCATCAACAGCAAATAGGAAAACACACACAGCACATGGCCTCCACATAGTACATGAACTACTCACTTTCACAGCAGCTGGAGGGTTTGAGAGTCTTCTTAGGAATGAACATGTGTCAGTCACCCCAGAGGACTTCAGTGTCCCACAAAGTGATCTGACACCTTCTGTCCCCAGAGCATTTGGAAGTATGTCAGGTTCTCCTGACAGTAATAAAATGTGAGATCTCAGACCACTTATACATCCAACAAAACTTGAACCAAACAGAGAAAAATTAGAGAAATTACTTCAAAATCATGCTGCCCCTCCAAACCAAATTGATAATGCAGACACACCCTTATCAGGAATGAAGGATACATGAAAAAAACCAAGCTGTGAATTCCACAAAATTTGAAATGTCCATTAAATGCAAATGGGAAATAGATACCAATGGCCCTATTCTACTTCATTGCAACTTTTTTGACGTTTAATGAAACTGCATGTCGAAACAAGAGATAAGTATGCTCACTGATTCAAACCTATCCCAGAACTCATGCACTGGTTACTGGAGCATACATCTTCTTCACAGCCACTTTGACCCCTGTACATCAACAGCTGATGAACCAACAAATCTAAACTATTTACTAGCTAACCTGGAACTAGTGGGAAGAAGAAATTCTGGCTGTTACTGCTAGCTCTATCCCGTCTTTTAATCTCCTATACAATGGCTGAAAAACAATGGGTTGGTTCTTTATGCATTAGTGTTCCCTTAAGGGAAGTGCATGTGGTCATCAAGTTCATGTTCCTAACTGAAATACCTTTCATTAAACATACTATGACTACTGCAGGCATGGTCTCTGACTCTGAGAAGTGAGACTTCTGCCATGTCAAAGAGTTTTATAGCCTTATAAATGTAAAATAGATAGCTATTTTTTAAATGTGTTCTTCTGTAAAGCTGTTGTTTAAACTGTTAAATGATAATTGCTTCTAAGCAGATCATATTCTTCATGAACAGTCCTCTGTATCAGTATAAAAACTCTTCTTACGGCATTTCAAAAGCACATACTCTTTCATTTGTAGGTTTAGATTTTCTTCAAAGGGAACCATCTTATTACCTTCCCTAAGTCAGAACCTTCTAAAAGTGTCTCACAAAAGTATTTGATAAAGATCTAAAGACAGAGGAAAGCCTTTGATATATAATGAAATAATTTTGAATCATCCTTCCGCACACAAGAACAAGACAATGTATCTTTTTAAAGAAGCATAATCTACTTGGCACATAGCATCGATACAGAAGCCCTTTTTCCTGCTGCTGAGCTAAAGTAACTGCAGGGAACTGGCATTGGTTCACAAAATCAATCACTGATTAGTAAAATAAAAGTAATTGAGCTTAACATTTTGAAAATAAAAAAGGTACAAATACAGTATTTAAGCAAGAAATATTAAATAGCCAAAACCAAAAATGCTGTGACTAGCAATAGGAATGGGATATGAATATGCTGGGATGGACTGGGATATGATCTGGGAAGGACTAATAAAAATTTACTTTACATGAATCTTGTGTCAAACGGACTTTTTTAATGCTTGTTTTCATTGACTAACACAGGGTTGACTGAAAACCTGGGGTAGAAATTTGAGGAACTAAGCTGCAGATCAGACAGTAAGCACTTTTGCTCATTAAATGTGGCCCAGTAAGACTCATAGAACTGTATGTTTAATGGCACACCATGAACTCTCTAACAATCCATGCAGAGTGAGCATTTAGTCATCTGTATTCTTCTAGTCTTATAAAGGGTACTGCTACCTGAAGTATTGCTTTATTACATAGATTTAAGACCAATATTTGTCATCAACACTTTCTACTTCCAGCTTGCTCATTTATATATAATTTTTTCTTTTGTTTCTGCTCACTTGCTCTCACCCTCTTAATGCAATCCCCTATGATTAGCCCACTTACCAAGCTACACTTTTTCTGGTATAATTTTATTCAGCATAATACAGAATTTTGAAGCTAATTTGTTATTTGAAACTTGTGATTATTTTCACTGTTAGGATAGTCTGAAAATTGCTTGATGGTTGTAAATCAATGTCCAATACAGAATACGGTACCAAATTTCAAGGGTTTTTCTGTGAAGGGCTGTCTTGGCTAACTACCCTCTGCATCACTGGTTTGCTTCAGACTATACTTCCAGTGAATAGGTGAGCACATCAAATTCAACCACATGTTGCTGCAGACACTGATGCCAATAAAACAAGAGTGATGAAGTACTCCCAAAGAGAGAAGGCATGAAGTTAAGTGCACAATCTACTCACATTCCTGTTGAATTGAGACAAATACCTGAAGATTGCTTTTTCTGCTTTTTCAAGCTTGACTCTTTAATTTGTTTCCAGACCTCTGTCCTCCTCCCTTCCTCATTTTCCTCCAATCTCTGCATTGTGCTGACTGGGCACTCTGCTCTGTTCCACACGTGATGCCAGCAGAGCAACAGTGATTAGAGACATTGATTATAGTGGATGTCAATGAGAATCCCAAAGCAGCATCACTCTTAACCCCCACCATCAGAAGGAGAAAGCCACGCTGGAGGAAAAACAGCCAAATTTCAATGATTTCTAGTAGCTTCACCAGCTTGTGGCAATACACTTATGCCTAAAAGCCTCACTCTGAAATTAGGTTATTTCTTCATTTTAAAATCTGTGCTGCCTCAAATCACTTAGACAGAATGAATGACAGAGAATGACAACAACATCTTATAATTTTGATAGTTCTCAGAAGCTTGCTACTAGAAAATAGTGAACTGGAGCACCACCTATATTTAGGAGAACTTTGAAGATGCCTCTACAGACCTGTAATCAGGGCTGTATAGGATGAACAGCTTTCATGACACCAAGCAATGCAGTCTTGGTACTTTGCTATTGAAGCTAAAGCAGAGTCTGTCTCTGCTAATGCAGTCTAGTTGATTTCCCTGTTAAAGGGACTACTTTCCTTCCTTGCCTGTGAAGAACAGTTATTAGTGAAGTTGCCTTTTGTACCGTGAACTACCTTCAGTTTTTATGTGTTTTTACCAGGATATCCTAGATAATGTTTACATCAAATCCCATTATAAGCTGTTTTATCACTGTAATACATTATGGAAGGGGTCGGTTACATGATCGAGTTGCAATAGCATGATGAATTCCCTCTCAGCCGCACTAGTGTAATAAGCTGTGTGTTGGTTATTAGCCCACTGCACATGTGAGGAAATTTAAATCTCTTTTATTTAAGTTTAAGAAAAGGCCTTTTACCTTACTTTACCAACAGGTAGAAGCAAGCACATAGACAGATACTACAGTTCAGCTGATATTCAGCAACTAGACATGTTTGAAGTCATGAGAGAAGTCAATGAACAGTTTACCTGCTGGTTACCATGCACAGGAAAGATGAGTTTGCTTATCTATCCACAGTTAAGAGTAGCATTTTATGCTGGTCCAAAAGACAGTGGTTCCTTCCCAGCCTCATACTGCTCGTGTCCATTTAGTTGCAGGGATATAGCACCAAGACCCTTCATTCTTCACTTTTCTCCAACTAACTCTGAGAAAGAGTTAGATAGGATGCACTGTCTGTTGAGAGTTTGTTCCTCCCATCTCCTCCTGAGGGAGGAAAAGGCAATAAAAGCACGACATAGTAGGTTACTATTTGCCTTGGAGATGTAGCTAAAAGAAAAGATTCACTTTATAGAAAACTTGCTGGTTTTACAAACCAGTATCATATATAGGCCCTAATTTACATCTTAAATTAGAAAATGAAGACTAGGTCAGTATTGAGACCAATGCTTCAACAGTAGGGTGCTCCAGTTCATCTTTTGTAGTTCTACTGCTTCTGGCTTGCTTCTCTTTCATATTTTGCTTCAGAATATTTTGCTTCACAAGAACTCAGTTCATTGGTGATTCCACAGAGAAACAGTTTTCTAATTAGTAGAATTTCCCAATTCAGTCATGATGAAATTTCTGTAATTTACTAGAAGTTACTATACATGCCATGCCACTGCAGATTCTCTCTTGACCTTCCCAAAATATGTATTATTCTCCACTTTTAAGGATTAGGAAAACAAGTGAAAAAACACCCAAACCAACCAAAAATCCCTAATGAAAATCAATAGTAAAGAGACTTATAAAATACCATCCAAGTTATGCACTTAAAAGAGATGTATTGCCTACCATTTTTATTCCAGTTCCTTCACTTTTCCATTAAAATCATCAAGGCCGTCACCACCTGGCTTCACAGAAAATACAGAAGATGCATCACATGAATGAAATAGAATCACAAAACAAAAATCAGCCTTTGGACAAAGGAGACTCATGATTCAGAAGTGGTCCAATGCCACGATGAACTTCAGCTACAGTGGCCCAATCCCATTGTGAAGAATCCTTCAACTGTTTCAGATGTCCATTTCACAAAGAAATTCATGAATTGCAAATAAACTCATACTTAGAGATTAAACCTCCTGTTCACCAGAAGTCAGAGTTCTGGCAAACAAAGAACTTCTAGAGAGCCAAGGGAAATCTAGATTCCTGCTGGTTTTCACCTCATTATACTCGCTGTGGGTTTGTGCAGTTAGTTTAAACATGTGTAGAGAGTGGGCACGGGGGGCTGTTCATGTTAGCTGACTTTTGCGATCTTTTCCCTTTTTGTGAAGAAAACTTAATCTGAAAGAGAAGAATGTGGATGGATAAGAGGTAAAGAAAAATAGTGGGAATAGAAGAGGAAGTTAAATCCAGTTGGTGGCCGGTCACAAGTGGTGTTCCCCAAGGCTCAGTACTGGGGTTAGTTCTGTTTAATATCTTTATCAACAATCTGGATGAGAGGATCGAGTGCACCCTCTGTAAGTCTGCATATGGTATCAAGTTGGGCAGGAGTGTTGATCTGCTGGAGGGTAGGATAGCTTTACAGAGGGAACTGGACAGGCTGGATTGATGGACCAAGGTCAATGGTATGAGTTTCAACAAGGCCAAGTGCCAGGTCCTGCACTTGGGTCACAACAACCCCAGGCAGCGCT
>JAOXJM010000019.1:61698602-61711098 GCA_026413425.1 Tringa solitaria
ATTCTATGATTGAAAGGGACAGACTTTTTTTGTAGGATCTGTTGCAGTAGGACAAGGAGTAATGGTTTTGAACTAAAAGATGGTAGATTTAGACTAGATATAAAGAAGAAATTTTTTACAATGAGGGTGGTGAAACATTGCAATAGTTTGCCCAGAAAGGTGGTAGATGCGCCATACCTGGAAACATTCGAGGAAGAGAAACAAGGAAACACAAGTAAAAAAATAAAAAACTTCCATAAGATGCTAAACAATAATGGCTACAACCTCCTAGAGAAAACTGACTGAATTTAAGGGTGTGCAGCAAAGGAGTGGAAAAAAGTTGCTGAGTGAACAGAGAAAGGAGAGGGTGTGCAAAGGAGGGTAGCAGAGTATGTCCTTTAACTGTACATCTCCAATCCCCTCACATAAAAAGATAGTCGTCATTACTAAATAGAGATAGGAAGCAAAAGCTCAAAGGGTAGGATATGTGGATAAAAAAAGTAAGAGAGAGTAGATTGAATAAGACATCTGGGCATGAAAGATAAAGAAGGGACATAGAAAAGGCTGCAGGGAAGAAGGAGGCATAGGAAGGAGAATGTCAGCAATAGAAGAATAAATTAAAAAGACGGAAAAGGGACTGAGCAGATAAGGACAGGGAAGGGGAGGGTGAGATGAGCAGCAGAATGAACAGGGAGGAGTAAAATCAAACTGATAATGAGGTGAAAGAGAAGGAACAGTCTCTTGAAAACTTTATAGTAGATCATTTATTCCAGTCATTTTCTGATCAAATTCTAGGTCCCCACACTACACTGCCTTGAAGACAGTTATCTTTGACTGGAGGAAAAAAGAGGAACCAAATTCTCCACAATGCTCTGGAAGCCCAGGGCAGCAGTCTTGCAGCTTTAACAACTATGGAAACTTTATGCCAGATTACATTGCCAACAAAGGATCTTGTGCTTTAAAATATGTAGACTTCTGTCAAGGGAAGCCACATATTCACTTGCACACTGGGCATTCATTACACACCAGTACTTTATGACACCACACTGGAGACCCTGGAAGGCCACTTCAGAATACAAAATAGACTGAATGTCCATGCATAGCTTCCTTCTTGCAAATATAAATGTAGCAGGTTCAGTGCTCTTTCACCCACACAAAGGATTTGGCTCTTAACTAACTGAAGAGATGAATTGGGCTTGCTCCAAATCCACATGGTCTTCTCAAAACAGAAATAGTCCTATTTGTGTGCCATGCAAAAGACCTCATATCTCAATCTCTCTGAGCTAACTGTGTAGCTCAGATACAGTCTCAGCAAGTATAAAAGAGTATCATCTTTAATTTGAGCTTGCTGAGTTCTGAAACATTAAAGCTCTTTCTTCCCTCACTTTCAAAATTCTCTCTGCACTGTACTTTGTTACTGTGTGTCCACAGTGTCCTTTAAAGGGAGACTAATCAATCAGTTTACAGCTCCTTTGTCCAGTGTTTGGATTATCTCATCATCATTTTTTCCCTTGTCTAACCATGCACTTACTTTAGATGAGGACATCAAAAATCCTCCCCCCATATCCCCATGCATACAATTTGCATTGCTTCAGGCAACTTTGATTTGTTTTCCCTTCTGCAAGGAGCTAGTGTATAAACCAAACTGTGATAACATGTATAAAAGTGACCACATACATCTACAAGAATAACTCCTCAGGTTGCTCCATTTCCACCCTTGCATAACTTCCTTGGTGGCTGTGGCCTTGAATCACCTGATGATTTGTGAATCCACCACCACCACAGCCAACAGGCACCGTGTATTTGAGGACACTTTATTAAAATGCCCTGGAAACTCTGCTTTGAAGTAGAGAAGTAGGAAGCTGCTTGAGTAAGTGGGAGATCAAAGAAACTACTCCCACAGCCAAAGCGAGCAAAACTTCTTTTTACTCTAGACCTTTTCATGAAGCATGACTGCTCTCCAAAAAGCAAGACCATGGGTAAAACTCTTCCCTACTCCACCCACCACTTCTGTTTGCCAAATATTTAAAAGACTTCTAGTCAATTTGTTTCTTATTTCCAGTTGCCATCAGCCCCAGTGCCACAAACATTGGGCATTAACGAGTTATTTATCTTCTTCTTGCCCACCTCTGCTCCAAGAGTTGGGGCATAATAGCTTTGCTTTACACGAAGCGAAGCCAAACCTAATGTTGCCACACAATTCAGGTTGTGTTATGGGACTTCTTTTTAGATTACTGCACTCTGGCTCCTACACCTTAACAAAACCGCAATAAATAAGTTAGGCAAAAGACAATAGGCCTCTATGTTTTGTTACTTCAGCTCATGACTAGATTCTTTCATTAACTAACACCTTCCTATTTTCCTCTGTTGTGTTAGTTTTTGCAGAGGTAGAAAGCTAATTTGGGTTCATTGTGCTGCTACTCGTGTGACAATTTCCATCTCTTACCTTTCCTCCCTCCATACGTTCGATGTTTGTACATAAAAGAAGACAGGAGATGGAAACTCTTGGAAAGTGGACATCTTTTTCATTACTGTACAGTTCATTTCCTGTACTGGAAGATGAGGCTATGACATGGGACTGAGCACCTGCAGCAGGAGCACGTGGTCCTGCAGTCCTGCTCTTTTCACTGTTGTTCTTGCAGTGACAAGTCTTGTTACATAGCCAAGGCTGACATGACAGATAGGAATTACTTTGGTACCCACAGGGAGCTTCACCAGAGCTCAAGAGGATACTGATGGTGAACAGAGATTGTATATAGCTGGCTATCTTAAGATGTCTTCTGAGGACCCTCTCACCTGCACCAAGGTAGCTCCTTGCATTGTGTTTTTTATAAGGTCAGCAGGATCACATCTTCAAAGAAAGCATCAGTCCCACCTAGCCACAAAACACATAGCTGCTTATTGTTTCGGTGAGGCCAAGAAACATTCACAGCTGGGGCCTGTGATGGAGAGGATAATATTAATTTTTCATCCCAATGAGTGTGAGTAGACTCAATTAGCTTGTACTTAAAAATGCTTTGAATCTCTCACATAACGGTAACAGTGTCCTTCGTTAGTTATCCCAAATCACTTATTCCAATTTAATTACATTCTTTATTCTTATGATTGTCTTTTATAAAAAGAGCAGCAAGTGAAAAGGAAACTATCATTGCTGAAGGCCTGTATATCATAGATGGCATAAAGCCTAAAAAAAAAATAAAATCAATGAAGTATTGGCAAAAGACCAATAATTTAGGAAGACATTATTGAATCAATCCTCTAGAAAAACTGAAAGTCCTGATTAAGACTTAATCAACAAGAGATGTGAAGTACTTTAATATCACAGGATTTGGTTTTGTTAAGGAGTTTTTTGCATGCTAATATCCTCAATAATTATGATGCTAAGGAAAAACATCAAAATAACAGGGATGTTCTCATAGCATTGCATACCTAGATGCAACAATCCGTTTCCCAAAGACTTTTGGTGATATGTTAAAGGGCAAGAAAAATGCTTTATCCTAACAATGAGAGAAACTAACTGTAGTTTTACAAATATTCTGTTGCTAAACAAGAAAATAAAGTAATAAGAGGGCAACTCTCACTGCTACAGTTACATTTTAAAAGGCTATATTAAATGATACTGTAACCTTTGTCCACTGTCTGGAGAAATATCTGCCTCACTCAGCTGATGCAAAATCAGAGAAAAAAAGAATATGTACTGTTCATCTACTTTAACTCACTTATTGTATCAACAGCTCCATAGCTCATTATGTTAGTTAAATGACCACCCATACTTAAATATTCTTTACGTAACTAAAACATTGGAGATGATCCTGATGACAGTGCACAGCACAAACCTATTTCCAAATGGATGGAAAGGGATGATAATTCTTACTGATTTTGCTGCCTGGTTTTGAATACCTCTCTGGCAATACAGGACTGTTTAGCTTGCTTCCCACATAGCACATGCAAATGTAGACATATACCAAGATGAATGCATTTTTAATTTTTAAATAAAGAGGAGGGGATTCACGTGTGTTTTGCCACACACTCCTTGTTCACAGGAAGCAGTAGCCTATAGAAAACATCAAAGCAGTAAACAGATCACAGCGCTCCCACTGAACATTTAGCTTAGCCTCACCTTCAATAGCCTTCCTAAGGACTGAGTTGAGGGAAAGAATTAGCTGCAGAGATCAAAAGGACCAGGTATATCTTTGAAATCCCTTCACAGTCCAGTATTTTGTTTATGACCAAAGCCCCTGGGCTGAATGTGAAAGCCAATTTCCATGGATATTTAAATGATATGTTTATCAGATGTATCAGAATGACATATTTTGAAGTCTTGCAAGGTCACCTCTCAACCATCCCTGAATTCATTTCTGTCTGGCAATCAATGTTTCTTATAAGAAACAAGCAGTGTTTGTGGCTTGTCAGTGCAAAAGTTGCGAAAGAATTCAAAATGTGGAGTACTGAAGCAGAGAAGATTAACCACACCAATAACCTGGGACAGAAAACCAAAATCCTTTGCTATCTGCTCTTTGCCTCACCTCCTGTTCCCCCCAACTGCTTTGTGCTCCCTGCTCTGCAGGACAAGCCATGGGTAATTTTGTGCTGTGAGCAGATACATGTGTAAGCTGAAGCACAAGACTGAAGCACTGACTCTGCAAACATGTGCATCTACCTGCATGTGGGCCAGGGCAACCCGAAGCACAGATACAGGTTGAGCAGAGAATGGATTGAGAGCAGCCCTACAGAGAAGGACTTGGAGGTGTTGGTGCTCCAAGTTGGAAGCTCAGCATGACCTGGCAATGTGTGCTGGCAGCCCAGAAGCCAACCGCATCCTGGGCTGCTTTAAAAGAAGCGTGGCCAGCAGGTCCAGGGAGGTCATTCTGCCCCTCTGCTCCACTCGTGTGAGACCCTATATGGAGTACTGCATCCAGCTTTGGAGTCCTCAGCACAGGAAGAACATTGACCTGTTGGAGAGGGTCCAGAGGATGGAATTAGGTGATCTTTAAGGTCCCATCCAACCCAAAACATTCTGTGTTTCTATGATTCTACCTTCCCTAAATTGAGGTCCTAGTGAAATAAATAGGATTGCTCATTTAACAAAGTAGACCCGTTTGAGGAGTTGAGCCTTGCATTGGTGCGGACATTTTAAAGGAGCATCAAGGGTGGAAAAATGTGGTTTCTTGGGCCTTCGGTGCAAGTTTTCTGTCATCACGTGCAAGAAAAAAATAATATAAAAAAATCAGCAACAGTCAAAGCTGAAATAAAATTATTGGGAAGAAATTAGTAGCAATAAAAATGCTTTTCAAAGTAATGCTTCCATTTTGAAATAGCTATTATAAACATTTGTGCTTGCTATGGCTTGCAGTTAAATTTTAAAAATAGCACTTAAATATGCATGTTAATAACATCCAGAAGGCATTTCTTTCAAGCCTGTTTGGGCTGTTGAAGGGTTTAATTTAACTGCAGCATTCATTTATGTCTAGCAGTTAGAATTTTCTTTTAAGCTCAAAGGAGCTGAGAGTTGTAACTATGATCTAATTGGTAAGGAATGAAGAATGTTTTTCATGTTTTATAGACAGCATGAATCCTGATCAATTTACAGCAGTAAATTATAGAGTGCTCTGTTCACTGTGTCTCCCTCTGGAAGTATGGGCCTATATCTCATTAAACTATAAAAATAACTTGCAGCGTTCGGCACTCTTCGAAAGCTATTCTGCCAAGGTATGTTATTTTTATATCACTAATGCACGTCAGCTAGTCAGTCCAGAGAAAGTTAGGTTCTTTACAGCCCTAAACTAAATTAATTTATAGCTACATCCACATGTCAGAGGGGACGCATGAGGAACCTAAACTGCTGTAGAAAACAATAATTTATTATTGATTTTCAGCTCCTTTTTAAAAGCAGCTGCAATTCATTGGTTTCTTGGTTCTTTCCTCTCTGGTACAAATGATCTATACAATGCTAGCAACGCGACAAAGCAGCTCCTGGGGGTAAGGCAAATGACATAAAAGTCAGATGTGCTTTACCTCCTTTTGGCTTAAGACAAATGGTCCATCGCTGAAACATGAAAAAAAGATGAGAGATGCAACGTTAAGCTTTTTGTGGTTTTAACTTTTTTTAAACATGTGTGTGATTAGGCAAAATACCTCAATTAAAATTAATTATTTGCCTTTAAAATAAAACCTAGCATTTCACACATTTTTTAAAGCTATTTAATATAGTCTAGCTGAATTTAACTCCAGTAAAGGCAGTACACCACTAATAACAGATTGGAGGTCCTTAATCCTACTGTAGTATCTTCTGTTTGTGATAAAAAAAAATATAAAAATAATCTGTTTGAAGGGCAGATGTTACAGAATTACTACTGCAATCACTTAAGTTTAGGTTGCCAGCTCCTTAAAGTAAAGGTGGAGTGGATTGGAAAAGAAAAAAGCAACTCAAGAGCCAAGCTAGGATTGAGCCCAACACTAGGAACACACTTCAAGGAGCAAAGCATAAGATAAGAGCAATAATCTTGTCTTTTCTCCCAAGAGCACAGCAATTAACCACAAACACCTCCTTTCATAGCAAAATAGGTTACTTAATCAACTAAATAATTCCAATCTTAGGAGTATATAGCAAATCATTCAACAATAAATTTTGAGGATGGAGTAAGAAATAAAAATAATTCTAAAAACATAGGCTTCTCAGCGATTTGTTCTTTCTACAGAGGAAAGAGCTTGACCCTCTTATTAGAAAATTTAGCCATATTACTTCTTCTGCACAAGGGTTTGCTATCAATGCTGCATTTCTTTCACTGAACAGCCTTAGGTTGAACTCCTCTCCCCTAGCCCAGCTGTCTTGACCACAGTTTTTCTTTGAACAGGATTTTCTCTTCCAAGAGCAAAGGGACAGTTTCTCAAGAAAGGAAGCCGGGTAAATCATCACAGACCAGTGTGTGAAACCCTTTGCATTTGTTCTTCATGGTTACCAGCATGTAGACTTTTCCTTGGAGCTGCTGGTTATAGCAGATCTTGGTGCCTTCAGAACTAAATCAAATCTTAAGCTAAGGGACATGGAAAACTTGCTTACCTTTCATCTCAAGGTCAGCAATGAATACAGGAAAACCCAGACATACTGGACAGGAGCCAGATTCAAGATAAGCAATTCACTTCTCAGGTCATGAGTTTCTACACACAGACTCCTGGACCCGATTTCCACACCCATCCTTGCAAATAAATGAAAAGGAATGAGAAGAGTAAGCAGAAAGTCACCAAAACTTTCTTACCTTGTGGAAATCCCATCTACCTTCAACACACACAGAAAAGCAGAAATGGAAAAGCTCTGAAATTAAAAGCAAAGAACGAGAAAATTATTAATTCACAGAAATATTTATACACATAAGGAGCAGGAGAAACACGGATACAGAATCAGAGAGTACACTGAATGACAAAGATCCTGATTTATTAGGCATAACAGAATATGGGTGAAGTAGTTGCATCTTAATTACGATCATTAAATCTACATTTGGAAAGAACAGAAAAAGAGGCAGCAAAATCTAACAGCCACGGCACAAATTTTAGAGACCTCCTTTGATCACTGTGAGAAGTAAGTCTCCTGCAAAACCAGAAGGACCAGGGATAAAGATGCAATCACAGGCACTTGTTACTGTTGAAATACATGAGAGCTAGCAGCTCCTTGAGCAATGTTGCTTGAGCAATGTTGATCTTGCCTGCCGGACCCAGCTATGAGTCTCTCTCCAATGTGGACTGTAACAGGGCACATGGAGATTTCAATCCTCGCTTTCTTTTATCTATAAAACAAAGACAACCCTGATTATCAAGTGAATAAGGAGAAACAATTACCTGTTGGGCAACAGAGGAGGATGGGAAGCATGATGCAAGAAGTCCTTAAATAAGAAATGGAACAACTGTGTGGTCCAGAAAGAGTTGGAGTTTCACCAGTGACTGCACTATTCACCAATAAGAGAAGCTGATTAAAAATGTGATCCTTTGCTCTAATGAAGTTACCGAGAAATAAGTTTAAAGTTCAAGAATTTGCAGAGTAGGCGGGGAGAATGTAATCAGGAAATCTAGTCAAGCACAGTGAAGGTGTTCAAACCCAAGTTAAAAAGTGTAACATACATATATCACACAGGCACAGTTGTACCTTTCCTAAAAATTGCTTTCAGACTACTAATGCAGCTTCTCTCATCACAAAGATGGATGTCCTCTGCCTTAGTTGAGACCTGCAAAAAATACATTCTATTGTTATTGCTTTTCATTATCTCAATAAAAATAGCATTAATCCTAGCACTTCAGGTTTTAGCAGTGCAGCAGGTAGACACTTTTGCAAATAATATACCCCTTTTTATGTACCTTTTAAACTGAAGATGCTTGCCTTGAACAGAATCTGATCCATTTCTGATGTGGTAAAAGTGAAAAATATCACTGAGTAGAGAGAGCTGTAATTAAAATTGCAGTGTGAAAGTTTGGATCCCAAATATAGATGGATGTACAGGAGTGCCACTCAACCACATATAAAACTTATAGATTACTGCAATTACCATAAGTACCAACATGAGATAGGAGAAACTATATACAAATTTAGAGAAACTTGATTAATATTGGCTCAGCATTACAAAGTGTAACCATTAAGTATGCTACAATATAATTATAGCTTGAAAAACTGTAATTTACTCAAATTTGAAAAGGCAATGATATAGTTTGTCATAAAAAATATACACTCAAATATTTTCAGTGCTGTAGCTCTTAAAGTATTTTGTATTTAATTTTGTTTAAGCCTATGTATTTGTAATTTATCTGAATAAAGCTGAAATAAGTCCTGTTCCAGCTGAGCTAAATATCTGTTGAATTTTAATGAGACAGATTGTCTCTTTTAATGTGTTTTTGTACAAAGTGATTATATTAAAATATGCTATAATTGAATTATATGTTAGGCTATTATTTAGAATTAGTTGTTGTGTTATTAGACCTAGATTCCTGCATAAACATTACAAATTCTAAACATTTTAAATAACATCGTTCAGATTAGAAATAGGTAAACTACATAAAATTGACTTTTGTTATTTAAAAGAGTCAGTATATGTCATTTTTTTTATTCCCCCTCCCCCTCTTCTTTAATTTGCATTTCTTCTTTTGTTATATGTAGGTGAATCTAATGCTCAGGAAGGCCAAAACCTTGGAAAGTCATCTCAGTGAAAGAAAAACTGTTATCTTTACATCCATTATCATTATCAGAGATCATTTTTTCACAGCTCCAAAATTCTCCCCAGTGGGCAGTAGTCCATCTTACTAAACTACCTACCCATAATTCAACCCAATTTCATGCAATTGTCTGTCTATGCTCATGAAAGTCCAGCTCTGTACTACAATGGAGACTATTTTCCATAGCCTCCAGGGAGGTAGATAATTTTGTTGGCTGCCTCCATTCCATCTGTCTTCTAGTGAATAAGGAAGGGCTTGCCTTTTCCCTAGTGCTGCCCACTTTCAGAAATCTGAACATTCAGTGGAAAGCACTATATTAATAGAAATGCTGAAATGCCTAAGTAGAAAGCTATTCATTCTCATGCAAACTCAAAATCAGCTTTCACAACTGCATTAACTACTGACAGCTCTTGTGAACACAGGACTAGGTCTCCAGAAGACAAAAACTATTATTCAAATCTTGTGGGAAGAGTCCAAGTCCAGAATCAAACTGCACTAATGTCCTTCAAGCAAATCTTCTTATGGGTGCACCCTGGTTGATAAAATAGATAATAATAAAATGAGACTGTTAAGATATCCTTTACTCTCTAGCACTTAAAATAACATTTAATTAAGCACAGAACAGAGAATTCCTCCAATTCAGGTTATTTTGAGGATTTTAAGCAACCGTCATCAACCGCTGCCATCGAAAGACAAATGCTCTGAATGGTCCAATTCAGATTACTGAATTCTTGTTCAGTTCTCACTGGTTTGACATGGAAAGGTTTGATCAATGGTAGTAAGAAGAAAACAAATCATTTAGTTGAAGGAACTAATTTACAATATTAATGAGTTTTTTTCTAAACATTAGATAAACTTTCTTTCTAGATCTCGGTCTATAATTCTCAGACAATCTACAGACAAGCTAAGTGAATGTGATACCATTTTGCTTGCATGAACAATTCATTTATAACATACTTGAAGCTTTTGACCCTTATTCAGTTATGGACCGTAAAAGATCTAATTTAAAAATGATATATGCTGTCTTATTTCCATTTACATTACTGGACTAGACAAAGATTCTTGTTGTGAAGGACCTTAAAAGACTGCAAGGAATAATTCCCTGTTATTGTATAAACAATGAAAAAAATACAGCAACAACTTATCAAGTGCAGAATGAAGGTAGCTTCTGTGTGAGTGTACAAAAAGAAAATTTGATCCATGAACAGCAGAAAAAAACATTTTTTGTATGGAAGTTATAAACATTGAGTTCATTTCAACTTTTCCTGGAAAAGGGCGTGATTTAGTGTTCCAGCAGTGCTGTTTTCCAGCAAAAACTCACACATTACTGCTTTCTGCAGCTCATGGAAACTCAGAAGAACAAGATCTTACTACTTCCTCCACACTGCATTCACCAGGAAATAAAAGCAATTAATCATGTATGAACTCAAATCATACTGTATCCTTGCAAGCTTAGCCAAGCAGGATGGCTACAGATCAGTGTTGTAAGTTTTTTTAGACAAAGATAGTCTTTCCATACAAAGCCTAATACAATATGTTTGGGATCATGGACTCCTATTCCACGCTACCATCAGAAAACAAATAAATAATAATTTCTTTGTATACATAGATATATCAACAATGGGTATTCATTATACCATACATGTCAACCATGACTAACATGTTGGATAACACTCTGCTCATTTTCCTCTCTTTTATGTCAGAACAGCTACTGTAATTTTAAGAAACTACTCCCAATTTGCATGTGTCATTTAAATAACAATATGTCCTGTGCCGTGAAATGAACAGGGTACCTACATCTTCCCCTCTGTCTTTAGCACAACCCTTTCACAAAAATGTGGCTTAATGTATAGGCAGTGCAAAAGGTTCAGTTGACTGACTCGGGACCTGATGATTAGCCTTGGAACCAAGTTGCAAAATCAACTGCCCCTCATTGAAATTCCTTGCCCGCAGTCCCTTTGCATTTATAACTGTGGGAAATCAGCTCCGCCACCTGAACTGGCCTCAGCTGCCATGGCGTCACATGAAGATAGATGTGATCACTTACGAAGGTACAATAGGGAGCACTCTTCTGCTCTGCTTTCATCTCGCTCCCTGGTCTCAGATCAAAGCAGGGAGGCAAGCAGAGCAAGAGCATGTCTACACGGGGACTTTATATCAATCTAGTTTGTTCACTGTAACTGCAGCAATTTAAATACATCTCATTGAAAGGCTTTTGCACTGGTTTGTCATGCTGGCTTAAAATATTTTCCTTATTAATCATAACACCCAAACAGCTCTGTACTTGTCTGAACTAACTGCCCCAACTTCCCAGCCAGTATTTCATGGCTCACTGTTTGCAACTGCGATTTTTTCCTGTGCCTTAGGAGGCCCACATGAAATTAAAGAAATTTGTGGGTGAGGGAGCAAAACAGAGTCAAATGAATGCACTCCTTGAAATCTTTTTCTGGTATCCATTAACATCATCAAAAGCATTACTCATCTGCTGTCATGCAGCATCAATGACCCATTACTTAACACTGTAATTATTGTAATATGAACTGAACAACACACACATATTTGCCATTGCACCACCGACCGGATTTTCCCTTTTTGCAGAAACAAGATGACTGGCAGCAGAGTTTCAGTACAGGAAGACCTGCCTTCCTCATGGGAAAAAAAATGAGCAGAGATCATCTGGGCAGAACTCAGAAGGAGCTGCAGCAGACAAACACTGCCGCGAAGGTTTTCCTCGGGTCACAGGAGTGCTGTGCTCCCAGAGGCTGGAAGTTCAGCACCCACAGCCATCACCAGGCATGAGCTAATTCATTTGATGTTGGTAGATCAGCTGTCAGGAGCCCTATTCCAGTCCTTTACCAGGTCACCTGGAGAGTCTTGTCTTGCTTGATGCCACTGCATCATCCCTTCAGCAGCAGATTTTCAGTCCTGATCCTTCAAGGCTTGTCAGATCACAAGGGAGAATTCAAATAGTAGAAAGAGGGGTTTCGGACAGGTACCTTACTCTAAAAGATTTAGAAACTTAACTGCTAAAATTTGAGAACACGAACTCCCAAAATATTTGGCAACTCAGAAGTTGTTCCTCACATCTTTCAGAGTGGAAGTTGCTGCAAAACATTTTATTTTAGCATAGGGAAATTTCCAAGGGAAGTAATTTTCATGAGAAAAGTTCTAATTTAAACAACACAATTTAAATCTGTCTCTGAAAATTAAAGATTTTAAGGAGAGCATAGTGCACTGTCATTAAAAGAAAGCTTTAGGAGAAACTTAAATTATAAATTTAAGGTAAAGGGATTTTTTTGTATCTCCTAATGAAGCCATCCAT
>JAOXJM010000019.1:61711198-61728057 GCA_026413425.1 Tringa solitaria
CCTAATGAAGCCATCCATATAAAGAGCCATAAGGCTTTTTAATAAGATCATATATTTCTTTAAATTACTGAATTTTCCTACAGGCTTTGAAAATGCATCATCTCAGCAATTTAATGTATACAAAGTGTTTGAACAAGAAGAACTCATCCCACTGACTGACGAGGAGAGCAACAAGTTTCTGATATATATTGCTGAAAACACACATTCTGGTGATAACCAGTCTCTGAAACTTCATACTTCCATTTGGGAATCCACAGTCACTCACAGGACCAGAAATATTTGTAAATGATACATGATATGACCCCAAAGACAGCAGCTATTAAAGTCACTTATTAGCACAGACTCATTTTCCGTTTCCCACTTAATAACTTCTTCCCTGTTTCACGTGGGTAAAGAGTAACATTAAATGGCAAAACTATTCCATTATTTCACTCCAATGTCAGCCTGCATCCCACATCTGTCCACAGTTCCGAGAATGTGAACAGCAGCTGATTCGGAGGTGGAATGGTACAAAATCATTTCCAGACATTCAGTAATGGAAATATGTTTGTTGGCTACTTCCGATTACTTAAGGCACCGCGCCTACCAAAGTGACATTTTGGAAAAAGTCATTACAAACCTAAATATATCTATAAATGCTTCCACAATGTAACACAAAATTTATTAGAAATATGTGCAAAGAGACAAATTAAGTGGCTAGAGGAAACATTTATTACATTGTACTTTTGATGAAAAACAAAGAAAACAATTTCAGACAAAAATCTGGGAAACTAGATTAAATTAAAACTGCCTATTTTCTTCGTTGCCATATTTAATATGCTTTATAGGTCTTTTAGATTTAAAATTAAATTGAGTCAAATATTACAGAGAGGAACATTTTCACATCAAAAAAAATATCCTAACAACTTAATGTCAATCATATCAACAGTATTCTTGATGTAAATCTTTGTCCTGCTCTACTACTTACATGTTGTCATTGATGATCCCAAAAGAAATTTAGTCTTCAACTCTTAACAAGATATGCAAGGCAATTAGTAAGTAAATAAGCAAACAAAAGTAGTGGTTTTTATTTTTAAAACCTGCATGCCAGGAGTCACTTGAACTTACTTCTCCCCTACAAGTTGGAACATAATTAAATCTGTTGTATATGCAATAAAGTGCACTTACAGAGCACATTAAATACTAAACATATCATGCAAGTAGCAACAGACATATGAGAATTGCCTGAGTAAAACTGCAAAAATCAATGTTTTCTCAAACATTTCATTGGGTCAGCCTGTATTATGTCCTTGGACATAACCTAATAGGCACATAAAAAGTTTACATGGAAGACTTTACTAGTTAGAAGTGATGTTCCGGAAAGAGCTGCAGTAGGTTTTGCCATGTGGAGGAAAGAATCTCAATATCGCTTAGTGATTTACTCTTCACAGTCCTTCTGACAATGTACAGAGACGCTACATAAATCATTTTCCAGTCCTATTCAGAGCTGCCTAGGTAACCTTCATTGCAGATAGATATTATAACACTATTACAGCTTCTAAACAGAGAATAAAACTTTCTGGTCAACAGAATATTAAGTGTTATTATGCAATACACATAGACACTAGAAAGCATGGAAGCCTGTCTCACAATAAAGTAGTAATGATTCTCCATTACCACCTACAAAAACTTGGCCGCACTTCATCTTCATATGGCTCTGGACCATAGCATACATCACTTACCTTGTTAAAACCTTTCCTTTCACACAGACATGAAACAAAGAAAATCATGGGCTTTCACATTAAACACAAAAGGGCACAAAAGGCTCCAACCAATATCCCAAGTACAAAGATTACTTCTTTCAAAACACAGAAGAACTATCACTTAGTGGTCACTGCCATGAAAGAATGACAGTCAGAGTCTTTATGAACTGAATGTGCAGAAATAGATACGCCATTCATATACACAAACATAACTGTATTTTGTGCAATCACTGTAAAAGTTAACCCATCAGCTGTATACAAAGATCCAACAGAAAAAAATTAAATTTTCTAGAGAAACATAAGTACACTTTTGTCCTTCTACCTCATGACCATACAATAATTGAACGAGTCTAATTCAAACTTATTTCATTGATAGAACTGCATAATCTGTTTGCAGAATACATATTTAGAGCATCTTCACCTTCTGATGTCAAGCAGTAACTTCTTCTATGTGATTCCACCTTAACTTTTAAAAAGCACAGCTTAAAAATTGTGCGTAGCCCTTGCTAAAGCCATTTACTAGCACATGTCGGGTAAAATCATTCTTAAACTAGTGACCTTTGATTGAAATAGTCAGTTATAGTAGCCCTGACATAACATAGAAGTGATTTCATGTCACTAAAATCCCTGAGAGAGAGACTAGTTTCAATTTCTTCAGGGACAAAAATTATTCACACAGTAATTGCTTTGAAGTTGGAACTTATGTGGAATTAGGAAACTATTCATAGCTGAAAAGTGCAAATATGATAAAAAGAGGATATGAGTTATGATGGTTTGTTAACCTTTCCTTTTCCAAATGTGTGACGTGCTTTGGAAATAACTCTTTGTCTTTTTAGAGTACTTCACAGTGACAGCTTTGTTCAAGTTTGACAGTCAATATTTTTGTACATTATCACAATTACACCAAAGACTCAACATGGCTAGTTGGTGGGTAAATGCTGGTCTCCCACATTTGTAAAAAACAGAGAGATTTCTACTTCTTGTCAGGGTAAATTTTATCATGAGGTAATGACAAATGAACTTCAGTCAGTTACTAGTTGCCAAAAAATTTTATTTGAAAGGCATTTTCTGGCTCCAGGAATCTTCTTTGCCATGCATGGAATATCTATTTATTCAATGCCAGTCATAAGGGAAAACGGGTACACTAGCTGTCTTGGAAGCAACATTTTTATGACTGTTTTATAAAATACAATCTAAAACAAAAAACAAACAAACAAACAAACAAACAAACCCAAAGAGAATTCTTTTCTTCAATTAACATTGATTTTTCAAATATTTACAACTAGACAGAAGTCACCTGAATATGCTGTGGAAAATGATTTAGTGTATACTGCAGCAAAAGACAAGTCACAGAAAAAAGATGCATCAAATGCTAAACATAGAAGGCTTTATAAAAAAAATAATTAGTTTTTTAAAACATATTTCCTCAGTAGATTGAAAGAAAAATAAAAAATATTTTATGATAATTCAATTGGAGATGGATGCCTGTCACTGTCACATATACTTCTGTAATTTAAGCAAGCCAAAGGCATCAATCCTTCATGAAAAATCTCAGGTCAGATCTCAGAGCAGTTCTGCCAGCCAAAGCAGACCTTCAGTTCTGCAGCAGGACCACAAAACCAGTCTTTGCAAAATCTCAAAAATGATAGTTGGATGACTTCATTTCAAAACCCACTGAGATGATGGAGAAAAAAAGATCTGTTACACACTCTTTGTCTCTGTTGACTAAACCCACAAGCACAGAACAGGATGCACCTAAGTCCATTAATAATTACTCCTAGCCAACATCTGATTATCGTATTTTGAATGACGCTCCGACATACACTGAGGCTACGGACAGATGAAAGAGATAAAAGTATTGGGAACAAGTAGAAGTAAAGAAATATACTGTGCAGAACATCAGAAAATCAGGTGGATCCATTCATTCTCTGGCACTTCCAGCTTCACAAACAGCACTGCTCAAATGGTCACGTCACAGTTTGTTTTAATGTTGTGAGCAAGCCAATAACCTTTGCAGTTGCAAAAGCAGCAAGTTCTTTAGAACAGAGAGGTTGGATAGAGATGTGGCAAAGGTTCTTCTGTTCATGGAGAGCAACATATCTGAAAATCACACAAAGAACATCGTTCTAATGACATAATATGAATAGTCAGAAAACCTGCGAGAACCTCAGAAAATTATAAAGAATCAGGTGGCTATATATGATACTTTAGCAAAAATCAAGGAATAAGGAAATGGTTAGTTTTGTTAAAGAAGTTGATGTTGTAGATTAAATGTATTTTACACTCTTCACTGCTATTGTTATAGTACAGATGAAAATCTAAAACATGACAAAGATTATGATATTATGAGAACAAGTTACCACTGGAATTTTTTAAATGTAATTTAATGTGTTTATGTAGTTCCATACATCAGAACAAATTTATCAAGAGAAAATTTTGCTAATTGTTGTAGTAATACACATTATGTTGACGGGAATGTTTTTTTTTAAGTCCCAGGAATGTATAAATCCTTTCCTGATAGACTAAAAGGTATAATCTAGTTTGCATAGCAGTGAGAAAATGCAAGCATACGGGGAAAATGGCTGAGGAATTTTCACCACCTTGTTTCATGACACATCTTTGAGTTGTTCAGCTCAGTTGATTGAGATGGATTACTTCAATTAAGATACATCTGTCTGAATACATTGCTATTGCAGGGGGCACCTGGTGGCACTGCAACACATTGTGTTACAAGTTATTTTTCTAGAAAAGCGAGCAGTCTTTGGTTTGCACAAAAATATCAAGCCATTGCTATTTTTTGATTCACAATTTATGGGAAGACCATGGTAGTTTTCTGTGCATTTTAGTGTCCTGACAGAGCTTATTCCTCCAACACAAGTGCTATGTCAGGTTTGTGATCACCTCTGCTAAAGCACAAGAACAAAGTACAGAAGCTAATTCCACTAAGGTAGTACTCTGGCTGAGCAGTGCTAATTTCTTCATCAAGAGATAGCTTGCCATGCCCCAGCGTCTGCTATCATTTACTGGAGGGTGACAGTATGATCATAAAAAGCAAAATGTGTGTAACATATGTTAAAGTATTCATATGTCATTTCTATTCAAATATGGGTTTTTTCCCCGTTAAACGTGGGCATTGGTCTGAGACTCTATACAAATACAGCAGCACAGATCATTTTGATTATTTTGCTGGGAGAAAAAGTAGCTATTGCTTCCCACCCACAGGAAAAAAAGTCTCAAATAAATCAGATCTGGTGTGACTGTAGCTCCCACAGATATCTCCACACTAAATTCTTTAGTGACAAGATTGCTAGTATGAGTTACATGTCCAACATTAAAGAGTGAGAAAAAGGTGGTAAGTGGGAAAGTAATATCATTTGCACTGATAAAGTAGGACTATAAAGACAGCTGTAATCTACACAAAGACAGGATAGATGAGGATGTAAAGTAGCAAATACAAATAACTCTTAGAAGCTTCTTTTTCAGATCCCTACACCCACACAGCTTTTTCTCCCAGCCCTAAAAACCACATTTTTAAACTGACTGAAAGAAACTCAAACCATTCTTCAAAAACACTCATCATTTTCTTTATAAAAATTTGCTTTCAAGGTGAGCTTTCAGCTGGACATAAAGACATAATTATTACTCTTTAAAATTTAAATGCCATAATGCAGCAACTTTGCAATAAGAGTGCACTGGAGGGGATAACAGTTCTTTCCTCTTTAAAAACAAACAAACAAACAAACAAAAGCTGTTTATTGAAATTTTTTAAATTTACCATTTACAAAGTAAAGAAGATGTGCACTTGGTGGAAGATGACCAGATCAGAGAATACTACCGCAAACTAGGTATACACAAGTCCATGGGCCTTGATGGAACCATAGAATCATCTGGGCCGGAAGGGACCTTCAAAGGTCATCTAGTCTGACCCCCTCACAATCAGTGGGGACCCCCCCAACTAGACCAGGTTGCCCAGGGCCTCGTCGAGCCTCACCTTGACTGTCTCCAGGGAAGGGGCCTCAACCACCTCCCTTGGCAAGCAGTGCTCCACCACCCTCATAGTAAAGAACTTTTTCCTAATTGTTTATTCCTTATTCTTTATCCCTAATTCCTTGGGAATGCACCAAATAAAGTGCTAAGAGAGCTTGCAGATGTCATTATGAGTCTGCTCTCAATAATCTTTGGTCATGCTAGGTGGGACAAATGCCTGAAAACTGTAGGAAAGCAGATGTCACTCCTAGTTTCATGAAGGGCAAGAGGGAGGACCCAGGGAACTACAGGCCGGTCAACATCACTACAATACCTAGAAAGGTAGCAGAGCAGCTAATCCTGGAAACCATTTCCAGGCACCTCAAAATCATCAAGAGTAGTCAGCCTGGCTTCACCAAGAGGAAGTCATGCTTGAACAACTCAATAAACTTCCATGGTGAAATGACTGGCTTGACAGATGAAAGGAGAGCAGTGGATATTGTCTATCTGTACTTGTCACCCATAAGATCCTCACAGGGAAGCTATTAAAGTATGTATGGGCTAGATGAGCAGTGAGGTGGACGGAAAACTGGCTGAACAACTGGGTCCAGAGGGTATGATGAATCACATGAAGTCTAGTTGGAGAACAGTAACTCAGAGTGCACCTGAGGCATCAAATCTGGGTTTACCATTGTCATTAATGATCTGGATAATGGGACAGTATGCACCCTCAGCATGTTTCCTGATGACACAAGGCTGGGTGGAGTGGCTGATATGCCAGGGGGTCATGATGTCAATCAGAAGAACCTCAACAGGCCGGAACAGTGGGAGGACAGGAATCTCATGAGTTCTACAAGAAGTGCAAAGTCCTGCACCTGGGGAAGAAAAACCCCAATTACTCATGTACGTTTGGGGTCACCCAGTTGGAAAGCAGGTCAGGAGAAAAGGACCTGGGGGTCCTATTGGACACCGAGTTGGAGTCGTATTGCCAGCAGGTCTTCCCTTCTACTCAGCACTGGTGAGGCCACTCCTGGAGTGCTGTGTCCATTGCTGGGCTCCTCACTGCAACAGAGCCATGGACACGCTGGAAAGAGTCCAGCAAAGGGGATGAAGATAGAGCATCTTTCCTACAAGGGATGGCTAAGGGACGTCAAACTGTTCTTCCTGGAGAAGAGAATGATCAGAGGGATCTCAGCAATATGTACAAATACTTGGAGCAATGGTGCAAGGAGGATGGAGCCAGGCCTTTTTTAGTGGGTTTTTTTTTTCAGTGCCCAGTGCCAGGACCAGCAGCAATGAGCACAAACTGGAAAACAAGACATTCCCTCTGAACATCAAGAGACATTTTTCACTGTGACCATTTTCACTGCAAGCATTTTCACTGCGAGCACTGGAACAGGTTGCTCAGAGAGGTGGTGGAATCTCCATTCTTGAAGATACTCAGAAGCCACCTGGACATGGTTGTGGAAAAACAGTTGTGATGAGCTTTGTGTTTGGACCAGATGACCTGCATGGGTCCCTTCTAACCTCAATCATTCTGAGATTCTGTGATATATTTTAGCTTGCGAAGGAAGTAGGTGAATTTTTACTAAGAAAACAACCAACAACAGAGTTTACCCTGAGTCAAAACATGACACTGTATCAAGTGGAGTTTCAAACTCATCTTGTAGTTCAGAATGATAGATTTGATTCTAACACCTGAAACCTTGTAATTCTGTTCTTAACTTTAGCTAAACAAGTAAATACTTTGTTAAAAATGTATTCTACTTATCCTTCAGCGTCCACTCCTAACATTCACAGTTAACCCAGAGAGATGGCTGGGAAGGGGCCACCCCATACCCATTTTCCAGCCAGCAGAAGTGGCTGTGGCAGCTCTGGCACTGTGGAGCCAGACAATCAAGGCAGACTTCTGCTGCTGCTACTGCTGCTGCTGCAGCTTGTCCCTGGGAAGGCTCCTGCTCCCCAGAAAGATCCATGCCCCATCACAAACCCATACTTATAAGCGTGTGGAGGAGCAACACTGAAGGGCACTCCTATTAGCCTATGGTTAACAGCTTACCCACAGCTCTTTAACTTTTCCCATTAAAATATGGTGCTAGTCCATTCCTTGCAAGGTTCTTCACCTCAGTAATGACCTAACACTTAGTCCGTGCCATTCAGCACATACACAACTAAACAATTGCTAAGAGCCTAATTTTCTATCACCTTATCTCAGAGCAGCTGGGAAAAGTCTCCTATTGAATTAGTTTATTATTTTGTGCTGCTTTTGTTTGATAAGCCCACATAATGCCATCTTTTGAGCCAGGGACCTCCTTGAGTTATATCCAGAAATAAGTGTCAGAGTGCCCCACATGTAGCACACAAAAAGGCTCGATTTTTTAATTAGCGAAACTAAATAAGAGAGATGTAGTAACAACACTTCTTTCTGAATCCACCATTATTTTCCTCTCAGGCAACAGATGAGGACTGGTAATGTTTTTCCCAAACTAATCTCTACCTCAGAGCACAGTTCTGATTAATGGGCTAATATATGTACAATTTATTTTTAAGCTCAGTTACTTTTTCTCCCTTTCAAACACTATCCTATATTAATCTTAGCACTCCTGTCAACAAGGAAGAAAGCTGTCCCTGTTGTCCCTTGGCATTTAAGGCTGCCTTCAATGCAGATAAAGTTTGTCTGGGAACATACAGGGTTTGCTGAAGACAATCACTGGAGATAGAACCTTAATTTAACCTCAAGCCTGTAGTATTTCCCCCGGGACATGGATGACTGATAACACAGCAGAGGGCGAGGAAAGCACAAAATTATTGAGAAATGGAAGCAGCAAATCTTGAGTGTTGAATTTCTTCCTCTAAATCATTGTTTATAAGGATAGTCATGCATGTCTGACTCAGTCTGGTGACACTAAGAAGCATCTTAAAAGAGTAGGTTTAAAATGCACCGACAGTGGATATTTTGAAGGTAATTTTCAAGGCATATGAAATATAGCTGTCATATATGCATCTTGAATCAAAATGTCATTACAGAATCAGAATACACTTGCACATAGTATCCTATGTACACGGTAGGTCAGCAGTTATTAATTTAAATGAAATAAGTCCTTAACAGACAGCTTGATAACATTTCCCATAGGAACATTAGAAAATGGTGTTAATGAGCATTATTAAGGCCTGCTTCTGTAAGCAAATAGGTCTTTATTAACTGGGATTATATGTGATGCTTTTCTGTGTTATAGCTCTAAAGGAGCAGCATGAAAAACTAGGTAGCATTTTGTTTTAGATAAAAAGGTTTTCTCCGCTCCAAACTTAAAATAAAGCTATTCTGTTAGGGTTAAAGGTTAAAGAACACTTTTATGCGCTAATAATAAATTTAATTGCCCAAAGCTAAATTGAATACAAGCTGATTTATGTTTTTCTTTCCTTTTCTTTCTTTATCCTTTATAGGGATAAAAAAAAATATCCTTAGTAGATATAACTAGGAAAGGCTACCCCAGCTTCAGAATCCCTACTTGCAGAATGGAAGAATTTATTAATTTAAAATAGAAAAGGTGGGTATCCTTTATCAGACAAAAAGGTGTAAAAAAAATACCCTATGCGCTATTGAAAAAAAAAAGGACTTAATTTTATTGCAAATCCAAGTATGGATCATCTTTTAATCACTTCTTCCGAGTTGAAAAAGAAAAGCAATTTTTCTTCCTGCTATCAACAATAAAGCATCAAAATCTCTGAGAAAACAAAGTAAATTGGAAGAATTGAGTAAAATTTAAATTCAGATTTTAGGGAGAAAATTTACATTAAACAATCATTGAGCCAACACAGTAGTCTCTTAGTATAAAATCAATTATGTGCACTTAAAGAAATATTTGTGTTTCATTGTTAGAGGTTGTTGCCATTTATTTCTTGACAATAAAAAGCAAAATACTAAATCGACATCCTAGGCTGATACTTTAAAATACTTGAATATTTGCAGAGAAAACAGAGATAGTATTTTTATAAGACTTTTAGCTCAACAGAAGGGCAGGGCAAAATGTAACCCCTTAAGACAGCATCCTGCGCTTCATATTGAGCAACAGCTATTGAAATCCTAAGAGGGTTTGTTACATAAGCCAGTGGACTGAAGAAACCTTTAACATGTAGGAAACTGGAGTTAATTAAACTGTTAAGGGTATCCTATCCATCATCGTAACAGACTGCTCTATTCTAAACCTATTTACATTTTGCAATTGAAAAAATGTACTTGGTGTGGTTGATAAACCATGTTTACTGTCCTTATTGATTTGACATTTGTGCATAACCTTTATGCTTTAATTATCTAACAGCATTTCCTGAACCTTTCTCTGCTACAGAAAGTATTTGATTTCCAAGCAATTAGACATATCTGACAATTAGCAGACAGTAAGAGTGTTCCCTTCAACAAATTAATCAGTTTGGGAAAGCACTGGCTCATCACTGCACTGAATTTCCTGAAAAAGTTGTTTTATTGAATCTCATTTCAACCTGTTTCAGTACCTTAGTGTAATCAAAGTGCATTTCAACTCTGCTCATATTTCACTCACAGGATAGATTGCCTTTAAGGAGCTTCCTTTCCCTCATAGTAATTCTGAAACCTAAATGCAACATAAGAGAATTTAAACTTAAGGTTAACAGCTGGCTGCATTTGTGAGGATCAGTAGAAGAAATGAGATCTAGTATTTTTTAATACTAGATAGGGTCAAGGAAAAGAAGAAAGCTGGTCACCGCAATATAAATTCACCTTCTATTTTGAATCTTTGATAAGGTAGATAAATTTTTTATTTCCTGTTTGAGAGACACTTTCTGAGGACTTGCTTTGTGTGTGTTAAATTGCTTTTATCCAAGATTTATTCTAGCACATATTTCTGCGAAAAGTATTCACATTGCAGCATTAAAAGTAGTCAACTTATGGAAAACACACTTGTTTTTTAGCTTGGAGACATTCCTTCAGAGAGAAAATTTAGCATTGGAAATTCAGTAATGAAAATTTTTCCATTTTTCACATTTCTGAAAGAATATGGTGCAAAACTGTCTTAGCTGTGATTGAATCTCAGATTTGTGAAAGGTAGAATCTTATCTTTTTCTGCTTAAACACATCACCTCATTGTGAAAGGGGCCTAAGGTACCACATTGAGCCACAAAAAGTTTCTGTGCAGGTGCTGTATGAAAGGGCTGTACCACCACAGTCTCTCATAAACCTTAATGGACGAAGCAAAGGCTGGATACAGGATCCACGTTTTCCTATAGACTGCAGTAGAAACCCTGTGAGTTCCTGGTCATCACAAATTTTTCTGGACTTCAAATTTTATACTGTATCTCTAGACAGTGCAACCCAGATCTTCCAGTGGGAAGAGCTACAGGGTCGTACCATGTATAAACCTTGTGCTTCTTAGGCACCTCCAAAATAAGATACTTTTTTTTTTGGCAGTGTAAGAGTAGTCATGCCGTGTTATTTGCAGGATTCCACATAGCAATTTTACTACAAATTAAAAACTAGAGGAGAAAATAGAATTATTTCTCTCAGAAGGAAGGGAAAGACTATGATCTGTTTCCTTTTTCACTTTTTCATGCTGTGCAAGCAAGAAACAAAGGAAAATAACCAGTGTTTTGGTATAGTAAACGGATTGAAAGCTGACCAAGAATTTAGAGTTAAGATGTCAGAAATTAGTCATTTTTTTTTTAATATAGCAATTAGTTAGTGTGGCTGGATCATTTTATTATTTCTTGCTGAAATAGCCACTGGTTGTCATCCAGAGAGTTATTTCTAAGCAGAATAAATTTATCTTACCAATGACATGAGGCCATTCTTTCATCCTAAGTTTTTAGTATTTTATCATCTTTTACCTCACCTTTAAACAACTCCCTCACTCCTGAAGGAACTTTATATTGTTTCAGGGTGTAAGAGTCTGGACTAAAACCTAAAGTCCATGTGCATGCAAAATTCTCCTTGGCCATCAAAAAATTTCACAAATTTTAGTGAGATTTTGGCATGAGCACACAATCACAAAGAATGGCAGTTGGTGAAAATCAATGAATTTTTTTTTTTTTTCCAAACACAACTTAAGTATCTTTATAGTTCACCAATAACTAGTGTGGACATCTTGTGCTAATTTAAGAGTTTATAACTACATATATATATACATACATATATATCCATCATTAATTCTTTCACAGAAATTTGCTTTTTCCCCCTACATAACATACAACACAGTGTGAAAAAACATGCTCTTGGACAAGTTAAAAATACAAAAATTACCTTTTCCTCTCAGTTAATTCTTAAATGAAAAAATCTGAATATCTGTCTTTAATATAGCGGAGTAATTAAAGCAGTAGAATATCTTGCAGTGGGGCAGATCTTAGCTGCATTTCTTGATTTTATGCCATCCTTGTACATGGAAAGGCTTGATATGGAAGCCTATTATTTGCGTTGGTACCTAAGAACAAGCTCTAATGCAGACCTAAATTTTCCTCCAAATTAATGACTTGAAGATGCCTTCTTTCCACTTCTCATTATTTTGCTAGAGGTGCCACTCAGAATTGATTTTTGATAAATTCAGCCCAGTGCCTCTGTGACTACTGCATAGGTACAGTAGCTTTAAATATTTATATTATGCTGCTGGTGATAATTATTATTCCAACTCAGTATAGTTTTAATGCATTTAAATGTCAGTGTTTCTCAGTTTAATTCATCATGCATACATTCAAATGCTTGTATACATATATTCAGTATGCATCTCGAAGGACCTAAAAAGACCCATTCATATTTTAGCAGCTGTGAGAAAGTGAGGACAGATTTCCTTTACATTCCTAACTGTAAACATTAATTAGGTGCTTGACACTCATTAATGATTAAAAAACTCTTTGTAAAATAATCCATCATAATTCTTTTATCACTATGCCAACCCAAAGAACTATTTCATTGTACTGTGGTATCTCTGATGGGAAAGTTAAAAACAATGTGTTAAAATAAAATCCATTTATTTACTCAGTTTGTTTCCATGGGAAAAACGTGTTTTTGCTGTGATATCTATTAAGTTTCTGAATACAAGAATGTCATGCCTTATTATCTGTTTGTATGCATTTGTTGAAAAGCCATTATGCACTTGCCTATATATTCAGTGTGTCTTCTCAGGCTTAACCATTGCAGCAGAACAGATCTCAAAAGCAAGAACTTGAACATTTTCTACAAAATATTAATAAAATGCCGAGGGTTATCACTCACACACACACACAAAAAGAGCTCATTTTCACAAATGAAACTGGAATGCCTTTAACCTTGGCTTCCCAAATGGTCTTATCTGCAATTGTTTGCTTGAGCAAAGCACAAAAGAAAGAAACATCACATTCCCAGGAGGCCTGACAAATGATTTCCAAGGTCAGGCATATGCACAAAAGAAACAACAGCTCCTCAGTCTGTGTCGTCTCCTTATGCTACCTGTGACACTGCCTCTGTTTGTTCCCCTCAAAGGGTTATGAAGGCTGCCATGTAGACTGGGTCCAGTGTTGTCCAAAACGTGAGACTGAAGCTGCCTCTCGTCAGTACAGAGCTAACAGTTCAGAGAAACCCTCTATTGATTTTTCTGGTGTGACTCCACCCTGGCTGTTTTCTCAGCCTAATGCTGCATCTCCAGAATGTGTAATAGTAATTGACCAGAACAGAGTGTCAGGACTAATTAATGTACTCTCGTTATTGGTGAGAGCACTGGTTTTCAAAGAATGTCCAAGCTGTTATTTATGGCATTTAATTAAGGTGCAATCTTATCTAAATAATCAGTGTGTTGTAAAATAGAAGAGTCAAACTACATAGCTGCAATAAGCCAAACATAACATGCACAACCACATTTGCACAGAACACATTTAGACATTTTTGCAAGTCATGAGAAATTTAGGAAATTAGTTGGGTTTTTTAGCTTTTACAAGGCATGTGAAAGCATTCTATGCCTTCTAAATGGATTTACTCTAACTGCCTAATTCATTATGCTAAAACCATGAAGCAATTTCCTGTTCAAAGCCCAGCTCACAGGCTCTCTGTTGTCAAGTATTTGAATTTCAGATTAGAAATGTGTTCATTTGGATAGCATGAAAGGAAAGCTTTGTTGTCAGCTTTGCTTTATGTTCTGCCAGCAGCCAAATCCCTCTTCTTCAGCGGTCACCAGCAAAATACCAGACCTCCACTCTGGTCTCAACTATCTTGAAACAAACACAAATGCCTTTGGCCTTTATGGCCTAAACACTGGTTTGAGGTTTGCTGTTCTTCCCTCTCCCTTAATATTTTTTTAGGGATTGTTTCTGACAGATGATATCAGCAAACGTTTGGATTGCATGGAGTTTTTCTCATCCCTACAGAAGGGCAGGAGAGGGAGGGGAAGAGCAATTCCACAGTGGGGGAGAAGAGCCAGGGCATTTGGTTCTCTTAGAAGCTCTGTAGTTTGTAAGGGAGCAGCAAGCTGAAGTGGCTGCAGCCCTTTTACCCCCAGCATGTTTCCAGCTATCATCTATGCTGAATTTTAACTATGCTGCTGCTTGCTTGTTAGCAGCTATTTCTTTGCCAGCTTGGAAAGAAATACAAACAGCTGACAAAAGTCAGGGGCCGTGTTTCATGCAGAGTAAAACAAAGTTACCTAATATAGCCTGCAGGACAAAAAACCCCAAGCATTCATATTTCTGCCCAGTAGTATAGAAGTCAAGAAATTCTTGCCACATGTCTCATAGAAAATAGTTTTCAGAGCTCTATGCTATTTCTGCTAGGTTTAGGGTCTACACGGTGGAAGTACAAGCCCAGCACATCCTTCTATTAATTAAAAGCAAACATTCACACAAGGAATGTTGTAACCCAAACATGAACTTTAATGGTTGTAACATAGCTGGAAGCAAAAATAATTACTTGCAGCTATAGAAGACATTGAGATATTTGTAATCCTTTTGCTTTTGAATACAATAACCCCTATGTAGTCATAATAAGCTCTTCAGTAAAGGAAATGGTAGTAGAAGATCTCTCTCCTGATACTGAGACTGTGCAAATAATTGATTTTTCAGCTGAACAGATGAAGTGAAAGAAGAAGAAGGAAAGAAAAAAAAAAGGGGGGTTCAATCCAGGCTGAATTTAAATTTTCTCCTTTTTCGTGCATTAATAAAAACAAGCAGAGACAGGAAGCATTTCATCCAGCCTGGAATGTCCTGCTGGACTCTGACTGAAACATTTCACCCTGAGCACCAGAGAGGAAACCTGGAGTCACCCAAGGAAGAGGCAGTGGCACAGAGACTCTTCTCCTCCCACCTGAGGTGGTGTCCTGGGAGGTGTCCACACTGCAGGCCTAGCAAGAGGACAGAGGATGCTGCTACCTCCAGCTACAGCTCACTGCACTAAAGCATGTGGGTCCCTTGGGGGACAAACACACTTTCCTCTCCATAATTCCCTCTGTAAAATTCTGCCTGCCAAACTAGACTATGGGAGCCCCAGGTTCCCAGCCCTTCTCCATCAGGTGAAAGATGCCTGAGTCAACACTTTCCATCCGGCATAAAGAATTACCCTAGCAACTGGAGGCGAGTATCCCAATCAGCAGTTTAGAGACACCCTAGGGAGTAAGTTTGCAGAGTCGTTTAACAACTCTTTAGTTTCTATGCATAGTGACACAGACCCCCAAAAACAGGATTGAAAGAGCCCCACCTCCCCGAGCCCAGAGACTGCTGGGGAGTTCATCTCAGTTCATCGAAAGTGGGAGGTCTCTGTTGAAATCCCTGTCCAAAAGCAGGCACAAAGCAGGTTTGTGTTTCAAAGTCTGGCTCCCGGGAGAGTGAGCACAGAGTATTTCACCCAGTTCTAAATGACACATTGTTCCAACATGTGTTTCCAAGTGTTAAGAGTGAAGACAAATGAAGGCATACCGCTATGCCCATTGATAAGGATCCTGGCACCCTCTTTCATGGTTGGCAGAAATGAGCCTTAAAGCCCACAGAGTTTAAATTCTCTATTTCAAGAATTCTCTTGTACTCCAATTGTGTATGCTTTACAATACTTAAATGCAAATAGTATTCAGGTCAGGTTTCTGACTGGCTGCTAAATACCCTCTAGTTCTCTCATGGAATTTGTTTCCTCAACCTCGGATTATATGAAGAGAATTAGAGAGCATTAGTATACATTATATAAATGTTAAATAAGAGTGCTAAGAATTCAGGTCCAAACCATTTTAAGTTAACAATGACATAAAACTATTATGTTGCAAATAACATACTCAAGCTATTACCAGTGTTCACACTTTTATTACCCTGGAGCACAACAACTTTACTCTACAAGTAAATCCTTCTACAGTGATGTAGGTAAAACCAAGCTTCACAATCCCTAATAATTTTGCCAAACTCAATCATTAGGCACATTCTGCAGCTGTCAGGGCAGTGTGGTTGCCATAAGATACAACCCTTATGAAAGAACACAGGCTGCTGTTTAAAGGACCAAATACTAAATTTTTTGTCAGGAATTCTTCATGATAAAGAGTTTGGATTCAACTTACCATGAGTTTGCTATGTCCAATCAGGTGGTGCATGTCCAGAGAGAGAGAGAAGAGGATTCCCGTCATAGGAACACCTGAAACATTTTTTTCCGCTACATTGTCATCAATACTGAACAATGGAGCAGCAGCAGGCACATTGGGCCCTTTTGTCTTAAAATCCAGAAGCATAAAAGTGTGTAAAGGAGTCTATTTTCACATGACAGCCCACAGAATCTGTAAGTTTAAGCAATCTAATTAGACATCTAATTAAAAGACATATAATATAGGGCCTGAAGCTGTCAAGCTAAAACCTTTCTCCTCCTCACTACCTATTCAGAAGGTGAATAGAATCACAAAATCATCATGATTGAAAGGGACCCCTGAGATTATTGAGTTCAACCACAAAAACAAAAACCAAAACCAAAAAAACCCCCCAACAAACCACACACACCAAAACAACACCACACACAACACCCCACCACATCACACCCACCCACAAAGCATTAATCTTGGGCACTAGAGCATGCCCTGAAGAGCCATGTCTACACGTTTCCTGAATACCTCCAGGGACGGTGACTCCACCACCTGTCTGGGCAAGCTGTTCCAGTGCCTGACCACTCTCTCAGTAAAGTAATTCTTCCTTATATCTAAT
>JAOXJM010000019.1:61739091-61779862 GCA_026413425.1 Tringa solitaria
AGACTGGTGTGATATTTGCCTTCCTCCAGTCCTCAGACACTTCTCCTGTTCTCCAAGACTTCTCAAAAATGATGGAAAGTGGCTCAGTGGTAACATCTGCCAGCTCTCTCAGCACTCGTGGGTGTATCCTATCAGGGCCCATGGACTTATGGATGTCTAGTTTGGCTGAGCGGGCTCTAACCCAGTCCTCCCCAACAGAGGGAAACTCTTCCTCTCTCTAGACTTTCCCCATTGTCTTCAGGGTCTGGGATTCATGAGGGGCAGCTTTGGCAGTGAAGACTAAAGCAAAGAAGGTATTCAGCAACTCTGCCTTCTCTGTGTCTTCCACCACCAAGGCACACACCTCATTCATCAGTGGGCCTACGTTTTCCCTAGTCTTCCTTTTTTTATTGATATGCTGAAAAAAACTCTTCTTGTTATCTTTACCTGTGGTAGCCAAGTTCTGCTTGGGCTTTTGCCCTTCTGATTTTACCCTGCATATCTTCACTACAACTTGATACTGCTCATAAGTAACCAACCTCCTTTTTTCCAGAGATCATAGGCTTTTCTTTTCTTCCTTAGGTCCAGCCAAAGCCCTCTATTTAGCCAGGTTGGTCTTCTTCCCTGTTGGCTTGTTTTATGGGACCTGGGGATGACCTTCTTCTGCGCTTCTGAGAGTTCCTCCTTGAAGTATGACCAGCCTTCCTGGGCACCTATGCCCTTCAGGACTGTCTCCCAGGGGACACTCTCAACCATGTTCCTAGGCAGGCCAAAATCTGCCTTTTGCAAGTCCAAGGTGGCAGTTCATCTGGCTCCCTGTCTTGCTTCTGCAAGAATTGAAAACTCTATGATTTTGTGATCACTCTGCCCAAGACGATCTCCAACCTTTACATCCCCCACAAGACCTTCTCTGTTAACAAGCAGCAGGTCCAGCAGTGCACTTTCCCTGGTTGGCTTGCCCACCAGCTGTGTTAAGAAGTTGTCTTCTACACACTCTAGGAACTTCCGTGACTGTTCCTTCTCTGCTTTGTTATATTTCCAGCAGATATCCGGGAAGCTGAAGTCCCCCACAAGAACAAGGGTGAGTGATTGCTAGAGCTCTGCCAGTTGCTGATAGAATATTTCATCAATTTCTATGTCCTGGTTTGGGCGTCTGTAATAAACTCCCACCATGATATCTGCCTTGTTGGCCTTTCCCTGGATTCTAAGCCATAAAGACTCTACACTGTCATTCCCATTATTAAGTTCTAGGTACTCAAATATGTCTCTAACATAGAGGGCCACCCCACCACCTCTCCTTCCTTGTCTATCCCTTCTGAAGAGTTGGTAGCCATCAATTGCAGCACTCCAGTTGTGTAAATCTTCCCACCACGTTTCTGTGATGGCAACTATATCATAGTTTTTTTGCTGTACAATGGCTTCCAGCTCCTCCTGTTTGTTGCCCGTACTGCGTGCATTTGTATAGATGCACTTTAGCTGGGCTAATTTTCCTGCCATTTTTATGGGGGCTGAGCCTCAATACCCCTCTGACCATGCTCAGACCCTTCTGTGGTTGCCAACCTATTACTATCCCTGATGCCATCACTACCACATGGGTTACCATCCCCCACCTCTACTGAGACAACAGGCCACAAGATCTTGCTAGTGCTTTTACCCACCAACACTTTTTTTTTTATTATTTGGTTAGTTGGGTTTTATTTTGGAAGAAAGCAGTAGAGGGGCAGTCAATTAAGCTACATCATACATCTCTTCTACACTGGGCTGTTATATGCACAATGTTGTAGATTAATAGCGAAATAGCAGTGAAGTCCTTTTTGCATTTCAAATATTATCTCTGTCTTCTAATCTTAGTATTGTTCACATTCTTTTATCCTTCTTCTTTTCTTCTCAGAAACACGGTATTTTCCCATGTTTTCAACTTCTCTAAAGAAACTTTCAAAAATCCCCTCTTTTCAAGTTTGAAGCAAACGTATTTGAAATAATGCCAAAACTAGCAAACTGGCTAGAAGAGTTTTCCTCAGTCTATGATACTTGGACAGGGGCAGCCATGAGGACATGCTCTGTGAAATATCCCTCCTCATCTCCCATGACCGCTCCCAAACTCATAAAAGAAGCCAGACTGTCCTATGCACACAAAACAAATACATTGGAGGCAAAGTAAAAGTAAACACTACATACATTTTAGTCTTATTTTTATTTGGTTATCAAAGGAAACTATTATGCAAAAACTGAGCTAGATAGACCTGGACCACTGATTTTAATGCAAGGAAAAGGAGGAGAGAGTATGTTTTTCAAAAAGCAAGTGGGTCTTTGGATGAAAAATAAATAAATTAAGTGGGAAGTAGACTTTGCTACTGACAGCCTAAAGTCAGAGGAGGAAAGGAAAACAATGAAGATCTGTAAAAGTGCATCCTTTCTCTAAAAATCCAGTTTCCAGACAAAACTTTAATTATGTAAGAGTTATGTTCATCCAGTAAAAACACAGGTAAAACACTCTGAGAAGTCTTCTGAATCATTTTTCTTTGTGACCAAGGCTTAAATCACTTCACAGATAGTAAGTAGCAGCAACATGAATAATTGAAAGGTATCAAAGGGAGAAGGAGGACATGCAGAGACTCATACTTTTGGCACCAAAAGATTTATTCATAAATCATTGCTGCTTTGCAAATGTAGTTCAAATCCAGATGAAATCAGGTTACCAGCATTTGATCCATATTAGCTTTATCTTGCACTTGTCCAGCCTTTTCCATTTCTATTCATTAGACTGCTCTTTAAGAAAAACAAACCAGCTGGCTTGTTCTTTCCTTTGATTTTGACTGTCACATGCATCATTTGAATATTTACCAGGTCATCTAACCTGTACAAGTGCTTGTTACACCCTTGTAATCTAATCATCTATTTCCTTTTTCTCTAACAGTTTATGGAGTAAAGCCTCAACATCTCTTTATCTTTCTTGACATCTCTTAGTTGGTTGAAATTTGACTTTTCTCTTGTTTTATGAAAAGCACAAGTAGGAGAGGGTTCTTCCTCCCTCCACTCCCCTTTTACTGATTTCTTTGGCTCACCTCCTGACATATACCTCATTAGCCTGCAGTGTATGCCCAACTTCTGCATTGGTAGGCTGTCAGGAAGGAAGGAAATGGTTAGCTACTCCCAAAGAGCAGGTACTCATTCTCTACTTTTTGTAAAATTATATCCTTATTTTGTCATAAAATCATTCAAGAGAGCATTATAAGACTTAAACTTGCTCTCAATGACACTAACAATAACAGTTAAGCTGATATCAACATAATTAATAACGGTTCACATGTTGTGATATTTTTGAAACACTGCAGAAAACAGTTTAAGGTTTGGCAAATGCTGTGGGTGAAAACATAAGTGCTTGAGCATATTGCATCCTCAGTGGCAAACTTGAATCCCACATTTAAAGGTCGGCTTTCAGCAGAACATGCACGATGCATCAAACAAATCATGTTCAACAATACTTGACCCAGTAGCATCTGCAGATAAGACACCTATCAAAAAACAGCTGCTTAAGGTGATCTGATTATGTACCGGCATCACTTGGGATGACAAAAAAAAATATGTAAAAGGCTTCTAGTTCAGAATCTCTAAGTTGCGATATCTCCTAAGTTGTTATATTTATCCTGGTAAATACTTTTAGCCAGTACTTTCCCAGCGAATACTAAATTTGGCCGTTCTGCCACAGACATATATGGCAAGCACAAAACCACAACTTAGGCAATATTATAAATTCCCAGAATGGTAGGGGTTGGAAGAGACCTCTAGAGATCATCTAGTCCACTCCCCATGCTAAAGCAAGTTTAACTAGCAGAGATTACCCAGGATCACATCCAGGCGGGTTTTGAATATCTTCAGATATTCACAAGGATTGATAAGATCCCCCCTCAGACTTCTCCAGGCTAAACAGACCCAGGTCTCTCAGCCTTTCCTCATAAGATAGATGTTCCATTCCCTTGATCATCTTTGTAGCCCTCCATTGGGTCTCCAGTATTTCCTTGTCTTTCTTGAACTGGGGACCCCAGAACTGGACACAATACTCCAGATGTGGCCTCATCAGGACAGAGTAGAGGGGGAGGATAACCTCTCTGAACCTTCTGGCCACGCTTTTTTTAATAAATCCCAGGAGATCATTTGCCTTCTTGGCCACAGGAGCACATTGCTGGTTCATGGTCAACTTGTCCACCAGAATTCCTAGGTCTCTCTCTATACAGCTGCTTTCCAGCAGGTCAGCCCCCTACCTGTGCTGGTGCATGGGATTGTTCCTCCCTAGGTGCAGGACTCTACACTTGCCCTGGTGCCCTTTCATCAGATTCCTCACCGCCCAACTCTCCAGCCTGACCATGTCTCATTGAATAGCAGCACAGTCTTCTGGTGTGTCACCCATCCCTTTCAGTTTTGTATCACCAGCAAACTTGCTGAGGAAACACTCTGTCCCCTCATTCAGGTTGTTGATGAATATGTTGAACAAGACTGAGCAGCACTGACCCCTGGAGAGCGCCACTAGTTCCATGCCTCCAATTGGACTCTGCGCCACTTACCACAACCCTCTGAGCTCTGCCATTCAGCCATTTTTCAATCCACCTACCTCATTGCCAACACATCTAACCTGCAATTGCTAAGCTTATCTACAAGGATGTTATGGGACATGGTGTCAAAAGCTTTGCTAAAGTTGAGGTAGGCAACATCCACTGCTCTCCCTTTATCTACCCATCCAGTCATGCCATCATAGAAGGATACCAGGTTGCTCTAGTGTGATTTCCCCTTGCTGAACCATGCTGACCACTCCTGATAACCATCTTTTCCTCCCCATGCTTAGAGATGACATCCAGAATGATCTGTTCTGTCACCTTCCCAGGAATAGAGGTGACGCCGACTGGCCTGTAGTTTCCTGGGTCCTCCTTCTTACCCTTCTTGAAGACCAGAGTGACATTAGCTTTCCCCTGGTCCTCAGGTACCTCGCCTGTTCTCCATGACCTTTCAAAGATAGTCCTCCCCTACACTGGGGTCCATGGATTTTAGGTAGACTGGATATCCAGTCTACATAAATGATCTCCAAACAGATCCTCCTCAATTAAGGGAAAGTTTTTGTTTCTCCAGACTTTTTCTCTTAACTCCAAGGTCTGGGATTCCTGGGGACTGGTCTTAGGAGTAAAGAATGAAGAAAGAAAAAAAAAAGGCATTCTGTAACTCCACCTTCTCTGTATCCTTCATCACTAGGGTATCCACCTCATTCAGAGGTGGGCCTGCATTTTCCCTTGTCTTTCTTTTGCTATTGAAATACTTGAATAAGTCCTTCTTGTTGTCCTTGACATCCCTTGCCAGATTTATTTCCAAGTGGGCTTTAACCTTCTTAGTTGCATCTCTGCATTCTCTGACAATGTTCCCATATTCCTCCCAAGTGGCCAGTACCTTTTTCCACATTCTGTAAACTTCCTTCTTTCATTTCAGTTTTTCCAGAAGCTCCTTGAATATCCATGCAGGTTTCCTGCCCCCTTTGCTGGATTTCTTACTCCTAGGGATGCACCAATCTCAAGCTTAGAGGAAGCAGTGCTTGAATATTAACCAGCTCTCTTGGATCCTCCTACCTTCTAGATCCCTAACCCATGGGATTCCTCCAAGTGGACTTTAAAGAGGTCAAAGTTTGCTCTCCTTAAGTCCAAGGTATTACCCTGCTTCCTCCACACAGGCTCCTGAACTCCACCATCTCACAGTCTCTGCATCAATGCTGCTCCCAACCTTTACATCCCCAACCAGTCCTTGTTTGTTTGTTAGTACAAGGTCCAACAGCACACCTCTCCTCATTTGTTCCTCCACCACCTGTGTCAAAAAGTTATTGTTAGTGCTCTGCAGAAGCTTCCTGGACTGTGTGCTCCTGGCTGCGTTGCCTTTCTGGCAAATAGGGTGGTTGAAGTTCCCCATGAGAACCGGGGCCTGTGATAGTGAATCTACTTTCAGCTGTCTGTAGAAGTCCTCATCAACTTCCTCTTCTTACTCTTACTACTTTTTCCTAGTAGAAGGACACTCACAACAGTGTCACCCATATTAGCCCGTCCCTTAACTCTTACTCATAATCTCTTAACTCATTCTTTATCCACCCCTAGGCAAAGCTCAATACATTCCAGTTGCTCTCTCACACAGAGAACAATTCCACCACCTTGCGTTGCTACCTTGTCTTTCTGCAAAAGTACATAGCCATCCATGACAGCATTTCAGTCATGTGATCTATCCCGCTATGTCTCTGTAATTGCAATAAGATAATGGCCCTGTGCCTGCACTCAGATCTCCAGTTCTTCCTGCTTTTTCCCCATGCTGCATGTTTTGGTGCACATGCCTTTCAGAAAGCTAATCGAGCGTGTGGGTTTCCTTGGAGGGGTGAAAGAGGATCCTCTATAGCTGTACACACCCTTGAGATGGTTGATCTTCTGGTTCTCGTCTTGGGAGACAGCTAAAGAGCATCTGTCTCTGCTCTTGTTGGCCTGGCTTATTCCCCAGTTGGATACAATGGCATAAGTATAGCCACTTTGGACCCTGCCCCCAAGTCCTTCAGTTTAAAGCCTGCCTCAACAAGTTGGCCAGCCTGCTGCCAAAGATTCCCTTGTCTTTTCTAGACAGGTGGGTTTCAGCCCTCTCTAGCAGGCTATAGATAGCAAAGAATGTTCTGCTGTCATAAAAGCCAAAATCCTCATGACAGCACCAGCCATGTAGACAGAAGCTAATATGCATTATACGTCTATTTCTGGCTGCCCCTTTTCCTCCAACTGGAAAAAATGGAGGAAAAGATAGCTTTAATTCAGCCCAGGTTCCAGCTTGCAGTATCATTCACGCCCACATAGAAGACTAACAGTGGATAGCCCAAGCTCTTGACAAGTTGTGGCACCCTCTCAGCAATGTTCCGTGTCTTATCTCCCAGAAGGCAACATACCTCTTATGACTCCCTGTCAGGATGGCAGATGGGCACCTCAGTGTCCTTTAACAAGCAGTTACTCAATACTAGCACTTGTCTGTTTTATGGTATCCACTGTGTGCTGTTGGTATAGTTTCCCCTTGCAGATCTTCCTCATGGGTATCTAGAACTGTTGAAACTTCATATCTGTGGTGCTGGAGGGTGGAGGCTGAAGCAGAGTCCTGCTTTTGTTGATCACAAGGGTCCAAGGCATCTCATTCTTAGTGGTATCTGCTACAGGAATACGGTTATGGAACCACCTGTCTATCTTCATCTCGGCTCCTCTAATACTGTGCAACCTTTCTTGCAACTTGGCTACTTGATGTGACAGATCATTAGCCTGGGCACAACTTATGCAGGTACTTACCTTTTCACTAGGAGAAGGGTCTGGGCACCCACTGCAACCTACCACCTGTACTGAAATCCCCTTCCTTATCCTGTTCTCTGTGTGGGGGACACCTCAGACATCTCAGGAGCGTCTCTGAGGTGAGTGCCCACCAGTTTGAGAGAGACCTAGAGCACTTCCCTAGGTTGTGGACCTACAAGCAGGTTGCAGGGCCCTGCCTGCAGGCCCTCTATGTGAACTACCACACAAACTTTCACACGTGCCCTGCAGGAGGTAGTAGGCAGTAGCTACTCTTTACACTCAGAATGAGAAACACAAACTTGAAACAAAATGTGCAAGAGAGAAGTATGCTAAACCGAGAAGTACGCTAGACCAAGAACTTAAATATAAGGTTAACTTTATAAGGTAAACATAAATACATGATAGCCTTATGCCTAGGAAGAGACAAGGGGCAGCAAAACTACAAAAAACACAGAATGGAATCATAAGTCATTATTGTAGTATTGTCATGTAATTGCCCAACTACTTCTCCACATAATTAATTAAGTTACTACAATGAATTTACTGGACCTGTTAAGGAAAGAAGGTATAGGAGACTTATTTTTATTTGTGGAAATATTTTATTCCCTTTTCATTACTGAAAATACCAAGAAACACTCTATTTAATACAATTTCCACTGAAAAGGTGGTAGATAAACCAACATCAAAGTTCTATGATCATCATTCCACCAGTGCTATTAATCTATTCAAATAGATTTGCACATGTGAAATGGTCCGCATTATAGGCTACACTGCGGCTGCATGTTAATCTGTGCCTTTGAAAGCTATCAAGGAAATTTTAACACCAAAAGCAGATATGCCCCAGATGAAAAGTCTCAAAAACTATAGAGCTAGATTGGAGAGTGAGGGATAGATAATAGATGAAGGAAATTGAGGAGAAAATAGACACCATGCTGTCTTCTCCAAAGCGCAGGCTGGTAATTCACAAGTGAACTGGTAGAAACACTCTCTTGCAGCTGCACATCATCTGTTCCTGGTGGCGGAAGGAGAGTTTCAGCAAAGAAAGTATCTCAGCTTCTTGAACTTGTGCTGATACTGTTCTAGTCATTTGGGGGCGGGGAGGGTGGGGAGAGAGGAGGCGGGAGCAGCGCAGGCAGTCTTCAGGGAGGTGTGGATAACAAAACAAAGAAAGGGTGAAATTCAGTCTAGGGTGAAACTCAGAGGTAGACTTGGTAAACCCTATTTGTTTAAAAATAATAACTATATTTAACGGAGTCAAATTTTATTTGATTTATTCCAGGCAACATGAAAAGTAAACCAAAAGAAGAACAGAAAGTCCTACAAATCTAATATTAAACTATCATTTTTAAATTTTTTCAAGCTATATTTCTTTGTGCTTCTCTTCAGCCATTTTCTTCATAAATAAATTTGATCCTCTTGTTAGTGAGGTGCTACTGATACAGATTGAATTTAACTATATAGGATAATGATATAACTCAAAGCTTGTCAGAAAATGGTTAAATTCAATTGGCGTCAATAACTGTTCATCACTCTTGTACAGAATTGCAATGTGCAACTGAACATTAATATAAACTAAGTGTTGAAGTGCAATATACTTGGTCCTAGACCTTCATGAGGTGCACACAGAAATATAGCTTACATACATTAACAGCGGCAAGGATGTGGATAGTTTGTAGGCACTTTCATCTACTTCATAGAGGAAATGCTGGAAACCATCCAAACAGCGGGAAAACTTGATCACCTGTTTTCAAAATACTCTAAAATAACCAGATTAATAAACCAGAAGGGACTGTAGGAAGCCACTCTGAGTTAGATTTTCCAGGTCTATTGCTTTCTCCCACTGCAATGGTGCAGTCTGTAAACTGGAAAGGCTTATACAGTTTTGGCACTGAAAATTTTTTACTTTGTCTCCCACAGTTTGATGATAGGCACATTCACTGAAAAGTCTCCTTTAACACAAGTTTGATACTCCTGGTATATTCCAGGAGTACTTACTGGTATATTCCAGGAGTACTTACACTTCAGATACATGGAATATGAACATTTCATTTATAAATGAAAATTCTATTTCCTTTAATTGATGGGAGGAAAAAAATGCTAAAATTTCCTGCAATTATTGAATAAACCAGGAAAAATCCCAGAGATCTGATAATTAGTAGTCTATACTTATAAAACATAACCACTCAAATGTTCAGTAAATCTGCGCAAAGTGACTATAATATTGCTAATTACTCCTGGTTGCTATTTGTATTGTTTTGCTGTGTGTTTATGGATGTCCAACTTTTAACTGCTTATCTCAGCACAATTGTTGCTAACATTGCAGGTTGTTGAAGCAGAGTTAGTTATAAATGTAGAGATCTACTAAGTCTGTGTTTTCCATGGAACATATGAATGAACTTATAGAAAATGTGGCCTAAGCATGTTTTGTGAACACTTAACATAAAGTCCTTTTCACTTTAACAATACACTTTGCACCTTACTAGCAAGTGTATGGGTTTGTTTTCTGTAATAAGTGTAATCAGTTTTGCTGGAAGGTGTTTGATAAATATATGTCTTCCCCTAAACATTTATTTTAAACTAAACACTAGTGTTTTGTAAATTTTTTTCTTTTCCTCACCACAGTGACCTCATCCCCGCATCCTTGGTGATTAGAACTCCACGTGTGACACATCTGGACAGAAATAGAAAGCTACTGCAGCTACACCAGGCACAGTCTGCATACAGGTCACAAGCTTTGTGTTTGGCTACTTGTAAAACAGCAATTTTTGACAAGTGCTCACAGTTGTAAGAGCTTTTACAGAGGACACAAAACCTCAAACATGTCAGAATTTATGGGATAACATATATCTGTGGGATCAAAGTTCTCCCAGAAATGAAGATATAAAAACAAAAAAATAAAATTTTTTTAAAGTTTTGAAAGAGTCTAAGAACATTAAAAAGCTCATTGAAGCAACAAAGGATTCTGCCTGCTGTTGTATCACTGAATAGTACCTCACTGTATCAACACTTACCATAAACAGAGTCTAATAAAAAATACCACTGTATGAAAAGTAAGAACACATTTATCTCCATTTTAACATATATAGTTCACACATAGTCTGTAAAACTTGCAACCAACACGTATCAGAGATTGCTGAAACTCTGACAAAAATTATTTTTATTTTTCAAATTCTAGTCATTAGCCTTTTTCCATCTCATTCATCTCAAAGAGAATTGAGTAACAACATTATACAGTACTGTAGTTCCCTGGCAGCTGCAAAGCCTCTGAAGTCAGCAAAATGTACTTGAGGTAATACACTATTAAACTAATACTGACCTTTGAAATTATGCATGGAATCCAGTTCTACAGGACTGTTATTTTTGGCTATTCTACCTACTGAAGAAGCAACCTATGCCATTTCTAGTGCACTGCTCCTAGAAATGTTGGATGTTTAGTCATTGCTCCTATCGGCATGGCTCTAATTATGATTCATAAAGAAAGAAACATTTCCATTTTTGTAAATGCTAATTACATGCCTACATGTGCAAAGATGTAGCACACAAACCAGAAAAAAAGAGACATTTTAAAAAAACACAGTCCAAGTACTGAACATCGAACACTGCCAGTTTGATGAATCTTAAAATCACCCACTGTGTTCTGGTTTTGTATACACAGATGAGGGCATATTAATGTAACCAAAGACATAAAAAAATCAACATATTATGCAAATGCAATAACAAATGTAAAATGATAAATTAGCAAGCAACTATTCAATTATTACTGTGACTAATTCCTGTAGATGGTGCCACAGTAAATGAACCTGAACTTGTTCTGGTTGACTGCAGTGTTCTGTTGAAACATTTCCATTTGGTTTGTTTGCCGCTTATGTAGATCACTGAAGTAGATAGCATCCGTTTAATGAGCTCCCACTTCATTACAGAGCTGCACTACTTACTGAGTCATTCTCCTTAAGAATGCAGGCTGCGTAATCTGGTGTTGTTTTAAAGCAAATACTAATTTATGATTACCTGTTACATTAGGCCACTGAAAATTGTACTTACACTGACTTGCATGAGCAGCATGCTAATGACCCGATTAGGGATTGTAGTGATGTCTCGTGCTTACAGTCTATGAACATAAATTCCCATCTCAAGCATATTGACTGAACAATGCACACAGTGCAGAAAGGAAAAGGGATAAAATACATTCGCTTGTAAAATACACAAATTACAGTCTCCATAGCCATCAAATATAGAAATGTAAGGGATAATCAGAAACGTTTCAATACAGGCAGTTGAATGACAATAGAATTATTCATTAAAGTGTCATGATTATTATGTAATTGATATCACAGTGATAGCTAATCAGATCCCTTTCTGAATAGAAAGACCACAAAGTCTCAAAAATGTTACAATTACAAAAGATATCACTGGTAATCTCCAAATAATGGAAAACCTGCAGAGTGCATCTACAAGCATGATCAAAGCAGTGATAAATAAACATTATATTACAGCTCAGAACCGGTCAAATTACACTTTCAGATAAGGTCCATAGGAGTGGAATAGACCATGAGTCATTGAGCCTAGTCCCCGAAATTAGAGGTCCCCATGCAAGAGATATTTATTTCAGATGAGTCCACTGGACATCTTTTCCAAAACTACCTTACACTTAAGCAAGAAAATGTTTCTCCATACTTTAAAAACACTTAGTGCATCCTTATGTTCCATACCACACAGTAAGGCAGTAAATAAATACATGGTTTTTTGCTCACACAGTCCCTGCCAGTTTGACTTCAGAGAAAATTCTTTCTTAAATCACAAAATTTTTTTTCAGTCTGTATTTATCTGCTCAGAATAGCTAGTTCTGTAGTGTACAAGAGGGCTTGTTATCATTAAACATCAGGAACAAGTCCAGGAAGTATCTGAAGATCATCCATTGAGTAATACTGACCACAACCTGCTTAAATAAATCTTCCTTTTAAGATGAAATACTGAAAACAAGAACTATTGACCTAAACTTCGGACAAGAAACATAAGCAAGAACATACTAGAGCAAAAAATGAGGAGATTGAAACTCTCTGAAATGGGATTAAGCTGTTTCACCATACCACCATGAAATCACAGTGGAGATACCTCCTTTTAGACAAAATAGCAACAAAAAACCCACAAAAGCAAGATAATGGCAATACTGTAAAAACATTCAGCTGAAAGGGTTACACAAGAGTAACATGAAAGCTGGTGAAGACGCAAACAGTTCAAATTAGTAAAGAGAAAACAGTAGAGGCCAAAACAGAAGACAGGAATCAGGAAGGCTAGACAAAACAAACAAAAAATCCATTGAGAGTAAAGCATTAGAAACTGCTTATTAGAAGAAAAATGTTCAGACAATGATGGATTTTGCAGACTTCTGAAGAGAAAAAGGATCTATAAACAATGAGGGTGACTTTTCAGAAAAGCTGAAAGATTACTAAGAAACAATAATCACCATAAACGATGTTAAGATGATATATACCCTTCAGCACTTCTTTCAGTCAGTAAAGAACAGACATTATCAAAGACTGAAGAGTCTATAACATATGTGATCCAAGTTCAGTCCTTAACTATTTAGCTGATATGCTATTCCAACCTATACTACCACATATAGAAATGTGTAATTCTCTACTTAAATGTGTGTGATTGCCTACCTACAGGAACACTTCTTTAGACCAAAGCACAGGGTGAAAAAGACAAGCAAGACTACAGCCCTTTAAGCTACAACAGGCAAAGTTTTCCTTATCCCCTACTTTGTGGCAGGGTATATTGAAAAATGTTAAACTTTTGTCCAATAAAAGTGATATGCTAAGAAGTGAGATAAGATAAAGTCCTGCATATATAGCAAGAAGCAGCAACAAAAATGGTGGTTATACACCCTATAAAGTACCGTGCCTGTATGACAGAATATTGGCACAACAGTGTACCACAACAGCTGTTCTGTATCCCGTTACAAAGGTAGCTCAATCAACACTGTAAAAAAGGTCCCTGCACCATAATGTATTGTAAGTAAATGCCCATTTATGTCTTTCAGGCTTTCAGGATGTAGAAAAGTCTCGCAACTTGTCGGGGCCAAGTAGTAGTGCCTCTCTTTGTCCCTGAAAGCTGCTAGACATGGGCCTCCACTAGGAGAAGAGCAATCAAGTGCTGCTTCATGGCAAACCTTTAACCATCACAGTTAAAACTCAGCATAAAACAAAAGTCTTGAGTTTTCAGCAGTTCCTTTGCTCTTTTACCTCAAACAATGACAGTTTCCTTTTTTTTGTTCCAAAGTATCAGTAGTTAACTTTGACATAACTAAGGCCCCATTAGTCTTTCTAGCCAGTAGAGCTTCTGTGCACTTGAGAAATAGCAAGATGAAAAGAAGGATCAAAAACCGGGTCCTCCATCTATAAACCTGTGCTAAGCCACAAAGCCCCTGAATAGAATGGATCTTTTAAGCCACTGGCTCATGGTTTCTGTTCTCAAGCCATGGTAAGATACAAAGCTTTCCACAAAACTATCCATCTCTATATTTTCTTTCTTTTTTTTTTTTTTCCCCAGAATCCAATTGTTTTGTTGTTGTTGTTTTTTTTTTTATTTATTTGGACAAAAAACTTTATTTTCCCACAGCTTTGAAGCTACTTCTATATTTCCAGTTCTCTTACTTTCATTCTCAGTGCCTGAAGAGGTTTTGACATAAACCAACTGAAACTGATTTCTGTCTATAAAAAATCTCATATTTGACAATAAAACAAACTGGTAGAACCCAGGTTTTGAATGATTTCTGAACTCTGAATAAATGAACTTTTAAAGTAATGATTAGAAGCAGGAACCCAATAAAAGTCTCCTCAGAGCCAAAATTCATGGAAAAGTATTGCTATGTTATATAAATAAGGTTTATTGGAGCACAACTGTACACTTGCAAGCAGTGAGTTTCAGGAAGAGAGGAAGATGGACTAGAGGCAGCTTTATTTCCAATTGCTAATTCAGGAATACATGATACACTTTTCTTTTAATTACAAAGATGAAGGCAATTAGGGAACTGTTTGATACAAATTTATGTATTGAGCTCCATACAGAAACAAAGCTCGTTAGTAATGCGTTTTAGTAGGAAACAAAAATTATTTTTGAAACATGGAAAAGTACAACCTTTTCTAACTCATGCAAACTTGAAAGGCCAAATTTGTCCTATGAAATCAAACCTGAGATATGGAACAAATCAAACCCATCAGAAGAACCAGAGTTAGGCCTTTGTACAAGCAATAAGAAATAGCACAGAAGGTCACTAGGTCCACAAAGAAACTTCAACAAGGGTGGACTCAGCTCCAAAGATGTGGCTCAGAAAATAAAATGTTATATTACAAGAAAAGACATTTGAAGAAAAAAGGCAAGTGGAAATAAGATCAAAGGAAAAAGCTCATGGAATGATAAAACTGTTTTATCATAGGGAAGCAATAAATATAAGCCAAGGTAAGTCTGAAGACTGCAAAAGACAGATTACATCACTTAGCAAAAATTTGCAACCTGCAGAGATATACATAATTTGAAAAAAAAGAATGACAATAATCCAGCTAGCTCTGATAAAATTCCCATGTGAATAAAAGATAGCACTCAGATCTGCATGGTCTACATGAAAAAAGAAGGATATTTGTTCGTTTCAAAGAGGGTAATGATACAAAAGGTAGGGTGTTGCCAAAAGCAGCAATCATAACACAAAAGGGAAAGTCACAAACATTAGTATGTAACTGGATAAAATCCCTCCCTGGGTAAAATATCTGAGAAAATCAAAGTAGAAAAGAAATAATTTGTTAAAATGTTGGAGGAGAAAAGTATTCAGTATTTGATCAAAAGTGTGTCAGACACATGATCTCATGGAAAAGGTTTACTTGTAAGGATGGTGGGAGAAAAACGTACCAGTAGCAATTGCAGAGAATACTAACAGAAAGGGTTACAGAAAAAGCCAAGGTACCAAATAACAGAACATCCATAAATGCATATTTGGTCTCAGCCTAAGAGAGTATCTTTGCTAGTTATTGATTGTGGGGAGGGGAGAGAGAAGGAGACACAACTTTTACTTATTTATGTAATTCCTTCTGATGCAGTAATGTTTAAACTGGACGGTCCCCACTGGGAGAGAAAATCTGGGGGACATAGCTGATATTAAGCGTGTTATTTCTGACTTTGAGGGACCAGCTAAATTCTCTTTGGTAAAGAATATTCTTGTTCTTTGAGCCAAATCATGGCTCCCAATCATGGACTACATATGCCACTTGACTGTACTCAACAGATGATTTGTCTTACACATGCATGACAAAAGAAATAAAAGAATCATTCCATGGCATTGCAAGTATAGGATTTGCATTTTTATGAAAAGGAACAAACAACGAAAGAGCATGATATAGGCTGATAAGCAAACTGATATAACCATTCACCTGACAACAGGGGATGCAAATTCCGTGTAAGTTTAAATCCATTGCAGAGCAATGAAGAATAAGATAGTTTTATAGACTATTTGTTACTGCACTCACCAGGAGAGGCAAATCTCAGGGTCTTTTTCCAGCAGTGACTGCTTCCACATTTGGATGAGTAATAGACTACTGTGTAAAGGTGAGCATCACATTGCACCACATCACACCTCTTGCTTCTCCTCTTCTCCCTTCTCTGAAGAGCTCCAGAAGTAAACAGGAGAAGTACATCTTTAGGGAGACTTATTCTGTCTGGAAATAATGTGTGAAGTGAGAGCATTAATTGTATTAAGGACTCACAGAAAATGCAGATGAGAGAACGTCTGCATGATCTGATGAATCAGATCAGACAATCATGTGGTTCTGACCACACCAAATGATCTTTACAGTTAAACTGCTCAGTTAGGGCAGGCATCTGAAGAATGAATATTCATTGTCAAGAAACTTCCTCAATCACAGTTTTAGACACTGAAGTGAACAGCGGATATAGCCCAATGACTCTTGTGTGCAACTGGTAGACTAAGGGATATTTCAGATCTCCTGAATCCCTATCTGCTAGTCTATTCAGTAATTCAGTGGTAATTCAGTCTATTCAGTGGTAATATTCTTCTTGTCCTAAAATGTTGGGTGCATACCACATGCATCCCAGCATCCAATTTAGTAGTAAACACAAAGAAATGCAGCAAAGTTCTGTAGATATGAGAGATCGGAAAAACAAAGGTATTCAACTTTCAAGCATCTCTCTTGAATGCCACTGTCACAATTTCACCTGGGTATCTCATCAGACAGGTAAAATGAGAACAGACAAGGAAATTAGTTTGTATCATTGCAGTCCTTTACATAGGTCCACAGAACAAGAGATACTGGAGTTAGATTTTTCATCTTTTCTCCCTCTTTTCATATTTTTGTAGGGAAACATCAAAATAGTGTTAAAATATCCTTTGATGTGGGCATGAGGTGATGCTGACAGACACAAACAAAACAGGACAAAAAATTTGCTTGTGCTGTATGGAACTACTCTAGAAAAAGTAGAAAGTTGACTTAACTGTATCCACGATTCAGGGAAGAATTGACTGGAATTAAAGTTGAGTACATTTTCTGCATAAAGTCCTTGCTTGGGTGACAATTACAATGTAACTTCTTAGAGACACTGAAAAGCAAAATGAATGTAAGGCTCTCAGTAAAAAGATCAATTTTTCTCACTTCTTGTCACTGCATAGTACTGCAAAACATTAAATTAATGACATCTCCCAGTTTAGGACCTTTTTTCCTTCAAGACACCTTTTAAGTATCCACAAAGAAATATTAGTTTATCAGGTATATTTCCTTCAGCCATATCTGCAACCTCGTTTAATACTGAAAGGAACCATCAAACATTGAGAGGGAAAAAAAACATCTCTGCTCCTGGCAAATCAAAGTTATTTGATAATTAAGATTCTGCTGCAATTGCCCTCAATTCCCTCAGCCAAAACCTTTGCAGATCTCTCATGCTCAGTAATATTGTTTTGTACATTACCTGTGTTCCTTAAACACCAAACAATCAGATGCCTCTTTCCTTATTAAGAAGAGCAAGCAAATTAATGTAACAGACAGATATTTCTAATAATTTACATAATAAATTTTGACAAACTGTTTGTTAAAATAAATAATGTAAAAAACATTTATATAAAAAGAGACAATTTCTTCGGGGAAGGTGCAGCCTCAGTGTAGAGTCACAAACACACTGAGTGGATATTCCCTGAGGGACAACAGACAAAGAAATGAGGTATAGAACCTTTTGGTTTGCAGGCCTGGAATATTGCTTTATTTGTTTAAACTAAATAATGCTGCACCCAGATTACCTCCTCCTCCCCACCTCTCCAGCTCATCCCACCCCCCTTCTGTGTCAATAAAATTTTGACTTTATTATCAATTTCTGATGATCCAACGGAATTAGAATTTAGCCTGCAACAAGGTCTAAGACAGAACAGAAAATTAATGAGCACCAGCCAATCTGGTGGTGTAAAAATTTTAAGAAAACAGTCTCCAATACAGGTTCAACCCTGATCAATCTTTCTGGTGAAACAGAGATATTCTAACAGCTGTAATGCCTTTGGCCACTCCCTGACAAATGCCAAGTATACCAAGTCTAACAGCAGGAAGTTCAAGAGCAGTTTAATTTGCTAGGCACGTAGAACAACTCTCATTATATTTAATTTTCATGAAAAAGGGATAATGAATCTGTTGAAAAAAAATAGTCGTACAAAAGTGTTTGGGGGTTTTTTTGCCTTTTTCTTTTTTAAATTAAGCTTGCTTATTTACTGTTATCCTTTAACTACTACTTATGTTGCCAGATTTGGAAGTATAAGGAGACACAGAAAGAAGAGTGCCTGCTATGCCTTCTGCTTTCAGGAAAAGATACTGAGCAAGCACTCAGATGGTAACTGACCTAGCCAGAGAATTCAGCAAATAAAGAAAGTGACAAGCAAAACTAATTTGAGATGAAAGCTGCTGAATATCTTCCTATGTAAGGAACCAAATACTTCATTTCACAAGGACTGTCCAAGACAAATCAACAGTCACGACACTGTGTACATTTAGAAGTATGGTTCTGATCACGTGGCATGAGACATTTGAAGTGATTGTCTAAATACATGAAATGCTAAATAAAGTCACCCAACAATAGTGTTTGGCAAAACCAATTGGAATCAACACCTTGCAGAACAATTTCAAAACCATTTAAAATACGTCAGCATTGCTACAATTACATATTGAGGCAAAGTAGAAGCAAAAAACAAAGTGGAGTGGATTTAGAGACCAAAAAGTTCAACTACACTGAAAACAAGGTTCATATCACTAGCTATTTTACATTAGAAAGGAAACCGGAATGTCCATTAAATGGCAGAGTATAACTGATTTTTATTTCAAACTAGTATTAAAAATATTTACAATTTTAGCATATATAAAATAAAAAAATCAAGAAATAAATAATTGACACTATACACTGTGTTGTTCTGAAAATGTAAGTTTGTAATGTGACATAATTTATCCGTATATTGTCAAATAACGTGTAGTATGAAGATGAAATTAATTTTTTTTTAAGTACCTGAGATAAAATTAGATGTTTCAACTAGCAAAAAGCAGAGTGGTTTGAGGTAGTTGTCTCTTTTAATGTTTTTTAGTTAAAAAAATCAGCACATTCATTGGACATCGAAATTTTGACATAATAGGTTTTTAATGTAAATCTTTCTATTCACAATTTTCAACAATCTGAGGTAAAAGGACAGCAATATTACGCATGACCACCTCCACTAATTATACTGTGAGCCAGATTCCCTATAAATGAAAGAATAGATAAATACATAAATAATCCTGCCTGATGTTTTATTTGCTATTTCACCTACATTTGCAAAAGTGAAGGCCTCATTTGGACATATAAGAGAAGGGACTACATGCCCATTAGCTGTCTATATTTTCAAAAGAACACTGTGTTTTTGTGATTACATTTTAACAGTCGTCAATGGTCAGGTAGATGGCAAGTATTGCAAAAAATATTGTCTAACACTCCTGCTCAGCAAGATATGAACTGCAGTACAAATCTTCACTTGAACATGACTACTAACAGGATTTCCTTTTTGAAATTCTTTTATTGGAAGAACATATTCTCACATAATAATACCCACCGAAATCTCCCAAAAAGTTTGTAATTATCCTAGGTATGCTCCAAAAAAGATTATCAAGTGTTCCTGAAGTTTTCAATAGTTGCTGTCTGAAAAACATTTGATAATATAATTATCGAATTATATTGCTTATATATTGCTGTTCAGTCCCAATTCTTGCTGACATCAGATCTAATCTCAGGTCGTGGTTTTCTATACATGAAGTACGATTCTAGGCTTTAAGCATGACCTGCTACTCAGAAAAGAAACAGAACAAAACACTTATTAGCAACATGAAGTTTCTCTGGCTTTGAATTACAATACTCTCATAACAAGATGAAAATGGCAGCTTCTTTCAGCTCAGAAATGCTTTTTAGAAACTTAAAGCTACAGTACACAAAACAAAATCATGATGTTACTGAGTTTCATTACCCACATTGCATACAAGTGCCCTGTCTTTGATTCTTCAAGGGTCTGCTGCATGCAGCAGATCTTTGGCCCCAAACACCCTAAAATAAGGTCAGCCACAAGCTTCACAATGCAAGGCAAAACACAGCACGTAGCTTCAAGGACTCTCAAAGCCACTAGGCACTTCTGCCCTTCCTCACCCTTGCTCTCCAATGCAGCTTTGCACAATAGTGATGGCACTTTGATTAGTGAACCTCCAAATGCAAAACAGGAGCATGGTAGTCAGCGAGGCAGCGTTTGCTATTTTCATTTCAGCTGCACGGGCATACTGAAATAATGATCCTGGCAACATGTTCGGAAAACATTAGAAGGACTTTAGTAAGCAAATAATTTAATTACATCCTTCTCTCGGGCAGTTTATCTTGCGCGACCCCTGACCTTTTATATTGCTGTACCTAAACTCAGCGCAGGATTCACACTTCCCATTCCTGTCACAGAATCTCTCCATCTTGTACCATTTAATATAGTGTGCTCCAGGTGTTCTGTGGTGAATGAATAGTTATATTACTACCTGTCAGACACAATCACACTCTATTCATCATCCGCGGCTGGCTGCGTGAAGCCCTGCTTCCAGCAGGCTCCCTCTCTATTTCCTTGTTCAAACGTCTGCAGTGCTTTCGGCCCATCTGTCAAGCCTGTCATTTAGAGGGAAAACAGTATCAGCGCTTTAAATATATGGAGTTCTCTATTGAAACAGTGCTGTGATTGAACTGTCAGCATTCCCAGTATCACAGACAGTAATTCATGACTGGTCAGAGCTCCATTTAGGTTGCTATTACTACGCTGACCTTGCTGGGTCACGCTGAGAGTTTTTTTCCCTTTGCAGTTAGGTCTATAAATAGTGCAATTAACCTTTCAAGAATTACAAAATGTTCTCGGTTCCCCTCCTCCACAAATTCACTTGCTGTTTGCAGCATTTATAATAATCAAGGCGGGGGTGGGGAGAAATCAACGGGAAAGGATATTTCTCTCCACTGATGTGTACACCAAGTGTCAGTGAAAAACAAACAAATGCTGTAACACTCCTCATCCCACAACCCATTCTTCAGCAAAACTTACATGGTAGCAAGGCTACCATCAGGAGCCTTGCCACAGATTCCACTTTTCTGGATTCAAGTCTAATGTCTTAAAGAACTCTAAAATACATCACATCTGCACTTAAACCCCTCTGCAGATGCTATAGTATAACCTCTTTTTTTCACAGATTTTTTTAATATAAATTTGACCATGAAACAACATTCTGAAACAAAATAATTCTGAAAGTCATTACAAAATAAAAAATTGGTTCTTAGGCACATGCAGTTCCTGGTCTTTTTGCCAAAGTACCCTTTGATTTAAGAAAAACACGGAATAGATGTGGATGGTAAGTTCATATATATCTCCCTTTGGAACAATTGACAAAAACTGGTTTTGTATGAACTGCTGATCATGACCTGAATCTATCTGGTAAAGACTAATGTCTGGGTAACATATAAATCTCATATTAACCAGTATCTCTTCATATCTCAAAACATTTGAAATAGGTCAGCTTTCACTTGCATCTTTGTACAAAAAGCAGTGACAGTAAGCTCATGTGATCCGATGTTAGTACATCAAAATTCCTCTGAATTTTGAGGATTCTGAATTACTGAATACAGTATACCTGTAATGAATGTATGCTTGAGCCAAAATCTGAGCTTACATCTTTACCTACAGCCTTTTTCAGAAGTTAGACCATGATCCTGTGGCTGGATAGTCTCCACACAGCATCTCTGAATCCCTCCAGCTGGAGGAGGACCAGCAAAACCAGGCAAGAGAAACTGAATGCTCATGAGGTGTAAACAGGTGAAGAGAGAAATCAAAGAGGTTAGCTCAAGTCACTGGGGGAACAGAGCAGTGTGAAGAAGAATGTGCCCCAGCTGCTTCCAGCAATCTAAGACCAAAGCCTTAATTTGAACACAACAGCCATGTCTCAGTAGGCTTGCTGGGTTAAAGCTTAGGGCTCCGGCCTTGATTACATTTTCAGATGTAGACATGGTCTTGTCACTGTTCTTCTCTGGGGAGATGCCTTGAGTTCTGTGATTGCAGCCAAATATACATAAAGAAGCTAGCTAACCCTAGATAATTAATGAGATTGCTGGCATTAATATTTTTTAAATAAACATTCAGAAAATCATTCACAGTGGGGATTTTTGTGATCATCTTTTTTGGATTTTTTTTTTTTAAAGTACAGAATCTAGGTGTAGTTGTGCTTACCAACATGGATCTAGGCAATTTAAAAAATCCAGATAATACATTTTCTCGGTATCAGCTAAGTGGGATGATTCCTCGGAAAGCCACCTCTCCAAGCGTGTATGATACATAGCTGTGAAGAACATCATGCTGCAAACACACAAGAAACGCCAATGCCAAGTAGAAGACTTACACAAAGCAAAATTATTTAGTATATGAATGTGAAAAGGCAGCAGAGAAAAAGGCAGTAGGGTCCTTTCAAGGCAATATTATCTTCTTATTGCAGACACAGAGTGAAATTAATTATGTAGCTTCAGCTGAATATTTTGGACTCTGAAAGAAAGATACAGCAGCATAAATCAGTCCCTGTGTTGTTAGCAGTTTCCTGAATGTCTCCTTTTTAGTCTTCTCCACCATGAATGCAAATGTCACAGCTTATTACAGATATTGAGTAAGTATAATTAAGAAATAATTTCATCTAGTTTCTCCTTTCTTGGAGAGAGTCATAAAACAGAGAGACACACAACAGTGCCCTTGTTGTTGGTTTTAGCATTTTTAATGAATACTTCAGTATCTGTCTGCCCTCAATCTGAAGGCAAAAGCTTTTACATATTATAGAGGCAGAATAAGTGCAGGTCTCATCTCATTAACTGTCGTATTACCAGGCTCTATGCCATACTATTCAAGTTTCACTGAGCATTCAGAATTGCTTAATTATGTACAGTAAAAACAGTCTGCTGAGACTTTCCCTTTCAGATTAATATGGAGGCATAAAGACAGAGGTCATCTTCATGACTCACTCTTGCTTGTGACTGTGTTAACTCAAAATGACAGAGGCCTTTTGTTAGTGACAAAAAAATATATAATAAGCATTTGAAAAATAAAATGTTTACATCTAGGGATAAGAGACACTTTTGATTTTTCAGACTAAAAATTCTTTATCTCCTCTTCTCTCTGCGTTGGTGTTAAACTGCATACTACATTCCTTATAAATTATACCACCCTATGTTAATTATAGTGTGCTGACACTGCTTGTCATTACTAAACCTACTACATGCTTTGTGTGTTCAGATTTCAATAGCTATTTGTTCCACAAAATGTGGAAAAGCTGTACAAGTTACTGAGACTGGTCATTTCTCACATCTTTCTCTTAGCCCTCCCATTTTGTTCTATTTTTAAACCAAACACGCATACAATTCCCAGTTGTGTGGTCTGATTTCCAAAAATGCTGCTGTCCTTAGCTAAAACGACTGTCCTTACCAGGAGTCTCTGACACTCCTGTCAGAAACTCCTGATTCCTTCACCTCTGCCTCTCCTTTGACACAATTCCTAAAGATTTTAGATATTGAGCACAGGCACATGGATATGCCACTCAAATTCATGTATAAGCATCTGCACACAAAGGATTGTACTGTTATCTCTGCTTTCCAATAAAAAAATCAAAATGAGCATTTTCTCAAGAAAGAAAAGCTTCGTCTCTTATATAATTCCTTTCCAGAGCTGCACCCTGCAAGTGGAAGAAAAATGCCAATAAGGTTAATCAGCCAATATGCTACATTCTAAGGAAATGTATTATATGGATTATCATTCTTCATCCAGCAATTTTGTATCTTATGTCTTTCTTCAGAAAGTACAACATCCATTAGTGTAAATGTAGGCATTCTTAAACATAAGGAAAGAAATCCTAGCAATCTCACTTAAATAGTCTTGGTTTATTCACGAAGTAATATATGCAGCTATGTTTAAAGAAAATAATGTGTCATTGTAAATAAAAGTCTATGCTCCCTAAACACCCTAGAAAAACCTAGTGTTTTTCTGAAGTTTTGGAGAATGTAATTTTGTTCCAATATATAATGGAATTTCTGGTTTTACAACTGTACTACTTAGTTTAACAGATCCCAAAACTTTTCCTCACTTACAGGATTAGATAAACACGACTATGGCACAATCATTATACTTCAGTATGCAATTATTCTGTATTGTCAGCAAGGGGAGATTTTGATAAACTTTGTCACCTTGTCAGGGAAGAACCAACATATTGCTGTTTGTTGTAATTACTGCTAACTTAAACAGCCTTAAAAAAAAAAGAAAAAAAGTGCAACAGCTTTTGTTTTTCAGACGTATCTGCCTTCCAGTATTTTTCCAGCATAATCTAGCTCCTCATGGATTACACACAATTGGAAACACTGAAAAACATTCTGAAATGATGGGAAGAGCTGATATTGTTGTATCATTATGATTCTAAGGCACAATTTATGACATCTCCACATCACAACCTTAGAAGGGTATCCACAACTTATCACTGGACAAAGGTCATCTGAAAACTTCTAACCAATGAGTCAATCACTGTCAAAATAAATTCAGCTTCAGTATACTCTCAGTGATTTTTTACAGACCTCTAGAACTACAACCAGCTATTACACATGCACTGATGCTTTGATTCATTATCTACATGCTCATTTCACTTGCAGCATGGTATATTTCCCCTATTGACTCATTACTATTAAAAATGACACAAACTTTAAGCCTCACATGAGGAAAAAGTGCAAGTGGGTGGTAAAGACCAAAGGAGGTAATTTCAGGGAAGTCCAGTACAAGCAAGTGACTAACTGAGGTGATTGACAGAAAGGCATAGTATCTTTCATCTTTAACTTCCCAGCCGAGTTCATTCAGTCATTAAGGGGCCCAGAGAATTTCTTCTAAACAAGTGTTTAAATGAGTTATAAAATGAAGAGAAAAAGAAAGAAAGGATTGGCACACAAACTACAAAAGGCAGACTATTAACTCCTTCCCCTTTTTAAAGGCTGAAGGACATTTTCCAACAAGTATCTGGCTGGACAGGTAGGAGTCAGGAGACAAAGTCTAATACAGTATCAGGTAGAAGATGCTGGCAGTTTCAGTATTTGCCCTCTGGACACCACAAGCGGCGTGCTGGCGCTTCAGTTCATTTGGTCCACTTCATGCAGCTACAGTTTGTGAGGTAAAGGGCAGAAAGAGAATGGTTTGTGTCTATATTCCCCACCTCTTAAAATTTTGTACGAGGATGTAACAAGGCCTCTGGTTGTATTTAACCTGTTCAGTCCAAAAAATATCCCCCCAAAGTGCTTCTGGAGAGCAATTTCATGAGCAAACCCAGAGATCACAGCCAGAAAGAGCAGAGACATGGGGGACAAGAGGCTCCAAGTGTCCGTAGGCTTAAGCAAGCTAGTTAGAGGGGAAAATTCTCCTGGTCCAACAGATCCAAATTACAAGTTTTTTAAATTAATATTAAACTAATTAGAGCAAATAGACGCACGTGCATTGAAATTTTTACACCTCTGATGCAATTAAAAGTCTTTTTGTTAAAGCATTGGAGTGAATAGCCTTTGAGATTTATAAAGAGAAACAGATCTTTGGTATTTTCCTTTAAAAAAAGCTCTAAATTGCTTGGTCAGGCCACAGAGAACAGCAGAACAACTGTGTTCTTATGCTGCAGAGAAAAGCACCTAACCATTGGAGAAAGTAAACAGTGGTGTTTCAACTGCAGCCCTGGAAGGAACAGCTACATTAGCGCAAACACTTAAACAATATAATTTCTGAAAAGACAGTTTTTTTATTTTGGAAAAGTAATTCTTCTATGCAATAGTTTATGACAATTACCATGTATTTTCCACATGCGTATTTTACATGTTGAAAATAAAGCTGCGGATAAATCATAAAATCAGCCATGTATTGCACTCAGACTCATTTCCAACTCAAACCAGCAATAGCTGCAGAAGCTTGAATAATTCTCATTTAGTCCAATTTGAAATTGTTTTCTCTTTCTAATAGTTTTTTTGTTTTCCATTACCTTTGTGGTATTTTATTCTTATGTCATCCAAACTGTCAAAAACTGAGATACTGCTTTAAACAAGATACATTGACCTGATAAACACCTCACTACCAACATTTCAAACCCCAGCCTGCAGATGTAACTCGATGCACAGAAGACATCCAATTCAATTACACACATGTAACAAGAATTAAATAAAAACATCCAATATATTTAAAAATATAACATGCAAAATAAACCATAACAAATCAAATTACACCGGGTACAAGTCAAACAGAATGCCACTCATATTGCAAGAAGATGGAATTAATATCATCACACAAATTAATTTAGTAACCACCCTTTCCTTTGAAGCAGGTACTTACAAGATTTCTAGTGGTTGAGAGAATATAGATGACAAAGTATGAGGACCAGAGGCCACCACATGAAGTATGGAAGATGGCAAGATTCAGCTTTACCCAGATATTTTTGAATAAATGAAGGTACTGATTGACAGCAGGAAGACTACAATGATCTGAATTGTTGACCTCTTTTTCAATAAGCTTGATAAATAGGAGACTACAAGAAAACAGAGGTTACGCACATTCTCTGCCATGGTGATCTAGGTAGGATTTGTGTAACAAAAAAGAAAGTTCATACACTGGTAGATCAATGTCTGCTTGACATTGCTCCAGCTGGTGCTAATAAAAAGTCTACATGTTTTTTGAACAAACTATGTTTTTAAAGGAAAACACAGAGTGACAGGTTTCCTCTGTAGAGGATCTTCTTTTTGTTACAGAGATATGATCTAATTCAGTTCTTTTAACTAACACTTTATACAATCAAAAACCTCCTTAAGATGACTAATACTTTCTTGGTAGCGAATATACTCCCATCAACTTTCCAAATTTCTATTCATTTTTTACATAATAAAATAGAAGTACTCAGGTTGCGTATCGTTACATGTCGAACACTTTATCAAATCAGTTTCTCATTTTATTAGAAGTATGAAGCCAGTTTTGCAAGGCAAGAGGTCTAACGTATGCATGGAAGTTAAAGCATCCAAGGATCTTACAGGTCCAAACAGATCGTTTTATTTCCAGTATGCAAACTATGTGGTTGTACATAATCACAAGTTTTGTGAATGCAATTTCTTACTTTTCTGCATGCAATGAGTATGCTTGGTTATATAGTTGTGTTTTGGGAGCACATTCTGTAAAACTCAAAGGTATCTAGTTTCAAGGATGAATAAGGTAGTAGATCCATTAAGACAACCAAAATTAGGATACAAATAAAGTACACTGCATAATAACCAAGTTACATATGTGACTATAAATTTCAAACCAAAAGTTTCTTGCCCTTCCCTTGAGGCCAAAGACCTTATGATAATAGCAAAAAGCTAAGATCTGAAAGGAACCAACAGCTTCAAGAACTTTCAAGCTATGTGATTTCTGGCATTCAAAACCTCAGAAAACTTTAACAATTTTTAATTTTTTTTTCTAGAAATCTGTATTTTTTACTTTAAAGTTCTTTTTCCACAGTTTCCTTCCACTATACCTAGTTTGAAATTAACTCCCAGAGAAATAGTACTCTATTAATGAACATCATGTATATTTTTTGTTTAATTTCAAAAAAAGAAAATAAGCCCTATTTATGTTCTTGAGTGAAATTTAGGCAAATATTTCAATTAATTTCTGTTCTGCTAAATGTTTATATCTCCATAAGAAGGATGAAAATCAGTATTGTTCAGTGGAATCTACCAACTAACAAACTCTCACTTCAGTCACAGAACATCCCATTCAGCAATAATAAAATTTACTAAATTTAAACAGGGTAAAAATAACAAAAGTAAATGCATTGAACTTAAAGTTAGTTAATACTGACAGGCATCTTTATTAAAAACTTATTTTTAAAATTTTTTCTGTAGGGTTCACATAATACTGTAATGAATTCTACAAGACTAACTCCTGTGAATTTGTACTTTATGGAGGACACTAATTTTACCTCCATCATGAAATTTATGACCTCTCTCCTCCTCCTCAGATTTGAGAGGAAGAAAGCATGGTCAGAGGAAGCATGGAGTTTCCTTCAGCCTGCACACTCACAACATCTGACAACATCAAGCTTTATCTCTTTATTCACTATTGTCTTTTTAATCTTGGTTATATATATTTTATCTGATGAGATTTAGTTGTGAAGCATGTGATCCAAAAAGGACGAGCCACTAAAAACTCTGAATTGTCAGTTATATTTCCTACTTCTCTTTGCTTCTTGAGCCCTCCTTCCCAAACTGTATCCTCGCCAAAAGTAACATTTCAAGCAGTGAAGTCACTCTGATGCTGCAAATCAGGAACAGGAACAGAAGCCACAAGCCTTTGCTGCCTCTCACTGCCCTATCAGCAGGCCATATGAGTGGCGTCCAATAATTACTTCACAAATATGTGGGTTGCAGACCATGCATTGTCCTTGAACAAGAGCAACTATAATAGCAGGGTCTCTGTTCTCTCAGATGCATCATATTTACAAAAAAATTGGAAACCAGAAATGGTAAGAAATTATAATTTCTCTCAGTTTAGTAATGAGTGAAGTATCAAAAGAATGAGGAGCAGAGCTACAATGAAGTCTGGAAAGTGGGATACAGGGGATAATAATATATAGCTTTCAAGCGCTTGGATGGAGTGAAATTTTAGGTCTCTGAGGTATTCACTGAGAGCCAAATGAATACACAAGTTCTTCCAGTATTGTTTTCCCACTTTCATTGATTGGCAAAATGCTAGTATAAATGGATGTGTCTTGCAACACTCTTAAGGATTCAAATTCAATCTCATCTGCAGAATTTCATCTCAAGACCTTGCAAAAGATGATCAATAATTTAATCTGCAAACCATTTGCAGTATAATGAAGTCATACTCAGAGCATGGCTTCTGCAAGTCCTTATTATATACAGGTCTTTCACATGTATTGACTGCATTGTTACAGAACTCCAGTTTTCAAACACTGACATTCAGATATGCCATGCTTTTTAATACGCAGTTTAGACCTTCTGGGGGATATCACAGACAATGGTAGCAGATAACTGTACTTTAAGAAAGAATGCTTGAAGTTGACTCATTAATTGGAGCAATTTGGGTGTACATTCTATGTTGTTTCCCATTAAGCAAAGGAAAAATAGTAGCAAAAAGACAGGGGAAGATGGCAACTGAAAACAGTTTATGTCTTGAAAATCTCACACACACAGACAAACATTTCCTTCCTGGAGGAAAAAAAAAAAAAGTCAATTGTTTTAGTGGAGGTAGAAATGATTTAATATTTACAGCTGTTAAATTTCTCTAGAAGGACCCTTTCATAGAACAACCAAGTGCTAGTTCACCGGTTTGGTAGGCACACATGACTCAGCTGAGAACTGCATGTTCAGAACCACACGCATATGGGTAATCAGTACACATCAGTGTAAAAATTCACCACACTGTATCTTCATAAGATACTTTTGTCATCTTTAGTCAACTTTCTTCAGCAAATGTGTTAAACTGTATAGAGTTTAAAATGTATATGGTAAGGTTTTGACCAACTTTGAGCTAGGAAACAGCCATGACAGTAAGATACACACTCACATCATGTCCACTACTGTCTTTCTGCTAGAGGGTCTTGATCTGTTTCTGTTCTGGGTATGTTCAATATGCCCATACTTCAGTCACTCCAGCACAGAACCCAGCACACCATCACAAACCCTTCCTCATCAGGAGTTTGAGTATGGATGCTTTTTCCCAAATGCCATGGGTTGTGTCTAACAAAAGGATATTTTTTATGGATTAAACTACTGCTTAAACCATTCAAAACATTTCAGGTCCTTTGAAATAGGCACCTTCAGCATTGAAAAAGCCACGTGTTCCACACTGGCCAAGAGCACTGTACATGGCTTTGTTGCTATTACACTGCCAGTTCTACTTATTGCACTCACCTACAAAATCTTCATGTTCGGTTTATTTGGATTCCCACATAGTTTATGTTTGGGACAATGGCCACTTGTTCTCTAGCACTCTTTCCCATGATGGCAGCAGAATCTTTACAAGTGTTGTCTCCATCTTGACACATCAGAGACTGCACTGAGCTGCCACAGTTCCCTAGCATCTGTAGCAGTCATCACAGCAAAAGCAGCTGTTTTGGCTAGGATCAAACCAGCCTCAGATCTTATTTAGTTCAGAATATTTCACTACTCTCGAGTCATGAAGACCTTTATTCTTATTCAAAACACTTCTTACCTGGAAATATTGGTAAAGTTAACATTAATATACTCATACCTCAATGTTGTTTTTTATTCCAGTCAAAAATGAAAGTTTTCTGCAATTATTAGGAACTGTAGGGGAAGAAGATTGTATAAAATTTCCAAACACTTCTCTTTAATTCTCTACTGGTTTAGTAGGAACTGAATTACATAGCAGTTTAGAAGCAACATACTTCAGTGAAGTCGCATACATACAACATACTTCAGTGAAGTCGCATTTTTTTTCCCCTCAGCCTTTCAACAGCAATTATACTCCTTTCCAACCTTTCTGCATACAGAGGTAAATTCTCAATCTTGCTATAAACTGGTTGACTTTTCTTAAGTGACCAGGCATTTTAAAAACTTTAAAACTATTCTTTCATAAAAAAAAGTCCTTCTGCATTGTGAATAGACCCAAGATCAGTTACGTCTTCAGTTTCATTACATTTCCAAACTCACTCTCTTTTACAGGATCTTCATCTCTGTTACTAGCTGTTGCATAGTTTGCTCAAAAAAAATATATTAATATATAGGTATGATAGAGTCAAAGTGGTATGATAGAGTCAAAATGCAGCTATTTACCCTTTGTGTATGACACAAATGATTGCACTATATCTACACATCTGTGTCCCTACCTGCTTTGGCAGGTGGGTCCCAGTGCTGGAAAGATCACAAAATAAGCTAAGGGGGTACTAAACAACTGAACTCTGAAAGTCTTTCCACTAAAATGGATGAGGTGTTTTGCTCTCAAAACACTTTCACAGAAACCAAGCCTGGAAAACAGTGTTGACTATGATGATCATTGTTTTCTCAAAAGTATTTTAGCACTTGAAAACACAGAGTTGCTAGAAATACTGAGCAATGTTATCTGTAAGCATAGTCATTTTTCTGAGAAAAAATTAACAACTCATTTTATTAAAGGAAACTTCAGATAAGCAGTAGATTAGACCCTGTGGAATACAAATCTAAGAGGAAAATACTTCATAAATTTAGCAGTTCCTTAATAAAAAAGTACATTACAGGTAAAAAGCAAGCAACAATAAGACATAGAAAAGATATAAAAAAAGGATAGTAAAGGATCAAATCAGTTATCTATGGGGTTTTCAATAATGACTAACAAAAAAAGCTATCCCAAAATTTAAATTTGCCACCCTACTGAATCAGTTATCAAAACACCATTTACTATCATTCACTATTTTCAGTCATGATTCAACTTCCAGAAAAGAGCCAATTCAGAGACTACATATACAAGTATACTGAAATCACACTGGAGAATACACTTTGAAATCATAAGGATACCAATAGATTGGTGACATGGTAAAGAAGAAAAATAATGTTTAGTTCAATAAAGACAGAAATGAAATTCTACCTTTACTTTGAGGTAGACATATAGCAGATATATCACACTGGCCAGGTAGTACCTGTGGCTCTGGGGATAAGAGGAGACCACAAACAGAAAGTGAGGCACCAGCACTGCAAGCTGGGATGCAACACACAATGGCTTGTAAGATGTGCTCAACTGAAAAGAGAGCACAGAAGTGACCAGATAGAAAATGACAGCACCAAGTTGGGCAGGAGTGCACCCTGAAACTACTCGCTGGTGGGGTGGTGTGAGAAACAGCAAAGGCCTTGACCATGTGTAAGCACTGCTCAGCAATAGCTAAAACATCTTTATATTGTCAACACTGTTTTCAGCACAAATCCAAAGCATAATTACACACTAGCTACTGTGCAGAAAACTAACTCTACCCAAGCCAAAACCAGCACAGAAGTGGTTGTCCACCTGAACTCGGCACTGGTGAGGTCACACCTCAAATACTGTGTTCAGTTTTGGGCCCCTCACCAAAGACATTGAGATGCTGGAGCATGTCCAAAGAGCAACAAAGCTGGTGAAGGGTCTAGAGCACAAGTTCTATGAGGAGCAACTGAGGGAACTGTGGTTCTGTAGTGTGAAGGAGGCTGCAGAGAGACCTTGTCACTCTCTACAACTACCCGCAAAGGAGGTTGTAGCAAGGTGGGTTTCAGTCTCTTCTCCCAAGTAACAAGCAAATGGACAAGACGAATCAGCCTCAAGTTGCACTAGGGGAGATTTAGATCAGATATTAGGAAGAATTTCTTCACCAAAAGGATTCTCATGCACTGGAACAGGCTGCCTGAGTGGTTGAGTCACCATCCCTGGAGGTATTTGGACTAGATGATCTCCAGAGGTCCCTTCCAACTCCATATAATTCTGTGATTTCAAAGACATGTAGACTTGTCACTTAGGAACATGATTTAGTGGTGGTTTTAGCAGTGTTATGTTTATGGTTGGACTCGATGATCTTAAGGATCTTTTCCAACCCAGGTGATTCTATGATGCTATAATTCTAAAATGTGATCAAGAAACAAAAACAATGGTGTTGTGGTAAGAGGAAAGGAAGGGAAATGTGATGCCACTCTCTTCTGTAAAATGCAACTGCAAAGAAGGGAAAGTACTGTTCTCCATATTTGCAAAGTTTAAGAAAAAATATAGGGTTAAATGGCAATAGGGGAGATTAGGTTAGGTATGAAGAAAAATTCTTCAATGGAAGGGTAGAGATGGACTAGAATAGATGGAGAGGTTGCTAAGTTTCTGCTGTTGGAAACTTGTAAGAATAAGTGAAGGAAACAGCATTAGGCATGATGGACTTTTTGTTCAGATTTGGGAAAACAGAGTGGTTTACATAGTCTCTTTAATCCCCCCTCAAGCTCTGTTTTTCTGTGATTTCTTTCTGATTCAGCAAGGCCACTGAGGTGAATATTGGAATCAATGTTTTGGCATCTTAAATATTTTTACATGAAAAAACTATATAGCAATTTTCAATCAGACTTAATGCTTGCTACTTTTACACATCAAGTAAACTATATTAGGCTCTTACTGTCATCATCTTACAAAATACCAGTGTTATCTCCTACTGCTATATAGCACTTAAATAACCACAATACATGTAAGTGAGAAGAACTTAGAAATGCCTATGACATATTCATTTAGCAGCAGCTAATTTTCACTCCTTGAAAATTCAATCTGGAAAATTTCTCAGCTCATTTTTAAGATCTCTAAAAGGGGCCATTAGAGATACTTGAAAGAACAAATGTGATAAAAAAAGCACACCTTGAAATCAGTGCACTACAACTGACACAATCCAATTTCGCCCTGATTATTGCTTCATCCCTTACCCTACAGTACTGGTTGGCAAGGAGCTGGCTTGTTAACATTGTAATATATTTCTAGACTCAGAGTGAAATTTGTCAGTTTTCTTTTGCTTCCACTTAAAAAATATTGTGTAAATTAAGAGACTGTAAAACACCTAGGAAAGACATTTAAGATCATCCACTGTCAGAAATAGAATTAAGTGCCTTTTTGATGCTCAGTATTCACATGTTTTGCAGCATATCTCAGCACACCTCAGCACATGATTACATGATTAGATAACCACGAAAATATGCTGCTAGCCATATGTTGTCATGGGACAAAGTATTTTTTTCCACATAACCATTCAGAAATGCCTTATCATATAACTTGCTTGAAGATGTTTATTCACAATTCCTGATTAAACAGTCTCATTTTCTCATGCAAAAAACTGATTTAAGATACACTGTTAAAACACAAGCCAAAGTGCTTGCACTGTAAGGAGGTATGGTATATAAACAGATTAGAAGCATTAGTAAAACTAAGTAAATCAATCTGTCCTCCCCCTATCAAGAAGTTTTAGTAAAATAAATGTGGTTATTCAAGTAACAAAAATTCTGTGGGTGTATTAGACTGAGAAAGTAATCCAAATCATTGAGCTCATTGGAAGAAAGCAAAAATCATCCTCCTTCTGCCCACAGCTGTTCATCATATTCAGCCATCTCTAGTTATTAATATTAGTATTAAATATATTCCTGTCCAATTGGGTTCACTCATGTTTCCAGTTTTTGAATCTATTCTTTTCCCCTACGTTAAACAAATCTAATGATTTCTATCCATAGCAAATATGGAGCTGATGAGCAAATGGATGATAAAAATTCATATTATTCCTTTGTGCCCATCTCTTGTACTTAAGATTCTTGTCATGCCCTGGGCATTCTCACTGTCTGATACTGTTCTTTTATTTCCAATTCCAGCACTTTCTCTGCTGAACATTTCTCTGTCCAGAACATTTGGTGAACTGCCTAGTACCAAGCAAAATCTGCTTGCAATGTAAGAACATGTGGAGAAATTATGTGTTTTTGTCACACTCTATTAAACGGTATTCAAAACACAATGCCCCAGAAACTAAATTGATTGTAGGTTTTATAACCCTTTTCAAGCTAATGGAAACAATTTAGTACCATGAACGAAAACATAGCTAGTGCAGCTGTGGGAATCTTAAATTGCTCGGCTCAGCAGTTCTGTGCTGGCTTAAGTAGGATAAAGTAGTTAAAGTTCAGTTAGATTCCATTCTTCTGGATCTTTGACAGATCATTTCAGATTAATGTCTTCAAAGTTTTCAACATTCTTTTTAAAAGACTTTTTGAGGAATTCCTGGTCTGTGCTTTTAACCTGGGGGGCAGTGGGAGGGAGCTGCAAGAACTCAGAAGACAAGGGAAGTGGGGGCAGGGAAGACATGGGGAAGCTTTCAATCATTTTGTACTGTTTTGAATCATCTTTCTCTGTTGTTTGGTTACATTGTTAATATACTAAGTGGAAAAAAAACCAAACCAAAACAACAACAAGAACAATAAAAACCCCAACCAACAAACGAAAAATCCCACAACACAACAGAACCAAAAAAACCAAAACAAAAAACCAAAACCAAAACAATAAAAAGACTAACAGCTTTCTTACAGCTTTAGTGTTTTAACTAAGACTACAAAAGCTAGAGACGCACAGCCAAGATTGAAAGTCAGCCCTGAAGTCTACCCTAGGAATCTATTACAGCTCTTTAAGGAACTGTCCTTAAGGACAGAAATTTTCTCCTATGCTCATTCACATTTCTATATTTAAAACTAAATGTCATGATTAAAGGCTGCTGAAGAACTCTGCATGACACTTTAGAAAACAAATCCTCAACCTGGCCACTTATGAGAAGGAGTCATCCACATGGGTATTACCTGCACTGTACTACCAGAAAAACATCTGTGAATATTATTTGACAAATTGATCAGTAAATGAGCCATTAGCTTGCAGGGTTTTGGATTGCCTTAGGAAAGGAGGGTGCTATATAGCCTTAGAGATGCAAACCACTGATTGGAAAAAAAAAATGTTCCAGAAGAAAAATAGTAATAAAACAAGCCTAGCATGAAAATGTACCCTTTCTAAAAAGTAAGCCGTTTACGAGAAGCAGTAGTAAAACTGCTTAATTCTTCTGTGCCTCTAGGGAGAAATCTAAGCCTTTTAAGAAGTGATGGAGAGAAAAATTAAGCCAATGGTGTGTTTGTCAGTGAACGAATGCTGTGGAAACAAAGTTAGTAATTTTAGTATTCCTGCTTGCCAAGAACTGACAGGTGTGTAGTTTCTTATTGTTCTGAAAGGCAGCCAGAAACCACAATTTAATATGCATCTATGTCTTCATAGTAGGCAAGAAAACAGCTGTGTCTCTGGCTCATGATACAAGATGATAGAAATATTGAGACATAGTCTTCTTTACAGTATGTTACCGTCATTTGCATGGTTTCGTTTGATCTTCCAGCAAAACACATAGCTGGAAGGAGAAAGAAAATGCTGCAGCCCAGATCAGATCAGACATGATGTGGCAACCTCTACTCCCACAAACAGTTATTATTTCGCAGAGCATTATGGCCTCAACATGAATTTTTCACATGAACAGGGGTTGAAAGATTAGAGACGTGTTTTTGTCACAGCAGGTCCAAAGACTTTCTACAAACAAGTCCATTAAAATTGTAAGTAAACAAGCAGAGAAATACCAAGTTATTTCAGATAAACAAGGGATAATAATTTCCAACAATTCTTAAAGAATGACACCCAGAAATCCTTCAGTTTTCAAACTGCTGAGACATATCTGTGATTAATAAAGTTTTTGAATGCAAAAGGTTTCTTCAGACAGGAATGATGTGTGTTTTCTTGTAATATGTGGCAAAGCAATCTTTTAAATCTTAATTCCCTCAGCAAGGTAAAAAGTACATGCATATTATACACACACACACAAAGACACAATGTACCAGATGCAATAAACTGTAAGAAATGTTAGGCTCTGTGTATAAAATTTCCTTTGTCTGCAGAAGCACACTACAGTGTTAAAAGCTCATGATAACTGCCTGGCAGATTGTCAATTGGATATGCATAAAATGTCTGCAGTGTGTCCAGGCTTGTTTGATTTGGTAATTTGACAGACATCATTTAAGCAATAAGACTTGCAAGTATTATATTTACTAGAGTATGAGAAAAGGGATTAGTACACTCATTCAAATAATAAAATTTCTGAACTTCTGAAACTGTCACAAAAATACTAACATTCAGAAAAATACTAGGTTTGACCAGCAAGTTTCAAAGAGCTCAAGAAAATCTGTCATTGTAACAGAAAGGTCCTCTAGGTTTATGTTGTATACAGTTACTAACATTTCCTATGTCAACCTGTTAAAAGTATCAAACAAAATAAGACTCAATTACCAGAAAAAATAGGCAAGTCAAAGATAAGAACAAAACAATCCTTAGAGTAGGAGACAGAGGTGTAATCTTTTCCACGTCCTTGTAAGTATCTGATGCATAAAGAAGGAAGTGATTTTCTGATGAGAAAATATATTTTTATACTAAATTTTAATACAAGCAGGAAACACAATCTTGGTAATTTATTTTGTTGGATAAGGAAGAACATCACTGAATTAAGACTTAGAGGAAGTTGCATGATGAAAACTCTTCTATTCAGTCCTCTCTAGTAACGATTCACTACATTTATGACAGTAAGTGCCTGCCCGAGCTGAACATATACCAGATGCAGGCATGTACGATTACCCCTTTCACACTGCACCTAGTGACCATGTTAGCTGCAATAAGGGCATCTCAACAGACCAAGGACATACTCAAAATTATTTTCTCCTGCTGAAATTTCTTCCCAGAAAGAGCCATTCTGATTGATTCTATTTTCCCTGGGTTTAGGATTAAGACCAGACAATTATTTTAAACAACAGGCTTGAAGAAAAACTACATTTCCAAAAATGTATTGAAAAGAAATTGAAAAGAGAAAGAAAATATTCATATCAAGCAGCTCAAACAATTTGTGTAAAACTTGTACTTTCCAGTTATTTTTCCAAGTCAAATTACCTCATGAAAGAAGAGAGAAAATGAGAGAAACTCCTTCTTCCACAGTTTTCCTTCTTCTGCTGCTCAGCACCTGTCAGCACAACAGCTCTAGCAGACCTGGCATGAATGTGTGCCTGGTGTGGTTAATGTCACTTGTGCCCTGGTGTGGATTTGCAATGTGGACAAGACATGACCTGAAGCTGTAACTTCTGTAACAACAGAATGATGTCTGACATCTTTCTGTAATTGTGCTTTCTAGTCTGGAAAACAATCACAAGAAATGAAAAAACACGCATGCTCCCAACTTGGCCAAACAAGTCAGCTGAAGCTCTAGTGTCTTATTCTGAATGCATCACAAGCAACAGAGTTACGGGTCCCTCATTTTTAGAAAAAAAGCAAGAGGTTGCTTGTATTTTTAAACTACTTATCAGTATGTTTAAGAACGCAGAATAAGTAAGAATCTCTATTCAAAAGCACTGATGAATGAAAACAGTTTAGTACCCAAACTGTTGCCCATATTTCTCAATTTCTCTTAACCCTAAAATCACTGGTTGGTAGCCTTCACAGAGAGCACATTGGTGATTGAACAGACAACTGCTTAAACCTTTTTATAAATTAGTCAAAAATCATCAGATTCTTGGTGTACACAGAGGCTGCATCTCCCACAGAGACATTTCAGAGCCAAAGTCTACTCCAAGGCACATAATGTAAGAGAGGTATTGCAGCTACAGAGCTCTCAAGACACATTTAAACTTCATCCAGGCCTAGTTTATTTAAACATATTCAATGAGTACATTTGCCAGAATTGATAAGTCTTACTCTGGTGTTCCTACTGCTACAGATCTCTTTCCATCTAAAAAATCCTCAAATGTCCTAGCTCAAATCTCAGTCTACATCTTGCAAGCAAATCCCCATTTGACAAAACAAACAAAAAAAAATTAAAATAAATCGGTCTCACTTTCAATTAGAATCTTACATACAATTGCTCCTAAATATGACACCCAAAAGTGCAAAGCTGAATATGCTGTGTCCACATGCACAAGAACATGTGAACAAACTTCTCAAAATGCTAAAAATTACTTTCTGCCCGTATGAGCCGCTGAAGGTTAGCTTCTTATTTTTTCACTGCAGACTTGGCAAACAAAACCTCAGAAAGCATGAGGAATGTTTGGTTTCAGAGCCAAGCTCTAATCCAAAAGCAGCTTTAAGGATTAAGACAATTTCTTTAAAAATAATTTTGAGCACTGTTAAGCCACTTGTGTACTAGTGTTCTGCCACAAAGGAACAGAAATGACTGACATTAACATTTCAAAACTCGGCTTGCAACTGAAAAGAATGGCTCAATAAGAATGCATAACCCTGGAGAATAAGAATGCAATCCTGTAGTTGAGGCACTTCAAGGACAACAGAATTAATGTATTTTTTGTGACACAGGTGCAAGCAGAGAAGGAAACTGCATTTTTTGTGTCAACAAATCTCAATTACAAATTAACTAGTGTGGTTGTGGTGCTTAGAATCATAGAATAACCTGAGTTGGAAGGGACCCATGAGGATCATTGAGTCCAACTCCTCACTTCACACAGGGTAACCTAAAAGTAAACCATGTATCTAAGAATATTGTCCAAGCACTTCTTGAACACCAAGAGGATTGGGGACTGGGGAGTTTGTTCCAGTGCTTGATCATGGTCTCAAGTGAAGAACTTTTTGCTAATATCCAACCTGAACTTCCCATGATATAGCTTTAAGCCATTCCCTTGTGACTTGTCACTGGACACCAGAGAGAAGGGATCAGCACCTCCTTTTCCACTCCCACTCCTGAGTTGTAGACAACAATGAGGTCACCCATCAGTCTGCACTTCTCCAAGCTTAACAAACCTGATCTCAGCTGCTGTTCATGTCATGTCCTTTAGTCCTTTCACCACCTTTGTCATCTTCATTTGGACACATTTTATTTTTTTATATCCTTCTTACATTTTGGAGAACAAAACTGTGCATAATATTCAAGGTGATGTCGCACCAATGTTGGTACTGGGACAAGCACTTTTTTTGACCAGTTAATTATACTGTGCATAACACACCTCAGGATATCACTGGCCTTTTTGGCCCCCAAGGCACATTGTTGACTTACATGAGATCACCATCAACCAAAACACCAGACCCCTGTCTGCAATGCTGCAGCCTCTTGTTCCCCAGTCTATATGTACATGCAGGATTACACCATCCCAGATGCAGACTCTGGCACTTGTCCTTGTTAAATTTCACACAGTTGGTGATTGGCTAGCACTCTAATCTATCAGGTACTCTCTTTAAGGTCTCTCTACCCTTTACAGAATCAATATTAGATTCCTCTTAGTTTAGCATTGTCAGAAAACTTACTTAGTGTGCACTCCACTGCTGTGTCCAGGTAATTAATAAAAATGATAATAAAAATAAAAAATGGAACACATTGCCCAGAGTAATTGTGGATGTCCCATCCCTGGAGGTGTTCAAAGTCAGGTTGAATGAGGCTTTGAGCAACCTGATCTAGTGGAAGATTTCTATGCCCATGTGAGGTGGATTGGACTAGGTGTTCTTTCAAGGTCTCTTCCAACCCAAAATATTCTGTGATTCTATGTATTTCCTGGACCTCTTCAGATCTGCTGTAGGATAGTCCCAGTTAACACCTGGGAAGTTGAAGTCACCCGTAAGGAGATGGGCAATGGATTCAGAAGAGGGGTTAATTCCTTATAGACTAATACATCAGTGTCATCATCCTGGCTGGGTGATCTATAGTAGACTCCCACAACTACACCAGTTTTATTAGCTTTTCTCCCGATCCTTACCCAGAGGCTCTCAGCCATGTCACCCCCAACTGCAAGCACTGTACAGTCCAACCCCTCTTTACACCCAGCGCTACCCTTCTGCTTCGTCTGCCCTGCCTGTCTCTCCTGACTGTCCGTCGCAGCACTCCAGTCACAGGGCTCTTCCCAGCAAGTCTCACTGAGTCTCACGTTGTTGTAGCTCTGGGACTGAGCCAAAGCTTCCAGTTCCTCTTTTTTATTCCTCATACTGTGGACATTAGTGTACAAACATTTGAGGTGTGCTTCACTGTGTTTGGTACATTGTAGAGCAGAGTGAAAGCCCTCAGTAGCCACTGTCACTCAAACCTCGTCATGCTGTCCCAGAGCTTATCACTAGTAACCCTGTCCTGCCTCGCATCTCTGCAGAGTCAGCTTTCCAAGCAATGGCCATGGCCTGGGCTTCTGCAGAAGAGGGCAGCCTGTGCCTCCGGCAAGTGGAGGGCTGCTATGCTTCAACAACACACTTAAAGTGCCACTGCACGTGCCACTGCATTGAAGCTTCATAGAATCATAGAATCATATGGGGTTGGAAGGGACCTCTGGAGATCATCAAG
>JAOXJM010000019.1:61786060-61801027 GCA_026413425.1 Tringa solitaria
ACATTTTCAGTGTCAAAATTATCTCGAGCTATAGCTTTATTTGAAGGGCAGCACTACATACAGCCTACTTACATAGCAGCACCTTCTACTAAGTACATTATACTTACCATCTTGGACCTAAAATCTCCGTCAGTGAGTTTATAGGTGAATTTCAAGTGCTGTTTTATCTATAACATTTGGAATGCTTATCAGCATCTCAGGCCAAAGCTGTTACTTTCTCTATTTCATTTTGCATGCTTTTCCAATGGGGTATATATTCTGGAACTTTACAATTCTGTAAAAGAGCAGTTAGAACTTCATTTGGTTTTGTTTGCTTTTGTAAAACTGTGTTGATTAATTTATTTGCAAAAATACTTCAGATCTGGTGTCCTCACAAAAGCCAACTTTTGAGTATGTTTCAAATCCCACTCTTCATTCTGCTATCAAGGATCAAATGGGATAGCTCAACAAAATATTTTACTGATGTACTCGGCAGCTGATAAAGATGTCACTTGATATACATTTTAAAAAGCTATAGTGATAACAAATAAAATCATTATAAGCCCTAATTTATGAGTTCAATGTTGTCGTCCATCACATTGAAGCACCTAATACCATTTCTTAAAACTACAAGCAATAAAAAAGCTCTCTTAAAAAGCTCTTTGAAAAAAATAGAAAAGTTACATGCTTATTAAGGATGCACATATACAGTATGATAACTGCAAGCTATTAGTTCATATGACATGATAAGATCTTTCAAAGTACATAATCAGTAAGACATTTTGTGGGGAAATAAAATATCTACTTGCAAGGCTCGTTGCCTGTAAGAAAGAATTTCTTCTGTAAGAAAAAATATTTATACCTACAATCTTTACCTGCTCCTCCTACCACAAATAAAAAGACCACCTGAAATAATTTGTCCAACATTAAAAAGATGGAATGAGTCACATACCAGGTTTCAGTTGAATGCATTTTTAAATGGCTGAGTTATAAAACCCTTGAAATCAGGTTTTATAATGAAATGCTGATAGACCCTTAACTTTAATGGCTCTTCCAAGTGCTTCTAGGGTAGGCATTACTTACACTGTCATAAAGTGATGTTTAAAACACTACAGAATTTTCTCAAGGCAGATAAGCAGGTGTTCGAGAGAGCAGCGCTATTTAAACCTCACTGATTTATGGGGCATGCCACATGAAAGGCCAATAAGCTTTATGAAAGCTCACAGCAGAAACCCCGGACTTTAGTAGACACAGTACCACCATTGTCTGAAGATCACCAATACACAGTAATTTCTACATGGTAATATTTGAGCTCCTTCACTTTGTACATGTTACCAGTAGTGAAATATATACCTCACCTCACAGGGTAGGGTTCTCTTTTACTGGTATACTTTTCATAGCATATTGCATGTAATAAAATCCATTGCTCAGCTACTTCATCATACAGAGTAGTGAGCTACCAAGTACATACGTCTCTTACTGTTATCCTAGCAACACTGTTTCTGACCTCTTCCAAGAGTTAGGAACTGAGCCACTTCCCTCAGACTTCTTTGAGCAATATTAAAAGCAGTAGATATGTCAAAATGTACCTGCAATATTATCCAGTAGTCAAAATCTTCCTCCTGGAAGTCATTTCACTAACAGACAACCAACCAATAAGCCATCAAACCACTTTATGTAATTGATTAGTATTTTCTGCTTGTTAACACGCACACACACACACAAATCAATAATCTTATGGCTATGGGACCCAGCATTAATGATTTAGTGAGACTGTAATTTACTGCAGGCATCATCAAAAAACAAACCAAACAAACAAACACCTAAAAAAAACCAACAAAAACCCACTCAATATTAGCTCTCAACAGCAAACTCCATTAAAGAAAACTGGTAGAAAAAAGTGACCGTTAATGCTTAGGCAGTACTAAAATACCCAATATCCATGGATAATTACTTCCACTTTCTCTTACAGAACCAAAGCAGATCTTGCTGCGCACTTCACCTATATTTCTGGCGCTACAAGAGAGAATACCATCAGCTCCATACTGGTGCATGGGGTAAACAAATATTAACTGAAAAGTTCAGAGAGAAAAAGAAGCTAGATTATCAATCATGGTCCAGTTACCCTAAAAATAAATAAAAGCACTTTTTTAATTTTATTTTTTTATGCAAAATCAACTTACCCATACATTGATAGAATTTTAAGAAACCTAGACAAGGTCATGTGAGAACTGCAAAGTATATGCACCAACAAAGGCCAGAGTCCTAGTACAGAGGATTTGCACTGCAAATTACAACACTTTCTTTACTCCCTTTTGTCCCAGTACTGATTGACTTTATATACTACCAGACAATGGGTAGTTTACACAGCAGTAGCACAAGTAAAAGGTAGACAGTATGTACAGATGCAACAACTGAATTCACTTTAATACTATAATCAAACCATGCTTTGCAATTAGAGTCTGCAAGATAATTCAGATTTCTGTCACATATCTAATATTTCTCACCAAGCAATATTTATGCAAACATAGAGGTAAGAATCATACAGTTCATTAAATAGTGTTTAGTTGAGTAAGTAGGAGAACTTACTCAACTAAACACTATTTAATGAACTGCTACACAAAAAACATAGAGCTTAAGCATATCACAAAACTCTAATTATGGCTTTCGTTTTGTTTGACATGGTCACCACCAAGTTATGATTTGATGTAAGCAAAGTTCAGCACTAGCAGCAGTATAATAAAACTAAGGTTCCCTGATTACTATATTTTTTATTCATCAGTACATCCAGTGAAACCAAAAACAGTCTTCAGAACAGCTATAATTTTATGATACTGGACTGAACCTTCTTCCCATAGACTTGATCTCCTTTCTTGTCTGACACATTGACTTGGTGGCCATAAAGAAACATTCCCAATTTCAGTTGAATTATCCAGTTCTCCAGGTACCATCTACTGCAACTGAAATCACATGGAGAAATGTTTACACTTTCTGTGCAAGTCTGAGACCTAAGATTACAATAGATGTCAGATAAGAGTAAACTGATAAGAGTTAAGAAGTGAGATAATGCTTCAGTGTTGGTTTTCTTCATGACCCATTGCAGGGGCCATTTATGTGAATATAACATTTTTTCATTTTGTTTTTTTCTACAAATTTAAAAAATGACAAATCCATACTTGGGATCTAAAGGAAGTTCTATCAACAAATGTCAGATTTGATACACCTTACTATAAAGAATAGTTTCAGATGAAATTATTGTAACACTATAAACTAGTCCATGTTTTTTATTTTACCTAGGCCCATTCAGATGGAAAGCTGGCAAGCCTACTCAGACCTTTTATCACAAGTAATCTGATCTTTGTCTGTAACACACTGTCAAGGAAGCAAATTTTGAGCAGCTTTAGGTTTCACTGTGGACTTTTTTTCTAAATTATTTTCTTCCCAACTTCTCACTACTTTTTTCCCTTTTAGGGTTTTGCTGTCATTACCATCAGTCCTAGAAAAAACTCATTGCCTTTAGTTAATAGTGAAGGATAAAGAGGGCAGGAGCAAAGACAGAAGTCCTCTTCCACTGACCTAGAGAACGGGTCACAATAATGTTACAATTACAGATCCTTTAAAAGGTGATCAAACAAACCATCCAGAGCACAGAAGTTTGATACCATCATGATATATTGTACTGCTACTCTGCTCTTCCACCCTGTTCTTCATGTCAGCGGGAAACAGAATTCACAAGATTGTAGTCCTCTGAACACATCAGCAAGTTATAGTCTTGTCCTTTTCAGTATCCTGCTGGTTCAAATAACAGGAGCCAATGAAAGGATAGATCAAAAATCTCAAGAAATACTGCAACAAATTCAGAGTCCTTGAGGTGGTTATTGGATACTCTGCACCAACAAGCTTAACGTATTTGCAGTCTCCTCCAAGTTTTTCACATTCTCAACAGAATTTAAGAAGAAATCTTCTTTATTTTCCCTCTGAGTGAACAACTGAAGACTGAGGGAGGAGGAGACTAGAGTGTGTTTTACCCACACTTAGGGAATATGGACTCATCTTTATCCTTATTTCCTGTACCCTCTCCTGCCAACTTGGCACTTTAGGGTTTAGACAAATCATAAAGTGGTCTGCAAACTCAAATAAAAAATTATTTATCTGTTTTTGTGTGTGGTTTTAGCATTGTTAGCATGGAACAATAAGCATTGTTCCATCAACAAATCATAGGTCCTTATAGCAACCCTAGCTACATTTTCTAATCCTTAACACTTCCTCCTATTATCTCTGACATATACTAAACGTGCATAATTAATCTATAAAGTTATTTGTATTTTCTCTGCAGACAAGCAAAGTCCTTTACTCCCTTTTCACCCCACTTCATTCACTTTACCAGCTGCAGTGCTTTGTTTATTTCAATTATGTTTAGCAAATTTATGAGCATAGAAGAATATCATACTACCTCAAAGAGATTGTCTTAAGAATTCACTGCAAAGATTTTCATCCCATTTTTATTCAGCAAACGTCAGAGCACTCCTCCAATTTTCACAGCACACCAGCTCAAATCTCTTTAGCACAGGTGTTTCCGGGACTGGGATTTGTCAAGAAAAGTTACTGTTTAAAAGCTTATAGCCCTTTTTAAAACCAAAAATGTCTCTAACATTTTTCAAGATCCTGTTGAAAATACCTGTGCATTACTTGTAGAGGTCCTTTGCCACAGATCTGATGATTTGACAATCAATGCAAATAATTTTATGTAATGATTCTACCTCTAAAGAGTACTTTATCTTGTGCATTCTCATTTATTGCATTCATATACATTTGACAGTCAGTTAACATAATCTTTAATCACACCTTTCATAATCAAATGATGTATAGGGGTAGAGCTGGGTTACCATGATGGGGAGTTATTCCTTTAAAAGCAGTCTTATTTTAGTTCGTTTTAACACACCATTTCCACTGACTTATTGCCGGTTCTAAGAGTTACCACAGCACTGCTTAATAACAATGTATGGTTTCTGACATTTATTTATAGAATACTAAAACCAAAATCAGGTTGGGTGGTAAGATTTTTAGACCACCTGAGATGTCTTTAAATCTTCAGCACATGTTTAACTACAGCAAGACCAGCAATAATCCCAAATATGCAGTCATCACACTATTGGCTGATTCAACTTTTAAAGTTATAGATTCATTTTAGGGAACTACTTTTTCCCAAGTGTCCATTTAAAAAATAAAAACGATTTGCTGTAAATTTTTTTATCAGTTAAGTGATGGAAAAATACTTGGAAAGACAACAGTGATTTTTAAGATATTATTTTAAAACAAGGCCATGTGTGCACAGTAAATTGATGGATTTTCTGGAATTAATTTTTTTTCTTTCACCTTCTTCTTTGCCTTGCATGAAACAAGAACTGTACATTTAGTGTCAGACAACATCAGTTGTTTGTTTAATTTTATGAGTGGATAGTTATGAGCTTAAGATATGCCATCATGCAGTACCTATTTTAGAAAAGCTACACTTCCTTGCAACATTTATTTTTAGAAGTATTTCCTAAGTATCTGAATGATATTTTATGTTGGTAATAAGGTGACAGAGTAAGCAACACCATTTTTAGTAACAATGACACCAATCAGTCCCCTCTTCCTCCGTCTGTATTGTCAGTCAAAGTGAAGGACACCCTTTGTTCCCTGTCCAGCAAAGCCCTTAAGTAATTGTATTCTCCTTGATTTCAATAGTATTATTCATGTGCCCAAAGTGAAATGTGCTGAAGTTCTTTGGTGGAACGGGGTGTTGCTGAGCAAAGGCAGCAAGGTAGAATCTAGTAGAGGGCCTTTAGTGCTAGAAATCCTGCAATAGTAATAGTATATTTTTTTCAGGAACCATGGTTTTTGAATTTTTAACAATAAATTTGAATGAAAAAGAAATTGTGAAATACATCACTTTGCTATTTTAAAAAGACTAGTTAAAATAAAAGGAAATCTGTAATAACTGAGGTTAAAAAGCAGAGAAACCAATGTTGATTCAACACACAAAGCTATCTGAGCCAGATTCACCCTTGGTGTGAATTGGGGTAAGTTCACTATATAGGAAATTTTCTGACAGAAGTTGAGCCTCAAATTTCCACTAGTTTCATACTAGTGTTAAATGTTTTTGATTTAACCTACACTGACCCTCAATTACAATTGCTTTTCTACTCTGCCAATAAACAAAGGTACTATGGAAAATTAGTAAAATCTTCATGAGCCAAGCATATCTGCCAATAAGTAGCTCACAGTTAGTGTAAACAAAGTTTCTTACCTATATCCTTTAAACTAATAGCCTAAACAGTTTAAGCATTTGGAATTACTTTGTCTGCAATAGGCTGTCAAAAAATCTCACATCCCACAGACTCAGTCTAGCTGAGGTTTTCGAGTTACAGTATCTCAGCTTTAAGAAAAAAAAAGTGAAAGAGTGTTTGCTTGTCTTTGTTAGGGGAGAAGAAAAGAAGGAAAAACATATTCATTAAGAAGGACAGTAGTTCAGTAAATATGTGGGATTTACTTTTTTTTGATTTAGCTTAATTTTAGAAATGTAATCACAGGAGACAATAGTGAAGTCTAAGTCAGAATAACCTCAGACGTAAAGAACTGTTTAAGCTCATACGTTTCATGGAGGGTAGTTATATTCACTAGTATTATCAGGGAAATACAGATGACATAAATGCATTCTGTGAGAATTGCTCTTAAAAAAAATAAAAAAAAAACCAACACTTTTCCTGCAAGAATCTTGTTTTTAATCAAATACACTTTACTGTTCAAGCAGGAAGCCAATTTGCTATTGCATATGTTTTTGCTAAGTGATGGAATGTGCAGTCATGCACCAGCAATTGAATCCTGAAATTCAGTTTGTCCATGCAAGGCAAGAAAAAGCTTTTGGGTTCAAGCATGCACTATATTACAAGGGGAGGCACTTAAATACATGAAGGGGAGGCCATGCATTTTATTTCAGAAGACTGAAATACATCTTGCAATGTGGGGCTTTGATGTTATTCATATGCTAACAATATACCATTTCCTCCAAGTGCTCAATACATTGGAATAAAAAGAAATAATTTGCTGACATTGTGCCGAACACTTCCTGTCCAGAATACTGATCAATTGTCATTCAGCTTCCAAGGCTAATCCACCCAAAATACTCCTCAACATAACCTTTAAATTATTCTTTTAACACTTTAAAATTCCAGTTAAAATAATTTACCATTTTACAGAATAAAACGATGAAACAAAGACCATAACTGTATTTTCACTCTGCTTCTAAAATGCAGTTCTAGTGCCCCAGGGACTCCTTTCATCTAGTGTAAGTGCTGGCATATGATGTGATTGTTAACATAGCTGGCCACCAGATGAAGTGAATTATCTAAACTGCCAAGGTTCCTACTTTCCTTCCAATTTAAACATCAATTTAACACAGAAACTGAAGGTATTATGAAAGCTTTAATATGAACCATTTCAGACTTGAGAAAGAAATGGAAGGATTTCTCAAACCACCAAAACAAACAATATGTTATTCATTGAACCTGAAGAGGAGTTGGGAAATGACCAGTGTACAAAGGCATGTCTATCTAACTCCTTATGCCAGTAAATTAATGCAGTATAACTTGAGCACCTTGGAAAACATAAAACACCTGTATGAATCTACAAGGACATTATCCAGAAGCAATTGTTATACCAAATAGTTAAAGCGGGAACCCGTAGCCAAAAAATATTTGGTTACTTTTTCTAAGGGAAAACAGTTGAAGCACATTCTGGCCTTGTTTACCATATTCAGAAATTATTTTCTCCAGTTAAAACAATTTTATTGCAGATGTCTTTCTTTTTTAATCACCATTTTTCTCAGCTCCTTCCTCCTCCCTATAACAATAATTCCCTCACTCTGTTCGATGTCATACCCACAAGGCTGTGAGCTCTTCAATAGAGCAGCTCTCTTTGCACAGCACAAAGCAGTTGTCTCTTATCTAAGGTACTGAGACATCATTAGACAGAAAAAACACAAAAATCAGCTTTCCACGCACTAAGAAGATGTTCTAGTCTCAACATATGTGGGAAAACTCTCTGAACAAATGTTCCGGGGTAACTGAAGTTTTCATAGAGAGAAGGGCCCACATCTTCAAGGATTTATGTGACTGGCTAATGATTTAAAAAGGAATGACTAGTGTTAAGATGTGGTTGGTTGTAGGCAGTTTGCATAGGAGAATGAAAATAAATTAACTCAAAAAAAGTAAGCTGTAAGTTTAGTATCTCTTTCTCCAGCCCTATGGAGTACTGCAAGATATGTTAAAAAGAGAAGCTGTTTCTAATGACGTTAATCACAGTGCACCCAATACGCATGTGTGCATATTTTTGTAAAATCCAAATTTATTACCTACTAGCATAAATCATCTTAGTCCCTTAGAGGGAAGAAATGTTCTTTCTGCACTATGCTTGAACAGAGAAAAGTTCTTCTGTGAACAAGACCAAAAATTTACCAAAGGGAAGAACAGCCTTTGAAGAAAATGCAAATATGGTTACTGTGTTCTGGCATTGATGAGGCTGCAGTGGATATATTTTACCCATTTTGGTCAATGTATTACAAAAAAATAACAAGATTTCAAACAGCTACCAAAATTATTCAAGAATTTGATGATACAGGCTGCCTTCTAAAATTAAGGGGGAAAGAGACAAGTGACAAATTTCTTGAGAACATTAAATGAGGCAAACCTATAAAATTGGTCACATCAGGAGTTAAGCCAAAGTAGTCCTTTTGGACTTAAATGGGAGAAGGAAAAAAGCCCATCTGACCTCATTAACATGAACAGTAGCTGTAAGTGGAATAGAGTACCAAAGCAAAGAGGTGGTGACAATCACTTTGAAGGGGATTTGACAATTTTGACAAGACAAAATTAGTCAACATACCAATAAGTGGTCTGTTTGTTTTACATTGGCAATTCCATATTGCTCTCAGCCAGTTAGCTACCAAAACCTCAGCTCTACAACATAAGCAAGAAAAAAAAAAGAATTCATATCAAAAGGAGAGATACACTACTCATTATTCAGACAATATGACTGTACCATCTGTAGAGATGATTTTCCAAATACTTCAATGCAGGTTCAAAATTACATCCAAAACATGGGATTTACATGGTTTAGCTGCTAGATCATTTTCATGAAAAAACCGACCTGTTTTTCAAAGTACCTAAGATGAAACAAATCAACTTTAAAAAATAACATCATTTACACATAATAATCCAAACTTTAGGACTGGATCTTAAGACCACCCTCACATTCAGTGAAGAGTTTAGTACTTCAATATTAAAAAAAAAAAAAAAAAAAGTGTAGGCAGTGAACTTTAAGTTAGTATTTATAAAGGCAAAATGGTTTTCAGGTGACCTTCCACTCCTGGCACTCATGCATGAGAGTTAGATAGCCTATAAATCAAGTTGATAATTTCACCATCCAGTTTAACTGACCTCTTCCACTTAAAGGGTACTGAGGGAGCTGGCAGATGTACTCAACAAGCCAACTTGCCATCATATATCAGCAGTCCTGGCTAACCAGGGAGGTCCCAAAAGTCTGGTGATAAGGAAATGTGACACCCATCTAGAAGAAGGGCTGCAAGGAGGATGCAGGGAACTACAGGTCTGTCAGACTGACCTCAGTGCCTGACAAGGTTGTAGAGAAGATCATCCTGAGTGACATCATGCAGCATGTACAATCAGGTGATGAGGACCAGTCTTGACTTTATGAAAGGCAGGTCCTTCTTGACTGATCTGATCTCCTTCTACCATAAGGATAGAAGGAGCCCTGCTGGTAGAGGGCCTTTAGTGCTGGAAACCCTACAATAGTAATAATATAGTTTTTAGTAGAGCATAAGATCACAAGGACCCACCTAGTGGATGAGGGAAAGGCTCTGGATGTTGTGTACCTGGACTTTAGTGAAGTCTTTGACACAGCACTTTCCTGGAGAAGCTGACTGTTCATGGGTTGGATGGGTGTACTCTTTGCTGAGTCAAAAACTGGCTGAATGGCCAGGACCAAAGAGTTGTGGTGACTGGAGCTAAACCCAGCTGGCAGCTGGTCAAAAGTGGTGTTCCCAGGGTTCAGTACTGGGGCCAGTTCTGTTTAATGTCTTTATCAATGACCTGGGCGAGGGGATCAAGTGCACCCTCGGTAAGTTTGCAGATGACAGAAGCTGACTGGGAGTCTTGATCTGCTAGAGGGTAGAAAGGCTCTGCAGAGGGATCTGGACAGGCTGGATTAATGGGCCAAGGCCAATAGTATGAGGTTTAACAAGGTCAAGTGCTGGGTCCTGCACTTGGGCACAACAACCCCATGCAGCGCTACAGGCTGGGGGCAGAGTGGCTGGAGAGCTGCCTGGCAGAAAAGGAGCTGGGGGTGTTGGAAGGCAGACAGCTCAATATGAGCCAGCAGTGTGCCCAGGTGGCCAAGAAGGCCACCTCACCTATATCAGGAATAGTGTGGTCAGCAGGACTAGAGAAGTGATCATGCCCCTGTGCTCTGCACTGGTGAAGCCTTGTTCTAATACTGTGTTCGGTTTGGGGCCCATCACTACAAGAAAGACATTGAGATGCTAGAGCATGTCCAGAGAAAAGCAGTGAAGCTGGTGAAGGGTCTAGAGCACAAGTCTTATGAGGAGCAGCTGAGGGAATTGGGATTGTTTAGCCTGGAGTAAAGGAAGCTGAGGGAAGACCTTATCACTCTATACAATTACCTGAAAGGAGGTTGTAGAGAGGGGAGGGTTGGTCTCTTCTCCCAAGTAACAGGCACTAGGACAAGAGGAAATGGCTTCAGATTGCACCAGGGGAGGTTTAGGATGGATAATAGGAAATAGTTTTACACAAAAGGGTTATTAAGCATTGGAAAAGGCTGCCCAGGGAAGTGGTGGAATCACCATCCCTAGAGGTATTTAAAAGATTGGTAGACGTGGCACTTAGGGACATGATTTAATGGTGGACTTGGAAGTCTTAGGTTGGACTTCATGATCTTAAGGATCTTTTCCAAACTAAACGGTTCTCTGATTCTGTGATTGTATAAAAATGTCAGGTTGAAAAAAACCTGTCATCCAACAAAACAAACATTTTGTAATGCCTTTTAAAAGAGTCTGAGAATTGTGCTGTGAGGATGTACCAACTTCTCAGTGATAAAAGAGAAGGCATAAAAGCAATACATACCAGCTGGGGGGAAGGAAGATCCTATAAACAGCTGCAAGCTGCCAAATAACTATACTTGTTGGCATAACTACTTGTGTCTGGCAAATTTAAAGGCCAAGCCGCTAGCAGTACATCCGGAAGGGATGTTGGAGGGCTGGGGGTGGAGATGAGATGGGAGCTACATTCTTGGGCAGTTTTGTGCTGATGAGTTATCTATTAAGAAAAGTATGTCAGAAATATAACAAGGCTTAGCTTTTGTGGAATATATCTAATAATAATTTTCAACTTCCACAGTTACAGTCTGGTAGTTAAATAGTATGGCTTTGTAGAAGAATAGCTATAAAAATTGTAGACATATATTTTAAGCAAAACTATGGTGCATAAGTGGTTTTGTTCTTACACAATAACAACAAATATCAAGTAAAAGGTGTCAATGGTAGTCTGAGATGGGAAGGGCAGGGGGTGTATAGGGAATGGAAGGTCAAAAACCTTGCCACCTTGCCCTTCTCAAAAAAGGGGTAGGGATGAATTTGGGGCAAGGCCCATAATTAAACATCTCATACTAGATGATTGATTTTATCAGAATACATCTTTGTTTTTTACCCTCATCTCTCCTTCGGGAAATCTTTCAAATGCTTCCTTTTTTTTTTTTTTTTTAAACTCTTAATTGCTGCATCCACAAGATACCTAGCCCCAGGATTAGAGCATACAACATATTGTGATATCCTACACTGTGTATCTATTTCTACTACTTATTGTAAATGGTATAAACAAATTAGATACATTACTTTGATGCCATGCTAGATGCAAATATTGTAAAGTTCTGGTCATTTATCATTGTGTTTATTCTTCCCATCGCACTTTCAATGAATTTGTATTTTATCATTACTTTCCACACCCATAGAATTCCACAGAGATGGAATAAATCTGTAGGGTTCTACATACAGTTCTCATCTTTGTGTACCTCCATCCTGCTTTTTCTGAATCTCAAAATTTTGTGTGTGTTTTCGTGCAATTATAAATATTTGTAGCTTTTTTATGCATTTTTTTTCAATTCTTTTCAAGGGAAATAACTAATTGAAAGTGAAGACACACAAAGCAAGCTCAAGTTCTGGACATGCAAATGCAACAAAAGCAATGCCTGTCAAGTGTGGAAAGGTAGGTACAGCAAAAATATATAATAATACACAAAGTATGCTTCTTCTCTAGCAGTCTGGTTCAATTTCCTGATCTTGGATGTTCTTCTCAAGACTCGAGACCATTTACAGTAGTTCCAAAATGCTGACTTCATTAATGCACAGACCTCAGCAGGACAAGGAGTGTTGAGGATGATTGATTGAAATTCAGAACATCTTACAAAATGATTTGTTTGACATAGTCAGTAGGGAACTCTTGTTTGTTGAACTTATTATTCATTCATGTATTCATGAAAAAAAAAGTACAATAAAAGCATAATCCTTCCATAGTGCCTGAATGATCACATTGAAATGAACCCAGAGCTTTGCAGCGCTAAGCAAGGTCTTTTGCAACAGAACAGTTTTATATTGCAATATCATTAGCTGAGCCTAGAGTTTATGTTATACTTATAAATCAGCAAGGGAAATTTAACCTGTGTTGTAATCTAAGGTTATGTCAAAAATCAGATATTAAAAATACACATGCATAATAACAACTGCTTATGTGATTTTTTTATTTTCTTTCTAAATAATTTAGCAATTACTGTGTTAAAATGTAACTAGGACTGTGAATCTGTTTGCATCTTGACAAATAAAATATGGGTCAAAAGAAGTACAAAAATAACTAATAGATTATGGTAATTTGAAAGAAGTTCTTAGAGTAAACCAGGATTGTAGAAAAAAAAATGGTAATTTGAAAAAAATTACTGTCAAGATTTAAATCAAACTTTCCTGTGTTCAAAATACTGAGAAAATAAAGGAAAACAATTTTAGGGGAAAATCCTTATCATAAGCTCCAGAACTGAATAGCATTTACATTCACAAATATGAATTGGAGATACATAATTTTGCTGTACAGTAGTATACCAAACAATGCTTGATTTTCCATTCCTTACTAAACCTCCCTGCTGTTCCTCTTTCTAAACTAAACTACTCAGCTTGTGCTAATTTTACATTGTATTTTCACATCCTGCCTTTTCTTGAAAAGAAATATATTTACACACTGGGGACATCAGGTTTTGCATTACTGATTTCCATAACTTGTCATTTCTTTTCAAACACAGCAGATGCAGAGCCACTTGGCAATGCATCATTAGTGTGTCTGACCTTGCTGTTGTCAAATTAAACCAAGACGACTCCTGGAAATTATCTTGACTAGTTGTTTCCACTTGCTTCAAAAGAATCTCCGCTCCTCTCTGCTAAATGGCTGTAACTGGTGATAGGAGTATAAGAAGTCCTCCCTGGCTTTGAATCTCTGAGTCAGCTTTCCATTGAATACTTTCTATTAATTTTGATCAACCAGACTAAAAAAAAGTGAAAAAGCCTCACTTTAACTAAGTATATCTGACTGTATAAAAATTTAATTAGTTTTTGGAAGGGATGGAGAAAATAATTAGGCCAAATGCAACCTTCCAAAGCTCAGACTACCCAGAAGAGTGGGTACTTATCTCAGTTCTCAATACAAAAGTTGCAGGACTCCTGCTAGGGGACGCCTACATTTTCTTCACACATAAACCTTCCCAAAAACCTGCCTTCCCTTGCATTAATCTCATTAATCTGTGTTCCTGCTCCTCCAATTGGACAAAAGGCTTCAGTTAGTAAAGATTGTGTGGTTGGTCTGTTCACTCTTTGGAGAGGATGTTGATGAGTACCAAACCACAAAAGAAGTTTTTAGATATAGAAGACTTTCTCTCCCCATTCCTGTGATCTAACATAGGAGATTTGCATGATGTCATCCCAGCAAAGGGAAAAGCATGATGTTTCATCTTTGTTGACACCCTTGGACTAAGCCCATAATCTAAGCCCGTAATCAAGACAGATTTTAGCCTTTCTGAATAGACAGCACCTTAATATTTGAACAGAGAGCATCATTTAAGGTTGGCTTCAAAATAACACATTGAAGAGATTCTAACACCATGCATAATCTCACTGTGTGTTAAAAGAGTGATGGGATTTCATACTTTAAAAGTTTTAAATATTTCCTTTTATTTACAGTCAATGCCTTGGCTTACTGTTACTCCTGGTAAGTACTTTGCTATGTTGATGCCTAGAAGACAATGGTGTTATTTTCTAGATAATGGTGAAATAACAGCTTTTTAAAGAAACTTTTCTTCAATTAGGAAACAGTGCCAAATTGTTATCATCTTGTTATCACTTCACCAACTACTTCTGAAATAATTTACAATTTTTTGCATTCTTTTCTTCTGCGTGTTACTAATTCTACAAACTATAAATCAACAGGAAGCCTAAAAGCATTACAGGCAGCTATACCTCAGCTAACAAGACATTCTGCTAATAAGTCATTTAACAATAAAGCTTCAATGCATTGGGGACATCTAAAAATGTCATTTCATATACAATATCAACATTACTTCAAATGGTGACTCTGATTTGTGTCAAATTAGAAATTTTCAGGACAGTAAATCTGGATAACAAGTTCATAAATTGCAGAGCTTGAATTAAAATGAGAATATTTCAGTCAAATAATAATTGAAGGTGCTTGCATTAGAATTTGGATGGTGCTTTGTGTGTGTTTTTTGTTTGTTTTTGTTGGGTTTGGTTTTTTTATTTTTTTTTGTTTGTTTAATTGGTTGGACTATATGATCTTAAAAGGTCCCTTCCAACCTAGGTGA
>JAOXJM010000019.1:61810364-61823751 GCA_026413425.1 Tringa solitaria
CTATATTTTTCTTAAACATTATGTCTTTTGAGAATGCCAACGAACATGACAGTCCTGATAATGTCTTATGTCATGTGAACCCCTGTCAATTATAAACCAGTTTCAAAAGCACTAATGACACTGAAGTACATGAGATAGTAACTGTTCTTAACCTAAACCAGATTTGAAAATACAATGTGGAACAGTTGTATTCAGTTTCTTCACCTTTTTTTTTTCCAGTAGGTATTTCTAGGAGATCTTTGAAAGGTGGGAAGCTGTTCATCAGGACTTTGCACTTGTACAGTAAGAAGTCACAAACTGAAAAAATTTAAAATCAGGATTTACCTAGGAGTCAACAGATCTTTGGAATGTGCTACAGCCCTATCCTGAATGCATCTAAAAAAATATATATGAAAAAAAAAGTCATCTCATTTCTCAGTCTTTTTCTTTTTTTACTATTCTTTATTCTCATAGTTTAGAAGTGTTTTCTTCAGTCTCAATTGTGAAGCAACAAAGCAACAATAAAGACAGCAAATGTCTGAAGAATCTGTATATGTACTTAAAATAAAAGGTAAAAAATATTACCAGTATTGAATTTGTTTACTTCAAAGTGTGCATGAGAAGCAGGCTTTTTCTAGTTCTCCTCAAAAATAAATATGGCTACAATGGGAGGTCTTAAATCCTCAGTATTATTCTTCCATGTTGTTTCAGGTACAAACGATGGAATTATTTCTAGAAATTCAAACCACTCTTATGAGTGGCAGTTCGTAAAATCAAACGTATTGTTAAATACAGTTTTATTCTTCTTTTTTCCTAAAAAATTTTCCCCTGATGAAAACCAAGACCATATATGCTATTTTTACTATAAAAATCAAACTTTGAAAAAATGCTATATGCTATTTTTGGCTTTGCAAATGTCAATTGTGATCACAAATTTCATCAAATTTCTTAGCACTGATTGCACAGGATCTCACTTAGATGTATGTTTTAACATTTTCAGTTGACAAAAATTAGGAGTTCATGTGGCTTTAAGACATTCTCCCAGTTTCAGTCTAGCTACTGTCACTGGTCATGGAAAAAAAGCCATTGACAGAGCTTATAAGCAAAAGCCCATTAGGATCATAAAAGAAAATAGTAATAGATACTAAAGGAAAGAGGGGAGAGACAGCAAGAAAGAACTGTGTGTTTCTCAAGAGGTACAGCACTGATTACCCAGTACTATCTAAACCTGAGTATTCTAAGAGTGTCAGCGAAAACTCTTAGGAGCAAAATAAGTTTGCTTATCTGCTAAAAAAGTATATGGTAATCATCACTAAAAAAAATCACCCTCTGATTCAGTCTTCTTTGGTTTATGTCTTTAAGCACCTTTCTATTGCTTTTCTCAAGTCCCTTCTCCTGATATGGTTTCATCACGTGTAACCCTGTTCTCCCTCTGAGGCTGGAAACTCAACATATATATTTTCCTACTTCTTCTGTCAAATAGAAAATAAATAGGAAAATCTTCAGAGATCTTTGCTTTTATAAAGTGACCACGGTACAACTTTGAAAGCATTACTGCTCTTTGAAGCAATACGGTGCACACACATTGGACCCAACATTAAAAGTCACATGCCTCAGCAATCCATTTCAAGTAATTTATATTGGACCCCCTTATCTGTCATGACAATTGATGTACTGTCTAGCAATTAGTATACATACAAGTTTACAATTATATTTTTTTCATTTTAGAATGATCATCTAGAGTTAACATAGCCTTTGATTTCTTAACAAACAAATCTTCGCCTTTTTTGGACTACAGTCCTGAAGTTACCTCAAGCTGTTCATAAATAGTATCATCATCGGTCTGCAACTTTATGGTGTTTCTTGAGAGCTTGCTTCACCTTTGCTTCAAACTCATTTACTTTCCCAGTGGAAGCCATGTCTCCACTAGTATGAACACATATTTTACCACAAATTTTGTCCAGAAACACTTCACAGTGATTTCAAATAGCCAATCACAAGACATATTCTGATGCACAAGGATTCAAACAATAAAGTTTTGCATTTAGGATACTATAATAGTTCACTGCTGACCCTTGAACATTTTCTATAACTAATTCTTCTTTACTATATAGGAAACAGAAAAACACCTTACTCCCTAAATAACACACATTTTACCTTTAAAGAAAAGCTACATAATAGTTTGGTTTCTTATTACTAAGTTAATTTGGACTTTTTGATCTGAGTTCTCTTCATGTCACAAGTATTGTTCACACAGACCCTTGCACACTAACTCTGCTTGCAAAGTGTAGATTCATCCTTGCAGTATTCACTAATACTCTCCTTATGTATAACCCTAGAAATCTGTAGTACACTAAGCCAGACAATGGTCTATTGCCTTGTTTCCTTAGTTCAAGGCTTGCTTGAAGGAAACATGGAAAATTCCTACGCATTTTTAAGTTTAAATAAGGATGTTCTAACATCTTGCATATGTAAAATATTGCACATCTGTCATACTGTTCTCATCTGTTAAGAATGGGAAAACTTTTTGAGGAATTTATGGGCTTCATGTTTTGTGACACTTTTCCCTCTCTCAAAGGTTTGGACATAGGCAATACTTTTTGTGGTTTCATGTACAGTCTGAAAACATCTTCACGTGAACTGCTATAGATTTCCATCTTCTGAAAACTGCCTTTTCAGTTAAACTGATCTTAATTCAACTACCATCCATCTCCCTGTTTCCACTAGACATAGATAACTTTCACCAACACGTGGGACACATCATAGACTATAACATCTTGAAGTCTTTCAAAAACAAGACAACAATTAAAGAGGAAATTAGCATCAAGTAACAGTTTTGCAGACGATGAGAGACTGAGCCATCACATCTCTGAGAACGGCTGACAGCTTGCCTCCAGTTAAAGAAGCATCAGCAATGCCTTCCAACAATAGGCCCAAGTCTATTCCACTTTTTTTTCCACAGCTATTAAAAGGGCATAGATCTCATATTCAGCTGGCTGTGCAGATCTTCTTAGAACATCCAAGATTGCCAATCAAGACACAAGACAAAACTCAATCAGGGTAGGTTCGGCATTGACATGCTCCTGCCTTCATATCATTAAATTGCTGTGGAAACCATTCTATAACCATTTGAATTGTATCTACAGAGAAAATTGAATAGTGTCTTTTCTTTGAATCTACTGTCTATTATCATAATACCTACTTTAGAATTATGTCTTTGCAGAAAGGCCTTCCACAATTTAATATTTCCTTCCTTGGAAAAACATTGGTTAGATTTATAAAACACACATATATTAATCCCTAAAAATATAGTATGATCTGAGAAGGAATTGAACCAAAAAATTCTGTAGGCAAAAATTGGATAAACAAAATCTAACAAATATCAATACAACCTTACAGTAATAGATTGAACTGACTTTTTTTGTTGCTATCCTGTGAAATGTTTAACCAGTGCCAGATTATTACCTTTGCCTTTTTATTAATCTTATCTGTACTGTTGTGTTCCCAGGCTACTACAAACATTGCATAAAGTCTTGTCTATATGGTAAATAAGCTCTATCTGGTTACCTAGGTACAACATAAACCATTTTCTATGAACTGAATACAAAATTAAACATCTAAAAATGCAGACCTTAGGGAAAAAGGTTTTCTGTCAGAATATATTATTTATATTTAACATTCATATTCTCCTGTCAAATTTTCAAGCAATGAAAGTGAACGATATTTAGGGTAATTTAATTTTAAATCTTATGCTAATTGCCAGAGACCTTTGAACCTTGGAAGTAGTGCTACCATCCGCATGGCAAATGTAATTATGGAATTTGATTTCCTATATGTTGTAAGCAATGAAACTGCTTTAATTGACACTGATATATATTTGTAATAACTTCTGTGTAAATTAAAAATCAATGCTAATTTTAGCTCCCTGGATACTATTTTTATTGAACTGGTTATTTCTTTGGAATTGGAGATATGCAGAAGCAAACATATTGCAGAATGAATAGTATATATTTTAAATCTCAGTGTAGTCTGCGTGTATGTCATTTATGTTTAAAGCTTGCGTATCTCACACATATGCGCACACATATAAAGGCAAATCCCATCAGATCTAGGCTGCCTTCAGGAGATTTTGCTTCCAACTGATTTTTGATTGATTGTCAAGCATGCTTCACAATGACTAAGTGTGATATTATTGTATTATCTTGTATCAGTCCTGCAGTGAACTGTAGATATCCAAAATGGGGCTACAAAAGAAACTAGAAGTAGAGTTATTAATTTTACTTTTTTTTTTCCTACTTTTTATGGGGCAATCTAGATTTAGCAAACCTTTCAGCCGTGTTGTTCTTTCTAAGAAATACTTGACGAATATTGCTAATTTGTTTCTCATTTAATCATTTTTCTTTGTCCCCACACTCATTAATTAAATGTTGGAAAACCAACTACAATAAAGTCACAACTCCACACCAGGAAGGGTGTTTTTGTTTGGCATCAATAAAAATATTTTGCCATCTGGAAACTGCTGCTCTTTATGAATTATGGTAAATTTCAGAGTAGGCTTTGAAATACTGACAATAGCTGCTGTAGGGAGTGGAAGGTGTCTATTGTCATAGAAATCAAAATAACTTGTAATTTTTCCCTAAGTAAAAAGTATAGAAACATATTTTGAAATTACCTCTTATGTTTAAATGGTGTTAAACATATAAGCTACATACTATATAAAGATGGATTGAGGAACAATGAAGAGAATAAGAACACTCACAGCTCAAAGGTCGTGCTCTCACACACAGCATAGGGCTACATCTGATCTCACAGTGGTTTATCCTGCTGTGACTGCACAGACTTCATTAAGCTTCATCCTTTATATAAACACAAATGAATACATAAATAGAAAGCAAAGAGTTGCACAGATTCTACACCAGAAAAGGGGGAGGGAGGGGGGAATGTTAATCGGGAAGCACACAGCTACAGCTCTAGTTCTGTTTTCAAAAGCTGTTTGTTCACATTGTACTTCTTAGGAAGAAAGCTAATTTACATCATAGCTGTAAAGCAGCAAAATCAGTGCAATATTATAAAATACTGGGGAAATTTTGCAATTCAAAGAAATAGCATGTTTCATCTGTAATGAAGACTCAATGTCACCTAAATTAGGTCTTTAATTTAGAAGCATTAAACCATACCAACCCTTTAAAATAATTTCTTTTTGTTTCATGTTAAGTAGAGAAGTCTTTTCTTTCCTGGATCCTTTCCTAGCAGTACTAGCCAGTCATGAGGATGTACCTAGGACTTGCGCTCCACAGTGAGAGCCATTACCACCCCTCTCACACCAGATTATTTTCAGCAAACTGTGTTTGGAAAGAAGGGAAAAAAGAAAAAATGTCAGACAACATCAAAAAATAATTGATTTCTATTAGCTTGCAAAAATAAGCACATTTTTTAAATCAGCTATTTTATTGTAAGCAACTCCTCATGAATTAATCTCTTATAAAAATAAAAGAATGAGAAGAAAAAGCTAGATTTTGTAAATGCCACAGAGGCCCAGCATAACCCAATATAGTTGTAGTTATATTTTACTCAGCAAACAAACCTTCAACTTGTAATTTGCTTCTGATGTAGCCTAAAAGCACTTTATTATATTAAAGCTTATTGATGCCTGTAAGGCCCTTTTACCTACTGCTATTTCAAATGTGGTGAAATAATGCAACACTAATCTCTAAGACTTTTATTCCATAATAGATGTTTTTCTCACTAAATCAATTCAAAGGCTAATTGGGGTGGAAGGTGACTATCTCTAGTGGTTATAAATACATTTGCATTGCTATCAATCTTTTACACGACTGATGCTTAACGAGGCTGAACAAGAGCTCGGTCTAGACTTAGATCGGCAAAACTCGATTCAAATACATAGTCAATGGTGCCATCAAGTGGCAAAACCTGTAGTTGCAAAACACACCAGTGTCCAGCTTGGACTTCCTCGAACATTCTCACTTTCCACTCAGCACCCACAGAAGAGGAGGAGCAGGAGAAAGAGATGGCAGGGGTGCAAGATTCTTTTGCTCAACTCCGTATCTCTCCTGTGGATTTGAACATCCAAGCAGCTCTTGAAGCATGCAGACACCGTTGCCCAAGTTCCCTCAGTTCTGCTGGGCACCTGAAACTCAACATATGACCACCCGTCAGGGGTGTAACAGAAAGCAGCAAATACCCCCGTGTTGATTTAAACCAGATAAGCCTCGTCTCAAGGTCTAGACAGGCCAGAAAAGGTGGTTAATTCCTTCAGTGCATCTTGGCCCATAGTCTACGTCCATACATTCTAAGTCATTCAAAACACCTCTAAGTACATTTCAACCTCCTGTCCAATGAAGACTCTCTTGTCACTTTCTGAAATAAGCTTGCTAACACACACAACCCAGAAAAAAAAAGGCAAACACGTGGCAATTTTATTCGGCATTTAATTTAAAGTGTTATATATACTCCACGAGTTCCAAGTGTCAGAGAGGGAAAAGGACCCACAATTATCATCACACAACCATCTCCAAAAAATTCACAGGCAAGGCTGTTGACAATATCCCTATAAGCTAGGTAGAACATGATATCCAAACTATAGAAGTCCATTTTACCTTCCCCAAACCCCCTGAATTTGTCTGAAATAAGTAATAAGGCTCTCCTTAGACAATAAATTTAAATCACGATTTTTGGGCTGAAGCATGTATAAAAACAATTTTTTCAGCTTTTGCCTAATGAGAAATGTAGAGATATGGAAAAGAAAGCAGTTGTTTTTCTACCATAAAAGTTATTTGGGGAAAGAGCTGTTTTGTTTACTTGGTTTGCCTGTGAAACAGTCAGTTTATCTCAGTAAGCTCAGTAACTCTTTTCTCCACGCATCATTTCTGCGTGGGCAGCTTGCAATTAAGTGTATCATCCCCTTTACGAAAATGATCTAAACCAATTATTTTGCATACACCTGTAACTTTTCCCCCATCACCAGCCAGACTGTGACAAGTAGTATCCACGGAAGGATCATACATAGTGAATGTCAAATATATAATAAGCAAGCAGCCAATACATCCTTTATGGAGTTAACAGCATTACCAGGTGCTCTTTAGAGCTTTACAGCCAGAAACTTAAAGTAGCCAATTGTTGATATGATAGAAGACTGAGTTTACTGAAGCCAGCTATTATGATGCCAGAATTTTGCTTTCATATGCCTAATGTTGCGGTAAACAGTTCATAAACTATAAGTTATGATGTTAAAGCAGTGGGCAAGAAACTTGTATTCTGTCCGTGATTACTGAGCATTTGTACGCATAGTGTCAGAAGACAGTATTTGCTCTGTAAATATTAATGCTGTAGTATTGTACTGCACGTTGCTAGTAAAGACAAGCCTTTGTGTCAATGAATACACAGGCTAAAATGAGTACTGAAATAGAACTGGAAGCCTGAGGGAAAATAGCATCATGAAGACAGACAAAATGAACAAAAAAAAGCTAGAATCAGTTACAGACACATAGGGGTACTTAATAGCACTTTCTCTAATTACAGTGTAAATACACACTGTTGTTTAAAAGGGATTAGGAGATATATACGTCAGATAGAAAAAAATACACTTAAAGAGCCTTTTCAAGACTTAAGCTAAGAATTCACATTCAAAAAAGAAACAGTCCAGAATAAAAGTTCAATTTAGGAGGTCTGTGGCTAAATAGGGAATGAACATTACAAACAAAACCAAACTCCCCTCAAATGTGGGGCATATGCTGCCGCATTATTATTGCTCCTTTCATGTGTTTCAAGACCGCAGCTGGTGTCACACTGACATTTTTAATTTCTGCCTCAAGTATTTTTAAACAGAAATGTATATAATTAGAAAATAACTGAACACACTACATCTTCTCATTTATTTATTGCTCAGAAATCGAGACCTTCACTGTGTATTGAAAGTTCCAAAACATGACGAGGTGAGGGCAAATCTAACTGGTTTGGATAATACAAAGAGATGTCAAAAATGAGGAACTAAGTTCTGATAAAATATGCAAGATGTCAAAACAGGCATTCCAAATAGAAAGATGATAACAGTTGCCCATCCCAGATTATTTTCCTTGACATTGTGAAGGACCGAAATGTATTATCAACAGCAAAAAAACTCCCACAAAACCCAAAACCTAGATCAAAAACAAACTTGAAAAAGGATGCAGCACTGTATATTAGGGCTAGATAATGTGTCAGTGCAACCAAGACTACAATCAGAACCAGCCAATTCAATTAATGTTGCAGCTGTTTCTGAATTTCCTTACTACTGCCATGCCGCAGCAACAGAGGGGAGATCTGTGAAATCAGGCTCTATCACTGTGGCAGTCATTGGCAAGTTTCTAAAATCCTACAGCACCAGCACAATAGTGTACCTTAGAGCTTTCATTCTTACTAAGCAGGAACCGAGCCTGTAACAAGCAATGTTGGATGTTTTGCAGGGAACAAAACTGTCCCAGTCAAGTGGTAGCGTTTTCTGATCTATCATTCTGAGAATCAGCCTCTGAAATTCTACAACTATTGCATAGAATTACCAGTTCTTTCATCCAGTAGGGCTAATGCACATTTTCAGAAGTTAAAAAGGAAAAAACAGCAACTACTAGGTTTTGGATAAGCTCTGCTGAACTAACCTAGGAATGCTAATAGCAAGATTTTTCAAGCCTTTAGTGTCTTAAAGAGGTACGCGACAGTTAACCCAGTGTAGAACATGGCAGTTGGTGTCAAGGATGCTGTGGATACCTGTCGAAGTTCAAGTTCAGAAAGTAATCAGGCAACTCAATGGAAACAAAAATAATATTCACTGAGGTCATTAAACTGATAAATACTGCTTGTGACTGAGAAAGTTCTGAACTGTGGAATGCTGAGAGAGGTGATTGCTAGGTGACATATAAGTTTTCATTTTCTCATATTCTTTCTTAATAGGTATCTGATAGTGATCACTGATGGTGACAGACGACTCTGCTAAATACACATTCAGTCTGTTCCAACATGGCTGTTCTTGTAGTGTGACTTTCAAAACTTTATCTCGTTTCATTCTTAATTTGAATTAAGTGTATTTGAAAAAATTATATTTGAAAAAAGTCACAAAAAATCATTAGAAATGTCCTTGTAATCACTTGTCTATGCAGAAACTATTTGTGGCTTCTGTTAAGCCATCTTCATTTAAATATACTTCATTAAAAGCTTCACAGCTGTTGCATCAGACAACCTTGTATCTTCACATGAAACACTGCCTCAAAGTGATCTGCTGAGTTTCCATGCAAACTGACTTGGTGCCTTCAGCTCTGCACCTTCTTTCGTAGGTTATGATGGCTCACTGCTACACTGCTCTTACATTCGTGTGCTTGCTGAAGGTAAGGTACAAACAAGCACAGTATCAGTGATGACCATAAACTAATGTTTTACTTATGCTAATAACAAATGTTTGAATTTAAATCACTAAAACACTTCAGCAACCATAAAGTTCAGTGACCGACTATTTTAAAGTTAAAAATTATAACAGCTGGCTCTTTATCTATGCTTTTGTTTTGATCTAAGAGCAGCATTCATGTTTAAAAAGAAAGATAGTTTTTGTGGTATGGTAAGATCACCCACACGGAAGCAGATGCAGTTCTTCTGCTGAATTGGGCCATGATTTCCATCACATGTTATCCAGCAGAAATGCCCTACATTTGTTGTACTGTTACCATCTATTAAAACAAAATTGGAATCTTTTCAGTCCAACAGCTTTTCTTAAAAGACTCTTATAGGCAGGTTTGACCTTTACATTATGAATTTCATTTCATTGTAAGCTCTTACATTTATATTACTGTTTAACATGAACTCTCACTGAAATGTGACCTGACAATTTCTATCTATATTTATTCATGCTAAGCTTTCTGTTTAACAACCATAAGGCTAAAAGCGTAGTATTGTTACTACAGGAATAATATTTCCCGCTATTTCAGACAATGAAGGTCATACAAGCTTCACATAAAAGGAAATGTAATTTTTTTATGTTTTTCAATTGTGACATGCATTTTAAATTCCTAGTTATAATCACCTATAACAGAGTGTTTGCCAAAATTGCCTTTTTCCCCAACTTCCTTTTCTGTCTTTTAAGTGAAGCATGTAGTTTATCATGAGTACTGTCCTGCCTACAAGACAAAAACACAGATTCAAAAGTTAGCAAAAAATACAACTGAAAAAAACCTCAAAAAACCAAACAACCAAAACAACCAGGCTCAAGCCTGTCTGTGCCTGAGTTTTATTCATGCATTCTTATCCCATTGGCAAAATAATTTTGCCTTTCTGGAGTATGCATTCAAAGAAAGGATCCCAAAGAGATCTATAAGGTGTTAAGCTTCATGTTCTTATTAAACCAGGTCGAGAATAACTGCACAAGTCTAGTCCCATGATGAAAGAAGTGCTAGAGCCTCAGTTCCTAGACAGTCATCAGTATACAGGTTCTATAGTTCCTGTGCTGATTTCTGCATTACACATTTGTACATTAGACTTGCAAACTTACTGGAGGGCTCAGAACAATAGATATTTCTAACATGAAAAGACAGCTACTGAAATTTTAAGTGCATTTTTATAGTTAAAAACATCAGTTTCTTTTTCTTTAAGCAGATAAATGTATCTAGAAATATGCAGATATTGTTACTTGTGCTCTGCAGGTATGCTTCCACACTCAAAAAATACTCTATTGTAGAACTTAAAACAATATAATTTAGAAACGTTGTAAAACATGGAAATACTTATAAATAGCTCTTATAAAATAAATTTGCAATCTTTTTTGTAGACCAGTTACATGAGACACTTGCTGAATATTCATAGGGTGTCAATATTTACAGTTCATAACATATTGTACAGAAGATCAGTAGTTGAGTAGGGTTCTTATGTATATGTATTGTTTAGGCTTTTTTTCTAAGGATCACATTTTAGCTGTAAAATGGAGCATTTTCTGAAGCACTTGTTCCATTCCTGGCTACAGTTCTTGATAGAGCATATTTGATTTGGAAATAACTAGTGATTTCAGTTACAAAGCACATATAATAAGAATTTTCAAACGTCCACTCCATGTGGCAGCATTGCAGCACAGCTGAAATAAAGTGTTTGAGCAACAATTTGAGCAGGAATTCTGGGGGAATAAGAAAAAAAAAACCACCACCACCATAGAAAAAACAATTCAGCAGCAGTGTTAGTTTTGTGTCTGCACAAGCAGTACAAAATCTTTTGATCCAGGTCTCCTTCTCTCCTTCAATAGCTCCATGGCAGTGATGGAACCTGTCTCACAACAGTCCTTACCTCCATACTCCTCCCTTCCCACAGGGAATTAACTTTGTCAAGAGACTGGAAATCCACCTGCTTTGCAGTTAGCTTGGGAGAGAGAGGGAAACCTGAGTGTCTGGTGAGGACGGTTATGCAAATACTTATCAAGGTGTTACACTTGTACAGGGATAGAGATCAGCTGAAGCAAATATCATATTTGTGAAAATATGGAACCTGATAGAAATAACCTCAACACTAACAGGAATCTAAACAAAACATATCAGCTGTATCCAACGAAATCCAGCAATATTGATTTAATACACTGTAGTACACTGACCAAAAAAAAGACATCATATGGTGATGAGGCTGTGGTCATTACTATTATTTTGACAGGAGATAAACAAATTCCAACTAGTTGCAGAAAACCATCGCCCATTATTGCACTCATACGCAATCTATAATTATGATAGGTCAAAATGCAGGGCATGTAACTCAAACTACTTGCAGCCCACAATCAGGTTTTGAGCCATCAGCTCTATTGCTAAGTCATAGAATCACAGAACCACAGAATACCAGGTTGGAAGGGACCTCAAGGATCACCTGGTCCAACCCTTCTTGGCAAAAGCACAGTCTAGACAAGATGGCCAGGCACACTGTCCAACTGAATCTTAAAACTGCACAACATGGGGGAATTCACCATTTCCCTAGGGAGCTTATTGCACCAGCTGATTGTTCTCATTGCAAAAAATTTTCCTCGTGTCCAATTCAAATGTCCCCGAGAGTAACTTGTACCCATTACCCCTCATCTTTTCCTTGTGACTCCTTGTATAAAGGGAGTCTCCATCTTCTTTGTAGCCACACTTTAAATACTGGAACATGGTAATATATATATTGAAATCTATATATATAAGGATTGGATTTTTTGTCTTTTTTTCTTTTTCTTTTTCTTTCTTTTCTTCTTACCTACTGTCTCTTGATTTTTCCCTTTATATTTCTTTGCACACAGTATGCTTAACTCAACAAGCTTTATACAACAATCACACTCAAACTTAGTGCAGGGTTTTTTCCTTTGAAGCACCAGCAGCTGTTTGTGCTATGTATACAGACATACATGAATTTTAAAATCTCTCTTCAATCACAAACAAAAAAGTGTCTGATGCATCCATTTCTGAAGTATGACAGCAATGCAAGAGAGAAATGAATTGCCTTCTTGTATTACAGTCCATATTATAAAGTCACGACTCTCTAAGATACTGGAATTATGAAATATAATTCACATCTCAGAACTGAAACACAATATGGCTACCAATTCATTTGCTATGCAGACAAGATGCTCTTCTTAATTAGGTAACACTTTCAGATATAAATTTTGTATTTTTATGATGAATAAAAATTTTAAACTACCAGATTTACTAAAATGACCCTAATGCATCATTACATATTCTCATCAGGCTAAAGTTAAGACTTCAACTGTAATTTTGTGCAGTGCATGTAGGATATACAGTGTAATACAGAGCACATGTGGCAAGTACTAATTCAAGAGTATGACTTCCTCAGAGAGACTCAGCTCTTCTCCAGGATGCAGGCTTGACAGGGAACAGTCTTCAAACTAATCCATGTAATCTAAATTTATTTATTGGATTTTGTAAATAGTGTTCTTCATAAAATGTGAGGAGAGCATAACTCTGTTAGGAAAAAGATTGCTAGCACTCTAGCAATCTTTGGAATAAAACCATTAATCCAAGTTTCCCTAATAACAGGAAAAACAAGTCTGAAAAGGTCCATCATACTTATTATTCAATTATTCATTACTACTCTTTAACAGCCCCAAGATAAAACAGGTCACTTCCATGTTGATCAAATTAATCTCATCTAAGAAACTCCTAATGTTGGGACTGACCAAGCTGATCAATGAGGCAAATCAGACTAACAGCAAAAGAATGTAGAAACTACTGCAAAAATTTTCTTTAAAAAATACATATTTTTCTTAAATACCAGCACAGAAAATTCTGACATTGAAGTACAATAACCACTCATTTTAATAACATATTTCTTAAGTCCAAAAATAGTAAAAAATGTCCAAATATCAATGCTGAATTCATATTTTGGGTATTACCTTTTCTTGGAATTTCTT
>JAOXJM010000019.1:61832200-61856339 GCA_026413425.1 Tringa solitaria
TTACAGAGGTGCTGGTTTTTTGTTGTTTTTTTTTTTTTTTTTTTAAGTTCACAAGACAGAAGTTGAACAAATAAGCGATTTCCCGTGTTCTGCTTTGTTTTAGTCATTTGTTGTGCTGAATGGTTTTCCTTGTCCTCCGCTTGAAAAAACAGCAGCACCTGCAGAATTACATATGATATAAAAAGAAATCAGAAAAAAAAACTTTGTTCACTGTATTTGTTTGACTTGAAGTGTGTAGCTCTGGAATAGCCAGCACCACAAGGAACACATTAAGCTCTATTGCAGGTGATTGATTTATTAGTGAAAGAAACTGAAGTAGATATATTTTTGGCATGTTTCACCTTTACTTGGAAAAAAGTATCAAATGAAAAAAAGCTGTAATAAACTATTCAGTTTAGAGTATTGTGTGAGAGTATCAAAAGCATGGGCATTATAGGCTGACTTTAAAAACATATTTATAAGAATAAGGATTGTTCCATTATCTGAGTATTCTTTCATATTAACTGGCAATATGCCAAACACAAGTGTGAAATTTTTGTAACACTTGTGTCACCTGAACTGTGTACTTAAGACACTGCTGTTGTTAACACAAGGAAAAAATTTGAGCTTCAACTAGAACTTGGAAAATCTTCCCCAATATTTTAAAATTAAGTGTTCATAAACTACATGAAGGAAACTACAAATACTGTGAATTTCACTTTGCAAATAAAGACAACCTTAAAGTAAATGAAAAAAACACTATAAAAGGAAAAGGAATTGGAGGGACTTAGAAATAGGTAAGACAGAGGAGGACTGCAGAAGTCCAGTAAGTATTTTTGAAAACAAACTAAAGATGAAAGCAAATACCCAAAGAAAATGTTCTCATTTGCATGTAATGTCAGCCTTATTTTAAGCAACTCCCAGTTCCTGACTACCACCTTTTAATTTTAAAGCTTCCACTTAAAGAATTCACAATTTGCAATTAAAAATGAATATGCAAGCTGCCTTAACAGAGCTTGCCCCATGGAGTTCTGCACTTGGGTTATTAAGTATAGCATTTACAGTGCTATAAACTCAAGAGTTCTTTCTTAAACTACAAAGCACAACAGAGTGAAAACATAAATGTACTTCATCAATAGCCTATCAGTAAGTCCAAAACTTCATCAATAATTTTATGTCACTAAAATTCAAAAGGAATCCTGCTGATTTAGTTTGGAATATGGGAAAATGGGGAAAGCACTCGAAAACCGGGAAGAATAAGGGTCTAAAAATAAGGTTCTACAAGGTGTGATAACAACATCCAAAGTAAGGGGAGACAAAAGTTACCTTCTCAAAATATCCAAGGGCACCCTGTCGCTCAGTCACTGAAAAAGTAGCAGTGGGCAGAAGCAGACCAGAGCTGCTCTGAGAGTTACATAACTTTCAGCAGAAAAAAACATTGGTTATTGATGGAGAGGAAGCCCAAAATTAAAATTCATCAGGGGAAACTACAGAGAGAAATATTTTTACAGCTAGCAGAAATATCATAATGTATTTATTAACTTTAAAGCAGTCCTAAAAGAGGCATACTGTTTTTAAAGGCTAGTAGCCACCAACTGCAACTAAAACTCCCCCCTAACTAACCCTTTTTCTTAGCATCTGTCTATAACCACTAACATCCATTATCACTTACGCTTGGAATTTATACGCAGGTGTATGGGGTCCAATTTAGTATAATCCTTCTTTCATGCCAATCTCTTCCTAAGTATTTGATATATGCATATACAATAATCATATCAAAACAAAGCATTTTACAGTGGTCACTCCCTTTCAACATGAATCATCCTATGATCCTGTAAGTGAGGAAGTCCTACCCTCGACTGTGACGGTAAATCAGTTTTGTACCTGTTTCAGTTTAGAAGGCCTCAAAGAAAGCTTTCAGAAAAAAATTGTCTTGATTCATAATTTTATTTTATATGGAACATTGTTTTTCTGGGATATAAATTAACTGTCTGCCACACTTTGATCTTCCTGAAGTAGTTTATATAACCAATCTAGAATTTCAACTCTTCACCCTTTAACTATGTTTTGCTTATACAGAGCGTGTCGCAAGGAACAGCAGATCACAATTTTTAAATGTTTAGGATTGCTTGCATCCTCTGTATAATTCAAGACCATTTTAGGTTTTCATGCTTTCCTTCCCAGAAAACATTAACTTATCCTTGCTGCAAATCATGTACTGTCTTTTCTTCCTTCTCCATAGCCTAATTAGTTTGTTACTTCTCTGTCAGCCAGAGAAGGGCGTCAAGTAGTTGGGAACTGCATAAAGTTCTACCTTTAACCAACATGAATCTCTGCTTTTTTAATCTCCTAGACTTCTGGAGTTTGCATAATACTGTTACTAGGACAATAATTTCTATTTATGACCTTTTAAAAAAAAAAAATAAGAATGTAGGCACATTTAAATGGGAATAAGTCAGGTCAGACTACACTGCCTGATAATAAATTTTATGAAAGAAATGTAACCATGGCGCATAATCTCTTGAAGAGTATAATCTGTAACAGAAACGCAGACATGTTCTTAAGAATACTGTCACTAGAGGGTGTTGTTATCACTTTTATATATATTAGATTGCTTGAAGCCATATTTTTAAAGATACAGATAAGGGCATTATTAATGAGTATTAAACCACAAATTTATCATATTATTCAACATGCATGCAAAATGCATAAGAATAGATATGCTTTGAAAATTTCCAATTCTAAGAAAGCAATTTTTTTTCTTTTTAAAGAAAGCATTTAGTGACTACTAACCTCTATCTCTGTAGGGTATAAAACATTTTCATAGCAAGCAGCATAATAGCAATTTATGAAACTTGAGAAAACTTTTCCTGTAGCAATCTCAGTATTATGGATACAAACATTTCTTGTACTGCTTCAGACATTATCATACCTTTTTTCTGTTAATTACTCTTCCCTCTACCATTTGAGCAGCCCTTGGCACAACATGCTAAAGCATCATCTAGCATGTGGCAGCACTTTACTGCAGGATTAACAGGTGTTTAAAGTAGCAAGAAGAACACAAGCTGCAAAAAGGACAGACCATATGATCTTTTCCTGTTTGCCTTTCTCTGTCCTCTGAAGGCAGAGCCTTTTGGTAATACAAATTACACATGCTTCAAAGAAGCAGCTGTTCTGATGGCTAGCAAAGAGTTAAGGAAAAAAAGGCTAATTCCTGGTGATAACTAGAAAAGCATCCATAGAAGATAAGATCTACAAGTGCAAGGGCAAAACAGTGATTAGTTTACCAAAAATGGTTAGTTTTCTCTCTGCTTTACAACTGCAGTAATTAACAAATGAAATACAAATGAAAACTACCTTTCTAAAAAACAAACCACCAAACCAAAAAAAAACCAAGCCCCCCCAAAACACCAAAAGACCCCAAAACAAACAAACAAAAATAACAAAACATTCAACAAAAACACAAAACCCCAACAAAAAAACCCAAACCCCAACACCCACTGCAAAATCATGCCTGCTGCACATCAGACGAGCATAAAGATGACAAGGCATAAGATTTACAATATATACTGCATGTGCGTACATAAACATACATCAAACAATGGAAATGTTGGATGATGAAAATGCCTACTGAAAAAAATCCTTATCCTTTCTGATTTACAGCATCCTACTAAAATGGGAACAGAAGATCTAATATTCAGCTAAACAAAATCTGTGTTGATAGTTAGAATCACACAATAGGACACCCTTTCCTCAGTCTTGTAAACCAGTAGATAGTCATGCTAAACTTCTAGAACTATGAAAAGGTCTAGAACAAAGAATGAACTGTTTCTAAAAAATATTCAAGTTTGTCTCATTAGAGCATGAGTAAATGTTACAAACAGAAGATATCAGTAAGAGTTTAACTTTGTTCATATTTTCAGAAAAGATTATGAAAGAGAAAGAAACTGAGAGTCTTTGATAAAATAATGTCTCCTTAAAATCAAAAATGTCTGTATCACAGACATGAAAGATACTGATACTTGCATTTCCTTACACTCTTCAGCAGTGTAAAAATCTATAAATGGATGCTTAAGCATCTCAATACCTTTTGACAATAACCTTGTAACTATAATTTTAAAATGGAATATTACGTAACCCTTCTAAAGTATTGTTACTCAGAAGAGATGTATACCTATACATTGATGTCTGACAGCAATGCTGGGGAGGGAGTATGTGTGATGCGTGCATTTGTATTGCTTTAATTACTGCCAAAACAAACTTTTACCCTGCAAAAATAGTGAGAAAACTGGTTTAAATAGACACCACTGGAAAATGTATGTGTTTCATATTGAAAAAGATTAAACTAAAGAGTAGGACACAGACTAGATATTTTTTCTCTAATAAAACCAGTAAAGACTAGGCCAAAAAGGTAACAGCATATTCATATCAGAGGAAATTAATTTCTACATTTTCAAAGCAGCTCCAACAACCTGGCTTCTCAGAAGTCTTTAACTTTCTGTGGATAACTAGGCATAAGTTTAGTTGTGTTAAGCACTACTCAAAAACTTCACAGAAATGTAATCTTTTCCTGTGTGTGCACATAAGCTTAGCGTAAGGAAGGTTATCACTGCACTTATCCAAAGGGAGAGGATAGGGAATTTCTCGATGTGCAGCCTATCAACATCCTTGCTCTTTGGAATATTTTCTGTTTGCTTTAAATATATAGATAAGAAAAATTAATTCTTGTCAGAAAAATAATAATACAGTACTCTGCAAAGATGGCAGGAAAAGAACTCATCTGAGAAAGCTAGTGAACAAGTGTGGCACAACAGACACCTCCGGTCACAATTTTTAACTACACATGCTCATAAATCTTATATACCAGAACCTGCAGAACAATCACTTCAAGGGAAAACTGTAGTTTGAGAAATTTCCTGTTATTTAAAAGTTAGGAAGATGGTCCCTTTAAAACTTACTGCTGTTAAGGAATGCTTAACTTGATTATCCTGCTTACAATGAATACTTCATGCTCAAGTGCCTCTATTTTGGTATAAACTAGATCCATACTCTTGTAAAATCCAAGCACAATTATAAAAGAAAATGTATTGAAAGTTATACTGCCTTTAGCTACCAAGAACATTTTTCTGTACTACTTTGCAAGTCTGATTTTACTACTCATATATGTATTAGTTGCCCAACCCATATTAAAAGACCTTAATATTTTCCCCATTCATTACACTGTAACTTTAAGGAACCCTGAAATTATGTTTTAGTAACTAGTTAGTCAAAGAGTAATTCTCTAGTAAATACTTCGCTTATAGAGATAATGGGTAAAGTTTAAACATTTGCTAGTATTTGTTACTTGTTCATATAAGTGAGTTATTTTCTAGATGCTAAAATACTAGCTGAATGCTACAACATTTGAAAACAATGTCTTCCCCTCTAAAACAGAATAGCAGGTAAGGAAAAAAAATCTACTACTCACTAAAAAGGATTAAATAAAGTATACTACAGACTACACAACTTGAAAGCAAGCAAGATTGGAAGCAGGCAAAATAGCTCCTGAAGTTGGTTGTTTGTATGAAGTTACTGACCAACAATAAAACACGTTTTGTGATTTCCAAATGGACTTGTTAAAGTTCTCTGAAATTAGTTATAAACCAAATAACAAGAATGAAGCCCCTGGGGCTATTTCTGCCTGCATGTGCTGTAGAACTCACCACATGTTCAACACTTTCTGGCAGCTATACAAAACAGAGTAAGGGAAAAAAGAGAATCAGAATACCATAGAAAGTAAGAATTTTACATCTTTTACACATAACATTTGACAGTCAGAGCACTATCTTTAAATAGGTATTTCAAAATTAGTTGAAATATCAAAAATACATGCAATTTTCTAGTATAGAGAAATGTGTTAGAGGGCTTAGCCTAAAAAGCACAAACTATAGAAAGTCTATTATTTAATATTTAAACCCAAAATTAAGTATAGCACTACAGATTTGCCCTTCACCAGTGGCTATTCAGTTTAGACAATATTTTTTGAATAACTATACAAGAAGATTTGAGGCAGCTGAGCACACAAGATCCAAAGAATATATAAAGATGGACATACTTAGTTTCATCCATTACTTCTACTTCTGCAGGAGCTGTGATAGGTGCATTTGAACGGCCTGCAGTTGGGTCATCTGTGTTCAGTTCTCCATTTGTTGAGCTTACTACCTGAAATCACCAGAAATACCTGAAATTATGCTAGTGTCAGACATACATTTGTCAATTCCTAAAGTTACAATGCATCTTCAAAAATCATTCCAGTAATAGTGTCTTTTCCAGGTTTTATTACCGCATCCCTGCCATTTTTCTTTCATATTTACAAATGGAACTGACACCTACGTGACAGACTGGAAGTGAGTGGACTAAGCAAAGCAATTCTGTTGACTGGGTATGCTGATTTCTCTCATGTCTCTTCAGAGCCTTATGGGAAGGCACTAATTGCTCTCCTGATACCAATTCAGCTAGTCTTATCCTATCTCTGCTTCTTTAGTATATTCAAGCTCCTTAGTTCCTTCTTCATGTAACGCAATTCAGTTATCTCTCAAAGTGTACTCACCAGAAGACGGGAAAACTAAGACATTCTCTAGACCTAAGAGTATAAGGTGATGTTTGGTTTACACTCTTAAAGCACAAGAACACTTACTGCCATCAAAAAAAAATTATTCAACTTTATTCCTATTAATTTACCCTCAAATTCCTCTGTAAATTCTTGAGCCACTAGGACAGCTCTAGTTCTCCAGGAATGTTTGTTCTGACTTTAAACCAAATGGAACCCAATATTCTCAGTTTCTGTCAGCCTTCCTGTGTGACAAATGGAGCTATTCCAGAAGCCTCTCCCTTATTCACCTCACAGAATCTGCCAGGAAGATGGTTAACCGGATATAGAGAAATGCACAGCGCTATCAGCTGCTCTGACCAGATATCTGACCCATTAAAGAATGAAGAGGTTTACTAGCTACAAAGTAGCAGCACATGCTTGACCAAGCAACATTGCACAAAAACATCATCCTGGCCAAATAATATAAAAGCCTGCAGAAAACATCTGTAAAATATCATCAGATACAGGAAAGTAGACCAATAGTAGTCCATAGTTAAAGATTCTTACTAGCTGTTGCCTGAAGGTCAGATATTAAAGTAGAAGAAAGCAGAAGAAAGTCATCATCATAATATTACTAATTCCCCTCACCCTTCCAAGTTCTGCTCTTAATGTAGCGGCTACGTCTCATCTATTTATAACCAGACGTAATAGCCTTGCCTATTCAGATTTGCTTTGTGGTTCCTATTGTAACCAAGTACAGAGCTTCAGAAGTTTGCTGAATTTAAGCCGTTTTCCATGTCATATGCCCAACACGAGGCTGAGTTTTCTTCTTTCACTAAAATAGGAACCACTGGCCAAAAAAAAAAAAAACCCACCAAAAAACCTGCAGTCCAGTAACAACTCAAAAAGATGTCTGAGATTGCAAGAATACAATTAACCTGTCTTCACCAAAATTTAGGTTAAGTCAGTGGAGTTTCCACCAGCTGGCTTAGGCTTAGTTTCATATTGTTGGGGATGGCAGAAACACTAAACATTCAGTGATGAAAATATGTAGGAATTGTACTTCAACAAATCATAAGATGGTGGTTCAGGCATCTTAAACTATATACCCTGAATAAACTGATTTTTTTTTTACAAGTATGTTAATATTTGTTGTCATCATCATCCATATTTACTGGTAAGGGGAAATTGTATGATCCCAACCATCTCATCAGGTATCTTACTGAGCAGATAGTTCCATTGCTTCATGGGAAATTTCCAATTGTAATAGTAATATGCAGAGTGGAAACATATGGTATTTGCATGGGAAGTACTTCCTAGATGAGACAGGATCGTTCTTGAAAATGTAAGAGAAAAAAAAAAAAGAAAGACTCAACTTGTCCAACAAATGAGTTTTGGATCCAGAGCCTGCACTAATTCATATAAAGCAATGCCACCCAATTAAAATTGCAGTCAACCTTGCCTGCAGTCCTAATAATTCAGGATTTCTGCTTCATGATCTAGAATTAAAATGAACTTCTCTAAAGAGGTCCTCAGACCTGTGCTCAAGGTCTAGCGACAATGGTTGGTCAGAAACAGAATCCTTTGTCTTCAGTTTACTCAAATAAGGGTAGGGTACACCAAGAAACAAGAAGACAGAAATATGCCCCTTTCTGAAAAGGAAGCAAACTCATAAACCTTAGCATTCCTGACTGTTGTAAAGAACAGGTGACAGTTTGCACAAGAATTTGCAAGAGCTATTTTCTTCTCTTTTCCTACAAAAAGCATGGATGGTTCCTACCAGCCTTTGTCAACAGCTCTCTTCTGGTCTCCTTGGAACTTCTCCTGTCAATTGTTAAAAGAACATCTGCAAAATCTGAGCAACTCATAAAACCAAGATATCTCCTGGTTTATGACAGCGATTTTTTGGTTTGATTGGGTTTTTTTGTTTTGTTGTGGTTTTTTCCATTTTTTTTTTAAATCACAATTAAAGTTGTACCAATCTAAGTTTACTTCAGCTTTAAAGGAGCAATAACAATCTTCTGCCTTAGTCAATGCACTGCCATACGGTAACACAGAATAAAGGTTTTTTTCAGGGATTCCCAAAAAGCTTATTAGGCTTAAAAATGTGAAAGCAAAGAAGTTATAACAGCCAGCTTGGTGATTCTTTCCTTGAAATTCTTCAAACTGACTTCAAAACTGAGTAGTATTTCTTGCTTTCTCGAGATATAGTAATTGTGAAATAGATTAGTTTCTTTGATATATGGTCTTTTAGAGGTTGTTAAATGCCAGTTATAATAAAACAAAGTTAAGCTTAAATACTAATTCCCCAAATGGTAACAAATCTTCAGGCTAGCCCCATGCTTTGTTTTGGATTAGTGTGTAAACTAATCTTCAACTTGCTGTGTTCAAAAATCAGTCCAAAAGTCTCTCAAAACAAGTTTTCCTGGTTGTCATGCTTATAATCACAATAATTGCAAAAATTTGAAAGACATAGAAAATGAGAATTTCATTATCAGTCTCATTAATTGAACTCTCCACTCCCAAACAAAGAAAACCAGCCTTCATACCAAAACCATTCATTAGTGATACTACAGAATGCTATACTGTACCTTCAAAAACCTCCAGTACTTTTAATTCACAAAAGCCTAGGGAAATTTGTTTAATCTAACATGTTGCTATCTTGACTTCCTGAAGGAGAGGTGTCTCGCAACTCAAAACTACTTACATCAAATATATAACGTTTCAAGCAGTTCTTGAGCACCTTCCAAAACCTATGGAGCTTCACTGGGAAGTCTTTAAACCGATCTTTTAATCCAACCTCCTTTTAAATCATTTCCAAATGGGAAAACAGGAAAAGGAAGGATAAGAGGAAGCTAGCAAGTGGTGAAAAGTACTGAACAGATTAGTACAGTCACTATGAGTGCATAAGCAGTCTGCAGTTCATGCACAGAAGGAAACAATTCAGGTGTTGTAAAACTGACATTTTTGGGAACTGAGGCAAGCAAAGACATAGGAAGTTACTGAATGAATTGCGGGAGGTACAAGTTGGCTCTCATTAATAAGGGTACACAAACTAGGAAGACTGCTATACTACAACCTTTTAATCTTACTCTAAAAAGAGAAAAGTGGAAGAAGGGATGTAAACTATTTGTGGAGGTCTTCCCTTTAGAACTCAATTTGCTAGTAGTATTTGAACTTTAAATGTGAACTTACACTACTAAGTAAAATTATACATGATTAAGCACATTTTGCATCTCTAACATAGGCCTAGGGAGTCTAGAATAACTCAATACAAAACCCAGAATCACAGAACGGTTTGGGTTGGAAGGGACATTAAAGATGATCTAGTTCCAACGCCCCTGCCATGGGCAAGGACATCTCCCACTAGCCCAGGCTGCTCAATGCCCCATCCAGCCTGGACTTGAACTTCCAGGAATGGGGCAATGATTACTATTAATGACCAGACCATTTAGAACCTGAATGTTTCCCACTTGGACATCATTACTAAAAGTACAAAAATATGTCTTAGCATACACATACCAACGTTCAGTCTACTTGAATTTAATATGTAGCAGTGAAGAATCACTAACACATTTTGATAAGCTTGTACTAAAGGATCTCAGAGATGACATCAGCAGTAGCATTAGAGATGACTAATACCAGTGACCAAAAAAACATTCCATTGACACCTTAAAATAAAATTATGAGCCAGGTTTTCATATCTCCCAGAAAAAAAAGTGTAATTCAGCATAAAATTGATCTCAAAGATAAGCAATGACTCACTAATATCACAGGAAAAATAAACACATGTTAATTTCATACCTTAGACTCAACTTTCTTTTGAAAATTATCTGTGGCACTTTTAGAACTCGTCTTCTTAGTGAGAGTTAGGAATTCAGCTAAACTAAGCCAGCTAATCATTCAACTCAATATCATGATTCACATAGTATCACTACAAACAGGTATTTGACAACAGCCAAAGGCTCAAACTTCAAACCAAAACTGAAGGTATCATGCAGTTTTATATGTGCCTTTAATGAAGAAGCATGACCACTCCATATTAAAAAGCAACCCAAATAAGCTGGCTTGAAAATACCCTTTTGTACAACACTTGATCTTCAAACACACAGACCAAATGGGTACAGTTGTGCACGCTGCTCTTTGTATATGGTGACTGTTTAGTCTCAACTGATCTAAGTGATCTGAACTCAGAATGCCCCTATCCTTTGAGAAAAACAAGAAAGAACATATTAACAGAAAGAAATACCACTGCTATTTTCTAGAATATGTTCTCCCCACCCCCAAAGGGAATTTAACACATATTAAAATGGAATAAGATTTCTCGATTGTTACATTTTACCTGAGAAAAAATAAAAGGTTTCTTAGAAGTCATGATTATAGCTGTACAATACACAACTTGAAAGTTCTACCAACTAATTTAACAAATTAACTAAGTATTTTTCTAACCTAAAAAATGAAAAAATAATTAAGAAATGTAATAATTTTGGAAGACAATTTCAAATCCAGTTTTGATTCCACATTACTAAACTGTTCTCAAAAGATAAAGAACTTTAAAACTGATGTTGAAATAACTATCACAATTCTAGTTAAAAAGGCTAAGTTTTCAGAGTATTTTGTTAATGAGAAGCATAGAATGATTTTTAAACTTTTCTTGATGCACAGTGAAAATTGTAATCTAGTAGATTTTCTTAAAGAACACACAACAGTAGTTTCTAAAGCAGCAAAATTTAGAAAACTTCAAGTTTAAATTGATTTTCAAAGTATTTGAAGATATGGAATTATCACACTGGTAAGAGTACAGCACTGTTTTCTTTACCCTGGACTTCTCATTCTTTTTTCAGGCATTGACCAATTTTTTTTTGCAAAACAAAATGTCAGAAAGAAATATATATAAGTTAGATTGTCAAAAATTTGGCAGACAAAACAAAATATTCCCCCACCTCCCCATGCTTTACCAAAGCTAAATTATTTTCATCTTGGACTTAAAACTCAAAGCCTCATATAGACTTTGCAGCTGGCATTTTTAATCCTTCTGTATTAAATTTAGACTTCCTTATCTATTATCCCAACCATCTTGCCCCAAACATATTCAGAGCAAGACACCAAAGTAAAATCAAGTGCAAACCAGGAAAAAAACTCTTTGAAGATGAAATAAGCTAATAAAGGAAAAATTGTTGGTTTCTACTCATTATTTCACTTATAAGCATGACGTACTGCCATGGGAAACATTCTTCTAGTCAACTGTCATTTGACAAAAAGTAGTAAAGTTTAAGTGAAAATCACTACTTAATTTCATTTGAAGTTTGCTTAAGGAGCAAAAACCATGACTTGAACAACACAGAACTCAGTCAATAGTGTTTTCATTTCTAATACAGCTCAGTAACATATCAAATGTCTAAACTTCAGTTGCTTGCACTGATGTCAGTGTATATTCCTTCAAAAAGACAGATAGTTCCATTGTTTTAGGCTTTCACTAAGAAATTCCACATAGAAAAAGATACAGTTTTCTGGACCTGCTTTAATTTCAGTTTGGCAATTACGAAGTAGGGAATAACAGGAGCATTCTGAACATTACTGGAAAACAAGCAAAGCAACATTACTTTCAAGCAAGCAATGAAAAGAGTAATCATGTCATGCACAGTACAGGAAACTAGTATTATATAATGCAAAATGACAAAGTCATGCAAAGAAGCAGAAAATACCTGTACCGAGCCACCATGTCTGTCAGCCGCTAGCTGAGCCTTCAAATGGTCTGGATTGGCTTGCCGTGAGTCCCAAGCTGCCCTATGGTCTGTTGACTATCATTTTTGAATGTATTAGGAATATATGCAAAAGAAGAAATAAAAATTCCAAAGTTAAACAATTCATGTATTATTATATGTTATTTTTAAAAGTGCAGCAGCACTACATACTCAATTCCTACATAGATTGTACATCAACATTATCTGTATATTTATATATACCTACACACACATTTTCATAGAGAATTCCTAATTAGAAACAAAGCGCACAAAACACCTGTAACTTATCTTAGGTAAATGGAAACAGATCTAAATTGCTGATGTTTTTACCACCTAGGCAATTATCCCAGTTTAAAAAAAAGTTAAAATAAATACTATATCATCTATTTGGGTTCAAGCATGTATGTATAATGTAGAAGAGACAGTGATTAAAAAACAGAAAACTAAAAAAAAAAAACAACTTAAAGAACTGTCAGCAGGGAGAAAATTCACTACTGATGTAAGCTATGTTATATCATAGCATCAAACAAGCAGCATTTTAGGACATTTTAAGGTCTATAAGTGCAGAAATACATTAACAAGGAGCTACTTAAATCAAAGACAAAAAACAACAACTGTAGTCAACTTTCTTAGAGTTCTAATAAAAGCAACAATATACCACAATTCATTAGACAAAAGACAAAGTAATGCTGATAATTCTTACACAGTTTACCTGATTTTTGGATTGTTGCGTTTTATCTCTGTTCTGATATGCTTCTCTGTTTGAAGACGGTGCAGGTTCTGAATGTATTGAACGCACTGGAGTAGGCTACAAATATAAATAATACGTAGCAACTGGTAAAAAAACATAAATTCTTAAGTCTTACCAAAGTTACTGATTTGTAATAGAAATTAATCTTTGACAGTTTCCAATAACCCAAATTATCAAATTAAAGGAGAAGTTTCACGATATGTTTACTGTTACCAAGAAGAAAAAAAGTCAAACCAAGACTTACACAATTTAATGAAATAGCAATTCCCAGTATTGTCAGGCATTAACTTTCTGAAAGAATTTGGCCTGTTATTTTCTGCCATTAGCAGTTCATACATTCCAATGAAAGTCTGAGGAACGGCTTTAAGAAATTTTTAATGCTAAACACTGAAAAAAGATTTAGCAATAAATACTACAATTCTTTCAGAGAGTCACACAAGGAACTTCAAAGTAAAGTGTATAATCTGAAATTGTCCAACTTAAATACACAATCCCCTCCCTACTTATTTACCCTTTTTTTAGCCACTATAAAGACTGTATTTTCTGTAACTTTAGATGTACTTTGATGGAAACAGATATTTTAACATCATATTTCATTAGAACTGCAAATACAGTTTCCTTACAAGGAACAATACTATAAGGAACTAACTTTATAAGGAACTCCAATCTGGAGTATACCTCACATGCAGAGAAGTGGTTGCTCTAAGTTTTAAAAATACTGGGACAAAGTCCCCAATGCAAGGAAAGACATGCGATAACAAGAGTCACCTGCAGTTTTAAACTCCAAGTCAAAAACCAGTCTGAATTCCTACAGCCTTTCTTTGGATTGGAAAGAGATTTACTTTGATATTAAGAGTACATGTTTGGAAAGAGACTCGCTATTAAATATCTTAAGCAAAAAGACAGTATTTGAAAATGCATCTGAAAATGGGTTTGTAATAGCAGCTGTTCACAACTCTAACAGCAGCCACAAGATGCACATGTGCACAAAATGCAAGACTAACACTGGCTCAAAATTGGTAACACAAAATCCCTCTGTATATTACTAATAGCTTCACTGTACTCACCAAGGGTTTGCCAATCCAATCGTATTCATAATCAAACAAATAGCCTTTCCGATCAAGTAAGTCTGTGAAGAGCTTTCTTAAGTAGTCATAGTCTGGCTTTTCAAAGAAATCTAGACTTCTTACATAACGTAGATATGTAGCCATTTCCTCTACATAAATAAGAAATGTACATAATTGTTGCACTTGCTTTAATGGCATTCAAAACAGTAGTTATTATTACATTTTAAAGCAATTTCTATCTCTCACCAGAAAACCTGAACAGTTGTTCACTATAAATCTGTGAATTACCACAAAGAAAATTTAATTAGTAGTAATAATATTCTTCAAGATATACTGTCATATCCTAAATATACCCAAGTGACCTCTGACTCATTTTCCCTTTGCACTACCTGTGAGATCTTCCATTCAACCTACCAATCCTGATGCACAGTGTGCCAAAGAAGCAGGGAGATAAATGTCTCTAGTTTTCAATTTTTTTGTAATCACTTGTACAAAAACATGTCTAAGGAAAGGTAAAGAAAGGAGCACATGAATGCACAGGGTGGACTATGTCGCAAAGAACACTTGTTACTGGAATGTAACCTTCCTGTCTTTAAGAGAAGATCTACACATATGTTTCTTAAAGTGGGCAACTCCAATTGCCCTGAGAAAAATCACTCTGTATAGCATCTGTTGAGCTATAACTGTAGTACGACTATGGAAGGCTCCAGCAGCGCAGAATGCTTCAGGCATCACGTTACATGAAGGTGTTGAGCAGAAGTGGTAAATATCCAGAACAGAAACACAGCAGAGAAGTTTTAAGGTTACCTGAGCTCTTGTAGAATAACTTCTGACCAGTGTCAGTTTAATATCGCTGTTTAAATACCATGTCAGCATACAAATGGAGATTCATTTGTGTAGATGTTACATGGAAATGTTAAGATTCTCCCAGTAGTGGAGACAAAACCAGGGAGATTTCTGAAAGGCCTGGACCTGTAAAGATAAAAGGAAAGAGCTTTCCTAGTTATTAAAGGGTATGATGTACAGACTGTGGGTTACCAGCCAGAACCTTCTAATAAAGACAAGAGTTCCAGCATAAACCTCTTGGCAAGTGAAGCATACATAAGTCCCATTCTTGATAATGGGTAGAAGCCATGAAAAGCTTCAGACAACAGCTGTAAGGAACAAGCATCCTTATGGAGAGAAGACTAGAAGAATCCAATGGCTGGAAGGGAGGACCTTCAGATGAACAGCTGAAGCACAAGCTTCAAATCCCATTGAGAAACTGCTCGGACATGCAACTATATTTGCAGTAAACTCCTGGAATCAGTGAAATGAGGGACATGAGGAAATATAACAGTCTGAGAAAACAACAGATGGTAAGAATAGATAAATGTTAATAAGCTTTCACAAGAGACCAAGTCCTACAAGTCCTTCCACTCCAGCAGGTATTATAAGAATGAATTAAAATACTGGAAGAGTGAAGAGAGCAACAACCTAATCATACTGAAATTTTGATTCATTTAGACTGCATCCATCTGCACATTCCTGTTATAGAAACCAAAAAAACACAGGAAAAAATATCACATTGCAGTGGTTTGGAATAGAGTACTACAACAGCAACTCACAATATGATACGGATCAGGTGAAGCACTTGACCTGAGTCCTGGGACATGAGTTCTGGATAGACAGAACTCTTAAAAACTAACTTGTTTAGGAACCTTTGTAGCTCAAGAAAGAGTGGGAAACCACCAGCTAGCAAGCCATTCTAAGAAAAGCAGTGACTTCTCACTCAAAAGCTAACATGGCTGTTCATAGAGTCCTATATTACAAGAGAATATGGCCAGAAAGTCAGAATGAGTAAGGTTAAAAGTAGATGCCACCAGCACTCACTAATCCCATGAAAAGGTATGTATGTTAGATGCAGCACAACATCATCACTACACACTCACCTTGACATGAATATCACATTCCAGTAAGTCTGGAGAAGCTGACGTTTTGTGGCACAAAAAAAGGTGCTTCAAGAAGCCTACCTTCTGACACAAGGTGGCTTAGAAGTGCAGGGACAGCGTTGAGACTGAGCTATACGTTAAGTTAAACTTTCAGAGACAGTGGGGTAGAAAGACCAGCTTGATGACAAAAGGTTGTGAGACAGCACCATGTTGGTGCTGCCAAGAATGCACTGCAGGACAACAATGCTGAGATATCCCAAATGATTTAGTTATGACAAAACCAGTGTATTAAGTGCTATGTTTTAAGCACAAGCAGATGGAGCTGTGGATAGGAGGAAGTCCTTGTCACCTAAGGTCCAGCTCAGAAGAAAAGCAAGACTCTTCAGTAACACTAACCAAAGAGATCAGTGTTTGAAGAAGGTGGACAGAAATGCTGACATGTTGCTAGGGTCATCTTTAACCATACTTTGCCAAGGTAAAACGGAATCGAAAGCATGCAAGGCCTATCTTCAGAGTTACGCAGGCTGGAACTCAGCCATTTAATGCAGCTGAATCTGTTACAACTGGTTGACTCTAAAAAATGAAATACCATCCTTATTGTATCTTTGAGTTTAAATCCTTGCCCATGTTTAATACAAGGCTTGAAGCAGCAGTAGTGTTGCACACTCAGAGACACTACAATTCACAGAACAGGGGATGAAAAAGATAAGTATTTCACATGTAACAAAGACCAAAGTATCTTTCACTGATACCACAGAGTTTTCTTGCCTTATGGAATATCAATCAGCTAGCTTGGTCTGCAAGATGACTGAAAAGAATTGAAATTATGGTTGATGTACTTCTCATTCTATTCTGTACCTTCAGTGACAAGAAGTACAGGGAAAGATAAAACATCCTTGGTATCAGACATGCAAAAACTTCCACATACAAGAATACATTTATTATTGAAATGTATATATGTACTATCAAAGGGGTTTCTCTTTTCTGTTATCCAAGGTCAAATATCGTTTCTCTGTTCCATTTTCAGATGACAACAAGCATGCACTTGATTAATTTGGTGGAAACAGTCCACTAGATATACAGAGCTATCCATGCATAATTATTTCCAGGAAGTGACCATATATACCTTAAGTCAGATACTTATTTTTTAGTATCAACTATATAAAAATCAACACATAAGACACATTTATTACTGGATGAAGAAGATTTATACTCCACAACAGGTTTCCCTCCTGAATTAAACTTTTGTAAATTCACCAAACATATGTTCAGACATTTGCTCTAAGCTCTGTAAAAAAAAATAAAAATCAGTTTCCCATATTTCTTTAATACATAAAAGAAAGCAAAATGAAAAAACATAAGAAAAATTGAAAATGGACTAATTCTAACCAGAGGGTTGGAAAGAACTTCAAAAGGCCATCTAGTACACACCACCATATCCCAAAGCAAATCAGTTACCACCTTGTCCGTCTGGTTTGTTTTCATACAACTCTAATGCAAAAAACTCTATAGTCTCCCTGGCAATGGCAATCACTTCATGCTTTTCAGTACATTCAAAACACAGGAGTTCAACTCCAAACTTAACTGTTTTGAGTTACATCCGTTACTTTTTTCCTGGTTGCTGTGGTTGTAGCAAACTTTCATATTTGTAGCTGCCAAAAAGTACAGGAGAACTTCTTTCCCTCAAAGTAGGACTAAACCCACCTTCACGCCTTCAGCCTTTGATGACAGGTATAGCAAATACAGCATATAAGCACCTCCATTTCTTTATAAGATACCCGTAAAATAGGATACATTTTCTTGAAGTACAGTCCCCAAAATTGACCATACTGCTTCAGCTGAGGCTTTACAGAATCAAGTAGAGTGGAAATGGCAATTCATCTGTCTTTTCAGGCTATATCTTGTTTATATAATCCAATTTAGTATAGGGGGTTTTGTTTGGTTTTAAATATATACTAGCATGACACTGTTCACTTGCATTTACTTTGTGACTGACTGAGTTTGAGTCATTACCTATTCTTAATTTGGATTTGATCCCATCCACATGTACTAAGATCTTTGAACACCAGCATTAGCTTAGTACTACTTCAGAGGATAATTCTTGTATCTGTCACCATAGTACAAAACAGACATATTTGGAAGCATTACATATTTTTAAAACCAGATGTTAAACAGCTTTCTATGCCAGTTTCATTTTCTAAATCAACACACAACATCTTTATTAACAGTAGATATTACCTGGGAAGTTTTCACACAATACTTCTATAGGTGTTGCTCGTTTTGTGTCTCCAATTTTCTGGTAACGTTCTTTTAATGTATCAGCCTATGATACAAAACCAAAACAAGCTTCTAAAGTTATACAGCTTGAAGATACTTTAAAAAAAGAAAAAGATTGTGACAAGAAAAGCTGATGATCTAAAAATAGTATAGAGGAAGATATCAAAAACCACTACCTTTAAACCTTGCCATGGAAGGCTTCCTCTGAGAAAATACATAAACATATGACCTAAAGCTTCCAAATCATCTCTTCTACTTTGCTCTGAAACAAAATTTAAATATTATTAGAACATTCATTCTACATAATTCTACATTATATTTAAAGTTAGCTTTTATGTAAAACAATCAGGAGGTACACAGTACTTGAAATCAAACTGAGGATGTGGGAGGCTTATTGTGTACTATGGACTCTACTAAGAGCACAGTTAAAACAAAAAAAAAGGAGATTATAGTACTATTAATCTCAATAGTACTTTAAACAAATTAACCTGCTACAAGAAATTGTTCTTATTTTAAAATGTATTTTGAGCCTTTCCGTATATAATTGCATTTTATTTTTTTATCCCTAAGTTGTGAATTTGAAGCAATTTAAGAAAGCTTTAATTGAATTCATTTTTTCTCCTATAAAATCATGGAAAAGATGGTATATTTCTCAGGGACCTGTTATGGAATTTCTAAGTAAGCCAAAGGTGGACTGAAGAAAGCTCAGAAGTCTTAGTATTTGATCAGAAATTAGCATGAAAAGGAATGTAGATACAGCCTGCTCTCAAGTGTAACTGACTTAAAAGCTAAGATACAGAAGACAATGTCTAGCATGCCTCCAGTTTTTTAACCATAGTAGCACAGTAGCAATCCTTCAAAAAGTTCACAGAAAGTTAAAGGAAAGTAACAAACAGAACGCGGTATATTCAAAGTTCAAAGTCTTCAAAGGATATTCCACATTTTTTTTTAAATAAAATCTATTATTCTTAGGAAAACAACATAATACAGAGTAGTAAGAGTCTTTAAATGACTAGTAGAAAACAGATTTTTACATTTTCACCTGACTTCTCAGTCTATCCTACTCGCTTTTACCATCAGATTTTTGTGAGTGGAATCCAGAACAGGTGATAAAAGGAGGCTCTGCTCTTCTACACATTTACAGTACATCTACACAGCACATTTAGGTCTTGCAGAGGATATCTCTCCATCTAAAATATTTATTAAAGTGGAGGCTAAGAGGTGAAGGGAAGAGACAGGGAGTATAGTGAAGTAGTTTACAAAGTGCTGACACTCATAACAGATAGCTCTCTCATTGGCATAGGAGCTGCTGGTTTCCCTCCTTGACACTGATATGGAAAAAAACATCAGCAGCCACACTATCAGCAAGAACGTGACCCTCTGATCAGCCGTTGTTCACTTTCCCAGAGCAGATTCCCATCTTCCAAATTAACTGTGGCCATGCATTTTCCGTTGTAAAAATGTGTTTTCAATCACCTTTGGGACTAAGACAGATGATCTGTATTAAATGAAGAGCACGTTGCCTTGTAGTACTTTCCATCGCCCCTTCTACTTGTAAAACCAGAAAGGAATGCGGGCACCCTTGCCACGAGTGCAGTTGTCCTGGCACGCCGTGCGGAGCCCACCTCATCACAAAACACCCTCCAGAAACACCCTCCCCATTCACTCAGTGGATGTGTTGTACAAGGCTGACAAGAAGTCACTTCTTATGCTTCCAAGTGGGGAAAAAAAAATATATTTCGTAATCTATCACTGCCATACGGAGCTGATCGAAGCTCTAGGTAGCCCAGTCTAACAGCAGCTATAAGAAAAGGGGTATATACGAAGTAATTCTTTCCCTGATGTATCCAGCAGGATACAAGCTTAGACACGTCCTGAATAAGAGTTTGCACTTTCACCATCGTGTTTAATAGCTACTTATAAACCCATCCTCCTCTAATTTGACTAATCCTTTTCTGAACCTGATTATGCTTTTGTCCAGGACAACATCCTGTGGCAATGAAGCCCACAACTTCATCACACTTCCTTTTGTTGCTTAAAATCAGGTATCCAAGGATTTATCTGAGTGTTCATAGTTCTTGTTTAGTGAGAAATAGTTGCTTTTTTACCTTCTCTACCCTTCTTCATGCACTCTCGCTGCTTTTAAATAATGATCATCTTTCCCACACAGTCACGCTTTTCCAGCCGAGGAAGTTCATCAAGCTCTTTGCCATGTAGAAGTAATTCCATAGCACCTTTTCCAGTTTTTCTTAAAAAACATAGGATTTTTTAAAGTACAGTGTTTCCAGGTATTCACACAGAAGACCAGGTGTGAATGCTTTGTGGCTTGATGCTCTGTACTTCAATCTCTTGCTTTCCTACCAGCTCCTAGCTTTCTTTTGAGATTGTTTTGAGATGACGTTGTCAGAGCTAGCCATTGTAACACCTGAGGTGCTTCTCCCTAAATGGGAATAGCCACTTCCTGCTAGTAATGACCTATGTTTAATCCACGCTAGTTTCTTCGCTCTTCACTTACTAAGATTAGAAAATAACCTGAGAAAAGAGATTCAGCCATTCAGCATTACAACAGCATCTGCAACTCCCCAGGGTTGATTTGAGTTTAGATTTTCCTGAATAGTTTTGTGTGATTAGCAAATTTTTTCCTTTTACTGCTTAGACCCATTTTTAGATCAGGAATAATTTGAATAACGTGGAACAGATTTTTGTCAGTTACTTCCTCCTCCTGTGATTGCCCTTCCTTCTATTACATCATTGCAATGCTATAGCTAATTGGGGAAGTGTTCTCTACATGATTTTCACCCATTTCTTGGAGGCTTGCCACATCCATCTCATAAAAGCATGGAATACCTCTTAACTTACACGGGTTATGAATTAGCAAAGGAACACGTTTCTCTTTCTTACCTCCTTGCTGGGTCTCCATCAATGTTGTGATATGTGCTAGCTCATTAAGAAGAGACCAAATATGGGAAGTTGACCTTCCCCTATTCTATTTGAGTTTTTTGGTTGACTTTTTCTTTTGGTGGGGTTTTTTTTCAGACCAGTTTGGTGTTGATCCAGGGCTTGCTTCCTATCACTGTTGGCTCAAATGCCTAAAATTATCCAATAACCCCAGTAACGTTCTCAGGTTTTTAGCCCTGCACCTCCCCTCCTGCACAGCAAACCCAGACCCTGCTTACAATTTCACACCCTCTGGGAAAACCTACTAGTAAAACTGGCAGCTGAAACACATGTTTGCTGTCCCTCCCCAGAGGAACGTGCCTCACGGGATCTGTTGCGCTGCTGATGAAAGGTAGGCTTAAGCATGAAATCCACTGCAGCTCCAGCAGCAGCTTGGTGTCACTGTCCCCGGTGCGTTGATGCTGGGGGAAGAGGAGGGGCACACCACACATGCATAGCCAGGCACACACAGTACATCTTCTCACCAGATGGTGCATCAGACCTGTTGGAGTTTAACTTTTAATTAATCTAAGAACTAAGGCCACATTCAGCCACAGCATCGGTTTCCTCCAAACCAGATGTCTGCAAGATACCACAAAAATTGTATTCCTGTAAGCCCAAACCCAGGCTGCGGGTGGCCACTGCCCAAGCCTCGTATACCATCTCTGTCAGAACAAGAAGTCTTCTCCAGCAGTGAACTGACAGCCCCTTTGTTCTGGGCCACCATGCCCTGAAAGCCTCCTCTATCCTGCATGGCACACATGAAACCAACACTCCTTGCAGCATATCGCTGTTGCCAACTGGACATAGAAAACAGCCTGAAACAGAGCAGGAAATGCTCTGCAGGTTAACCCAAAGCTTCCCAAAGCAGGATACTTTTTGCCAAGGCAGCCGGTAACTGTGCAGTGCCTACATAATTACCTTAATATTTCCCAGCAGGTCACCACGCTGACCAAGATACTCTCTGTGCTGAAATCCCAGACGTGCACTGTAGTCCTGGCTAAGAGCAAACTGGCAGAAGGTATCTCAATTGATAAGCCTCCTAGACTTTTGGAAAACAATCTATGAAGCCTTCAAAAGCTGCTGGATAACATTTTCAGTAGGCAGTCAGAAAGAAAATGAAAAAAGACCCAGGCCAAGTTGCATAGCAGCCCTACATCTTTCCTGGAGCCCTGCCTCTAGATCTCCTTTAGTGCCATATGATGATTTTAGAGAGGTGAGGTCCATAAGGCTCCAAAGAAGCAATAATGATTTAATTTATGTGGGTAAAACCTGAAGCCAGCAGCCTACCTGTAATGTTATTTCTCAAGCAATGGTAACAGAGTAGTACAGATTTTTATATCTTGGGCATTGACTCAGTGTCAAATATTTAATGAAAAAACATAAAAAAAATAAAAAGTAGCTGATCCAAGGACTGGCAATGACTACTCAAGGATCCAATCCCTCTCTTTCCTCCAGTCCCCTCCCCACACTTCGCCCTAACTTTCCCCTCCCTCTCCACCTTTCTCACTTGGAAGATGTTATTGTTTTACATGGCACATTCCCAAGCTGCTAGACCAGGACAGTAAAATTATTCACTGACTTTACTGTACTCTTCTACCAGTCACTCATTTTTTAAGCTTTCAGCCCTCCTTCCTTCCACCCCCACCTCCTCCATTCCCCAATGAAATTCTCTTTTCCCCTTCTCTCCCTCCCTCTTTGCTAGGCAGAATCTGGAAAAAAGAAATCAAGGCCAAGCTCAACAAAACTACTGCTGCGTAATAGCAGTCCTTTTTCACACACAGATGGTCAGTCAGAAGAATGAGCGCTTTATAAGACAGACATCATGCTGGTCTTTGCAATCCTGTTCTCCTGGACCTCAGCAGGAGTTTTTCATCACCAAAGTGGATAATAACTCTGTCAGACACCTCATACGCACAGGTATTAATAAAAAAAGAAAATACTGTAGTGACTGATTTTACAAGAAACTCGGAATCTTAACGTGATAGTTAAAAATGCGCACGATGATTACGCACAACCAATAGCTATGTCAACAGGGGTTTATAGCAGGTTGCTAATAAGCAGGGAATGCGCTTATGTACACATCTACGGTTTTGCACTTTATTGACCACGTTTCCGCGGCCAAAGTCCATGTACTGTTGCATAGTCATAAACATGCACACGTTGTGTGCTTGTAAACACCTAAGTGGCCGTAGACATCTCCGTGTTTGCATATGGAAACACCATTTGCATGGGCAATTTACAGCACTGATGCCTGATATGCCACAAGGCGCAAGCAGTTATGCTTGCCTTTATTTCTGAAATTTGGCTGAATCTATAAGTACATCTAAAAATTACTTTGTAATCAAAATTTTTTTCCCAAAACTGAGTTTTGATGACAAAGAAGGTAGATTCCCATCATTATTAACTAGATGCCAAATTCCTAATTTTTTTCTTGTAATACACCTGGATCGTCAAGATCACATATGAAGACATAGACAGCAGCAGCATTTGCTAACCCAGAAATACAGCTGCCTCTGTTTAAAATGGAAAAATATTTTCAGAATCTTTATATTTTCTTACAATAAGAGAAGCAATGCTAAAGAAATCACTGCAGTAAGTTCAAAGTGGGAGCCCTGTTCTGATAGTCATCTTCTTTATTCCACAAATGGAAATTATTAGCATTTTCGTAGCTCAGCATTTTCAAATTCAAATAGAATGAAATTACGTGTGAACTCTCACACTCTCACTTCATCAGTCATTCCCTTCATTAGTCAAATGAGAAGAGGCAGCACTTAATGCTTCTGCTCATGAAAGAAGTTCTCTTAATAATGTAGTTGAGAGTTATTCTGACATTAAAGTTAAAAAATTGTACTTTTTACTTAATCTGATTCAATAATGGC
>JAOXJM010000019.1:61901058-61920968 GCA_026413425.1 Tringa solitaria
ACATTTGCCACCCTCCAGTCCATTGGGACCTCCCCAGTTAGCCATGACTTCCTGTCATGTATATAGCTATTTCTCTAGGGAAAGTTCAACAAACACTATAATCCTTCTTTAATACAGGAAATCAAACAAAACCAGCTGTATTTAACACATTTGATTAAATATTCCTCTGTACAGAAACTAAGATATACCTTATCAAAGCTGGTTTAAAAAAGTCCGTTCTAGTTAAGTGTACCAAGGTTTAAAGTCACATGAAGAAATCTTGAGGCTATCAACATCCAGTCTTTAGTACCTGATCTGTACCACCCAATTGCCAGTTCTAATCAAACTACTGTCACATAAGAAGGCATGTACAGTTCTCAGAGTCACCCTAACTCAATATAATTTTCCACAGGTGACAGACTGGACTAGCTACATAACAGTTAGGATCCCCAGGTAACCTCTTCACTTCTGTAAACTTATAAAGAACATCAACTGAATACTCCTATTTTCTGTTCAGTGCATGCACATTTATATTTTCTCACTGACCTAAAAGAAAAGTTGGGCTGTGATCCACAAGTCACACTTCATTATGGGCTTTCACTACAAATTTCCATGAACTTCACTTTAGGATTCCATGCAAGTCAATGCATTTACTCAGTTAAAATTTTTGTGCATGCATCTTTTTTTCAGGATTAAATAATCATCACTTTAACAGCTGAAAGTCAGTTTTCAGAAAGGAGTGATACTAGGATTTATTCCTATTAAATATTCTTATTAAAGGAATAATTAAAAAACATAACAGTGACAATATTAGAGCTTATTTAATAAAGAGGAAAGGAGGTAACTGAAAGTTAAGCAGCATTCCAGTAATTTGGGTTTTCACTTTTCCAGCACCACCTCCTCACACATTTATATGTTATATATTCCACAGCTGATGGAAAGTTAATGCCAGATAACAGATGTTCCAATTTTCTAAATCACGCATTGTACCATCAGCATTCAACTGTTACAGAAGAACTGAAAGGTATAGATTAGCTTAAAGCTAGCCTAAAGAAACTGTAAAGTTGAACACATCTAAAAGTTAGATAGCAAAGCAAGGATAGCATTATATTTCATCTAACACCATAACTATATCTGAAGGCAAAATTAAGGACAACAGTGAAGCACTCCAGTGCTATGTGAAAAAAAAACCAAGAATGCAAAAGACACTAATTCCATTTTCAGGTTAGAATTTTAATACGGTAGGTATGTAGTATGCTTTAGCATTCCACAGTGATTGTGAACAGCAGTTTTCAAAATGAAGTCTATTTCATTCACTGAGACCAATTCCTCCTCACCCTTATCTATAATTACAGCATCATATTCTACTACAAGAACTTAGGAGGGAGCCAAATTAAAGTTAAATGATTTTAAGTCTGGAATTTTTCCACTTGCAACTGCAATCACCTCAAACATTAACTACTATGCTACGCACCTGAAAAAAAGCCTAGAAAGTAAGACATCAGATGCTCATGCCTGACAGATCATGATTTGATCCTGCAAGACAGTTATCTACTATCAGTAGTATTGAACATTATTCCTTTTTATTTGGCCAAACTTCCAGAGGCACATACTTAAGTTTCACAGGTTTTGACAATACAGAACTACTGAGAATACATTTTAGTAGTTCTGCCTTTCCTCATTCACATGTCCTCTCAGCTCTTCCTGAATCACTTGGGTTTTTCCTTCCCAGAGGTCTCCAACTACTTTAGTCCACAGCTCAAACAAAGTCCAAGTCACAGTCCTAGTCACCCACTTGCTGTTGGAGTCCTGCGTTTCCTCCTTTTCCTGGGCAGGAGTAAAGAAAATGCAGAAATCACAAGCTGGAAAGCCACTTAGGATTAAGTCCCAGTACCCAGCAGCACAGCGATCTTCCATTAACATAACCAAGCAGTTCCAGAAGAGTTTTGTTCCATTCATGCAGCCCAGACCTGAACACGGTTAGGACTTAGTTATTGTAGAATTTCTTCCAAACTGTCAGATCTGTTGGACTATTATAAATGGTGTTTCCAAAAGTAAAACTTGACTAAATAGCAATTAAGAGATTGATAAACTACCCCACCAGAACTCGAGTACACACTGCAACTTAACGGTACCAGAACTCACCATGAGCAAGTCAGCTAGTTGGCGTGTTTTTCTTGGGTTTTGTTCTGGCTTTTTTTTGTCTCCTCACATATTGGTAGGTCTTCCCCCCCCCCCTTTTTTTTTTTTCCAAATCAGCCAAGTAGTTTAATCCAAACTATTTCTATTTCTGTTTGAGGCAGAAACTAACATGAAAGACTTCAGACTTAATTTGACAATGTTTTTGCCACTGAAAATACACAACCTTACAACAGATGTTAACCATAGATGTTCCTGCCAACTCTGCATGTAAGGAAAGGGATAACCCACAGTACAGGAAGATGCCTGCAGAGTAAATTTTATAACTATCAATCTGTCAAGGGTTTCTGACATTAACAAACTACATGGCAATCAAATGATTCTGCTGTTTTAATAGTCTCCATAATTAGATAGGTACCTCCTACAGCAATGAAGTACTTTACTATCAGATATACTTTCAACTCTCCCTTCATATGCATGGCTTTCACTGCAATGTCTACCTAAAATGTCTTTATTGAAATTAAACTACAGCTTTATATTCTCAAAAAGGCTTCTATGACATTTTCTTCTTGTTTTATAAGTTTAATATGGGATAAAATACATAAAAAGGCTCAGATAGCACATCAATTAAAATCACACTTGCCACCTTCATATTGAACACATTAAGATGTGTAGTGACACAAATTTAAAGAAAAATATTAGCCACAGTTAAGATCCTAAATTCATCATTAGTCATCTTATATAAAACAAACTAACATCTTCCTATGAAACTCAGGGGAATAGTCTCCCAAAGTTTTATACAAAACTAAACAATACCAAATATGAAATCATCCCATATAAATGAGTAGCAATTGTTTGAGGCAATCTTCCAGAGAAAGAGAAAGGAAGAATGTTTTATACTGAACTTTCTTCTTTTCAGAAACCAGTGTTTGCAAAGCACAAGTAAGAAAATACTAGCAGTCAAGGTTAGAGTGAGACATGTCTCCCAAGATCCTTAGAATAATCACGTCCCTTACTGCAATCTCTGCAACATTATTTCATCTAAGATCAATGCAGACTTTAAGATATCTTTATATGGACATTATCTACATTTAAACCACCATCAACAATAATATCTGAAATTAATTATGTGTTTCATTTTAAGCTAGTGGAACTCCTCTAAAGCAACACTGAATACCTTTATAAGATGGCTTCATATCGTTACATTAAAAAGCTGTTGAAGTATGAGAAGTCTTTCATGTCTTTACATATAGAAATGCACGATGCTTCATGTAAGTCCAAATATAATAACCCAAAATAGAAAGTGTTTGGTGGCTTAAATACAGACAGATACTCAAAGGGTTTTTCTATACATAACAATACAGCTTTTAATTAGTACTTTCTTGTAGGCTGCAAAGGTGTCCCCTACCCTGGACTAAATCACAAATTCCAGTATCACATGGGTAATCTGCCAAGGAGCTTGTACTTCTGAAGCACAGCACTACTTTTCTACAAAAATACAGCACAGCCCATGAAGCCTTCCAAACATAACAGATGAAAACTTACTAGGTAATTAGCACTTAAAGCCCAAAGGCAAACTGAACCAAAAAGAACCATTTTAAAGGTACAATACAGACACTCTAAATCTGAAATTGTTTTCAAAAATGCAATTAGACAACATGAAGGCCAGCATGATGGCTCTCTTTTCCTGTTGCATCTGGCCACAGGTACCCGCTGCTCCTGTTGCTTACTTTACTTAAACATTTTTGCAAAGACAGTTCTGACATTAATATGCCTCCTTCCATTCCTAACTCCACTGCACAAGGCTGCAACAGGATACCAGACACACAAATAGAAAAAAAAAGTCATCTTTCCATACCTACAGGGTATGGAAATATTTTGTGTAAAATACCTCTCTTTGAACAGCCAAAAGTAAAATATTATCTATCCTGTAGTAAAAAAGCTTTCCTAAAACATATGCTGCATTTTCACATATAGCTATACTCAAAAAAAAAAAACAGATAAAGGAATAAACAAGATAGAAGAGTGGATGAGGCACAACCACAGTGAAATATGTTCAAAAAAAAACACACCCCATGAAACAGAAGAAGGACAAAGCAGTTCAATAAACATCCTAGCAGAATGCACTGGTAAAAACATTTCTAATATTCTCAAAGTGTTGCATACTTGCTGTTTACAAATATTCTCTGCACCTTCTCTGAGAAACTGTTGAGATACTAGTTGTTTATCTTAAGTAATCTTTAATTACAATAAATTACTTAAGATTATAATATGGTGTGATTTATGCTGTGTGCTTAGCTTTATTTAGCATGAGTAGCTAGATTTGATGAAGCCTTTAGGCTGCAATAATTTCCTCAGCAATTTTACTATCAGCTGGTATAGTGCTGTGCTTAATCTTTTAGTATGAGGAAAATGTTGATAACACACTGATATTTAGCTAGTGTTTTCCTTAAGTCTGGGGCCTTTCTGTTTCCCATGTTCTGCCAGGGAGCACAGGTGCACAAGAAGCATAAACCAGGAGATAAGGAGGTGACAACCCCCAGCAGAGACTGCACATCAACAGGGTTAGAACAGTCAACATCCTGCCTGGACACAGAAGAAGAATCCCAGAAGGTGTTAGAAGACCCCAAGACCAAGAATCACCATTGGACTGAATGACAAGTGAAGACTGCCTGAGGGGCAGGTGTAGATATCACAAGGGTGTCATTGCCCGGGGATTTCTTTAAGGTCCCTCTCTGTAGGCACTCCGCCCAGCCTGACACTGCTGCTGAACCTTGCAATTAGTTTTTTTTTATAAAATCTGACACCTGAGACTCCGCTGCAGGAAGCCTGAAGGAAGGATCTCACCTGAGTGACTGTGTGTGTGAGGAGTGGGAAGGGGCACACATTGGCTTATGGGGGGCTCCCACTGCAAAGGAACCCTGGTCTGAGCAGGGAAAGACTCGGGTGATGTGTGTGCTATTGCCTGAGTGGGATGTGAATGCTCGGGCAGAGGCCTCCCCTTTAACAAACAAATCCACCCACTCATTCATTTATGGTAATGAAAATACACCTATTGAACACCAGAACTAAATATAACATGAGCTAAATCTGATCAATATAAATCCATCTATAATTTTGGAACACAACTGAGTACTTTACTACTTACTAAGAGTTTCAGAACTTCCTTTGAAAGTACTGCTTTCAGAAAGCTCTCCAAGTGACCAAAATCCAAGCCAATTCTACATCACAGATTGGTATGTAATGTCTCCTCTTCTACATTCTCCCTATGCTGAAGTGGAGACATTAAATTGTAAGTGGCTTACCTAAGGTCACAGGGAGGGATAAATGTTCCAGTCACTGTCTTTATCTGTGATCATCAGCCTAGCTTTTAACTACTTTCTTACTAGTCTGCTTATATTTACGTAACTATTTAGCTTAAACTCACATATTTTTCTTCACTGAACTATTTCAGCTGTGGCCCTCACACCCTAAGAACCCCCAATGACAACGTCTAGGAGGCTATTCGGAACTACCATCAGAAAAACAAACTCAGCAGCAACAGGCTTGATTTCATGACAGTGGTTCAGCAGCAGCACTGAGGAAGCACTAAAATCCATGCATAGCAAAAAAAAATTTTAAAAATTTCAAATTAAGGATTGCCAGAAATTATACAACAGTTAGATAAAAGTTCCTTTTTAACCTTTTAACAGTTCAAACAATTACTTAGAAGTCTCAAAACATTTTTGAAATAATGTTTAAGACCCAGGAGCAAAAAAACCAACTTGTTACAATTCTTAATGCTTTTGCCTACTCTTCCAAGGTACATTAGTTGCTCCTTGGGATTATACCATCCCATTTTCATTGCTAAATAATTTCCAGGTATCATTTCCAGATGATCAGTTCAAGATCATCTAACCACAGCCTGCTGCTGAAAAGCATTCTCACCAGCATACTTCCCATACGCACTCTGTCAGCTCTTTTGCTCATACAACTGCAGGTGGGGTATGTAAGATTGGACTGAAAACTCTTACAACTAGTTTCCAGTTGAATCAGTGAGGTTAAACTATGAAGAAGCAGCACCCCAAACTCCTTTACAGCTTTGTTCCTCCTCTGGTTTGTGTGTGCCTTGAATTGTGCTAATACTTGTGTATGCCATTCCAGAACAATAAGAAGTAAAAAGAAAAATCTAAGGAACAGGAAGCAGCTCCACATTTTCTTCACAACAGGCTGAAAAAAACTGCTTAGCTGGTATGACTTATTAAGTAAAGCTGGATAGAGTGAATAAAGCTGATCAGTACCCTGTCCTTTAGAAAGCTGGTTTTTGTAATTACAAGATTCTAGAGCAAAGCAACCACCGCCGCTTCCCTATTGCTCACATTTGATCTATTGCTGTCTCAAAGTCATAACTAAGCAAAATTCACCTTAAACACCACAAGACTTCCTAATGTTTTATTAAAACACAATTTTAAGACAAAAGTAAAGATGTTACAAATGCATGCAACTTTGATACTTTTAATCAGACAACATAGCACAGTCACTACTGAAGCATAAACAATCCTATTTTCATAGGACACACTTTGCAGATGAGTTGGGACAATAAATTTTGATACACTGCATCAGCTTTTTAAAAGTATTTAACCTAGTTATGAGGCAATTCAAAAGTGAAAAATTACCACAGGAAGTAAATTCAGTCTCGTTAATGGTGCATAAGTAAACTGGATAAGGAAAAATTCTTTTTGCAGGTTCAGTGACATTTTTCTTTTTTAGGGAAGAAAAACTTCAGAGAGGGTATTAAGACAGAGCCTGCAAGTCCTACAAAGAAACATGTTGAATCTCCTAATTAACCTTGAATATCTTTATCTTCATCATGCAGAAAAAAATCTACAGAAAATGTGATGTATCACTGTATCTGAACCGATATTCTAGATTCTGAAACTCATTTACATTTCGTAAGCAATTATCTCTATTTGAATCAAAAGTACAGTAGCAAGACAAAAAAGATTCATTTTGTTAGCTCAAAGTGATTCTCAGCTGATGAACTAGTTTGCTCTTTACCAGGTAATTTCAGGCCAGCACAGTTAAAATACCACTTATTTTGATTGCAAATACTGTTTCACTTGTTGAAACTTCTCCACTCAAAAGAAACTGACATACGGATGTTGAGGTCAGCAGAAGACATCTCCTAAAACACAGTTAACAAAGAAACCTTTATCTCCTCTTTTCCCTCTAAAAGGAAAATTGCATTACTCCTATCTTGGATTTTAACATCCCAGCACAGGCCAGGATAAAATGCATCTACTAGACATTTATTAGTGTTCAGAAAAGGTGTGAGTCTACAGTGCAGCTAAATTGTTTATCCCTACTAGTACTCATAACCTAGGTAGCAATACTTAATACACTTCACAGTGTGCTTCACTTATGATGCTGCTCAAAAGCATGCAAAATAAAGGATAATTTTCCACAGTATATAGTTGTAACTATGCATGTACTTACAAAAGACCTTATATAAAAAATGCACTACGACCAGAAAAATCTTAGATTTTATTCCAGCTCCTTTTACCCATGGCACATCACTTTAAACAGCCCTTAAGGGTCTGCCAGCAAAGTCAACAGGGAAGCCTGAAAGTAAGCTCTTTAAAAGTTTCACAGCAAGTCACCTGAAATATCACTCTTAGAGGTTTAAATGAATCAAACCTAAAATCACTATATTCGAAGTGCGTTTGTAACTAACTTGAAAAAATAATAATAATTAAAAAAAAAAAACAAACAGGCAGTTCAGGGTAATCTGCTAATTTGCCGCTTATCTGCTAACGAAGCCAGTACAAACGCACTCCAGCAACCTGCTTCTTTCTACAGAGCAGGAAAGCGAACTTACTCACTTGTTCCCACAAAAACAGCCAGCTAACAGCCGACCACCGCCAGCACCACCGAAACTAACCAGTACCCAGGGAAACCCCACCGGCCGGCCAGCAAATGCTTCTTCGGAAGGCGAGGGGCAGCCGGAGGTCTCGCAGCGGCGGCTTTTGTCACCCGGCAGAGCCGCAGGAGAGCCCGGGGGCCCTTCCGCCGCCAGCCCTGGCACCGCCGCGGCCCGCACGGCCCGGCTCGCCCCGCGGAGGGGCGCGCAACCCCCTCACCTCCTCACCCCGTTGGTACGGGGGAAAGGAGGAGGGAGCCGGTGAGAGGCCTCGGCCGCCACAACCGACGCCCCTCGGGAAGGCGGGCCAGGGACAGCTACCTACCGGGCTCCGCCGCGCCATGGGGAGGAGGGAAGCTGGCGGTTCGATGCCCGGCGGCGAGCTTTTACACTTCTGGCCAAGGCTCCCCGCCCCCGCCGCTGGGGCCAACCCGGGAGGGCACCGCCGGAGAGGTGTTACGAAGCGGCGACAGCACCGGAGCGCCCGCCCCTTCCCACCGCACCAGGCAGGAGCCCCCGGGGGGCCGGGCCGGACCGCGCCTCCGCCCGGATGCAAAGGGGGGAGCGTGGGCGGGGCCTCTCGGGGAGAGCAGGGGGGAGAGCTAGGCCCTCCGCGCGAGAGATTGACACGGCCCGCCGACCATTCGGAAGACGAGAGGCCTCGGGCGGGGGCGGGGATCGCTGGTGGGCAGAGGAGGTAGCCAATGAGAGAAGGGCTGGGCGTGGCAGCGCGAGGGGGGTGGGACTGACAATGGGTGCCGTTGCCGCTCGGTTTCTCCTCAGCGCTGGGGGGCGGGTAATGGTCGCCTGGCGGCGGGCGGGGGCCGGCAGCAGCGGCAGCGCCCGAAGGGGTTCAGCCGGGAAACGGCGCTTAGGTGCTCGTCGGGCCCAGGGAGGTATCTGAGTGCCGATGGCACGCTGCTGTTTCCCCTCGAAACTTAGAGATCCAGTTCAAAGGAGGAGGAGGAGGAGGAGGAGGAGGCGGCGGCGGCACGCCACCTCCGCCGCTCGGCTCCGTCTCCTTAAGCCTGGGGTGAGCTGATGCGCTTTGCCGCCAAGGGGCAAAGGTGGCTGCCTAAAATGGGAAGGGCTAGCTTCCAGAGACTGCCCTGAGCCCCGGCGCGGCTGCGTCAGGCGCAGACCGTAGCTGGGGAGCGCCTGGAAGTACAGCGCTCCTTCATGTGCTGCTGGGCACCGGCCCCCAGGACGCCAGTATCCTTGGGAGTGGGACCGGTCACATTCGGTATCTTCTCCCAAATGCTGTTGCCTGTCTTGTCGTCCCTACTTCTGATAGGGAAAACACTACTTTTCTGGGCACTGTAGTTACTTAACGGGTGAGGTTACACACTCGGGCCTCGACCGTTCCCTGTATATCCCTGAAGAAAACAGCAAAATCACAACCCCGTTACCACTTGATGGCTGCAGGAAAGTAAATGTTAAAATATAGACTTACAATGTATAGACTATACAATAGGCTTTGTGCCAACACTTTGGCAAAAGCAAAGATCATTGGGCCCTTGCCTTGTTCTCTGATCAGGGGAGTGGAGCTGTTATGCCACTGAGGGCATAAGGTTTGAGGTAAAAGGATTTTATTTTGTTTTATGTGAAAACTTAAAAATAGCTTTAAAAGTTTATTAACTTTTCTTTTTTACAGTCATAAATATGGAGGAGAGAGGATGCAAAGGAAAAGCATTGGAGCTTCTGGCAGTTCTTCAGTATTGCTTGCCCAAATCACTTTTTAGGGAAAGTTTGCATGTTTCCAGAGCCTTCTAGAAGTCCTTGCAGAATAAAGAATTACAACATAGCCGCAATAGACTTTAAGAAGTCATTGACTCAGTTTCCCTGACTCTACATTTCCTAGTCTCAGCAGATACTTAATTACCTTTGCCAAAAAAACCTCCACATGCAGTCTGTGCTGTTACTCCCACTAAGAAAGATTTTGCTCATGTTTAACTGTGAACTTGTACCTTAAGCCTGTTGGTAATTGTCCTTTATTCATGCTAAGTATTTTGTGGTGTGTTGGTATATAAGGCAGGCCTCAGTAAAATCATTGTTATTCATTTGCAGAAATATGTAATTCCACATTTACCATAGGGAGCACGGATTCACCTTCAGAACATCTTCCAGCAATTTGCCTGGTTTTCTCTAGCATCATATAGGATGCAGTCTTGGAACAATGCAGAGAGGTTTGTGCTCGTTTGCATTAAAAGTTTCCCCTCTGTAATAGATGGTTTTATCAAAGAGGAGTGAGCATGTACTTAGTTCCAATTAGTATTGCAGTGTGCAAAAGGAAAGCATGTCTTCTACATCTCAGAATTTTAATCAAAAAGCGCATTTGTTAGATGGCAGTTAGAATTACAGTCTGTTAGGCTGCAGCAGTGAAGAAGGAGAGCAATTGCTACATGTAAAATGTATTTTTACTCTCAATCGTTAAGAACAATACAGACATACCATGCTGTATGTAAAATACATAAAATTGGAAAGGAATGCTGTGGTTTGAACTTTATAATGTGATGCACTGTGCAATGTATATGCATGAACACTGTTCCAAGTAAAGGAAAAAGTACTTCCAGTGTTTAATCCTAGACTGAGCATTATTGCCTTCATGGAATCCTTTGAAAATTCTTGCATACAAAGGAAAATAACAGAGCTTGCCAGGTACCATGCCTCTTAACTTTCCAAAGCTTGTTATGTTAAAAAAGTACTTTATTGTTAAGTTGACAAGATATTTCATTCCATCTGAAATTTCAACTTTCACTTTAATTCATCATTTTGCACTGAGATTTCAACAGCAGTTTCAGGAAACCTACACAATTTCATTTAGGGTGTTCTTCTGACAAACTACTCCTTCATGACATAAATACTAAATTACTAGACACTAGTAAATTAAGAACTTCCACTAAAAAAACCCACAGACATAACTTCTGGCTTTTAAGTATTACATTTTGGATTTACCCTAACAACAACTCTTCCACTTTGTTAAGATTTTTGTTCTTTTCACATATGTGAAAGAAATAATCATATGATTCCTCCTTCCATCCAATGTTTTAAACTAATATGCAGTTCTAAATATCAGACTTTTCCCCACTGTCTTACAACTTCAACCAGTCAAGCTCGTTTAGAATGATTGCTCTCACTGAGGTATCTCGATCACAGTCCTTTCAAATTTCTGCCATTCAGGATCCTGTAACTTAATCCATGTGCCTAAGAAGATCTCAACTCCTAAAAATAGAGCTAAACAGGCAGTAATATAAGCTGCTGCAGTAAATTAATTCTTTTTTATGGATCATCTAAATTCTATTTGACTAACCTTTAGCGTAAATTTTTTGTTACAGACTAAGACTTCCTAGTGCCTGATAAATTACTGCAACATAGTGAACTACAGAGTCATGAGCCAGCACTTAGCCAATTTTTAGCCCTATGTGGGGAGGCAGTAGAGGGAATCTGTTCCTGGCTGCTGTACACATGTGCCTACAAACAGAGAAAACAAACAACACTGGGTACTTTTCATTTGTTCTAAAGTTCATGTAGTTTGGCAGCACTCACTGTTTGTGCAGGAGAAAGCCTTACCTGGCTGGACTTACCAGTAAGCATTGCAGATTGGAGTGGAGATACACTTGTCAGTTCCAAAATTTCAGGACCACAAGGAGGCTTTTATAGTCCTCTTCTGAATGTAGAGTGCAACAAGGAAGCCAGACTTGTTAATGCCATGTAAGAGAAAGGTGGGGCTTGCCTTCTGCTATGCATGAGTGGGGGCCAGCAAAGAAGCAGGAACTCATGTAATTGCTGTTGTAGTGCTAATGATGTTGGCAAAAAGCTTGCCCGGTTTGAGAATCCCTGTAACACATCATCCTCATACATCATACAACATTAAGCGGTTAACAGAGTGTCATTGCTTTAAATAAAAAAGCAAAATCAGGCTTTGGCTGTTTATGTTTTCTGACCCACACATAGATGTCATAGTATTTTCTCTCCATAACCCAAAAGTTGTTGGTTTAGCTGATTTTTCAGCAGTTTGCTGTTCTCAATTTTTCTTCAGAAGAACTCCCTATAACCCTGGATGGAGTGCACTTACATGAGGGAGAGATGTGAAAAAGTGCTGTGCTCAGGCTGATCCCTTCCAAACTGATAATGAGCTTTTAAAAGCTGGTGAAATCAGAGTTGCACAAAAAAAAAAAGCAGAAAGAGGACATGTAGATCTTCACTGATGCCATGCCTCAACTGCATCAAAATCTATTTTAGTACAACTGGGGAATTAGCCTGTTAAACTGTAGAACGAAAAAATCATGTCAAGTGAAAGGATTGAAAAGGCTGCATGCATGAGAAGCATGTGATGAGGTACAAAAACATAGGGACTGTGGCAAAATGTTAGAATTCTCAATTTTGAGACAGTGATAAGAGATCTGATTGTTGATCAGAGGCTGTTTCATGTACGGGGAGGATTTTGTTTGTTTTAAGCATTTAATCATAGACTCATTTCAACCAATGGTAGTCAATTTGTCATTCATCCAAGAGGTTGAACAGAAGTTACGTATTTTTTCATTTAGGTAAAAGTGACAGTCAAAGCTCAAAGTTTAGGGAAAACAAAAACAGATCGAAAGATTTCTGCAATTTTTTTAAGAGGTCTTTGAAAAGGTTTTCAACCCCACAAGCACTTTCAAAGTTAAGCTTTGCAGTAACTATAGAAAATCACACTAAATCCTTGTGTTACTTACTTCTTTATTTTTATTCTATGATTCCAAGTGAAATTAAATAATTTAAAGCTGATACAGACTTTTATAAATGGAGCTTGCTTTTATTAATACAAAGAGGGGGGGTTTAGTGTAACTTTTTTTTGCAGTATTATAAACTCCCTTTTATTCTTTTTACCCCATTTTCTGTTTCCAATATGCTTCAGAAATGTCAGCATAACTCTGCAAGTTGAATTTCAAAAAAAAAAAAAAACCACAGAAGAAATACTGATATGATGTAAACATCTTCAATATTTTTCAGGCACTGCACCCTTGTGTTTATTTTCCTCTCTTAATGTAATAGTCCAGGAATACAAAGAAACTATTTATGTTTCAAGCTATTCTGCAATATTTCCACTTCCTTTCATAACAGCAATTAGTCAAGTTCCAGGGTTTTTTAAATGCTGCATTTGCTAATATATCACAAACTTCACTATAAATTGTAGTTGGTTTTTATGCCAGCTGCTAAATGATTCACAATCTGGCTTCACCAGTATTTGTAGTTCTTCCCAATCCATTCCCTTGAAGAGGACTGATGAAGAGTCCTTTGCCTGAATTTTTACCCTTCTTCCCCCCAATACCCTGCTCCAAAAATCCTGTTCTCTAGTTTATGAATTGTTTGAATCCTACCTTAGAAAATCTCTAGTGAATTATTCACAAAGCACTAATTTTTAGTGCACAAAAAGTAATAACAATGCGACTCTTCTGCAATGCAAAATTTACATTTTCCAACCATTGTTCTAACTGCTGTTCCTCAGCAACTGACTTACCCACTCTCCCCCTAATATTTTCCAGAATAGCTTATGTGAACAACAAAGCAGAAAAAGGAAGGTTTATTAGAAGCAGCTGGTAAAAATGCAGAATAAACTTTTTTTTTTTTTCTGTAGACACTTCTACTTTCTTATCATCTCAGAGCTGTTGCTCTTTCCCACATGTCAGATAATAGCCTTCAGTGTTTTCTGAAGTAAATTCCACCACTATCTGTGTTCTGTCTGCTTCCCATGAAACTCTCTCAGTCTGAGAGATGAGACAAAATGTTTCATAATGGCACCAAATTAATTTGTATGCCGCTGCACTGAATATAGTCAAAGGTCATCAAATACAGTAGGAGATCATTTCAGTGGAAAGCATGTGGGGGAGCAGAACTGTGCTCAGATGAGGGGACTTATTAATTAGCTTGCTGAATCACTGTAGCTCTTTGCCAAAGCAAATTATTTTTCTTTGCATGTCATATAACATTACCAAGAATATCTTGTTACTTATTAAATCACATATTCCATAATCTTTGCAAGACGTATTTTTGTACACATCAAGGCTTTCCTCCATTTCAACACAAAAGCCTGCTGTGTGCCACCTTTTCTTAGGAATCTTGGAGTCTGTATCTGCCATTAGTCTTGTTTATACCCTGATTTTGATTATTCAAATCACAAGGGTTCCTTTTGTCCTTTACTATTACATACCAAAAGCTATGACATTTTTGTTCCTTATTTACATTCTACAAGTCATTTTCCAGCCTTGTTCTACAGAGTGTGAGTACATTTCCATTTTGCCCTTTCTAAAAATACGGTTGACTACTAGAAAATGATAGAGGTGCTCGAGTCTGTCACTCTACTAAAGAAGCAGAACAGATTCTACAGGTTTTTCATTTTTCCCTTTTTGGCTTTCTAGTTTTCCACCCAATCAATAGCATTCTGACCATTGACAGTAAAAAAATCTTCTGAAATTGAGGAATTGATGAGATACAAAGTGACATGGCAGAATTCTGCCTGTGCTACCTAGACCAATTGGTTTTTGTATAGCAGAAGCTAGAGAATTCACTGAAGATTTGTGTCCCTTTATACTGGCTCTTATGAAAATGTTTGGGAATGCATACTTCTCATTAAATGTTAAAGAGAAGCAAATGATCTCCATCGTCACCTAGGTCTTGCTTTCCTGTTGGAAATAACTAGTTTTACAGTAGTAAAAATCATATTCAGATTTGTATTGGATTTTTTGGTTTTCCAGATGTAAATATTGCACTGGATTGATCACTGTATTTATATTTTCTCTGAAAGTTGAGATCAATGAGCTATATTTCATAGACAGGAAATCAAGGCAGAACCTGGCCCTAAAAAATTAATTTTGCTGCTAACTCACATTTAACTGGAGATTCTCTTGGCTTTATTTATGTTTCTGTCTATGCTGTTGATTTCTTAAAAGTTTCTTCCACTAGATATGATTTAGAAAGCTTTGAACTTTTGTTTTATTTGAGCATTAACCCTAAAGAAGCCCTATGTATCTTTTTAAGATATGAGTATTAAATTTCTGGAAATTGGATTCACATGGATTTGGAAGGCAAAATAAGATTTCCTGCTCCATCCAGAAATAGAAACCATTTATACCATCAGGTGGAGCATAAGGGATGAGGTGCTACTGCTTGGGTTCCTTAACATCATTGCCTATCCATTAATTCAATAAAAGTCTGTTTTTAAGGGCTCCTTGTGTGCTCTATGTTACTGCTATTATATAATTTTCTCCTGAAATGTACTAACAGTGTGCTGAAAACCTGGCTATTTCCACAGAACTTGTCTTCTCTATTAATGAAAAGTAATAGTATAGTCAGTAAAATGCTAAGCTCAGGGAATGATGATTAGTATGACAAGATCAAGGACATTTCTATGAAATGCTGTTCTGTGAAAATCCTTCCATTTGTAATCTAGAAATTCTGGTAACTGCTATATAAAAAAATTGTGTTGTGTGGGAAGGGTACAGAGATAAATACAATGTGAATGTTTTTTTTTTTTTTACAAATAGGTTGCTGAACATAAATTATTAGACATTCTATTTTATTTTTTTTTTGAGGAGGAGAGTGTCCCAGGAATTTAGGTATTACTTTAATCCATTAAACTGAAGAGAGAATTTCTTGTCAATCCAAAATCATGTAAGCAAATTTGTAGTTCTATGGATCACTGTCCTGGTTTGAGGATTTTATCTTTAGTTATATTCTGCCTCTAAGGGTTGCAAAGGTAAAATATATCATGATTTATATTCCTATATAAGCAAGTGAGGCATTGGAATGTAAATGGCTTGAAGCAGCCAGTAGATCCCTGAACTGACTAGCTTATATATTTCTTAGTTTTCCCTCCTTTGCTTTCTGAAGATAAAGATGTATTGTTGCCCAGAGGTATCACACATTACTTCTCATTTTCATGTTCATTTTTACAAAAATTCCCCATTCTACTAGGAAAATTATCTTGATAAAATGCATTGCAACTGCTTTGAATTCATAGCAGTACCATCTGAAGAAACACTAACAAGAAGATAACACCACACTGACTTAGAGACACACAGATGGATTACCACTGGAACCAGCAAGACTGGAAGCCTGCAGCATCTTTGGAAACAGGCCCTTGACTTTTACATGAAAACAAATGCAACCAGCATTCCACAGCTACCTCGTTATTTGTTCAAAGGGCCTGAACCATCAATGCAGAGTGGGCAGGCTGTCCCCCTGCAGCCTACAGAGGTCCATAGTGGAGCAGATATATCACCTGCAGCCTGTGGAGGACCCCACACCAGAGTAGGTGGATGCCCAAAGGAGACTGTAAACCTATTGGAAGCCTGCATTGGTCCAGGTTCCTGGCAGGACCCATGGCCCCATGGAGAGAGGAGCCCATGCTGAAGCAGGTTTGCTGACAGGACTTGTGACTCCATGGGAGACATATACTGGAGCAGTCTGTTTCTGAAGGATTGCACCCAATGGAAGGGACCCACGCTGGAGCAGTTAGTGAAGAATCATAGAGTCACAGAATGTTAGGGTTTGGAAGGGACCTTCAGATATCATCTATCTGCCAAAGCAGGTTTACCTAGAGCAGGTTGCACAGGAACGCTTCCAGGCAGGTTTTGAATGTCTCCAGAGAAGGAGACTTCACAGCCTCTCTGGGCAGCCCATTCCTGTGCTCTGGCACCCTCAAGATAAAGAAGTTCTTCCTCATGTTGAGATGGAATTTCCTGTGTTCCAGCTTGTGTCTGTTGCCCCTTGTCCTGTTACTGTGCACCACTGAGAAGAGTTTGACCCCACCCTCTTGACACCCGCCCTTTAGATATTTATAAGCATTGATGAGATCCTCTCTCAGTCTTCTTTCCAGGCTAAACAGACCCAGGTCTCTCAGCCTTTCCTCATAAGAGAGGTGCTCCATTTCCTTGATCATATTTGTAGCATTCCGCTGGACTCTCTCCAGTAGTTCTCTGTCCTCCTGGAACTGGGGGGCCCACAACTGGGCATGGTACTCCAGATGCAGCCTCACAAGGGCAGAGTAGAGGGGGAGGATAACCTCTCCTGACCTGCTAGCCACGCTCTTTTTAATGCACCCCAGGAGAACATTGGCCTTCTTGGCCACAAGGGCGCATTGCTGCCTCATGGTCAACTTGTTGTCTACCAGGACTCCCAGGTCTCTCTCTACAGAGCTGCTCTCCTGCAGGTCAGCCTTGAACCCGTACTGGTGCAAGGAGTTATTCCTCTCTAGGTGCAGGACTCTACACTTGCCCTTGTTGAATTTCATCAGGTTCCTCACCACAAAAGTCTCTAGCCTAGGTCTTGTTGAATGGCAGCACAGTCTTCTGGTGTGTCAGCCACTCCTCCCAGTTTTGTATCATCAGACACTTGCTCAGGGTACACTCTGTACGCTCATCCAGGTCGTTGATGAATATATTGAACAAGACCAACCCCCGGGGAACACCACTAGTTACAGGCCTCCAATTGGACTCTGCACTGCTGATCACAACCCTCTGAGCTCTGCCACTCAGCCAGTTCTCAATCCACCTCACTGTCAATTCATCTAACCTGCATTTCCTAAGCTTACCTATGAGGATGCTGTGGGATACCGTGTCAGTAAGAACTGCAGCCTGTGGGAAGGACCCATGTTGGAGAAGTTGACGGAGGACTGCCTCCTGTGGGAGGTACTTCCCTTGCACTGCAGCCAGGGAAGTCTGTGAGGAGTCATCCCCCTGAGGAGGAAGGAGTGACAGAGACAACGTAATGAACTGGCTGCAAACTGCTACTCAGGGAGGACAAAGAGGATTCAGGGGCAAAGAAAGCCCAAGGAGTTGGGGAAAGGTGTTTTAAGATTTAGTTTACACTGCTCTGATTTTGACTGGCAATAAACTAATTTCCTCAACTTGAGTCTGTTTTGCTATTGCCAGTATTTGATGAGTGATCTCCCTGTCCTTATCTTGACCCACGAGCATTGCTTTATATGTTTCTCCCCTGTCCTGCTGAAGAAGGGAGTGATAAAGCAGCTTGGGTGGGCACCTGGTGTCCAGCTAGAGTTAAGCCACTGCAGTTTGGTAACCCTCAATAGACTTCCTTTACGATACTACTCCAGGCTCCAGTTGAATGAATTTTTGCATTGACAACACCCTGTATAAGGAAATTTCACAGAGGACTTAGCAGCTGTCTGAAGAATTTTGCTTGTTTTGAACTTGGCTGCTTGTGGCCTTTGCTCTTTTGCTAGAAGTTCTGCTGAATTTGTGCCACCAGTGATTTTGCAGCCTCTGCCATAACCATTACTAAATTACTTTTTTTTCCAGACCGAAAAATCCTACCTTATTCAGTTGTTCCTTGTAAAAAAGCTGTTCTCTGCTTTGGTCATCCTTGTTACCTTTCTCTGAATCTGCTCTAGTTCCAGTACATCTTTTCTGAGATAAAGGGATCAGAATGATACCCCTGTTTTATTTCATATTCCTTTTCAAATAATTCCTAACATCTGATTTTCTTTTCTGACCTCTATAGAGCATTAAGCTGAAATTTTGCACAGATGTTTCATAAACTGAGGCCCACCTCCTGCAGAGTTATGATCAGCCTACAATTTTATATGTGAAGCTAAGATTGTTTTTCTCCATGTCCATCACTTTACATTTGTTTGTCTTGAAGTTCATCTAGCATTTCAACTGCTATATGATTTGATCTTATAAGGTGCAGTTTTGTCCAGGAAGTATTATCATTAGATCGTCAAAAAATCACATTGGTACAAATTTTTGAGATACATTTAAAACATAGATCAATCTTGCTTTTGTAGTTATCTTTTGTTTTTAGAAAGTGAAGTGTCAGTGTAAGATGGAAAAAAAAGTGAATGAGAAGACTTTTATCATAAGAAAATTTTAAAATCTTTCATATTAAGTTTGGTACAGGAAGCCAATGTACGACTCAGGATTTATCTCTGTGCACCTGACTCAAAATAAATGCACTCTTCTCAAACATTAAGCAATCTAGTCTTTTCAAAACACTGCATTGACATTTATTTGTCTCCATTCAAATTAGCCATAAGTCCACATCTTTGTTTTTCCATGTGGCAAAAGAATACCACATGGTGTAGTTTTAGATGGAATCCACACTGCATAAAGTCATTGAATCCCAGCTCCACTACAGACCTTAAGTTGCAAACAGGACTATGAATGACCACTTCATGGTGTCACGGATGGAGTGATGCACTTCACTCAGAAAGAAACAGCAATACATTTATTGATATAAAACGGGGGTTTCACAAAGTTTGATGCTAAGTGCAACAGTGTTTTAACAAGATTTGAGATGGCAAGGCACACTTAGTTATTTGCTGCAGAGGACAGGGTCAGAGAGAACCCCTGGATAAGGGCAACCCATTGAGCCAAGGTTTCAGAAGGGATCTCCTTGCTTTCTAAACTTCTTCTCAAAGAGGAGTCTAGGTGTGGATGGATCCAATCCTAGTCCCAGACTTGGGCAACGTTTTATATCTAAAGGATTATATATATGTGCAATCTACCTTTTATATCACTCAGCTAAGATTTCAAAGTTTAGCATGCTATTAGTCACTTACTGAGGATCTGTTGCAGCAAGGAATCTCTGGATCTCGAGAAGTAACTTTGAGTGGGTGTCCCTGCTCAAGGGGAGATCCTGGTGTGCAGCCTGCTCAAAGGAGAGGAGAGCTCAAAGGGCTCTTGGGCTGCTCACTATTTATGAAGGTAAGACGATTGACCTATAGTTGTATTTGCATATTGACCACCTTACCAGTATTGCTCAAGTTACCTCTTGGCTATTGTATTGTTATCCATCTCCCCGAAAACACAGAATTGTACAGAATTGTACAGAATTGTGGTGGTGGTTGGAAGGGACCTCAGAGATCATCGAGTCCAACCACAAAAAAAAAAAA
>JAOXJM010000019.1:61921068-61933278 GCA_026413425.1 Tringa solitaria
ATCCTGCTCCCCGCCCCTAACTGCTATTTCAGGGGTCTGGGCACTTGGGGGACACGTTGAGCTGCTTGCAGTCATCTCAACTACATGCACCCATTATGACCACCACAGGTTGTCATTGCTTGGGCAGGGTTATGGGCGATAAATGTCAGGGTGGCGCCTGGGGAGGGAGAGAACAACACCACACATGGACAGTAGAACATAGAAGCTATCTAGTAGATGTGGCTCTCTAAGGTTTTTGAAGTTGTTGAGAATAATGAAAATAAATGTTAAGACAAAGAAAATATAGGAAACATTTTCTGCTGGGAAGAGAGAGGGGAGGAAGGAAATGCTTTAAGATGTCTGGACCAACATATCTCTGTTGTGAGAAAAGCATGGTTCATCTGTTCTTAGTGTAGTTAATAAAAGCTCTGGCAATGTGAAATGTTTATCTTCTACATCATCAGATGTAGAATCAGCATCAGCAATGACAGAAGGGAAAAAAAAAAGTGTAAGGATCTGAGTTACTAAGGCATCACAGAAGTTCACAAAATCTAAACAAGAACTATATGAATGTCATTGTGACAAAACCAACCAAACAAAAAAAGCTTAGCAATTACAGTAAGGGAAAATATTTTTTGTATCCACATACAATATTGCAAAATTAAATAATTTGCTTATCCAGTGTATTTTTAACACTCAGTCAAAGGATAAAATAACTGAACATCTTTTATTCTCCATCTGAACAGCACTACTATTGAAAGGAATCATTTCTTGCCCTCAACTTTGTAACCCTGTTAGAAAAATATACCAGCATTTTATCAAACTTTTTCTATCACTGCTTTTTCATATCTGATAAATTTGTTCCTTATTTTTGTGGCCTCTACTCATGTAATTCCTTGAAATCAAAAACTAATTAAATCTTGAGTCAGCAATTTTAAATTGTCAATACATATATTGTAGGCATCTGACAATTAGACACAGTTAAATTACAAAATAATGCTCTGAGAGGCTCTTAGAAATTATAATTTCCAACTCTCTGTTTCAAGACTATATCTATGTTAATTCAAGTAGATGTTTGTCTAATCTTTTCCAATGACCATGTAATTGCGAATATAGGCTAAAAATCACTCTTGCCTTTAGTACTATGTCAATCTATAAATTCTATCCTAATGAAAAATAGGGACCATCAAGAAAAAGCTTAAATTTCTTTATGGTGATAATATTTACATTGTTATGTTTCTTCCCAGCTCTATCAGAAAACAGTAGACCCATAAGTTATGTTTAGAAAAACTATATAATCAATAGTTGCAGCTGAACTCCTATAGCAAAAAACAGGAGGATGGAACGGAGTACGTTAATATTGAAGTAGCTTGATCTGAAAGAAATTAATGTCATAATCTAAAACCCTTTTAAAGTCAATGGAGACACTGTTGAAAGTTGAAATGCCATGAAATATTGGACTATATGGAAATTTAATTAATTTGAGTAATTTTATATTTAGATGTAAGCACCCAAAAGATACGGTTTAAAAGCCTAACTACAAATGCACATACAATCAAATATGTTCCAAAACAGTAAGTAGCAGAAGCACACAGGTAAGTATAAACTCAGCAACCCAGCAACAAAAGAAAAAGACAAAATAAAGTGCTGTCAGTCAACTTCTTTTTACCTCCGTGCAGTATTACATTAAAAAAATAAATGGTGTGTGTAGTGTTAACCTCCAGGGAAATTACAAAAAAATAACTATGCTCACTCACTTCTCTAATAATTTAATCCACCTTTCACTTGAAAATGAATTATTTTTATTTATGTAAAATTCTTTTTCTCTAGGAATATATGTGATAATTTTGTTTTGTCATGGAATGAAAATACGAAATAGTCATCAGGTATTATTTCCTCTCTCAGTATATCAGGTTTTAAGATCTGGAGGACATAGATTTCCTACCATGTGGAATGACTGCAAGCCAATTGTAAAGTTATATGCATTCTCACTATTGAGAAGAAGTCATGCAAAAAAATTAAGAGCTGAACATTCTCAAGCATATGAATAGCTTTCTTCCACATGAATCACTCTGTGGACTTCAGCAGGACTGCTTTCACATTTCAGGCTCAGTAGGAAGAGGGTTATAATTTTTAGCATGTTAAAAAACCACTTATTAATATAAAAACAAGGCCTATTTTTTTTAATGTTAAAACCTCACAAAAACTTGTCAAATTATCCCTGGAACACAATACGGTGAAAGCCCACTGCAAATAAACCAGATTTATATATACAGATATCCAATGAAATGAAGCATTTTTACATTACTGCTTTTTCAGTTTTAGTATCATCTCATAAGTCAACATTCTCCAGTTTATATTTTGTTGTCAAAGCGGGCTTCTCACTAACATACATTTCAGCCTCTGATTCTGAGGTATTTATGTGACCTTGTGTGATGCCCTGGGTGGAGTCTACCACCCACCAGTGCCAATGGAAAGTGTGCCCTTGACTTCAGTCCCAGAAATTCTTATTTGGAGTCCTGGTTACATGCAAGTGAAAGGTAAATTATTCTATTCAAGAGATACATCCTTAATGGGAGTGTGATTCACATTTTAAAATGGGTAAAGCAAAAGTACACGCTCCTGATACTCTATAAAGCTCCATGCCTTTCTTGATAATACACAGCACCAGTAAAAAAGTTTTCATCACATTCTTTGGATGAATATGCTAGGAAAAAACCAAATCAATCTGCAAAATTCCTGCTTTTTAAGAAAATATTTCAAGTACCATTTCAGTATTTTGAATGGATTGCTGGAAATCTAAAACTGCAGTTTAAAAATATAACCCCTGGAAAGAGATTTGCTTCTATGACTTAACATTCTAATTTCAGTAATACCAGTGAAGTTTTTAATCACTTTAGAATATGCTTTTATATGTTATTTTAACTTATTTTAATGTTTTTAAGATGTTCTTTTAATGTAATTTAAATGCAATAATTTAATGTAATAGATGTTTTAATTTACTGCTAGATCATTCACTTAACATTTTGCCCTTAAAATCTTATCCAAGGAAAGGACAAGCACCAGAACATCATAGAAGTACTTTCTGAATTAGCAACTAACTGACGCTCCTAGAATTCAAAATAAATGTATTAAATCCTTAGATAAATAAGATATTAACTTGCAAATTCATACGGTATATTTATTCACCCTGGATGTGGAATGATATGGAAGTCATCTTCTTACAACTCTATATATTACTAAAAATGTATGTCTTGGGAGCAGTGTCCTTTGCAATCTAATTATTCTGGTTGCCTTCCAGTATAATCCCAATTGATTCATTTTAATTTTTTCAAGAGAATGCCAAAGAAAAAAAACAGGCACTGCTAAATTTTGCTTATCTGGAACTGTAAGTGAATATTATTAATTTTTACACATCATTTTTAAAAACGAATAGCATTTAGATTGAAGTCAGTGGCAAAACTAAAATCCCTTATGTCAGTAGTGTACTAAAGAGGTAGGAAAAAAAAGTAAAATATTCCAAAATAAATTATATGTTGCTTAGTCTTTGGACACTGCCCAACTTCAGCTTTAAAACTTTAGAATGTTTCTCTGATACTGCTATGAAAGCAAGAGAAGAAAGGAAAGATCCAGGTTAGATCACTTGAAAAGCATTAGAATGCACTAGCAAGACAAAGTTCTTACATTTTCAAGTATAAATTCTTTGGAGTGGTAAAAATATGCACCATGTTGGATATTCAGGAATATAATATTCCATAGTAATATAAAATTAAACACTGTCATTTGCATTAAGTAGTCTCCAACATTTATCTTCTGCCTACAGTTGAGTGAGGATTCTTGACAGAAAAGTGCTACGCCTGACCGACAGTTGATAATTGATTTACCTTGCTAGGGAAGAAGAGATCAAGATACTTTTTTTTCCTTTAATGTTTGTCAACATTTTGTACAAAGGAGCCCTGGTCCTTCTTTGGAGCATCTAGGAATTAGTACCAGGAAAGTATAACTATGGTATCTCTGAATGTGCAGTCTCATGCTATATTAGATGCTGTTCAACACTGTTAATATTTAAATAGTTAATATTCATGGCCATTTTATCAAATAATAATTACAATGGCCAAATTTTACACTTCCATCTCATATAGCTCCCAATAATAATGGTTATTTGCTTTCTAGACTGGTGAAAGAAGGAGACCTCAAACAGAAAAGTAATTGAACCAACATCTTTGTAGTTTGTTGAAATATGTAAGCAGAGAATGCAAACTTTGGATAAATTGTTATACCTAGAGAAACATTCCCTGTTTTCAGATTAGGCATTTCACCTAAGCAGTTTACCTGGACTTTATTTTTCTCATTAAAAATCTATTTAGCAGAAGCCATTTGCAGTATGGTTCAGCATCACTTTATGCATTACAGAATATGTTCCAAAAAGATCTTAGAATGGCTCACATGCAGTGTGAATTCATTTATTAGGGCTTTTTAAATTAGTAATATTGCCTTAAATGGGCATGGTGTAATGAAGTAAGATTAAATTAGTTAATTTAAACCTAATTATCCATAAAAAAATTTTTTTTCACCCCACTGAGTGCTACTAGTAGTCTAGAGAACAATAATTCTATTTTACTGAAATGAAAGATCAGGTGAAGTTTGGCCACTGGATTCAGCAACTGTTGATCGTATTACAATTCCTATAAGCCTGTATTTAGAGAAGAGAATTAGCACTCACCCTCATAACAAATTTAACAATATTGTTCAAAATAAGTGCAGACCATAATGTACGCTATGAAAGCTGCTTGGTTTTTTCTGGTACTTAGGAGGTACAACTCTTACAACCCCATTTAGAAACTATGCTGAAATAATTGTTTATGTTCCATCTCGTCCTTCAGCCTGAACGTAAACACAAATATATCCAAACCCCTTATGAAGTCCTAAACTATCAAAAGGATTAATTAACTGAACATCCACATACACCATCTCTTGTGTGTGTACACATTACAGATGCAGCTGACAAGTACAAAAGTTGATAATACCATATTTGGAAAAACTAATCTTTCACTAAAAATATTTCAGTTTTATACTAATTATATAGGAAATAACTGTCAGACATTAAGAGACATGATACTGTAGGTGCCCATTTTACAATTGCGTAAGGATCACTGAAAAGAAAGAGCTACATGTTTATATTCTTTTGTTTCAGTTTCCTGCAAGGTTTCTTGAAGACTGAGTGGATGGTGAAATTCTAATAATCAATACCAGAAATAATATTTAACACGATATAAACAAGTAAAGATAAGATCCTTTGTTTCCTTCTGAGAACTATTGTACTCCGTTGTCAGAAATCCTAAGGGCAGCTGAAAAAGCTTTTCACAGAGAACACTATTGAGCCTAACTCCAGAAAGAATCAAAGCACAAGACTATACATGGCACACTTACCTAAGTAGAATTTACAGCTGCTAGCTCATGAGGGACAGCTATGATTTTTTCCAAAATACTCCATTCTCATGAAAAATCAAATGGGATCTTTTTTTAACAAGACTAGGAAAGAAAACAAAATTGTGTCTATATTGTGTCTTGTCTGCAGTACTTTTTGTTAACCACTTTAAATATGGGTAGCACTGTCAGGCTGGTGAACTTTCCAGTGCCGTAAAAGGAACATACACTTGCATCCAGTGTACAATCTAATTTGCAGCCAGCTTTGGACCACCGTACTGATACTTGATAAAGAGCTAATCATGCAATGCAGTAAATAATTTGGCCTTTTCTGCATTTCATTTTTATACACTATACAAAATTTCAGAAGGGATTTAACTTGTTAAAAAGAAGACAGTGGTTTTATTGCTGTGTATTCTGTTGCACTTTCATTCTTCTTCTAATCTGCACCCATACAATAATGAGTCTTTGAGAGATGTCAAAGTGGGCAACTGCATCATGCTTCTGGTTTCTGTGTCCTTAACAGACTGGCTTCATGGTCCGTCTTCATTTCCAGTGTCAAGCAGACCTGAAGACAGCCTGTACCTTCTTGCTTTATGGCATCTGCAACAAATAAAAGAGTAACAACAGAATACATAGTTCTATTGCTTTAGAAAATTTATTTCTTGAGAACTGACTGACAATGTATTGAAATTTTAGTCATTTTTCCAGAACTATTGATTCCATTAAACCTAAACTATTATTTTATCATTAAGCATCCAGGAAAAGTTAATCACAGATACTCAAAGAACTTAATGCATTCGTAACTCATAAGTATTTGACAAATCCAGAAGGATTTTTAAATATGTGTAAAATAATTATGGAACAATCTTGTTCTAAGTAGAATACAGTTGACCTGGAACAATTCCTACATATCTAACTAAAGCTGGACCAGAATTTTAGGAACCTTCTTTTAAGATTACTGAGAAGAGATCCTTCCAGCAATATCACAGATGCAGTGTAAGATAGCTTGATACAAAATATGAAAAATAAAAATCCAAGAGAGCATTATGAAAACCTGCAATACCAAAAGAGTGAAAAATAGTATTTATAATATCTTCTAGTCAATTTATGCACAATATCCAGTACAATGTGGGAATTACCTAATTCAGGCACATACTTTCAGAAGTTTCTGGCTTGTGGACATTGTGGACATGGCTGGAACATTTCCAACTGAAATCAATGATAGCTGTGAGTGTGCAATACTAGTGAAAAAAACATAAATAATATTTTTTAAATTAGTACCCAGAAAGCAAGATGTTCTAAATATGCCATTTCTGACAATGTGTCTATATATATGATGCAAGCTGTGCTCCAAAATGGAGCTGGATGTCATCCAGCCATAGCTTAAACCACTAGTCTGTACTGATGTCATTAACAGAATAACTACGGGGTTCCTGTGGTTTTATCTCACAGATACTGAGTTACCAAAGTGAAACTATAGCACAATATACACTTCTTGTACATTAATTTTCTATGCTTTCATTATGCTAAAAGGATGCAAAAATCAACAGCATTTCTCCATTACTTAATTCTCAAGTCAAGAATAAAATCTTTGTTCTTGTGTAAGGTGGTGCTGTGGTGGTTTAAACTTGGTTGGCTGCCAGATGCCCACCCAGCTGCTCTCACTACCAGGACGGGGTGGGGGGAAAATAAGAGAGAAAAGCTCATGGATCGAGATAAAGACCAAGATCACTTGCAAATTACCAATTGACAAAGCAGACTTGACTTGGGGAAGATGGAACAGACCTTTCTGGAAGATACACCAAGGCATATGGATGACTAGGAGGTTATTAGAGACAGCCAACATAGCTTCACTAAGAGCAAATCATGCTTAACTGATGTCGAGGCTTTCTATGATGGAGTGACTGCACTGGTGAATACGAGAAGAGTAACTGATGTCATTTGCCTTGACTTCTGTAAGGACTTTGGCATGGTCCCACAAAAGATCCTTGTCCCTAATTTGGAGAGTTGTGTTTGATGGATGGACTATTCAATGGGTAAGGAATTGTCTGGTTGGATGCATCCAAACAGCTGCAATCAATGGTGGCATCTCCAAATGGAGATCAGTAAGTGGTGTCCCTCAGGAGTTCATACTGGGAAGAGCACTGTTCATTATCTTTATTACTGACACAGACAATAGGATTGAGTGGACCGTCAGCAAATTTGCAGATGACAACAAGCTGGATGGTGAGTTGATTTGCTAGAGGGAAGGGATGTCATCCAGAGTGTGACCTAGACAGACTTGAGGAGTGGACCATGTGAACCTCATGAAGTTCAGCAACGTCAATTGCAAGATCCTGGACCTGGATTGCGGCAATGGTCAGTATCAATACAGGCTGGGGGATCAATGGATTTAGAGCAGAAAAGGAGAAGGACTTGGGGATTGTGGTGGATGAAAAATTTGACATGAGACAGCAATCTGCACTTGCACACCCAGAAAGCCAACTGTATCCTGGGCTACAGAAAAAGAAGGGCGGCAGCAGAATGAGGGAGGTGATTCTCCCGCTCTATTCCACTGATGTGATGCCAGGTGACTTTAGAAGAATTTAATAACAAGCTGTTCCTAACAGAAAAAAAAATGTTTCCAGCATGAAAAACATGGTGGACAATTAAACTGGTTGGGTCACTTCAGGGCAAAATATGCACTTTATAATTTCATATAAACAAAACTAGGAACTTAGATGCATGCATGTGTTAAGGCAAAGGGAACACTTTTTAAAAAAAATTCTTTTTAAAATAATTCAGCTGTAGCATCTGTTATTGCTTTAGCATTTATGATGGACTCATCTTAAAATCCTGACCCCAAATTCACCTCAGCCTTGTCAGAATCAATGGGGCTGCAGTAATGTTTTATGGTTTGCTCAATCATTAGCAAACTACACATTAATTACCTGCATCCTGCTCTTCAAAACCGCAGACTAAGAAATAACTAAATAAATGTGATGTAAAATATGTTAATGAATTTACCAAGAATACTATGTTGTGCATCTGCACAGATAGAATCTTAGAAATCAGGTATTTATGGAAAGGAATGTAATCCCCAAGTCAAGTTGAAAAGGTGATTGAATGCCAGCAGTCTTTGATTAATGTCATTCCCTCAGGGCAGAACAGCACCAGTGCTTCTTGTCATAAGCAGTTTGTTAACTATTATGCCTTCTCTGAGTCTTCCACTTGCCTCCTTATATTTAAATTTACATTGCTGCTTGTAACATAGAAATTGGGAAAGTTGTTACACTGAACACAATTCCTTTTTCTTCCCTAATATCTGAAGAATACTCAGTGTGTAACCTTAGCACAGACAAGCTGATCCAAACTCCAAGTCACCTCTGAGTCCATGTTTTCTTTTGTTTTCATTGGATGTGCTTCTGCCTACCCTTAACCTATCAAGTTTAAATAAATTAATTAGATGTGTACATCCCATTATCAACAGTGGATATGGTAGTAACCCAAAATGAAACACCAAACTCAAGTGAGTTTTTCTTAAAATGCTCTATGAAGTATTGCATTTTAGTATCTTTGCTGTCACTGACCCTAGACTGAAGAATTATTTTGATGGTTTTCTCCTTTATTTCTCCTTTCTTATATAACACAGCATGTTCAATTACAAAAATGGTCTCTTTGAAAAAGAAAGATAATGTCTTGATTTATATTAAGAGCAGTAAGGCCTAGTGTATAGAAAAAAGAACTAAGATTCAGGAGATCATGGCTTTTAGTTTTTCACTGACCTGCCAGCTTATGCAAGCCAAAATGATACCGTTCTCTTTGGTTAAATGACAAAAAACTACTGTGTGTGCTGTGGATGACCTTTCTGCTTGCAGAGACTTAAGACTATGTCCATTGTCACTTGGGACAAGATCCAAAATCTACTGAAGTTATCCCTTCAAAGAAATCTCATTGACTCACATGCATTCTGAATTAGGCCCTTAGTTTAACTTCATGTTAAAGTTTAACATATGAGCACTCTCAAGATGCAAGGAGTTTCCTAGGAGTGAATGAATGATGAGGGGAAGCTGGTGATAGAAGAGATTCCTTTCATCATTAATCATGAAGAAATGCCATTTGCTGAAATTATTTCAGTTTAAATTTCAGTCACAGTGTAACCTTTAAGATGTCTTACTTCTAGACAAGTACATTAAAACTTTGAAAAATGTAAACACCTGTAAGAATACCAGAGCTCTGAAAAATAGAACCTGTGAAATATGCTCACTTTTACTGAGTCTTTTTTTTTTTTTCCCAAAATCTTGATTGAAAGTTTTTCTCCTTCCAAATAATTAGGGTTTGGCAATTCTTGATTCTTCAGTATTATCAATACTTAGGAGGTGAGCAGTGAGCAGCCAAATAACAGGAGACCACATGACAGAAGACTATCAGGAATGTATCCACTGATGACATTTTTAAATTTTAAAAGCTGTTAGCCATTAGCCATTATTAGTCTTAGGAATTCCTATCACAGACATTTTCACACAGAATCTGACCCGATACTTTCACTGAAAATGTCTAGAAGGAAACAGAACAGTTATGTGAACAGGCCTGGGAGTGTCACAGCACAGGCACACTTAAGGGAGATCCAGAATATATTCTGATATTCTTCAGGATGCTCTATTTTTTTATCATAGATAGTCCTAGACTTGAGAGAGGAACAAAGCTTTTGTATCTAATTTGGGAATATCCACTGGATGCTTTGCATTAATTTCTCATATATGTAACTATCCATTTTCTTTTCAGATCCAATTATTCTAACAATTTTCTAGTTCTCATTGACAGCACTATTCACACATACAGTTTATGTGAATTAAGCATTACAATAAACTTTCCAGTGACATCTACCCCATTTAGTTACATGTACTACTGTTGTCAGTGGAGAAGAAATAATCGTTTCCTACTTATTCTGAAGAAATACATTTCACCAGTCAGTTCACCCTTTTCCAGAATAAAGGTTAGTTCTAATTTAATATTTAAAAAGTGCCTCCAGCTGCCCCCCTTCTTAAATGTAAATTTCCTGTATTTTAATGATGCTCCTGCTCTTTTTGAACATGCACTGGGGATCAGTGCACTGGGGTCATGCACTGGGGATCAGTGATTCCAGTTCTAAATTTTGCCTTAAAGACAGTATTTTATATCCTTTTATCATGTTCATGTTCAGCCTCCATATTAAGTATGCTCCTATTGAAGTTCTATTTTATGATAAAACGAAAAAAAAACATTTAAGAATACTTCCAAGTATTCCGAAGTGTAACCAAATAACCATAGGGAGAGTAATTCAAGTTACCCTACAGAATACACATTACACTTACATGCAATTTAAATCCCTGCTACAGAGATACAGCTACTTGCCACACACTGTGCATGAACAATCTGCAAATGTTAAAAGAGAGGCAAAACAGATTAAATGAGAAATAAATAAATGGTCCTAAGTCAATTCATAGCTAAGATTATTCATTAATTCAGAAACAAATATGATGCATTTTGAGCTGAAAACACCAGAAACATGAAGTTAAAGGCACCAGTCATTTTTTAAATTGAAATGATATTTATAGAATACCCTCCACCACAAATGGTGAATGAAACAATACTAGCTTTCCAAGAAGAAAGATTGTCAGGACTAAGCTACCTCTCCAGGCAGAGAGGGTAATGCACCCTTGTTTGAATTGAGTATGGCCTGGTCTCAGCTATGCACATGATGATGCTATTCTAACCTGTTGGATGTGACAAGGGGGAATCTCTGAAACTATCGCAACATGTTTTGAAACCCTGCTAATGCCATGCTACAGCTGATCTGTAGCGGGAAATACAATGGTCCCAATTTGAGCAAGCTAAGAGAATTCGTACTTGATGAGAAAGGACGGATTGCCTATATCCAAGTGATATAGAATACTTACCAATCTCATCATCCTCTCACCTTATATGAGAGCTCATCCCCCTAGCATTTTTCATATATGCATATATTATTAAAAGTAATTCCAAAGCAGGAAGGAGAGGGCCAAACATCTAAGACATGCTGGTTGAAATCCTCAGTACATTAGTTTTGTTTGGCTTACAGAATGACGAAAGATACCAAACGTGTAGATAAACAGAATGATTGAAGATGTAATTTTAGCAGGAATAATTCAGTCTTCTTAGCTGTAAGTTTAGTAAGAAATGCAACAAGTACAAATCTTTTGAAGTTAATAGAAATAGATTTTCAAATATTTATTCAAGAGAATAAATAAAGAAAGCAGAGTAAGTAACCTTGTAAAATGAGGTGTAACTTAACATATGGAGGCAAAATTAAAATGCAATATCAATGGGAAGTGAAGCTGAGATTGAAAAAATAGCCATGCCAAGGAAAATTAGTCAATAATTATGAAGAACTGTTATAACTTAATATCCTCTAAAACAAGAAGATAAAACCAACTAATTTTAACTAACGCATTTTAAAATGGTAGTCATAATTTATTAATTCATTAATTAATTCAACTGCTGGCTGTATGAAGAAAATTTTGTAACCGATGCTAATGTAAATATTGTCCCTAATATTGAGTACTTGATTTTCTTTGTGAACTACCTTATCATTTGTATTTACATAATTTTAATTCTATTTTTCCCGTAAAGATGTGGGATAAGTGAAGATAGTAATGAAGCACAAGATACTGGACAATCTCTATCTTCTTCATGGAAATTGTAATATAAATGGACAAATGAGTTTTGAAAGTGCTACAGTTCTAATTCTATTGCTAAAAGAAAAGCATAATAATGTTAATTCACCTAATGTGCACTAAACAA
>JAOXJM010000019.1:61954259-61965540 GCA_026413425.1 Tringa solitaria
TGCAATTATTATATAGAGATTAATTCAGATTGTTATGAACATAAAGGTTATTAAAGTTTTTTGTCAAAATAACAGCAAATATAAATGAAGGTGGATCAGTGTTGAAGTAAAGGAGAACGTGAGTATTTAAGAACTAAATTGGATGTATTTGTGTACTTTTTACTAACTTTAATACAAGTTATGCTTCAGTGAAGGATGTCTAAACTGGTTTTTTTGTTGCAAAAGGTTTTATAAAAAAGTATCTATTACGTTATCTTTTGATTATTTTTGTTATTGTTTTTATTAGGTACTCATATCCATTCTTTGGCAGTGCAGCACCTATTATGACAAGCCCACCTGTAGAAGTGAGAAAGAACATGGAAGTCTTCCTTCCACAGTCCTACTGTGCATTTGACTTTGCAACTATACCTCATCAGCTTCAAGATACATTCCTCAGGTGATAATTTGCATTCTTTTTATCTTAATTACATTTTTGTATTTTTTGTTGTAAATGCAGTCACAAGTTCAGTTTCTTTTTATTTAAGATCAACTGTTTGAGAATTTAGTGACAAATCCAAGTGGCTAATGCCAACAAATACTTAATACACTACTCTTCCACTTTCTCTGTTACTTAACATTTAAAGTCAGGGACTCTCAAATTCTTGCTTTTATCTCTTGAGTACTTATGCAGCAATCACTCTTAGAGAAGCAAGTGCTGTTGCTGTAAGTTGTTAAATTCAAGGGTCGATAGCATAGTTTTAACAATGCATTACATCAGGTACCTAGGAAACTGAGTTCAGTGTTGAGGGCTGTGGCACAATTTTCCTAGTAGTCCCACCAGCTTTTCATAACTGTTTAAGATGTGGGATAAAGAATCATCAAAATAGTGGTATTTTGAAAGAAGAGGTGGAGGAGATATATTTGAGTGGCAGTGACTAAAATCTATTTATAGGTATTCATAAAATAAGGTCTAGGTTTGTTAAAATTATTCAGTCAGTCAGTTGCTCTCCCTACAGCATTGTTCTTTCTCATAATTGGAGAAAGGAATGATAATGGGACCTAAGTGATAGAGAAGATATGAAGTCAGTCAATCTCATTTCTCTGTGGGTGAGAGGCAGTAAACCCATCTCATTGTTTGAAAGTTGTGACCATCATTTATTTGGGAAGTTACTTTTACAACATGAGGTCCTTTTCCCAAATGAATAGCAATGCTTCCTCTTTTGTGTTGATGCCTGATGCTAAAATCACTTATTTGTTTCAGATTACCTCTGCTAGTTGAATTGTGGCACAAGGATAAAACAGCCAAAGACTTGCTTCTAGGTGTGGCGAGACTTCAGCTTTCAAATGTTTTGGCTTCGGAAAAAACCCGGTTCTTGGGTGGTAACGGTGAACAATGCTGGCGTCAGATTTATAATGAAACAGTCAGTGTCACAGCAGCACAAGGGTAAAAATATTTAAGAAAATACTCTGTAGCACGTTTTGTAGAATTGGTTTTTTAGTATTTCCTTGAAAAAAGGACAAGCTCTTCCTGTTTACCTTTTTGAATAGGTAAACAGGCTGTAGAGTACTGCAATATGGGGGTGGGAATAGGCATCCAAGATATTAAAAGTTAAATTGCCATAGGCATACTGTGCAACTGCACACCACTACCAGAGTCATTGTAATAAACATTTATATAATCATGATCTTAGATAAGCTTCATGGACAGATCTAAGAAATAAATAATTGGAAAAAATGTTATTGAAGCACTTTCCTGAATAAGTTACTTAACAATTACAAAAAGCTGCTGATATTCCAGAAAATAGTTAACACTGTTTTCCACAGCATGTGTTTAGATATGACTGACTTCAGTGAACATTAGGAGGACAGATATATCCACAGTGTGGAGATGTTCCTATTTCAGGATTATACCCTGTGATAGTAGCAGGAGTTTGAGCTTGTGTACATTAGAAGGAGCAGTGTTACTCGTTCATATTTTGTTGGAAGATAAATGTTCATTTACATAGAGAAGTGACATTCTTTTTTATGTATATGAAGAAACTTAACTTGTAGTTACTTCTGTCCTGTGTCCTTGTTGAAGATGTGAGCTGTGCTAGCAAGTGTCTAGATCCTCATCTTCTGTATGATAATGGAACTTGATTATACCTTTAGAAATAAATATAATTGCTATTAAGACTGAGGTCAGTTTTAAACTGCTAATGCTACATATAAATAAAATATACTATATTTGACACACAGGAAACTTCAGGTTACTGGCACAAAGACTGATATCCCCCCTCCTCCCACATTGATAGAAAATTGATCTCTAGCTGCATTTTAACTTTATGTGAAAGCCACCATGGCCTCATTCTCTGGAGAGTTACTTTATGATCTCACTGTACATTAAGGTTCACTCTTTCATAAGTGATAAATTTGTTACAATGAAATCTGGTTTTGCACAAAACTTAATAACCACTAGATGGCATTCTCAAAATCTAATGAAGTCTTCATTTTGCTGTGCTGATAGCTTTTTAGCTTTGCTCTTGTTGCTGTAACATTCTTTTTACACTGATAGGCTAAACTGATTTCATTACTTGGATTTCTAATGTCCACTACCTTGAATCTTGCTTTGTTTTTTAATTGGTAGATTAAAACTGATAGAAAGTTGTAAGAATAAAGGTTGTAAAAATTTAATGCAGTAATTTATGTTAACTTAATGGGAAGTACAAATGTTTGGGTTTTTCCCTTGCAAATAGCTGTGTAGAAGATTGCAGCTTTGTAAAAAATATTGTAGTGTTGTCTTTTTATATTTGCTGGAAGAGAATTCCTGTGAAAACTACAGCTATGGTTAATTTCTGCAGTCTTTTGTTGCATTTCTGCAACCTAATTCTGCAGCTTCCAGGCTTCAAGTCATTGTGTGTTTGCCTTTGCATCATTGGGTAGTTATATGTAAAATGATAGGTTTTTCTCCTGACCAAGTGCAGGTCTACACTGCAGTGTACTTTCATGTTAGACTAGTGATAACTTTCAGTTACGTTATATGTGAGTGTTCCTCCTCTTAATATCTTTCTGTGCAGAAAACTACCTTTGTTTACTACGTGTTTTCTGCTATTAGAGATGAGGCAGCTGGAGACAAACTGTTCTGCTTAAGCAGAAACCACAACTAATTTCAGATTAGTTTATTAAAATATGTGTTATCTAGACACTTTTTCATTGTACAAGAACAGGTTGATATTTAACCTGTAAGTGCATCTAAAATTTTGGTTCTCTGTTGCTGAAGCTCTCAGAAATGTGTATTTTGGTAAACCCGGGATGGCTTACCACACATGGTATCCTAACTGACTATGGTTAACTAGAAAGTTACTGCCAACATTTAAAAAAGTAAGACTAGTGTAATTCATTGAGTGTCTTAGCAATACCTAACAGGTATATTTGTTAGAAAGATTTGAGACTGCAGGTATAATTTTGCATCATTTTCTTGATACAGGAATATGTTGATTCTAGTAAGCTGTTAGTTAAATAGGTTCCCACTGTCAAGTTATCTGTTAAAGTCAGAAAGGTCACTATAGATGTATAAAGCAGTCCACAAGTTAAAACAATATGCATGGGAGTGTGTGTTTGAGTTGTCACATAGCCAACTGTTTAGAGTCTCGAGCTTACATGGAACCTTTTAACACTTCAGTTTCACTGTTTTGTGTGTTTTCTTACAACTCTCTTTCTATATTTTTAAGACAGTTTTCACTAAAATAACATTTTAATGCTATTTATAGGTCAGGGAACAGAATAGCAGAGCTTTCGTATGCTATCACTTTGGAAGACTACGGGCTTGTGAAAGTGCAAGAAGTTCTGGTGTCAGATTCTTCTCAAGTAAACTTTACATAAATCTTATCCTTTTTCCTTGAATGTTTCTTTGAAAAGTTGGGTTTCCAGTTAAAAATCCGCTATTATTATATCAGTGTGTAGGTGCTGGTCAACAACGGCATGTCCCTCACACTCAGCCTCGTTGTGCCTCAGAAAACCATCCCGAACCTCGAGAAACTCTTGAATACAAAGCAGCTCTGGAGTTAGAAATGTGGAAGGAAATGCAAGAGGACATTTTTGAAAATCAGGTTTTTACTCTTTCTATTTCCTAAACTGTATGACTGCTAGAGAAGGTTAGCAGAATTAGTGAGAGGAATATTGACTGCATTTTTCTTAGATTTTGCCACTGTTTCAAATAAGAACTAAATTTTGCTCATTTAAGATATATAACTTTAGATGTACACAAATATCTTCAGTACTCTTAAGGAAGAAAGTTATTTTCTGCTAAGTGACTGAATTAGGTGCTACGTGCGAAATACAGAATACCCCCTTCACAATTGCCCCTTATTGTTTATGAAGTACAGTAGATACTGAAGGTTCAAATTATTGCTGCTAAATACTAGCATTGCATTTCTTTATTCTCTGTCAAAATCCATTGCTGTGTTTCTACTCTTAGAGTCATTATAGGTGTTGTTAGTTGCATGCTTCTTTTAAAAAGACACTGAGAATCTAGTGTGCTAATTTGTTGGGATATTTTTCTCAAACTTGGGTTTACTGTGCATTTATACTTAGAATATTTATACATTTATACTTAAGGGTAAGAAATATTGTTCACTGTCAGAATCATACCTTGAGTTATATAAGTCAGTGTACAAAACTTAGTTTCTAATCCTTTTTCTTCAAGGCTTAGGTCTGCTAGTACTCTATCCTTTGGAATTGTATTTCCAACAATTTTTATTTGGTTTTCTGGTTTGGGGTTTTTGTTCCTTTTTTGCCTTGAACAGCTTAAAAAGAAGGAAATGGCCCACATGCAGGCTCTTGCAGAAGAATGGAAGAAAAGAGATAGAGAGAGGGAAGCATTAGTTAAGAAAAAGGTAAGGGAACTTGTTCTTATACTTGCTGAAAATCTCATTATAAATCACATCACTATAAATTTGACAAAATATTTCATAGCTTCAAACGTTCTGTATTTAGTCTTCACACCTACTGGTATCTATACATCTAGTCCAAAAAATTAAAAGTAGTCTTTAATCATAGAATACTTGTTAGAAATCCTTTGGGTTAGCTTGCTATCTTTGGGAGCTTTGTGGCTTTAATTGCCTTTCACTTGCATGGTCAAATACCACTTCTACAACCTGGCTGTGTACAGTAACCTGTTAGATTTTATTGTGCTGGAAAGAAAGGCTCTTCCTTTCCTCATTAGAAGCTGGAGATTTGTTTTATATGTAAATTTCCAAACAAAAATTTGTCAACTTTTTATACCACAGCAACCGTAAATTCTTAGTCTGCCTAAAACATAATTTTACTGTAAGTAAAAAAATGCTTTTTTTATTCTTTTAGGTAACAGAATATACTGTTTTGGAAGAACAACTTCAGAAAACCCTGAAAGATCTAGATAAGAGAGAACGACAGCTTTTTAGTGCTGAATCAGAGGTAAAAAACTCTGGTCGTTTTAAGCAATGCTATTGCATGAACTGTTTCTAAAGGCTTGAGTTTTCATGTAGAGACAATTGTGACCTTTGTATAAGAACTGAAGTAGCCGCATTCATACTCATACATACAGGAACACTGATAATTTAAGCCAAGTTTTGTTATAACTACACTTTTTTTACTCAAATGGAAATTTGTAAATTTTCTATTCTTAGCAGAATTCAAGTGTTAGTGGAGACGTTTATGTGGCAGCAGATCTCAATTTTAAGTTTAGTACTGTCAGATGCACATCGTACAGGCATACAAGAGTGCCTTACTTAACCAGTAATTGCTAGATTAACCATTGAAATAGTAGCAGGTGCCAAGGAGAGCTAGAAGAAACTTCAATTGTTCAGGCCTTGTTATCCAGGAATTTCACAGAGTTCCTATTTCATACTTTTTTTAGTGACAAGGCTAAAGAGCGTGTGGTAGAAACCATTAGCTACCATTGTTTCCAGATCTCACCGAACACCCCTAGAATAAGGAAATGGGGTGTGGATCCTCAGGGAAGCTAGTTGCATGAAAAGAGAAAGAAAAAGAAAAACAAAATGCCTATTTTTGTACTTCAAAACAAACTCACCATTTTGTAGGTAAACTACTGTGGTGATTTAGCAGTCCAACAAACTCTCTCTTTCCTCCTGTAGCTCAGATTAATCAGTTCCTCCTGTGCTTCCTCCTGTGAGGAAAGTTAAGAAAGCTTCCACCACAGGGATGGGCTGGTTGAGCTTGTGTCCTCTTCAGTACTCAGGCTGTCTGTACCCCTTGATGTGGTTTGTGCTGTAAATAGTGTCTACCTTCAACATCTATGCAAAAAAATCTGGTGATTAGGTTTGGCTGAATGCATTTCAGTCTGAGTAGAAGTATTTATTTTGAATCTCATACATGTTTGTCTCAAAACTTGCTCTAAATTTAGTGAGATTCTGACCTGAGGATGTAAAGATAACAAAAATCAATGGATTCCAAAAACGTCTAGACAAAATGATGTAGGGTTCATTTAGCAATTTCACAGTGTGAGAAATAGGGTATTTGGAGAGGTTTCCATTCAGCTAGCAGTTATCTGGGCCAGTAACATCTTTCTAGAAACTTCAAACTTGTTAAGGACTGTTTTTCTGCTTAGCTCAATGAGAAATTCTCTCAATATGCTTGGTTTGAAGAGTGCAGTCTTACTGATCTAAAGGCATCTTGGCCATAGCTGTGCCTTCACTGTTTCTGCACTGAAGGGGTATTTCTAGCTTTTTAATTTGTAGTAGAAATTTGCCTTTAGCAATACCATATAGAAAAGAGAGGAGAGATACACATAGCTCCATTTTTACAATAGTCAAGCGAGAGTATATTTGTAGCCTGAATGTAGTAATTTGCAGGTCATTAGTCAAACTGAAAGCCAATAGAAGAGTATGTAGCAAACATACAGATAACAATGGAATTTCTATTGTTTAATTTCTGAAATAGATAACATTTTTTCTGTCATGAGTAGTAGTAACAGTTGTAAGAAAGGCTCTTTAAACACTTACACCTATGGGTTAATATAGAAATATTTCACTTCTAAGCTTCAAAGACTAAAGAAGGAGTTGCAAGCAGAGCATGAACGAAATTTGCAGGAGCTACAGGACTCTGTGCGACGAGCCAGAGAAGAATGTGCACACCAGGTTGAGCTAGAAAGGTCAAAAATCAAACAGCAAGAAGAAGACAAACTTCGCTTACAGCAGCAGGTAAGTACACTTAAATTTTCTGCCTCAACCACTTAAGTAAGCATTTTTTTTAAATAAGTATACTAAATTGAGCAATGATTTTGAGGCAAGCAGGTTCTGGCAACTTAGTAATAAACATTTTATCTCTGTTGTTCACTGAGCTATATGCTGGGATCCATCTCTGTCATCCTGCTCAGTAAATCAAACACACATTACATGAAGTATACATTACATCTAGAACCTGAACAGCACTATGCATTTTAGTAACTTAAGTTGTTAGCAGTTAAGGTGTAGCAAAACCTCAAGGTAGCTCGACTATGCAGTTAATTTTATTCTGCCATTACAAGAGTATTTCTATTATCCTTATGGGGAGGAGGGAGAAATTAAATCTTGTTAGTGTTATATTCTATTCTGAAAATACATTATACCAAGAAAATTTAAACCACATTCTTTTGATGTGGGAGCTGGCTTTTTAACTAACAATAAGGCTAGTCTAGCTATTTTTCGTGACTCTTAAAACATACTGTAAAATTGTAAAAGTTAGTACTAGCTTTTTTTGAGCAGTTACAATATTAGACACTTAATTCGTTGTTAAGTAGATTAAGATCTTATTAATGTGTGTTTTTCAAAGTACTTAGTTTATGTAGGTGAATTATTTGCTTTGGTGCTTTTCATTTCTGATATGGTGATAATCCCACAATAGTTTTGACTAAATGAAGAACTGTAGCAGTCAAAGGTATATTTTTGTATTAGGAAGAGTTGTGCTGGGATTTTGTGGGTTCTTTAGGATATGATGCTGTGAAAAAAGTAGGTTAATATCAGTGTTTAATATTAATCACAGTACAGTGATCTTTTTGAATATAGCTAATAAAAAAAAGCTGCTAATCTAGAAGATGGTAATCTTGGCTATTTTTCTGAATAATCACTGAATTGAGATGAGCAGTTTCAAACTCTAGAATGCAACCCACTTCAGAGTGATAAGTGGATCACTTCTGCATTGCAGGTGTGTTGGCAGCTATTGCTGTAACTGTCCAGACAAGATAGCCAATAGTTCTTCAGGCTCAAGCGGCCAAATGGCACCACCTAGGAGTCGTCTTCCAGATTCATTCTTTTGACTTCCATTGACTTTTATTAGCTAGGTTGCAATACCATCACAATCACTTTGTATTTCCTATTCAGAACAGCCACACTGTATCAGACCAAAGATCCAGTTAGCTCAGCAGCAATGCATTCTCTTGCAGCAATGGTTGGATTTAGCGGGCAAGAAAATAAGAAATGGGACAATAAGAAAATACAATTTTGGTATATCCAGCAATACCATTAAGTGTTACTTGTACCCTCAACCAGAGGCAGCACTTCATATTTACTAGCCATCTGAGAAAGTATTCCTCGTGAACTCATCTGATCCCTTATCCCTTTGAAAAAGTATTTCTATTTTTAGCATTGCAACATCCTGTGGCAGTGAGTTCTAAAATTTAATTATGTGTTGTATGTTTATAAATTGTTCATTTTAAGATCATTACTTAATAATTATGAAGAAAGTTTTGGTGCCTGTGCTACATACCGTTCCTGATTGCTTAGGTGTCTGTCATACTGTCTCTTTCAAACACAAGCCCTGCTATGTTTTGTCTTGCTTTATATGAAGGCCATTCCTTCCTGCTTGTCCTGGCTGTCTTTGTGTGCTGTTCCTGCTATTTTGAATCTCTCTCATGCTTCAGTATGAGGTGGCTATTAGTCCATTTTCTGGACAAGACAACCGTTTTTGTTTAGCTCTGCTGGAGGTGGAGTGGGGTTTTGTTTGTTTGCTTTGGAATGTTACTATACAATGGTTCCCTTTGTAATGTGCACAAGCAGAAAGTTCCTGTTGCTACCACTTCTGATGGGGCCTCTTTTTTTTTTTTACCTTTTTTGGGTGTTGGTTTTTGTTTCGATTTGGACTTTTTTTTTTTAACAAGGAATGTTCTGAAGTAAATTGTAATAGTTCTACACAATATGCCTTGACTTATTACTTACCTTTTAAGGAGATGGGTCAGTACACAGTTTTCACACTTGAATTGTAGAGTGCCCTAAATGTCTAACTTGTTTGGTTAGAAACCCCACTATGTGCAAGAGAAGATCCTTGAAGCATCCACCTTGAAGAACATCACTCTTACTTCCTGAATAAGGGAGCCGTGCTTCATTTGTATGATTTATACAGTTCCCTAACAGTCCACATCCTGAGCTCTCATGACAGCGTCTATTTTTGAAACTGCTTTCAGAACCAAGCAAGAAATAAAACAAACCATATAAGTTCTCAGGATAGATAGTGTTTTTCATAACTAAATAAATCAATTACTGTCTTTGTCATCACCGTCATGTCTGTATGTCTGCTTAATTATGGAAATACTATTAAAATTACAGAAAAAATATTAAAAATGTGAAAAAAATTACTGCAAATGGAAAGGTGACAAACAATAGCATCTTTTGTCAAAGTTGGCTGTTGCAGTTATATATGAAAAGTAACTGCAGTGAACTATGTTTTTATGTGGCTCCTTAGGAAGCATCACTGCTTCCTTACATCACTTCTGTAAAAATAATAGATTGGAAAGGAGAAATTTTGGAAGAAAAATAGAGGTGACACAATTAGGAGATCCAAAGAATTAATATTGATGTACTTACAGAAGAAGTTGTAGGCTTTGGAACAGAAATGAATTATCTGAAGCATTTTTGCCCAGTATTCTAAATTGTTGGATACAATTCATGGAAATACTTGTATTAACTAGTTGGACATAAGTGTAGCATTTGGGATCATATTCTGTGATGGGGTTTGTCAGTTCCATCAGGTGTATTAAGGTATTTATATTTGAATATTATTTAACAGAGGAATGTAAGCTACTCTTACAAAACATCTTATTAAAAAAAATCTTAATGTCTTTGATATGGTACAGTGAAGAAAAACTTAAATATTTAACTTGCTTAGCTTCTTTGTAGCAGAATAATTGTGTATTGGCATCGGTTTTTAAGTTACCCATTTTAAGATGAAAAGCAAAGCTGTCTCTTTGTAAAATCTTCATGAAACTGTGGAAGTACACAATGAGGGCAGAGGTACATAGCATTAAGTCATTAGTCACTGAAGTCTTTCTATGTCAGCCTTTCTTCTAAATCATTATTTGGCTGTACAAAGTATTAGTTGTTTCCTTTTCCAGACATTCCTAAACAAGTTATGCTGGTGAAATTAAGTAATAAAACTTCATATAGTAGATAACACTGTTGGCTTTCTTTAAAAGATGTGTGTAAATCTAAATAGCTTTGTTTTCTATGTTTCTTCTGCAAGTCATTTTGGAAATGTGAACAGAGATGTTTATAAATCTTGGTCTTCTGTGTATGAGGACAGACTTCTTTTTTCTTTTCAGTACTGAGCAAAGATCCTCTTTAAAATTCTTCTTATTAAAACATTGCTGTATGCCATCAGCAAGAAATCATTAATTATGAATATGTAGTTTTCAGTGTCTGTTTCCTATCAGATAATGGACAGTAAGATGTTTGTTCCAGGGACCAAGGAGTCATTTAAGTTCTGTAAACTGTTTGTTTGGCTGTGAATGGATTTTTCTGCTAACTTGCATTATATTTTGGTATTTTTAATGTAGCTTTATGAAGCAGAAAATAAGCATAAAATTTTGGAGAAGGAATTCCAGCAATACAAGGAACAGCAAAGTAGCAAACCAGAAATCCAGCTACAATCGGAAATAAATCTTCTCACTTTAGAAAAGGTATCTTGGATTTTTCTAGTCTTTAAAAACTGTCACAATGGTCCATTCACTGATAAGGAAGATGTAGAATAATCTTGCATGATAAACTGGTTAATTTGTCCATTTTCTTTTACTTTTTCCAAATTTCTTCAGGCTTTAAATATTCAGACACAATTAAGGTCAACAGTGGCCCTATTTCTATAGAGGAAACAGTAGTGTTAGAAGTTAAGGTAGGAAAAAAAAATAACCTATATATTGACATTGCTGCGATCATGGTTTATGCTGGGGACTCTGAGCATTCCATTTATAACACTACATGAAGATGAAGATTTTCTTGTGAGGATTAATTTGACTGGTATTCCATTATGTGCATTGGGGTTTTATTAAGTATTTCTGAAAAGAGATTGTGTACTTAGC
>JAOXJM010000019.1:61967419-62014181 GCA_026413425.1 Tringa solitaria
TACTCACTGAATGCATATGCCTCTACGTGTTTCTGGTCATCGCCTGTCTTGCATGAATTACAGTAAACACTGCCTAAACGGTATACTTAAGAATGGCAAGTACTTCCATTGGCCTTGGCAAACAAACTAGTAAATCATTAATGCCTGTTGCTGAACAAACTTTGACACAGACATAAAACTTCAGAATTCAAGTTTAGTAAAAAGTTTGTATTACCTGTATTCACACCTACTTCCTGTTTGAGGAAAAGTGTTGTTTGTCTTTAAGGGTAATAGTTCATTCCTACTGCTAGAGTATTCAGTTTTTTGAGAGTAAGAAGCTAAAACCATTCTCTTCTAACTGATAGTTACCTTTTTTAATCTGTATTTCTCTTTGAAGAAAGTAGATGTGTTGTATAATCACTATCAGTAATTAAAAATTCACTTTATTTGCTGTCTTCAAATTGATCCTTCTTTGCTTAGTGATAAAAGGAGTCATGAATTCTCATCTCTAATTTCTGAAACTTCTATGTTTGACAAGATGATAGAAGGAAGAATACAATATCTTATCTCTCTGATTAAGATTTCTTCACCAGCCATGAAATGTCCAGGCTGTTTTTTCTTACTGACATATTTAAAAATTTGTATGGAATAGAGAAGATTGTTACTTGCCAGATTAACACTAGTGTATATCACTATCAGTTTTTTTATTCTAAATTTCATCACTGTAGGCCTGACAATCTGAATTTAGTAACATGTCAAAGTCTGAATCGTAAAATAAGTTGGCATGTACAGTGAATTATGCTCCCTAAAACTTTTCCACTACAGAACAAACCCTTTCAGAGTAGTTTCTTGTGGTTTTTATATTCCTGTTCTTCATCTTATACTTAGTCTATTGATAATGGATTTAAGTGACTTTAAGAGCCAAATAAAAGTTGAAGTAGAGATGATCAAAAACCGTTTACTGTGTTTTAAATATAAATTTGGAAACTGTTGCTTCAGGAATTCTAGATTTGCTTTAGTTCAGATGATTTGTGCAATTGTGCATAGTCTAACCAATTTCTTGTTTAAATTGGATTAGTACCATGTTAATTTTGCATTGCCTCTGGTGAATAGCCACAGGGCTGTAATCTGTGCCAGTAATTTGTCACACCAAAGCTCTCTAGAGAGCTATACAAAACATTTGTGTAGTGAGGATTAGACGCTGAAAGCCATATCTTAGATTGTTAATAAATGTTAATGACAAAACCCAGCTGGTAAGTCTTGGAAATGAGATCTAATGCTTTGTGCCCATTGCCAAAAAAATGTTTAAACAGAGATTTCCATTACTCAAAGGTGACCTAGTACAGTCAATTTATGAATTAAAGAAGCATAATCTACAGGCTAAGCATTTAGTAAAATGCTCTTCTGATTTGCAACCATAAAAGTCAATGTTTCCTTAATTAAAAAGTTTCCTTTTACTTTGGAACTAGTTCTTAGCACACATTTGTGATGGTTTTATATTTTGCAGAATATGAGATATGCAGTACATAACTGAGTAAAGTATGGGACTGTTAATAGAAAATGTTCTAAAATTATCCATGTCTAGGGTTTTGAATGCTAAACATAGTGCCAGTGGTAACCAAAAAAGATCTAAAGTAAATGAAGGCACACGTAGATCATTCTTACCTGTGCTTAACAAAGTACAGAAGTTGGTTGAATTTAAACACAGTTTGTAAAGCTGAGTGAAAATAGACTTCATCCAGCTTTTCTTCCCTCTTTGTTACTTAGTGCAATTCTGTGTTAAGGCTTCATTTATTATACCCCTGTCCAGTTTTAGGAAGACAAAAACATAAACAAGTTACCTAAATATCTATGCACCCAGGTAGATTTTTATGCTTTCTAGGTCTTTCAGATTTTGCTGAGTGGTGGATCTCAGTACTACACAAATGAGACCCCATAGTTTTTGTGTATGTGAGTATTATTTCTTAGAGTAATCAAACCATTCAAACAAAATGCATATGTACCTACAGAGATCTTAAGATGCTAAATTCAGTGCTAAATTCTGAGTGCAAGAAACAATGTATCAAAACAAGTATCAGAGCTAGCAGAAATGTCATTTTTCAGCTATGGGTATCCTCTGTTATAATCTACAAAACCAAAATCTCAAAACGTACATACGTACATTATTCAGTGTTCTGGGAGAAATATTTAAGTCTTTTAATGTGTTTGTGCCCTAGAGATCTGTTAGAACCAACACTGATGCATTTGTTTAAACAACATAGACCGTATTGGCTGGCTGACATTCACTCTGTCTTGTCCAGTGTCTTGCTTATCCACTCAGTAATTAACTTGATTAATTTATAAGTAATTTAGCGAAGGATGGGATGTAAATCTTTTTTTTAAAAAAAAAAAAAACGCACACAAAAAAAAACAGTTGGAGGTCCAAGTCTTGGTTAAAAACTGTGTCTTGAAACCATCCAGGCCCTCCTACTGACTTGTCAGCTCTGGGTTATTTTCAGAAAACTTTACTTGAGTTCCTTAGCTTCAATCGTAAGTTTTTCCCACAGACTTGCACGGTATGTGTGAGTGGGAGAGTGAATAGTGGCTGCTATTTAGCCATTGTTTAGTCTAGTGTATGTATGTTTACATCTCCCTTTTGGATTTATAGGCAGCTATGGCAAAATAAAGATTGTGCTTCCTTGATTGAAGAGCCTCTTAACTAGAGCACCTGGCGGCATACAGGGACTCTTTTATGACCTGATTATAATTGAAATTTTGAGGGTTTTTCATTACTGGTTAATTTTTATTTAATGCTGATATTCCTGTAGTGCCGTAGGTTTCCAAACATGATTGAAGTTACCACCATGCAAGCTCCTAAAACAGTATTCCATATCTCAAGCACTATATTAGAGATGCGAACTAATGAAGAAAAGTAGTAAATGATCTGATAATTAGTATGTGACCTTGTTTGCATTGGATTTGGTGGGTTTTTTTATGGGCATGTGAGAGGAGGATGGCAAAATAACAAATTAGTAAGAGAAAGGAGTATTGGTGATAAGTTTTACTAAGGCAGGGAAAGGAAACAAAATGAGCAAAAGAAATAGCCTCACTAGCAGTGCTGAGAAAGTTGTGGAGGAGAATATAACCTGGACTAAGTAAGTGTATAATGCAAAAATCTGTACATGATAATCCTGGTTTGTCTGTGGCTGCCTCACCTATGGGATAGTGGCTGGTGGTAATTAAGTGGTGATGCAAGAGTTAAATTTCCAAGTGTTCTAAGTTTCTAGTGGGTCTTGTCTTCTGTTCACAAACCAGGCTTGCAGCTGGTGATTCCAGAGCATTTCCTTACCTGAAGTTTAAAAATGCAAAATTCTAAAAGTCTAAAAATTAAAATTCTAATAGTTCTTACCGAGGCTTAAAACAGCCTGACTGGCTACAATAATGAGCCAGGCGTAAATCTGAAATGTTCCTTATTTGAGCATACTTTACGCTTCCAAAGAGAATATGCTCCTATAAAGTATATCAGAAAATCTTGACTGAGAATTTTAAGCATGTGAGTATGTATGTATGTATAAACTTTTGTGCATTGAGGTACACTTAAAAATACTTTGTATTCAATTATAACTTAGTTTTTAAGTATGCACAGGATAAAATGAAGATGTTACAAGTGAGTTTAGAAATGCTGGGCTTTACTTCTGCATAATTACAGTACTATTAAAGCACTCTATTAATACTGGGTTTTTATTTTCGAACATCGCACAGTAAATTGTGCTATATTTCAAGTACTAATACGCATTTGATTCCTTCTCTGGCTTTAAAAAAAAAATGCTTGTCACCAATGGATTGTTAAACTGTGATGGAAAAGATTAAATACCTGAATGTCTTTGATAAAGTGGCACCAGTGTCATCATTGATGAAGAAGAAATCCTTCCTTCTGTCTCATTGTAACAAAAGGCAGTCTTTTTGTGGTCCCTCAACATATAACAAAATTGTATATAATTAATTCAAAATCAGTATGCCTCACTTCTTACCAAATAACTGTTGTAAATTCTCTGCCATCTTCTTGTATTGATGGGTTATTAGGAAATGGGTTTCTGTTGCTCTGCTATGAATGGTATACGTAGAGAAAGTTTGCTGTTATGCACCCTACAAATCGTTATGACAGACTTTTAAAGACGTCAAAGACTAATGTTGGGAAAGACACTTGAAAATGAAGGGTACAAAGGGTGTAACTTAAATTATACACAGGATCCATCATAAGTTAATCTATAGAGTCCCTTTCACTTGCTTTCATGTCTTTTTTCCAAGTTGAACTGTGTTAAACTGAATGCAAGGGAAAGCTTGCCTCAGAAAATGCTGATTATTCTTTTTTTAAATTTAATATTATTGTGTTTAAATCTCATTATTCAAGGTCGTGACATGGAACACTGCAGAAATTCTTGACTTTCACTTTCACAGGACTAAAATTCATCTCGCTTTTCCCCTCACCCCTCCCAAACAAGGAAATACCAAATATTTGCCATGTTTACATCAAATTGTATTAGTAATAAAATTAAGTTTCTAGTCACATTTATTTGAAAGGAAGTCCTACCCAACATTAACTTGGAGACGAAATGTACCGATGAGAGTTTTTCTCCACTACATAGAAAAGGAGAATTTAGCACTTGATATTCAAACTTACTTCCCTACAAATCTAGGCATATTATCCTGAGCAATGACCATTCTCACGAGTGACACTGATTTTATATTTTTTAAATTTTTTTATAGACACTTTTCCTAGAGAAAAACATAAAGTAACAGGAACTGAACAAAAGATTCTTCAGGAGAGCCTTGCTTTTCCTACTTCTCTCATTCACTTTTGCATCATTTGCTCTTCTGTCCTTTTCTTGGTTTTATTAAACATCACTAAAGATGTTTCTTAACCAAAAAACCTTATGGTTCTGAAACTAACTAGTTCAGTGAGGCCATAAAAAAACCAAGGTATTAAATGAGAGATCCTTTCTAATCAACAGGAAAGCATTAGGAATATTCTGTTGTCTTCTTGGTCTGATTGAGCTTTGGATTTTGTTCTGTTAATCTTCAATATATGTGCTTTTTCTTTCAGTTTGTTTAAAATGCCTTTTTTGTTACTAGATTGCCACTGTGAGCATGTTGCTGAACAGCAGAAACCTCTAGACCACTGAACTTTCCTGCTTCAAATAGTATTGTGTCAACTTGTCATGCAGCTTGTAGTCCCATGTGCTTCTTATGGCCAGCACACAGTTATGTCTTTCCTCTGAAGCTGCAACTGTCACATCACTTTCAAGATCTTTCCTTAGAGATCTGAATAATACACAAAGTGAAGGCCTGGATTAGAAGACTTCTGTTCAGTGTGGTCACTGCTGTTTGATGAACTGTGTATATTATGTGTCTGATTGTAATCTGCTTCATTACTAGGCAGGGATGTAATTTTCTGCTGATGTGTTGAAGTCTTTGCTGTGCTGGTAATAAGTGCTACTCTGTTTTCTATTAGTTTTCCAGTATTTAGTTTTCAGGTGATGATTGCCCAACGCACTTTCAAAAAAATTATCTTGAAGAGTTACTGACACGCACAAATTCGGCAGTCTTGCATTAATACCCCAGCTTCCCATGACAGTAGTCCTAGTTTAAAATGGGACAATTAGAGCATGAATAAACTGAACTGCAGAGCAAGGAGATTTTTTTCCCTAAAGTTAATTATTTCCTTACCATCTGCAACAATGCATTGGACTGAAGCTAATCATACCTACAAATCATCATAGATAGAAAGGCTAGAAAAGGAGGAGATAATGGCAATTAGAAGTCCTGTCTTCTGTAAAAGACTTAAATTTTTGACATCGTCTAAGAGGAAGGTGTCAGCCTCATCCCGCACAATAATGAGAATGTTTTTCCTACAGATGATGCAGTTTGCTTGTAAATTGCATTCTTATAGAATTTGTGTGACTATCAAGACTCTTTTCACTTTTAGGTAGCCAGGTTGTACTAGACAGATTAATTCCAAAACCAGTACTTGGATATGCAGGCTGTACTGTATCTAATACAGGGATATGTATAGCAAGTTTCTTTAGACTTGTCTACTCAGGAAAAGTAGCTAGTCACCAAGCTAAATTACTGGATTCTTGAAATTTCTAGACTTATTCTACATCTACAGGACAACAGCTCCTATCCTGAGGCTAAATAGAACTTTACAAGGAAGATTTAACACACTTGAAATTTTAGGCCTTATGTTGCCTTAAGGTATGAATCTCAAATATTTTTTGTTTGTTTTAGACACAGCAATATTTCAACTTTATTTTGAAAAGGATTTAACTTAGGACAGTGAATGAGAGCACCAAGGATAGCGATGATCTCAAAGAAGTAAATATTAGCCTTTCCTCATAATTCTAGATTTTGGGTAATTGGGATAATCAGATTTGCTGTCCATTTATTTACTTGTACTGTAACTTAAGTTGTACTGGTTGTATACCAACCTATTTGAAACTAGCCCATGGTCAACATTTTATCTTACTACCTGCAGTTAGCAAAGCAAACTCAAGATAAGTATAACTATCAAAATAGTTAGCATAATTCCATTCTTGCTACTAGCCCATCGTATGCTTGAAATCTGGCTTTACTGTGTGGATGCTATTGCCTATCCAGGTACTTGGAAACCAGAGAATACCATTATGATATTCGCTGGGATTTTATTTAATAAAAAAAAAGACTGAAACAATCAAAAGACCACACTCTGTGTCTTCTTTGATAAATGTTTCAACAGTACTACTTGATCTGTAGCATTTTTTAAAATACAGATGTCTATCTCAATTCGAAATATTCTGTGATTACGAAGCTCCTAACATGTCTGGTATATTGCTTAAGTGATTAATCTCCACTATTTTAATAACTTGATATGTGCCTCTAGTTGGAATTTACCTAGTTTTGACTTTCAGTCAGTGCTTTTCATTGGGCGGAAAAAGCCAAGCTAGCAAGCTGATGTCTAGCCCATACAGAGGCGAGCAGTAGATGCACAACATCTAGAAACCCAGCTTTTATATCTTTGAATATCCTCCAGCTGCCCTCAGTCAATTAGTTATGGTCATGTTTAACAGACATCAGGGAATGTATTCTTAATATATATTTCCTTTTCAAACTAATTCTTGTTTTCGTCCCCATAGTATCCCAATTTTTCATATCCACTTCTTCCCCACTGAATAGTTTTGTGTTGGCAGCAAACTGATTTCTCCAGAATGCTTTCATCTTTTTATGAATATATCAAAGAGTAGATTCTTGGTGGAGCCCACTGTTACCTTCTTACTGTTATGGATGAATCAGTTGCTATCCTTTTCTCTGGTCTTCTAAACCCTGAATAACCTGAGGACTTTCTCCAGAACATCTTAGGTTTGTGATTGCTTATAGATGGTTTCTTTGGTGCGGTGTTTTATTGGGTTTTGGAGATGTTTTTAAGACTAGTTGGAAGTGTGACTTTCGTGCAAAAGCCAGATTCATTCTTCCTGCTGTATCCATATATCCTGTTAGTTTTGGTTTTAGTTATGGTTTCAGCCATATTCAACCATACTTCAATTTGTTGAAATATGTCCTGCTGTTAGTTTCTGGATATTCCTAAGGCCTCTCTTCAAAGAAAGACTAAAATAAAATGGAGAAATAGTTATTCCTGGGGTGTCAACACCAATTTTAGTGACAGATTAAACATCCAGTTAAGTCTTGAGACCTTGTGTTTCAATTTCCCTGGAACTCCTGAAAACTCTTGGACAAATATCAGCTGGCTGTAGTGAATTAATATTTGTTATATGTATTTGTAGATCCCTGTCCTAAAACATATTCTACTTCAGTCTGAGACTGTGTTCTTCAAAACTATCCCACATAAAAATGGGTGCCTTTTACATGGGAATGTTCTGCAATGAACTGCAATGAAAAAAATCAAGAGGTGGGGAAGGAAGGACTATGGCTTTATCTTCCCCAAGCTCTCTTATGCTTCAGTCATCTATCAGCTGTAGACTCTTTGGCAGGATTCTGGCCTCTGGTTTGGTTCTTAATATTTATCCCTTTAACAAGTTGTTTTTCAGGGTCTTCTGGCCTGTCTCACTGTAGTATTAACATCTAATTTGCCTGGCTGGTGTATTGAATTCAGTATAAAAATAAAGTATTTTTGGGTTACGTACATGCTATGATTTCTTGTCAAGTACTTCTCTATTCCATTGCCTGCTCATATCAACAATTAAAGTCTTTGTTTATACCAAATCCTTGTGAAATTCAGATTTTCTTATCACTTATTGATGATCAATAGGGAGTACTTAAGATGCTGGCATCTGAGATTTGGCAAACTGCCCAACTATTATTTCAAATACTATTAGGTTAACTGTATAATGAATATGCTCACACATATCAAACAAAATTATCTTTTTTTACTCTTGTAATATAAAACTGATTGTATTAACAAACAGATGAAAGCAATGTCAAAATTACAAAGGTAACTTTGCACTTCATGATACATCTGAATCCAGGATGTTTGTGTAACCTCCTGCCTTATTTTTGATCTACAGGAAGAAATGCCATTTTTACCTCAGGTTTTCTGTCTCATTCAGAGTGTAAGACTGACTGTATTGAGTTATTGCACAAGGTCATGTAGAAGATGACTGGGAGGAAAACAAGTGGACAGAAGACCATGCTTCCCATTAAGACACTTACTGTTGCAAAGTGGTAGTGGACTAAAACCCTAGCTTTGTTACAGTGTCTGTATAGACCTCATAAAAAAAAAAAGTGCCCAAACCAAGTAAACTTTTAGAATGGACAGAGTAAGTTAGCTAAGGTTTTGCCTAGAACTAGACAAATGTAAAAGGAAACCTCACCAGAGTTTTGTTTTCAAGGCTCATTTTTAACTACAAATTGCAATTTCAAAAAGTGGTTCTTGAAGCTTTGACACTAGGCACTATGGGACTGATGATGGAAGTTTCCTGCAGTTATTTAGCATTTTCCTGTTCTTTATTGCTCAAAGTTACAATTTAAAATGCTGTGTAGTGAATGAATAAATCCCAGTATCTTGGTCAGTTCCACAAGCATAAATTTTATGTTTATCTGCTTAAGCTAGAGTTTTTTTAAAAGGTTCATAACATTTGTCCTGTTTTCTTAACAAGAAGGTATCTGTGACTGGGCTTCAGCTGACCCAGCCTGAGCAGGTTTACTGCAATTGGGATAGTCCTGGTCTTAGTGTATTATAGATATCAACAGGTAAGTCAATCCATTTAACTAATACTGCTGGAGACTTAATTTTCATTACTTCATTCCTGTCTTTTTGCTCATGTCACTATAATTAGCACTTTAACATGTAATCATGTAGTCAACCGAGTTATGTCTTCATCTCTTCCTACATTAGCGTGAACAAGAAAATGCAATGGCTCACCTTAAAAAGCAGCAACAAGAGCTGGAGCACATGAGGCTGCGCTATTTGGCAGCAGAAGAAAAAGAGCTGGGGAAAACAGACCGACAAGAGCTGGAGGATATTAGAAATGAACTTAACAGGTATAAAAGCATTTGTAAGATTCCTTTCTATTTTTCCCCTCCCCTCTCTTTTCTTGCTGTCTACCTCAAAATAGGAGAAGGTTCGGTTAAATCAAGATTATTGGCTGTCAGACCAGTGAAAGAGCACAGTTTATGTCCCTTTGGTAACAATGGCAATTTATAAAATGCAACAGTACTGCATTTAGCCTGTGCTTAAGGCCACTGAAATGTGTTTTTTATGTTATGATCATAGTTGTACAGCATCAGGCTTTTTTTCTATTTAAACCTTCAGTTCTAAGGATAACTGCTGCATTAATAAAAGAAAGAGGCATGTACTATTTGCATTTTGAATGTATGAAAGTTTTAAATCTGCCTAGTGTCGTCCTCCAATAACTGTCTGCAGCAGTATGTTCTGTATGTTGAACCTCTTTAATTTGAGTGCCATTTGCATTATCAAAATAGTAGCCTTGGTAGCAAATATTGTAGTTATGTATACATATAGAAGAGGTATTGTTAGCATTTAAGTATTACATTTCTTTTACTTACAGTTGTCTTTTGTTAGAGAGAGGATAATTTGCTACCTTTTATAGATTTCTTTACTTTACTAAGTACTTCAGCATATAAATAACCAGAAGACTTAATATGAAATAATTAGAGCGGGTTTTAATATGGCTTATTGTCTGACTCCATTTTATCAACATCAGGCTGAAGCAACAAGAAGAAGAGAGAAAGCAATTGCAAGATGTTAGAGATAATTCTGCTGGTGGAGTGGATAGTCTCAATTCTAGAAAATTAAATGAGAACATGGATGACTATCTCTCTCGTCTGATAGAAGAGAGGGATACCTTATTGAGAACAGGAGTATATAATCATGAAGACCATATTGTAAGTGAACTTGATCGTCAAATCAGAGAAGCTATTGCAAAAAGGAACATCACTAAGTAGAAGCATGCAAAAAGTTGTTAAGAAGAGCCAAAATTTGAACGAGTCATTTTTGTAAACCTGTACTTCTTTGTAAAACATATAAGGTCATGCTTAATTTTGCACACTATTGTTAGCTCTTTTTTGAAGTCGGTGTATTTGCAACATGTGAAGTTAAGCACAGTTGTAAGTTTTACGGGGATAATGATTGTTTTAAAATGTTTTTATACTTGTATGTATATATGTGTAAATATATTTATCTTGTGTACTTTCTTCTGAAATGTTTTCTACCTCTTTTTGCATCACCTTGACTAGATTTATTTGTAATACTTTTAACAGTCATTCTAAACTTTTGGGTCAATGTTGTCAATAGTTTCAGTTTCTAAAAAGATCTCTTCGGTTATACTAGAGAAAAGTGGCATCAGCTGTTTCCTGGACAGAGCTCTTAATTCTGAACCAAAGTTTAGCACTGACCAAATGTCACTTTCTTACTAAATCACAAGGTAATCAATTTTTAATTCTCCAACTGTAGATAACATAAATAAGTTCTATAGTAAGTAAGAGACAAGGTTCTGAGTGCTTGGGGGGAGAACTCTCAAAGTGTATGAAACTGAATCAATTATTAAGTAACTAGCCTGATTGTACAGGATGAAAATCCCAGTGTTGCCCTAGTGGTTTTGCACATTGGCCTGTAAGGGTGAACCCAGGAGTGTGAAGACCTAGTTCAGCAATATACATGCATTCTTACATCCATCCCTAATGAAGAAAGATGCTTGAAGCACTAATTCAGTGAATTTATACGCTTCAAGTTCTGAACACACACATAAACCAGGAGCTTTTCTAAGTAAAGATATTTTCCTTAATCAAGACCTAACCATTTTGTAGTTACTTAACATATATTCCAAAGCATGTTATCTCATTACCACTTAAATTGTATGTAAGGCTTTGTTTGATTGTGGAGGTGTGAACATGGCACGGTGTCAAGGTATTAAATGCTGGAAGAGAAATCTACAAGAAATGTTAGTTTGTGCATAATCACAGTTGAACAGGTTTTGATTTCCAGCCTTCATTCTATTTCAGTAATTTTTAAATTGCTGTCCTGTAACTACTGTCCTGTTTCTGTATTTGAATGTCAAGTACTGAAAATGTCTTAGGATTTGTTACTTTTAGAATGAACAAAGATACCAATGCAAAAATCTTTATTTTTTACTACATAAAATCATTCAACTTCCATGGACATGGCTACATACATGTGGCTTTCCTGTTTTTTCTGTTATTAATTATAAAAATTTTTTTGTATTGTGTCTGGCTTTGCTTCTAGTTGCATTGTTTTTCCTCCTCCCTGCCATGGTTGTATCTCCCATTAAGTGAACAATTCATCTAAGCTCCTTAAAGTTTTAAACAACCTATATAGACATAGAGATCATATTCTGTGAGGAGTTACCACTTATCAATACTAGACTTTGTTAATAAATGCTTTTGTAATACTTTGCACAACTCTATTTTTCAAATTTAGTGTGCTTAAAGAGATTCCTGTCCACTAGCAAAGCAAATAACACCTTCATAAATCCAATAAAAATCCATGTAATTTTCTTTTTTTAACATCATGGCTTTGTTATATCAGTGATGCATGATCATATGCAATTATTTTAAATGGATCAGGCAGCTTTTGTCTTGACAGGGAGATTTGCTCGCTCACACTGTTCTTCAGATATTTGCTCAATTGCTGGAAGTGTAGTTTCTTCTTCAAACGCTGGAGGGTGCCTTAAGACTTAAAGATCATGAAGATTGTGTTGACTAAATTTTCGTAACTGATGATTTTTTTTGAACTGGTATATGTGTGTTACGTTATTAAATAAAAATCAAATTTTGAGTATTAAGGATTTTGTGTTTATTTTTTGACTATGTATTTGAACTAATTTCTTTATTTACTATTTCTGGTAATATGACAGTCTATAAAATGGACATATTCACTTCCAAAGTTAATTTTACTTTTTAATTTCTAAGTGAATCTCTTCCATGCCATGTGAAGAAAATGGCAGTCATGTTGCTGTAGGGCTTAAAAAGAAACTACTTAAGTGAGTTTTCTTTCTAGTAAATGAAAGTACTGAGTAAAATCAAAGGTAAATCACTTTTATAAAAAGCAGTTATTAGCCTGAGAAATTATTTCGTTCCATTTTGTCATTTGAAAGATCACTACTTGCAGGATGAGAAGTATGAATTTTGTTATTATTAAAACACTTATTTGGCATTTATTTTGTTACATAGTCATTACTTTTAGTGTTCATTGTTTGTATTAGAATGAGAAAATGAATGATACTTAATGTTTCAATTTCATTTTTTCCAACACAGTTTGACTATGTGCTTCAGTCTGAAGTACTCTAGAAACAAAATTTGTAGTTGTAGTAGATATCTACAGCAGAGATGAGCTCAATATTACTCTTTTTTTAAAAAAAAAATTGTTGGGTTCCATTTTCCTTTTTATTGCCTGGAAACCATTTTAAAGGTTATAGCTATTCAGTGGAAAGACCAAATACTTTTTTTTTTAATCAAAAACCTCTTAAAAATTTTATATTAATCTCTCTTCATGGCAAAAAAATTGCCATTTGAAACAGATGCATGAGATAACGAGCTTATTTTAATTTACCCAGAATAAAAAGACTGCTGGAAATGAAACCCGTGTTTATGGGTTCAGTGCTGGTTGTGTAAGCCTTGGGAAAAGGGGTGGGAAGAGGAGCAACATCTAGGCCCTCCTGGCACACTGGCAAACTCCTGCTATTGATTTTAGTGCACCCAGATTTCACTAGGGCAGTTGATGGAATTATTTCAAAACAAGTACTCTTAGCAATATGTTTCTGTGAGCCCAAATGGCTATAAAAATTAGTAAATGGGAGGTGGGGGCAGGGAGGGGCTGTTCTATGTCAATTCCATGCCAAATCAGTTCCAGCTTTCATCTGCCGTACGAACTGGGCCCAGAATATCCAATCGGCTTTGGATAAGGAAATTTGGATTATATCCTGTATTTATCCAATCTAGCCTTTCAAAGGAAAGCATTACCCCACCTAAAAATGAGGGCATCTAGAAACACTGTTCATTCTCTTGATAATCCTCAGGCAGAGGATCTCCTCCTGTCTCTGTGTGTGCTAATTATTCTTACAGTGGTGGAGACTTGCTGTTACCAGTCTTTACTACCAAGGAATCGTGCCAAATTATTTAGTACAGGTTCAAAAATAAGGCAGCAAATCTGGGTATTGTATGTTTATACACCTTTAAATAGTATGGAGTGTTAGCTAAGATTTTGAGAACCGTTACAAAGAAATGGACCGTTTTCCCCTGTTAATTGTTAGACTGTTTGTCAGAAGAATTGTCTCCAAATTCTTTCTTACTGAAACAGTGGAATGCATTATGAAAAAAATATGACAAATTATTTTAAAAATAAGATGGCAGTGTTTTGCTTTGAATCTGGAATATTTAAATACATTATCCATCTTTCCAGTATATTGTTTTTTGGGGTGAAGCTATAACCACTGTTTCTATAATATTTTAGCAGTTATCCAACACTTTTAATGCTAATATACTTTCATAACTGCTGTCGTGGAAAAGCAGCAATGTTATGTCTGGCACTGAGCTTTCAAGTATCCAACCCATAGTTCTTCACAGCAGTTTAAATGCTTCTCCCTTCCATCCACTGAGATAAACCTTAATGCACGACCAAAGACGGAAGTCCTTTATCATATCTTCTAAGTGCTACTGAAGTATTTATACCAGTTATTACATATTTACACAATTATTTATTTTGCTACTACTGTGCCTAAATGATCATGACCTGTGTCAAGGCTTGGATAGGAAGCACTAGCCCCGCTATTGTTAAAGACAGAACTGTAGAAAGGCGGCTGCACACTTAGATCTCATTTCATTTGTTTCTCCAGGGGGTTGTATTAGTAGTGTTTTCATTAGAACTGTTTTTACAGATGTCGGCTATCCAGATATGAAGTCTCTGTGGTGGAGAAGCAGTCAGGAGTTTGGCATTCAGAACAGAAAGGAAAAAAAAAAAAGTCAACTTTGAGAGACTAATTTATAGAAAAATAATTTACTGACTTTCTGATGTATAAATGTACAGTAACCCCATGGTGGCTTTAATGCAGAGTAATTGAATTCTTGCAAGTACAGTTATTTTCTATTCTTAACTTGAAGAAATGCTACAGCCTGTCGTTCCTCGTCACTGAAGACTAAAATAGTCCCCATTAATAATGCTTCTGGAAAAGTGACACCCACTACTTTGTAGTCCAGTACACTTTTTTTTCCAAGTGAAATACTTGTAGTAGTTTGACAGCATTTTAAACAATTTATGTATTACTACAAAAAGTTTTATTCTAACAATATACATGGAGAGTAGATGATTATGGAAGTGTAGTGTTACTGAATGCTTGACCAAAGGGTTTTCATGCAGTTACCCAGAGATAACTGCATTTTACAAAATAACATGGCATCAACATTTAGAGTGGGTTTACCGGCGTCCGGTAGAGCAGTCCACAGCCTAATCCTGTTTCAATGGCTGTTGGATGTTGCTCATAGCTTTCACTGTACTATGAAAAAAACTGTAAAAATTGCTGCTGGAGGACTGTGACTTACTATGACTCGTAAGTTTTGTTTTACAAATACAAATGTAAATAGAGCAGCAAAATTAAGGTTTTGAGTTGAGCAGGCAGTCAAGCTCATGAATGTTTTTTATTATTTAGGTTTAAGTGGTAATGGTAAGTCTGGTAATGCTAAGTATTTGCTTAATAGCATAACTAAGGGGGATTTTATATTTTGTTTTTCATGTCTGAGGGTACAGAAAATAATTCTATTGATCTCGTGTTAAGAGACAGTTGTACAGGACACCAGACCATCGGTGTGTTCCCCTGAAAAGGTTATTTTTGGCAACAGGATTAATTACTGTAATACAATAGGTCATCCAGATCAGGACTGAGGCACCATAAGCTGTTATTTGCTTTATAATCAGACACACACACATGAAGCTTGAGTCCCATTCTTACCAGGCGTGAAGTCGACATAATGCTCCTCATCCAAATAAGATAGCTTAATAGTTTGTCCCTTAAGCCAATACTCCAGATATGTTTTCATTAATATCAATGTGTATTTGGTGTAAACCCCAGAGCCTACCTTCTTCTCCAGGAACTGTTCAGGTGATGTAGAAGATAAGTTGTTAGGACTATATAACATTTTTGATGTTTGTATAGCAATAATGGTTTTTACTACGGTTTTCCTGAATGTGGTGCATACGATGTTTTAAATACTCTGGTGTACTGATTCATCCTGGTTTTTCTGATATTATCCAATTATTGCACTGAAGAAATGGGGCTAATAACCCAAAATAAATGAAAAAATTAAGCAGGATATCAGAAAGCAAGACAATGCTACTACCACAAGGAAGTGGCAGGTATGTCTCCATAGGAATACCTCCATGAGAAGCCACTGCTATTTGTGGAAAAAACTTGCATACCTCAGCAAGATGCTTATGTGCCTCTAGAGTGAGTTTTACCGGCTCCATCCTACTACATCTTGCAGAACAGATAGATTTTTTGGTTTGGTTTGGTGTTTTTTTCACTCCATGACTGTATCTCCTTATTGCGTACATAGGGCAAATCATTGAAATGGTCTTGAATTTTTACCTGAGAATGAACATTTTTATTCTATTGATTCCTATTTCATTTACACGTATCGTCTTCCATGCAGGTAGCTTGAAATAGCCTCAGTAGAAATTGGTAGGCTTAGCAAGAAGACATCTTAGAAGACATTCTCTCTCGTAACACCATGTAAGGGAAAAGCCATGCTTTGCCATCCTGACCAAGAGCCCGTGTTGCAGCCAGTGCTTGGTGCAACACGGCAAAATCTCTCCCGCATCACTCATGAGGGGGCTCCCCCATGGCAGGCTGAGGGCTGGGCACAAAGTCTGTGGTTTCCCTGCCCATCTTGGTTAAGGGGTGTTGAGTGATCTTGAACAGGGCTCTGGGCCTCCACTTCCTATCAGCAAAACGAGAATAATGTGGGAAAAGCTTTTCTGTGTTAAGTGGTTCACAAACTGCTTTAAACTCAGGCTATCTGTGCTGGTTGTCTTAATGCCCTAAAAGGGGGTAGTTACTAGCTTCCAGTGGGATGCTTCTTCAGAAAATGAGTACAAGCTATTTACTTTGCTCTCTTTTATTAGATAAATCAGTTGCTACTTTCATTCTTCTGGCTAATTGCCAACTCATCCAAAAGCTTTACAAAAAAGCAAAAATACTTCAATCCTTATATGTGACTCTCTAATTTCCAGGGAAATTCAGGGAGTCCAAGACTTCAGTCTTCCAAGTAGGGCCAGGCTAATCTTCTTGTGAAGAGATGAATTAAATAAACTCTTTTGGTGAGGGTAGAAAAAAGACATCTGAAGTTTTGGGCCTGCCCCGAACAAGGCTGTATGTGGTATGGGGCAGTACTGTTTACTTTTGTCTCTCTCTTGGTAAGATGAAGGTGATTCCTCAATATGCTGATGCTTTGATGAATAGCTAGTTAATGTCTGGTTGTTACAGCTGTTTGGAACAGAAAAGGTCAAGCATTGTTTGCCATATCCCATCTATTGAGCAAATAAGTAATTGTGAGAGTTTTAGTGAAAACTTTTATAGGAAAATCATTTTGTGACTTATTAGTATTGAAATACTAATAAAAGCAAATCCCTTTTATCCTAACAAACGTGACAAATACTGCTGGAAATGAATCTTGAAGGTGAGGGGAGGCCAGTTCTTAGAGAAGTACCTCTCAAATGCCGCCGAGCATAACATCCGTGCCCCCGTATCAAGAGATGCTCATAAGTTCTCCATGCAGGTCTGGAGCTCAGCAGAAAAACTCAGGAGCTGCCCAGCCACAGAGGGCAGTGGGAGGAGGAGGAAGAAGCAGCATCTTTGCACCACTGCACTTGCCATCACAGGGGAAAGACACTATTGCTGCCACTCACAGAACCTAAATCTAAACCTCTCCCTGTACAGCAACATATTCCCATTTTTTTGCCAGACTGCACTTTTGCCCTCCTCACTTCTCCCCTCCCCCCTTTTCCAGTTATCACATGTACATGTGGAGAAGAGAATAGCACATTTCACCAGCAAAAAAATAAGTTGCTGGTTTGTTTATAATAAATAATAAAAATACATAGTAATTAAATATGCAGATAAATTACATGTTGCTTTATATACTTTATATTGAAAGCAATCTTGATCAGATAATACTTTTTTTAAAAGCAGCATTTCTGTATTTTAAAATACAGAATATAAGTTTGGGGATTTTTAAAGATAGTTTTTCTGCATACTCAAGCAGCCTTTCACAAAGAGTTCAGGGGTTCTTTGAGTTTTCTTCTTTGCCCTTCCTTTCATGCTCATTGAATAATTCATTCACAACATCTTTACTGTTGCTCTTGAAAATATCCCACCACTATAAAAGGAAAGTATCTTAACTAAAATAAATGCTTGTAGAATAAAAAATAAAAAATAAATAAAGTGACTGCCCATGTCTTTATTTTACTTGCTGCTTATTTTACCACTCGAGTTTCAGATAAAAACGCATTTCATGCTTTACGGAATGCAATCTGTTACAGAGCATGGACAACATACCAACTTGTGTACCACAAAATAACAAGCTTGTATGAGTACAGGCAGCGCTGCTGTTTATACTGCCAGATTCAAACTTTTAGTTAGATAATTTTTGGCAGTGAAAGCACCCAGTCTGTTACTTATACACCAGTTAATCCTGACTTAGAAAAAAATGAAAGTCCATTTAGGGCCTCTAAAATCTTAGCTTAACTTTTATACTGTGGTAAGAGATGATTTAGGGTATGTCACATTAAAGACTATAATTCTTAAAATCTTTCTTGTATGTCGAGCATTAGGTCTTCAAATGCTAGCTCTGTGTTTTTACGCAAAAATTTAAGAATGAATACTGAGTTGAACTAGTAAGCAACTTGTAGTGGGCTTACCTCAAAATTTGTTCTGTTTAAGCTCACAAAAGAAGAGAAAGCAGGCATTTAGTATTGTCTGCTTTTTAAATAGAGGAACAAGGGCTAGGATGAGGAATAGCAGTATGTAGTAAACAGACTACCCCTATGCAGTTTGAATGTATGTGTCTGTGCATTTATATCCACTGGTGAAAGAATGAACATGGTGATCGGAATACACCCAAGTTTTCTTAAGGCAGAGAGACTTGCTTTATCTTACAGAACTTTCTGAACTTTCTTCTGTAGCACAGAGCAGTATTTCAGTGGCTCGGCATCCAGATTTCATAATGTCATGTTAGCAAGAAGAAACAATATTGTCTTTGGGGACATGGGAGGCAACATGTAACTTGGTAGAAAATATCTTCCATTTCTGATTCTCTTATCCTTACAAAATAAAAAACAATCAACCAAAATCCCAACATCATTTTGGGGTTTCCTCATGGAGATTTCTGAAATCTTGCATTTATTCATCAAAGTCTCATAAATACATATTTTTAAAATATCACAACCTCAACTCCCTTTTCTAGCTCCATTTTTGTTATCACAGTATCTATTTTAATGGCTCTTAAGCTACAATGTCCATACCTTATCTTTGTCAGTTAATGTATCTAATTCCACCATCCCAGAGGGAATAAACCTGAAGCTAAAGCCTGCAATATATTAAAGAATCAAGAACGCTTATGCAGAACAAACAGAGGATTTAGCTTGGATAAACAGCAGAGAGCTCAGTGTCTTTTATGTCCAGAGCTCAGGACTGGAAGAAGAAAATGACTATAAATCACCCCTGTGAAACAACATAACATAAATGTTGTATGTTTATTTAAAACTTTATACAATCATTTATCTGGGCTATAGCTCAGTTTCAAAAAGTGCTCTGTTGTAATGAGGTACTGAGACTAGCAGTGATCAAGAGTAAAATGATATATAGACTTCAGCCAGAATTTGCTTATGGGAAGAATGGAAAGCACTTAAGCAGACACCAAGTATCTATAGCTAGTAGATCAAGCAGGAGGATAATGCAATAATAACAAAAACTTTGATAAATTTTTTCCTGTTTCTCTTCAAAATATCACATTTCTTGTAACGTGACATTGTTTTGAGAGCTAAGCAGCCAGCAATTTATGCCTTAATTTTCACACTTGAATAAAGGCTGATTTGTTGTCAACGTCCAAGGTATGACATGTTGCTCCACCAGACTTAAATTTAAAAAGAAGCTAAATCTTTGTCCAGGCTTGCGTTCCAGGGAGAATCACACTTTAAAATATGCTGTTGTTTTTTCTTGCTTATAGCAAGCACTCCTGTGAATTCATAGCTAGTAATTGCTGATCTTTTTACTTAGGGGTAATTGAAGAGCGACTGATGATGTATTTACTGCCTAAGGAGACAGACAAAAAATATATTGCAGCTTTTACTGAAGAACAAATTTTTTTCCCCAAGTACTTTGCACCCTGGAGTGTCCAGAAGGGAGCCCAAAATCTCCCAGAGGATGTCAGCGTTTGGCCCCAGGGGTGCCCAAGCACCCAGCAGGTTTAGCCACCAAGTTCCAAGTGCAGATGTGCCCAGTCAGGACTGATTCAGCTTTCATTGTGAGTGGATACGTTCTTGCACACAGCAATTTCCACCATCGTATTTTTAACTTAGCTTTCCAGTGTCATTCGGGCAGATGTTCCTCCATGGAAATGCGCTCTGTGACACAGGAGATCCCACCCAGCACTTGGGAAAGTGTCTTTGGCAGTGGCAGCTTCTGCTGTGGCTGCAGGCACTGTCCCTCTCCCCAGCTGATGCATGCAAGGATTTTCAATCCCGCCTGAAAAGTCTGTTGTCACTTTCACAGTGCGTTTAGATCCCAAGATCTTCTATGACTTCCAAACATGATTGGGTGAAAACTTAGAAACAGTGTTACCAAAAGCAGTATAATTTTGGTTTGTAGGGCTGCAGATTTGTTAGTGGTTCAAAAATTAATAATAAATCCAGCCATACCATTTGCACCTTGATTACTTTTTTTAATTTTATTTTGTGGCCCATGATGACAAGGGCCTATAGAGATGGAGCTGACTGAAGCACTGTATCTGCTGACAAGACCATCACAGATGAAACCATCTTCTCTCTCCTTCTGTTTCCCCTCCACAGTTGACAGCACCCTGTAAAACAGTGCTGTAAAGAGCACAGGCTCATAAATACTTCTATGCCTATGCAGCACCGGATGTTTTCAAGCAAATATATTTATTATGTCAATAACGATAAAAAAAAAGATGACTTATTCAATAATTTATAATGGTTTCAGAGCTGCTGGAGGCTAGTACGGTTCACTTTACTTTAGATAACTTATAAATGTAGATTATTTCCATGACAGACTGAAATTACTTTCTGGTGAATATTTATTTGAGCTTTAATTTTCTTATTAACCCAGTATGTTCTAGAAAAGATGATGGTGCTACTGTATTCTTCATGCTACTCTACTGGATGCAATTAACAAAATGTCTGAGAAACATTTCATTGAACTGCGACAGCGACATCAGAGCAAACTCTTGGCATTATTTTTTTTCAGTAGCTGAAACTGTTTTGTCAGTCTAGCACCTGGGTTTAAACACCTCTACAAGGAACAGGGAGGGCTGGGTTTCTGCCCTCCCCACGGGAGCTGCTGCCCAAACTCCGCAGGAACCAGTGCAAAATGCTCCCTGGGCACCCAGGATGGCCCTGGCACAGCTGGAGCATCCTTGGCAGTCAAGGTACCCAAAGGAAGGCTGCAATGGGAAAGGGCTCCCTTCTGGGAGTGTCTGGGAGACAGGATGATGTGCCAGATGCTGGGAGGTGCCAGGAGCTGCCCCATCCCTGCTCCTGGGCCACCACCACCATCAGACCCTTCTAACCTTCTTCCCATGCGTGGTTCATCCACACGGGGCAACAGCCCCATCCTTCTCTGCCCTTTTCCTGCACATGGCAGGAAACATACCGGATCAGAATTAATATTAACATACTGAATGTTGAAAATAGTTCAAATTGCCTCTAGAGTTTCTCCCTCAGAGTAAGGAAAAGCTGAAATATCTTCTGGAGAGCAGAAGCCAGGCAGCAAGAGCCTGTGGGAAGGGGCAGGAGGAGGCAGCAGGAAAGGGAGGGAACCCCACAACCAAACACTGGGCCCAGGTCCCTAAGGCAGGCTGGTTTCCTGCTCTTTTTCCCTAGATAAAACACCAAATTCAAGATATTCTGCTAACCCCAACGTTTGGAGTGTGCAGTGTTGTGACGGTGCTTCAACACTGAAGAAGGTGTTTATTTTACATGCAGAAAAACATACAGGGAGCAAGTTTAGGATAGTTTTTTCTAGCTTGCTGTTGTTTGAAATTAATTTTTACAAGCTAATAGGTTCGGAGTTTATTAACAATGTGTTTATATTGAACAGGAAGCATATATTCTATAATTCCTAAATGTGAAATTGCTTTATTAGTTGAATTTTGCACATGCAAAAAATATGCAACTGCGGGAATCTATAAATACAGGCCCAGTTAAAAATAAACCTTGCTCTAACACCAATAAAAGCTAGCAACAAATATTTGAAGACTTGAACTCTGTACAAATATGCAAGAAAACCACACGGACCCTGGTCGGAGCCAGTTTCTAGGCAGAGAGGGGTGACAGCAGAGCTGCGCATCCCAGCCAGGGTTGTCCCCGAGCGGGGTAGCTGCACCCTTCCCATGGGCATCCCCCCTTCCCGCGTCCCCAACCCCGTCCCCAGGGCTCTGCTCCCCAGCTTGCCATGCTGCTCGCCCCGACCCCCTGGCTCCCCGCACCAGCCTGGACAGAGAGCACCCTCTCGCTTCAATCGCTTAAGAAGTTACTTATGATACGCAACTAAATATTTAGTTGTGCAGAGGACAGCTTGTCACAGACAGCTTTGTTGCTAATGTATACAAATGCTGGTATGGCGCTGGCTTCCTCCCCGCGTACACAGAGCTGCACACACACTGACCACAGCCTAAATAAGCTGATTTATTTGTTTCAGTTATTTGATAAGTGCATCATACCTCAAACCCTAGGAAACCACTTTAGGAGGATTATAAGTTTTATGATGTGAAAAGATTACCCTGAGTGTGCTGAGCAAAGTTTACATTCGGAGACTGTGCAGGAGGTGAGGCATTCACAGAGGCTGGGGAAAGAAGTCTTGATAGATAGAAAAGGGATTTGCTTTGTTGCTGCACCTCTTGTTGTTTTGTTGGTCTTTTTCTCTTTTCTTTCCTTAAAATAGTGGTCCCACTAAGCCCCCAAGATGTTAGCCTTGTGACTCTCCTCTGCCCTCCACTCAGCAATGGGAATTTCAGGGGTGTGCACTTTTTTAAAGTAAGGAGCAACCAGTTCACTGGCAAATGAAAGCGGGGAGGAGACGCTTGGGGTTACCTTCAAGGGGGAGCTGCAAAGGCTTCTCCTGAAGGGGGGATCCGGGGAGTGCAGCTGAGCCTGGCTTCCCCCGATGCTCTGTGAGCACATCACCCCAGAGCACATCACCCCAGGGAGGCTGGTGTAATCAGGGCACCTGCAGAGGTGCCAGCCCAGCCTTTGGGGTTGTCCCATCACCCTGACCCAAGGTGGGGACCAGCACCCACCAGCCCCAGTGCAGTTGAGGGTCCGGAGGGGTCAGGAGAGAATTGCAAAGCTGGGACGACAGCTTTGCTCATGGCCTTGGACTGACGCTGCTGTCCTCAGGGCATGTGTCTTTGCTAGGCTTGACACTTGTGTTGTGACATGACAGAGAAGGGAAAATATTTTTGGACTTTTTACCTTATCGTTTAATGTTTGACATACTCAGAGGAGATAATTGTAAATAGGAAGAAGGTTAATTGAGCAAAATACTTGATTTACATTTCCACCTCTCCTTTTCAAAGGAATGGACTTACACAGCAAATGTTTGATATTGTACTTTAATAATGTTCTCATATTAACAGGGCAATGTGGAGGGAACAGAGAAAAGAAAACAGCAACAGCAAGCAGAGGCAGTGCACACAAAGTCATGGAGCTCTGCTGACCTTGAAGGGCTTTGTTCAGGTGCTGGGGCAGCACCCAGGGAAGGTGCCTGGGGGTTTTGCTTTCCCACAAAGTGCTCTGGGTCCTGTCCAACCACATACCTTCCACCACAGCCACAGCACAACAGGGTCCCCAGCCCCAGGGCCCCCCTTGTGTCAGCCCATGACTCTCCCCGATGTAAGCTCAGGCACTGCTGCCCCGCAGAGCTCCATTCAATAACACACTCGTGCCCGGCGCTGCAGGGCCCACAGAACTCGTCTGTTACTAGAAAGGCATTTATATTATATTCTGTCTCCTGCGTCTTTCATAAGGGAGTTTTTATGTGTCACCAGAAAATACTGGGTAACACACTTTATTAGCCTCATGATACTGCAGCCCATCAATACTTGTCGAGTCCTGATGAGATCATGCTACGATTGTTAATCAGAGCGAAGGAAGGAGACGGAGGAGTGGGAAATACCTTTAGGAAAGAATCAATTAGAGAGAACAGTACTGCAGGTAAGCATGCAATGTGTTTTTTGGTGTAAAACACCAGAGAGCCAATCAGCCCATCACTGAAGTTTAAACCTAAATTTCATGTCAAATCAGACGTGCCTTTTTTCAATGAGACACTACTAGATTTCTCTCCTTGAACATGCTTGTGATCAGCGAGTGGATCTTTCAGCCACTGTCAGCCTCCTTAAGACCCATTATTTAGAAAAGCACTTAAGCGTATACTGGCTTTAAACATATGGACTCTTGCTAGGACAGTCTCATTTATTCTTCATTATGCTAAAATGTTTCAGTTTTAAGAGATTGCCTGGCAATGCGCAGCGTTGATTACTTATGTGGAAGGGTACTCCTGCCTTGGGTATTTCCTCTTCAGCAGGGAACTATTTTATGGGGAGGGAAGTCCTTGCTTCTTTGTGTCTTCTCCTTAAACACTAGGAGCAGGGGCTGACATGCTGCCAAAGCAATGCTCAGCATCACACAGGCAAGGTGAGGGATGTGGTAGACCACTGCTGCCACATGGCAACCACCAGGATGCATTTGGCCATGTGGCTCCAGCTGATGTTTGATTTTCTGGGTCCACTACTGTTATTTTGTGCTGATAGTGCACAGTTCCTCCCTGCTGTACTTTTGCATCCTGCCCAGAGTCAGAGAGGATAAGCTTTTTATGACAGAAAGTGGAGGTCAAGTAGCTAAATGACTTTTTCTCAGGCAAGAGCAGAATTCTATAGTTCAAATGCTGATGTCTCATCTCCCAGACACTTTTTTGACTTCTTATAGGCCCCTTTAGACTGTGGCCAGTGCGAAAAGCCCAAGATACTTTGGTGACACCCTGGGTTAAAACACCTGTTTTGCACACCAAGCTGAGCATGAAACAAAGTGTTCAGTGGTTTACATCCCTCAAAGTGATGCAGGCCAGGCTGATGACAGATGCCAGGCTGTTTTCTCCATGCTACCAGCCTAGGTAGCACTTTATCTCATCTAAGAAACACAAATATCTGCACCTTAGACTCTCCTTGCTGGCTGGGTGCCATGCAAAGAATTTTGAGAAAAAAGAGAAGAAAGCATGAGAAAAGACCTTGGTAACTCATACTGGCGGGGTGCTTGCAGCACGTCTCCCTACACACGTCCAAGGATACAAACAGGACTAGGACTTCACTTTGCATAGCTGGGACCAGCAGCTGCTGGTCATTGACACAATGTTTGGTCTGTTGATACGTAAAACTGTAGGAATCCTACTGCATTGTTGTCAGTAGAGCAAGATCTCTAGTAATTTGAGTCCTAGGAACACCACATTGAGAAACAAATGGGTGCTGAACAGGCCTAGCAGAACAAGTGCAGAGGAGAGAAGTAACCCATACACAATGATACCTCCTGAGATGATAGTTCTTGCAGCCAAAGGGACCCAGCTGAATGACTTCAGAGAGTCTCCAGAGTTATTTTCAGAAATTATCATAGAAACCCTTGATCTGAGCCATGTCAGCACTCCTGAGAGATTCCCCAGGGACTTTTGGCATAAGGTACCTCAACCACAGTTAATAAGGTCTATATCTTCACCGCACAAGGAACATGCTTTTACAAATGTTAGAGACAGCACCAGACTTGGGGACTTAATTAGAGAGGAGTAGGTTCTGAAAAGTAAGTTTCCCCCTGTTTAAACTGAATGCATGAGCTCAGTGAGTATAAAGAGAAGCAGGAAATCTCAAAAAGATTCCAAATGAAAAAAAAACAGAAAGCAGCAATCACGAATCAGCAGATGCTGTTACAAGCCAAACATAATTAGTTTTACTAAAAAGCATTTGCCTGTACTCCTGAGTGAGGGAATAGTAATAAGTGCATCTTAATAAGATGCAAATATGCTTCCTGGTGGACTCTAGGAGCTGCTTATCCTGCTGGGTATCCATATTTCTGTCCTGCTCTAAAACGGACTGGGACTACACATTTAACAATAGAAACCTACTTCCAGGGCTTTCATGAAACAGAGGTAGTGCCAAAACCATCCCTGTGCAAGTCCTGACGTAAGTGATGACTGCACTGGGTATGGGGACAACAAAGCTGTTTAAAAGCATAAATTTACTGCCCATTGATTAGTACAATTCCTACAGGCCCTCTGAAATTCTTTTAAATGGATATCAGATACAAGAACAAAGCTGAGAAATCAAATACAAATCTGCTTCGCTCAGGGCAAAATCCTGTGTTCATAGTTTATTCCTATTCCTTGTAGAACTATTTCACTTTACAGTGCATCTGATAAACAGAAAAGAAAAAAAAAAAAAAAAGAAAAAGAGAAAAGAAAAGCACTAAACACGCCAGTTTTGGTGGAATATTTGAGTCCAGAAGGGACCATTAGATCATGTAACCTCATTTTTGTGTATCGGAGGGCTTTACATTTCATCCAGCTACGCCTGGATGGGGCCCAGTAGCCTCTTTGGCTGGAGAACACTTGCCTTGGCTAAAGAAAATCTTCCAGAAAGACTCTCAAGCTTAATTTGAGGACGTCAGTTTGGGCACTAAGCATTCTGCCTACCCACATGCAGATCCTCCATATCTCTGCCAGGATGACGGGAGGAGAACTCTTCAGAATTCTGACAGGGCCAGATCCTGAAGCAGCCAGCAAGAGGCAGAAAATTTTTCTAAACCCATTTGCAAACAATTTTAGCTAAACACTTCCGTAAACCTTCTGGGCTCTGTAATTCAACACTGGCTTTCAGCTCCAGCCTTTTACTGGCGACATATCTTGGCTTGATCTCATGCTTCCAATACTGAAAGCCAAGTTTTGAAAATTAAACTGTTGGGTTGACTATGGGTTAGATACACTCTTGATCCAAGTACAGCAGTTCTTGAATCTGTTTGTACTGATTTACAGTGAAAACAGTCTTTCAATGGCTCTTTGCAGTTTTTCCTCTTTTTCTATCAGAAAAAGAAATAAAATCAGTTCTAAACTGCTTTGATTTCTATTGAACTCTGGAGTCCTTATGGACATGCGTGCCTCTGATTATCGTAAGACTGACATTTCCAGAGCTTTTAGCTAATTCCTCACTCCCAAAACCCCAATCTCCCCCCAAGTCAGTCTCGTGGCAAATGAGTATATTATATTAATGGAGTAAAAGGTGATGGAAAAAAGTGAGAGTGTGAAATGGTTTTAAATAAATAAGATTACATGCAACAAAAGTGATAGATGATACTTTTTTTAAGATTCCCCTAAGTCAGATAATTATGGGAAAAGTAAGGAGCAAAAACTTCCTCCATATATGTAGGAAGCTATCTGTCCTAATCAGGGTAGTAAAGAGGCATGGCACAGGTTTTTATTTATAAATTATGATTTATTTGTTATGGGCAAGAAAACCTGGTGTGATGGAGTTTTAGTTTAGTCTAGTTTAATTTTGGTTTTAATACACAGAAATCTTCACACAATTTTGTTTTATCATCTCTGGACCTCATGTGACTCCTTCCTTAGGTGCTTCCATGTGTTTGTCATTGTCAGACAGTGACATTCACTTTTTATTTTGTCCTTCTCTCAGCCAAGAGGCCACCACTTTGCTCTCAGTCCTTGAGACTGCTTAGTGTACTGGCACCAAATTCAGCAAATGGGACTTCCTGTGCCCTTAAAATAAAATGCAGACAAGAGGCAAATGATGAAAGATTTGCCACCAGCGTCATGGGGTAAGAGTCAAATAAAATATATATGTATGTACAAAATATGTATATGCATTTCTGGGTTTTTTACTGGCTTGTGTTACTCCCTTCATTTTTGCCTGTCTAATAATACAGCAGCGTGTTAGTTTAAAGCTAACTTAGGAAACTATGTAGCATCAGGGACTCATAACTTTTTATACTTCTGGGAACTTGCTGGGGCACTCAAAGTGTTCCCACAATAAGGTGGACAAAGTGTTTGCTGGTGAGACATCCCATGGTAACTTTGAGATGCCTATCACTCATCATGCTGGTTTTCTGTTTTTTCCTAACAATTCATTATATCTCTTGGGAAAGTTACCGTACCTTAGAAAACTGTTGTGGGGGTAGAATGAGATGATTTGGTCTGGTAAATTGAAACATGATGTTTTGACCACTTTCTTCAGCTCAGCTCTCCACAGTCAATCATCCCCATCAATCAGACAGGTGTTGCTCTGCTTTGCACTCATTTAAACTAGGATGCGTTTGCATTTCTCATTAATTTGTCAGCTTCCATTTGGGAAGTGTTCTTGTACAATCAATGGGAGTCAGTAGGTAAAACTAAATGTTTGCAGGGGCTATACCTAATGAGATCATTCAGGCAGCTGTTGACGGCAGGCATCACAGGGACAGGAATCCATCCTTGGAAAAAACGGATGCAAGAACGTGCACAAAAGTACTCACCCTCCTCACACACCCCTTGTCTCTCTTTTGCTCCACAGAAACCCAGTGCCTATGTGGGCACACATGGACACAACGCACATACAATGCAAGAATGATGCTGGAGCTAAAGTTTGACTTGCACATATGAATAAAGCTAATGGTACTATTTAAATACAATAAAAACATGCAGAGTTGCATTGCCAAGTTGTGCAAGGTCACATTGTAATGTGTCAGTTGTAAAGATTTCTAAGGAGCCTGTTTTCTTGAGTAATAGCAGTTGGAGAAATGCACTTATCTGAAGAATGAGACTGTTATAGGTTTCTGTAAATCAAGCCTTAGCCAAAGAGCAGTTCCTTAATATCCATTTTCCACTTCACCACTTTGACTACGGCACACACACTGGGCTAAATCCTGCTCGCCCACATAAGCAGCCCACTCAAATCAGTGCTGGCACGACCGATGCTGTGTAAAAGCAGAAGATAGGCTGAGTAGGAGCAGGAGGGTGTGCTGCTTCCTGCACACAAATATTGGCAGCGGGGTGCCCGGGCACACAAGTCCCGTGCGAGGGTGACAGCAAATATTTGGGATGGGTCCTACTGATCACAAGTTTGTCTGCTGGACAGGCTCAAGCTGTGCAGGGTTATTGTCAAACTGAGCTGGTGGGAAGCAACGTAAAGTGGAGCGATTGAAGCATAGAAAGCAGTGGGTCCACAGCTACCACCTTTTGGGGTTCTGTTACCTCTCCTATACCCTCAGGCAATGCTCACCATGAAGGGCTGCCCTTGTGGTTCGTGGTTGCCCCAGGGGTGATCACTGAAAGCCCTTCAGGGTGCTTCTGAGATAGACAGAAGCTTTTTTTCACTTAAACCTTTGACTCACGGTTGTCAGCAGGAGGGAAACAAGGCTCCCAGGCATCACAGCTTCTTGCCACAGGTGCGCACGAAACCAGCTCGGCTTCCTTCCAGTTTGGGCAGTACCATGGCACGTTAACCCCAGCCGCTTCGGGAAACCCCCTCCTGTACAGACCTACTGCAAGAAGAGGTGAGAGGCAGCTTGGAGGTGGTGCAGCAAGGGTCTGACCCGAGCCCCCTGCAGCTGGGAGGTGGCAGGGGGAGCAGGAGAAGGGTCCCGGCACCACGGCGCCCCCCGGCACGGCATCACACGGGGGGCTGCCTTCAGTGGCTGCCCATAGGCTAGCAAACAACATGGGCATCTGTAAAGTGCTTTTTACAGATTCTATTAAATACTATTATTCACAGGAAGCCTTAGAAAAATCTAATGCTACATTCACTTCTAAGATATATAGATGTAAAGTCTTTTTTTTAAATCATTTTAATGCGATCATTTGTTGGGCCTTAGGGTAAAATTACATTTCACAGCTCCCTTGTTCCCATGCTATGGTAAAAAAGAGATTGATGTCTGAAATTTCAACTGTATTTGTCTTACAAATTTGTCCGACTCCCTGGAGAATAATTGTCTCATATCATTTGAAGGCTGGTAATTCCTTTGGAATGACCTCTGTGTTATAATTACAGCAAGAGTACTAGCATATAGCTAGCAAAGTGAAAGTTAATGTTCTTGGTTTCTTGCTTTGTTATTTTTATTAAACTGTTCCCCTTTAAAAGAAATACCTGGAGATATGGACTTTTACTCAAGAGAGCTTTTTGCAGATAACACAAAATGTCTTTTATCCTGCAAAACACTTACGTGCATTAACAATTATCTGAAGGTTGCAATGTATTCTTAAAGTCATTGTGCATTTCTGGAATATATTAGCAGAATTGGAGACTTTAACATGTCACTTGCCTCAGGATTATTTATTTTATCCCACTTCAAATGTTTTGAAATTTTCTGAATATATATTCAGCCATGGCTTATGTCATTTTTCTATCATGATACGGGATTGAACTGAGAATAACCTAAATATACCTTCTCCTTAGGAAAGAAAATCCTGCCGAGCTGGGAAGGAATCTAGAGAAAATAGTGAGCGGATCAAAAGGCAGAGAAAATTAGATGTGCACTTGCAGAAGTAACAAAAAAAAGGCAATGCAATTTGGCGTACTGCTTTGTCCTATTTGTGGCTGCGGTCTCTGCGGAGCACAGCCCTCAGTCAGAGCAGCGCTGGGGCTGCGCGAGGGGGCGCGAAGGGAAAGCCCCCCCTGCAGCCGCGGGGGCACTCTCACTGCCACGCAGGCACGGGGACGTAGAATTACTGTTACCATTATAACGATTTACATGCTCAAACCCTGTCTGCCTCGACAAAGTGATAAATACCTCAAAATATTACACATTATGGAGTCTATCCCGTTCTTGATTTACAAGGTCAATTACCTATACTAACCTCTGTTAATGTTGGTGGGAATTTATTTTATAAATCTGCAGCACACCCAGAAAGGACATGGGAGTTAATCTGGCATGATTCTTCTCTCTAGGGGCACGACCAGCATCTTACTGCCTTCAACTGTAGTTCTTACACACATTTTTGGGTGATATTTGAAAGTAAAAATGCAGTTTGGTGAGTTGGATGGGGCTGCATGCTTCATTTAAAAAGTAAGCACAGGCTCTGCGTAATACATTTACTGCATTATAGTTCTGAAATGGGAACATTTATCAATTGTTGTAATAATACCTGAGATACTGTTCGTATTTTTTTAGCCTCTGCCCACTGTGAAACTGGGTTATCTTATAGTGAACATTCATTATTTGTTAGTGGACTATGCATTACAGCCTTAGAGTAACCCAGTTACAACTGTCAGTGCTCTGAACACTGGAACTCCCAAACATTAGACTTCCCTATCTTCAGTATTAAAAGATACATATCTGTAACAGTTTAATAGTGACTAAAAAAATAAAATGTAATATTCCTTTTATTTTTCCTTTGTACTTTCTTGAACAATGTCGTTATTCAATGTCCTTGAATGATGTCTTCCTTTGTCCAATGAGCAAAAGTTCAGAATTGAGACTTCTGAAACTGGCTGATGAACCTTTAGGGACAGCCCACATGACCTTACACTTGTAGGCAGCAAGAAAGTCTTGATCTAGATTTCAGCAGCTGAATTCATCTCTATTTTCTTCTGAGCATTTTCTGATGATTCTAGAGGGTTATGCCTAGTTTCCAAGCTAGTAAAGGCAATATATAATTTTACATTTTTTGGCTGATTTAAAGCATACATGGTTTTTGTTAACTTCGGAGAGGAGGGGCTCAGATTTGTGTCATAAATGGCCTAGAACATTCACAAATGCATAGGCACAAAGTCACTAAAAATAAAGCTTCCCCAAGTCCTTTAAGTTAAATGACTTGATATATTTGTAAAGCAGTCTTGCATGGAGGCAGTCTGGTGACAGAATTAGAGGAAAATGAGAAACTTTGTTGAAGTGTAATGAGAATTAATGTTTTGGCCATTGCACTTGATGGATATGTTGGAAAAATAGTTAAAGTGCTTGCTGTGTTAATGTCAGCTGACATAACAATTGTTTCCAGAGAACCAGACTTCTGAATCCTCGTATAAAGCACTGGGGAACTTGAACAACACAAAAGAATGTAAAGTTTGGAGGGAATTGGGGCAGGGGAAGGAAAGAAAAACATTATATAAGTTTAGCTACTTGCAGCTCATTTTTCCCCATTGAAATAATCAACACAAGGGTGTCTCAGCAGCAACCCAAGCCAAGTTTGGAAAGAGCTTCAAGACTGCTGTCTTGAGTGTAAAAGCCATGCCATGCACTTATCAAGCACACCAAAAGACTCTTTAATCCATGCCCATAGCCCTACATCAAAATGAAAACAGGTTTATAGGGTGAAAGGTAATAAAGACCTTGGGAAAAAAATTATTCCCTTGACTAGCTGAAGACTGCTCCCTTCACTGAGCTTGGAGAAGCCAAAAGCAGTGTGAAGGGGCTGGTGCTGTGCATGCACAGCAGGGAGGCAGAAAGGCAGCCCTGGTCTTTTTTCTGCAGCATGAGCCCACCCCTGTCCTGTTGGGTGGAACGGACAAGGCAAGGAGTATCCCCCAGTGGTTGCAGACTCAGGGCCAGACACCCCATTTCCCTGAAGTTTTCCGTCCTCATCCATGCTGCAGCATGCTGCAGGATCCCAGCAGCAGCCATGCCCCGGGGTCCCCCTAGAAATCTCACACCCTAGAACTCCTTCCTGTAAGGAAGTGTGTCCTTTTTTTCCTAAGTGCATCATATACTTCAAGATGCTACAGAACAACTTTATTTGGTCTGGATCAACTGGTGTTTGAGCTGGCAACAGCCCACAGAGGTCCTCTGCCATAGTTATCATGTTGCATGCACTCATTAACCTCCCCGTATAAAATAATGGGCAGAACATGCATAACATTACCAGTTCTTCACAAGTGCAAAGCCCAGAAGAACTCAGAAATCACCAGAGAAAAGTTTACAGCACTGGGGTAAATTGGAAGACACATCTAACTGTTACTGTGCCAACACCAAAAAGCAATAACTTTTCATTGTGAGGAAAGATGCGTTCATTCTCACACCACGTGTGCACAAAAACATCCTAATGGTTTCCCATAGACTGGAGACTTATTAGTGGAAAAAGCAGAAAATATATCATCTCTATCTTCTCTTCCCCCCTACACATTTTGTTGAAGCCACGTACAAGCCTCTGTGTCATTTCTTTGGAACCGTTCATATATCACAGCAGTGTGGGGATCTAAAACACACATTTTGTGCAGAGAGGAGCTTTGTAGCTCTTGCATTGCCTCCAGCATTCAGCTCTTGTGATCCAGCACAGCTGAGAAGGGGGGTTTGATGGGATGACCCTTGGTTCCCACCCACTACTTGGGCTGTGATGTGCAAGATTGTTCTTCCAGTTTATTGCGATGGCCCCCAGAGCCAGCTGTGAATCACTGTGAAGTAGAAAATGTCCTTACTGCATGTTTTTTGAAAGGCCTGACCCAGTGAGTCTTTCATTATGGACTTAAAGTTTACATCTTAAACCTTCTTGGTGCTCAGACATGGGAACCCTGTAGGCTGCTACTCTCCCAGCGTATGTGCTGCTTGCAGAGGATGTCCTTCCATCAGTTTTGAAGTAGCCAGTTTCATTCTTGAAATTGCTTGAATAGCCACAGCCACATTATCTTTCACAAGATAATGGCTCTCATTAGCCTCAACTGCATATATGTTGCTTTGGTCATGGAAAGTGTTAGCAATTTCTAAGCCCCATTTCAAATCTTTCCTCCTGTGAGAAACATGGGGAAAATGTAAGTCTGCTTCTTTGCGTGGGCCACAGACTGCTGAAAGACCAAACTCAACAGCAGCCTTGTAGCAATTCCACTTACCCAGAGTGGAAGATCATCCCTGTTTGGCAAAGGCCCTGATGAACATCCTGCTGCCCAAGTCTTTTCTTGCACTGTGTGTTCAGTACAGGTTGAACCAGCAAGGCACAGACATGCTCGTACCCTGGATCCCTCCTTCAAAGGGGTGGTGGTGACTGTGATATTGTTAGACTCTGAGGCTGCAGTTCCCCTGGCTGCCATCAGAAACTCTCCGGAGGGAGAAGTTCAGGAACAATTTAGAAATTATAGACCAGATCATAGAGCTGTCATAAAACTTTCATCAGTCAATAAACCAGGCTTTTCTTTTCATAAAAAATGACTCAAACTTTTTTGTCTTATAAAAAGAATATTGATGCTGGAACCCTGAAAACTTTGTCTGAACTTTTATTCTCTCTGCTTCTCTTTTCATTTCCTGTTTTTCTTTTCTTTGTATGTGGTGAACGCTTTCATGAGAATTTTAATGCTTTTTGATCCACTTATGTGTGAGGTGCCTCAAATAACACCTCCATGTTGCCTATCTCCGATTTCTACCAGCAGGTCACCAGGTAGCTGGGATCTCTTAGAACTATGAGAGCGATGTCTTTATCGGGTCCCTGTTTCCTCCACAGCAGAAGCAGAACGTGAGATTGGGTGAGGAGAAAAATTGCACTTCAGACTCCTCTAGCCTTTTCAAGACTTATGGAAAAAGCATCATGAGTTGTGCATGCGCTGAATAGTCCACTTGCTGGCTTTGCAAGAAGAAAAGCACCCTTTCTGCTAAGTGCTTGAGCCGGTATCATCACCAAGTGCTTCTGTCAGGCTCCAGTCAACACACAGCATCTCATTATTGTTATATATTCATTTACATCAATTGACACCACGGATATTTCATGCACAAATGCTGCTCTGAGTTTTGCTCACATAAATATATTGGGACTATCTGTTGAGAAGATATCTGAAGAAATCAGTATTGGTCCACGGAACAAAAAAAAAACAAAAAAAAAAAGGAGAGACAAATTCATCACATAACTTATTCACAATGAATAATTTGGCCAACTCCATCTTTATCTCTGCACAGGCAATACGGTACAGCAGCTGACATCTCTGGGGATGATGACAGTCAGGAAATCAGCTCTCTGCAGCATTGTCCTCTTCCAGTGACTCAAACTTTTATAATTTAATAGTAAGAGATTTTAAATTATTGCTGGGCAGTTGATTGAAAGTTGCTGTACCTGTTTTCAAAATGTTGTAAGTAAAAATTGATGTGATTTTGAAAATGGAAAACTATTGTATGAAAGTCTTTAGCACCAAGAGAGCTTCCTGGACTATGGCCATAAGCTGCATTTGTTCAAGTCAATTTTGCATTAATCAGTGTGCCTTGAAGATTACGTCCTATGTTTTTTTATTTAGTGGGTCATATATTTTAAAAAGTGCCTTTAAGTGTTTTGATGAAACACATTAAAAATCCACTGTAATGCCTAGGTGGCTGACAGTGTTAATATATAGCAGGTACATTTGCCTTTGCAGTTTAAATAATCTGGATGAGATGCTTTATTATTTATTTTTAAATTTTATCACCAAAGATCCATAATATCTGAAAATCAAATTTATGGTACTTGTCTCCAATACCTTCAAAAATATTAATGAATGTTTTCCAGTCACTCAATCACAAAATCAGACTTTAAAACCAAGTTTTCCAACTAGAAATTATACAGATGATCTGCTGTCCTTTTGTTCCACCAGGAGAGCATGAAAATTAGCTGAGGCAGTCTTTTTGTTACTTATAGAGCACACAGGCAAAGAATACTTGAACATTTAGCAAAAATGCAGAAGTCAGGCTGTAGAGGATTCCAGTTTTCATATACTCACAGGTATAATGCTTTTTCTGTCTAACCATTTTTGGAAAGAGAATGCAGCTTAACTTCTCACAGCAACAAGATTTTATCTGAACTTTCTAGGTTTTGTGAAGAAATCTTGCTGTCATGGACTCTCCTGCTGTCAGCAGAAGCACGTTGCAGTCATACCTTCACGTCTGGGTGCAAAGGTGAGTACGCATGTGAATAAAGGTTTCAGAGTTCAACCCTCCATTTCAAAGCTAAGATATAAGATAAGCATGTGTGGGCAGAGACATGTCTTCTTGAATGCACGAAAGACCATCCCACAGGGCATAGCAGTGTGCACATGATGCTTTAGCCAGAAAAAAGATCCCAGCACCTCACACGGGCACAGGCCAATGTAATGCTTCACCACATCTCTGCTGTGCCCTGGCTGCAGAGGGAAGAGCTCCCTCCCTCACCCCGACCCAGGAGAAAGTGAATTTTCTGCCCTTTGTACCAAGATGCAGAGGCATGTACAGACTTCTGGAGAGGGCCTTAGAGGTGGCATCTCTTGGGGCATAGCTCATCTCTGTGAGCAGGTGAGAAGAGCAAAAGAAAGGAAAAGCAGCAATGGGAAGAGGTGTGTACTTCAATCACTGTTTACCAGAAATGCAGATGATTAGTTTTTTGGACGGTCCTTAAAACACTTTTTTTTAAAAAAATACAACATTTTATCAGGCAGAAACTCTAGGTCCTGCAGTGAGAGCTACCTCATTCATGTCCCAGAACTGCCTGTCAGCTGAGCTGACTTCCTGCAGGGAGGAAGTCTTCTCCTGCAATGAGGCCACCATGGCAAGAAGAAAGGATGGCTACAGGAATTCACACATGCCTGAGGCCAGGAAGGAGGGACCCAAGATGTGAATATGAATATTCACAAAAGGTACATCCACAGCTGAACTCGAAGGACAGGCTTCAGCTCTGTCTAGGTTTTGAGCACAGATTTTGTTTCATTGCTAGTCTATCCAAACTAATTTGTCTACCTCTAGTAATTTTGCCCAGTGGGCCCCATCTCGCAGCTTTTAGTCTTTATTCAGGCTATATGCCCATTGACCTCAGTAAGAGCTGTGCCAGGATAAAGATTGAATGAGGACCACAGGATCCAGGCTGAATATCTTGAATACCATTTAGATATGATTTTCTATATAAAGATCTCCATTTTTCTTTAAATAAAACCATAGAAAAGTAGGAGGACGACAACAGCTTTAGTGAAATGATTCAAAATAATTGCTTCTCAAATGTACATGTGAGGTGGAAGATAGGAAGTGAACCCTTTGAAAGAAATACAGTCTACGTAATGGGCTGGGAGTGGTCAATGGGTAAACAAGTTCTGGCAGCAGTGAAGTTATGTGAATACACAAGAATTATTTAGTACTTTCCCCTGAGTATGAGAAGGACCACACAAATACAGGCCTGTCACAAATATATATGTAGGGAATGATGACTCCAATTCATTACATTTAGTGGGATTCCGTGTGTTTTGCTGGGCTGCTGACCTACTGCAACAGTATTAAAATGCACTGGGGTGCATTTTTTAAATTACAGAGGAAATATGAGAGGAGCCTTTAAAAGGCTTTGCACATACAGACAAGTCCACCAATTTTGAGTCAAGCAGACACGTTCACTGACTGCTGTCCTATGGAAGTCATACAGCAGGTTTTAAAAGCTGTTCTCTAGCCACGTTTGAGTTATTCTAATTTTGGATTACCACGCAGGTTCACGCCACTTCCCATGCCCAGCAGTTGTTGGGAGCTTTGCTAAGCCTGGTCACTATTCGTTAAAAGTAGAGGGATTCTCTAGTGGCTCAGATGGGAGAAAAGATGAGAGCTGCAGACAAGGACTTCGAAGAACCGAATTTGAGAGTTGGAGCTCTAATAACCTTGAGCTCCCTTATCTTGGCCAGCTCTGAAGTTGAAACTTGTGGAGTTTTCTTGGCCTTACTTCTAGGTCTGACCTATCCTCTGAGAGTATGTGGTTATTTTGGGCTTTTTAGAATATACTGCACAGATCACAGATCAGAAAAATTACAGCTGGCAAAAACCTTACCTCATTTAGCCTGTCTGCCTGTCTGTGAAGGATCGTTCCCTGGAGTCCGCTTTTGTAGTACTCATAACACAATCTAGAGCTAGTGAAAAGGGGAAAGTGTCCAGAGAAGTCTACTATTTAAGGCAAGGGATTGATCTGAGGGTTTTTTGGTTGTTGTTGATGTTTTATTTTATCTGGATGAAACACACTAGAATTTAGACAGCTCTCCAGTACCTCTCTGTACACCTAGGCACAAGAGAAGATTTCTGTGGCTATTTATTTTTATGACAGCCTGTGTTTCAGACAGATCCAAATCAGCTCCTAACCATCATCTGAGCTGATTTTCATCTGAGGTGAGAATTAAAGACTACTGCACTACATGTGAACAACATAACAGAATAGAGACTGTAATTTAGTATTTGCACTGCAGCAGCACTACCTAGTTCATTGAAATACACTGATAGTGGTGAACACTCTCCAAAACAAAACCATAGCAATGAAATGGCATCAGCAGTTCAGATAGCATAACGTTAAAAAAAAAAAACAAAAACAAACAAACCAAAATCAAAACACCTAAAAAGACATACAAAGTGCCTGCAGATGCTTCTAACTTGTTTGCTTTTAGATCTCTTGGGCACCACAGGAATGCACCAGCACTTCAGGTGGGCTCTCACAGTGCCTGCACAGAAATGGGGGTTGTAGGCTGTAGAAATTCAGAAATGGGGGTTGTAGGCTGTAGAAATTCCTGAGGGAGCCTGGCTGGGGTGAGTGCTTTCTCCCTGCTCTCTACCATGTGGAGTTTACAGGCTCAGCCCTCTGGATCCCCCTGGCAAATGGGTGAGTTAAAAAACATCAGACCCTGGGTCTGACTGGGGTTGAAGAGGGGTGTGATTTATGAAACCACTGTCACATCCTCAGAGAGTTGTATTAATTTTGCTAGGTCAAAACTTAGAAAACCTGAGAAAAATAATGTCTGTATTTCACTTGTTCAGAATCATCATTCCAAAGGACAACATAACGTTAAACAAATTGCAGGAGCCCTGTGTTGTAGTTGTTTTTTAACAGGTCTGACTCTGCTTCATTAACTGGTTTCTAATGGCATAATGCTTTCAGCCATCAAATTTACCTGTTCTTAGCTGCCTTGCAAGAAACTCAAAACTGTGAGTAATAGTTAATACTTCTCTCTGTACCACATCTGGTATTGCTTAAGGTTATGCATAGTCTCTTAGCAGAGTCATTTTCCTTTCTGCAGTACAAAATGAAACATATTGATTACAATTTGTTTCCACTCCCTTTTATCTTTTTTTTTATTATTCAAAACTTGGAAGAAAATATTCAAAAAGTATTTTTCTCTAGTTTTTTCTTGGTTTCTGTAACAAACAAATTTATATGAAAAGTAACCTTGAATGAAGGCAAAAGGATAAGTTTCATTGTGGTTTTGCCAAAAGCATGTTTTCCCTTATGAAAATCCTCTAATAATCTCAAAACATTGGATAGAGATCTTACAGTTAGCACACAGAATATAAATCCAAGCATCCCTCAGAGTTCTGCAGTGTTATGAACCAATCTAATGTTTCTGTTGGGGTTATCAGATGATTTTGTGAAGCAATGTGCGTAGCTTTCAATAAGGTGGACTAAAGGCCCTGAGTCAGGAAATGTTGTTGTGTTACCAACAAACGAGTGCAGCTGCATAGAATTGTATAAAAATTCAGTGAAGTCAGTGGGAATAAATTTGTTCCTAAAAGAAGGCCTGCAACAGAAAACTAATGAGTGACAAAACTTCCTTCTGTCCTGTGACCCTCAGTAACTGTTGAACTCTGGGCTTGCTTTTCAATTTTTCCCTATTTTCTCTGTTTTTATTTAAACTGCGATAGATTTAAGGATCCAATTAGCTTCTGTAACAGACTTGGCATCCAGATGATTAAAAAGTAAAGAAAAAGGTTTGCTTACTAAAGTACTGGCTTTATGTTACTTTGCATTTGGAATTAATTGTTCTTAATATATTTCATCCTCTGACATTTTAGGGGAAAAAATGACAAGACCCTTCCAATGATAAGCCTCAGCCTAACCTGAGTGACCTGGTAACAGTACGCAGCTCCCATATCAGGCATCTGCAGCAGCAATCCATCTGACCCTGGAGTATAATGTGGTCCAAGCACTTCTGGTCCCTTTTACCCTTCTTCATCCCTCTCCTTTAGATTTTCTACCTCCACACACTGCAGCCACATCCCTGGCCCAGATAAAGAATGGGGCTAAGCCTGTGGCATGTGCCATGCAGGGCACCTATCCTTGACACAGCCTGAAGGAGTATTTTAAACTCTAGTAAGTTAATGAAGGCTTTGAAATGGGTTTTAAATTATTTTCTTCCACCACATTAGCTTTAGAAGAATTTCCCTAATGGTACACCTTTCTCACTCTTTCCCCACATGGAAAAGCTTTCTTCCAGGCCACTGCTTACACTTTTCATTGGTGTCCTCCAAACTTTTTCTGTTTCTTAATCTGACTCCTATTTCTTATTGCTTCCTTTTTGAAACAAGCATTTCTCTTGCATCAGACTCACTCCATCGCCAGCGCTCCCTCTCCTGCTTGCTGCCATATTTCATTCTGTGGGCAGATCCCCAGCTGCTCCCTAACCTTGAGACTAGGAAAGGGAGAGAGTGACTGACACAGTCTTCCACACTACAGATGGTGTTTGAAAGTGCTTTGCACAGTTTGGAGAGAAAATGAGACTAAGTAAAAGAAATAGTAAAATGCTATAAAAGTAGGAATTGTATCTTCGCAATTAATTCCTTTGCTTCTGTCTTGCTTAGTGAATATGAGCCTTAATAACCTTATTAGGGAGTAGGGTTATTTGAGAAAAGCTTTCCTGGCAAGGACAAATAACACTGTGGGGATGTAGCTATACTATTCCTTGGCCTCATGGCTGGTGATTTTCCACTTCTGATGACACATCCAAGATTGTCTATTTTGATTGCCAGTTTGCTCTAATAGACAGAATGGCAAACACTTCTAACACTTAATTTTCACGTAGAGCAGCTTCTTAATTTTGTTACGTTTATCTGAAAACCAAAAAGAAACAGTAAATAAGACCGATTAGTCTTTCCAGACTACCGTCACCGAATGACAAGTAGGAGCATCCAGTATAGAGGATGTGTGCCTTGCTTTCCACAGTGAAACTGCATTTCCTGAACATACTCTTTGTCGATATAAGACATTTAAGCACCACCAGCATTACTCTGCTGTTCATTGTATTTGTAGTACCACAGGATGATGCATTCAGAAATATCTGCAAGGAACCAAGAATTATCAAGAGGATTTCACAGAGGAAAACAAATTATTTAAAGGAGCATCTGAAATGTATTTCTGTTCTGAATGTCCCCTAGAGCCTGGCTAGTAGGGACATTCAGCCCATAAATATGGACTAAACTCTATTTTCATAATTGATTTGCAGTTCATCTTTAAGTGCTAAGGAGACCTGGTGGTTCAGCAGAGACTACAGCTTGATTCCTGTACAATAAACAGTCTCTGCATGCTGCACTTGGGCAAGTTATACCATGGACAGTTGAGGCCGATAGGAATCCATGTAATAATTCTCACTCCATCATTTTCAAACATTAGTGACTTACAGGCCCGATCTTAGTTCTGAATTTGCTTTCATTTTCATTGATTTTGTGGTATATCTTATGCCCATTGCAGTAAATTACCGAGATCATAAATGATGACTCATGAAGTCAAGAGTGAAGTCAATGCCATTGGGGTGAAAGAAATTAATGGATGCTGTTGGACAATCTTTGCGCTTTTCTGTATCTGCTATTTGAACCTTTTCGTTGCATGTGGGCCTTGGGAAGTCTGGGGATGTGGCTGCCAAAAAAATATCTCTGTGGCTCAGAGTTCTCTCACACCTTGGTAAATGCGCAGGTGACTGAGGAGAGGTACTAGGGATTTTAGTCCTTAAAAACATCTCTGTTTCTTAGCTAACAGCGTGGTGCTGGCTCAGTAGTTGTGGGATTGCGCTCCTTACAGGAGTAGGCCAGCAGAAATTGAGGCAGCATTATCTAAGGCAGTTACAAACTTCTAATAGTAACAATAATAAGGTTGACCTATATTTAGAACGTTCCCCTTTGTCTTCAGGGGGGATGGGGGGGAAAGGGAATCATTACTGCTGTTATATTTATTGACAGTACTGCTGAAGCACTTTTCATACTGACCGAATGCCTGGCATTATCTTTCCTTAGGGGGCTAAGCCACTCGCAGCAAACAATAGTAGATCCTTTGAGAAATACTTTCCATATTGCATAATATACAACTTGGGAAAAACGCTTCACTAATTTCAACCACAGTATTTTTTTTAAGGAGGAAAACATAATCCAACTGGGTGTAAAGGAGCTTGCATGGATTTTCTATAATAAAGGACTCTTTGATAGAATTAAACCAGTGTTATTTGTTGGTCATCCGAAGGCTGCCTGTTACCACAGACACCACAGAACATCATCATTAGTTATATGATGTGCAGCAGTACAGATTGCATTGATTTGCAGTTTGGTGGCTGTGAAGTAACTAGAAGTGTTAGGGTGGCTGAGAACTGTGCTGACACAGATGCAAGACGCCTGCTGGAGACACGGTTTGCCAGCATGAATGTGAAATGAATCTTTCATAATCCTCATCACATCAAGAGAATTTACCAGAAATGATGCCCAGTTGCCTCCTGCCCGTGACAGTGTCCCCGTTCTAACGGGACACTGGGTTTTTAAGTATTGCAAGATCAGCCATAAGGCCCTTAGACATTTGTGTACCCACCATGCACAACAAATGAAAGTAACTCAAAGGACCAAATGGTCTGATGTCTAAGCAAAGAGTCTATTTCTTCTAAGCAGGAACAATATCTGAAATAAGCAGATTGAGAACTGAAGTGACGCCATTCCTTGCTGGATTCAGCATATTGATGTTGCCCCCGTTGCAGCAGTCAACAGTGAAACAGCATCTGAATGGGAAAGTCCTTGGTCACAGAGTGACCCTCTGATCAAATACAATGCAAAGTGCAGCTCCAGGGATTTCCAACATTTAAAGCCATATAGAAGCAGCATTGTTATAGAAAACTTGCCAAATCTATAGGGCTTTTAAATTCTCAAATAAGAAGCCTAAGAAATTTATGACTGTGTTGCTAGATGTGGAGGCCAAGTAAACTCACAATGTTGATCTTAGTTGTGTTTAAATTTCTCCTGCCTTCTGGCACTTTGAGCAGTAGTGGAAAGAAATCATTTACTCCTAGCAGAGTTAAGCATTTGGAAACACAGGGGTACCATGGAAGAGCATTACGATCATAAATTATGTCGCACAAGTGGTCCCAGGACTGGTGGTGGGTACGTTTCATCTCAAAGACTGCAGATCTGTAGTGATATGGGTGGGCACAGAAAACAAACAGCCCCTGGATGAAACATGGAGCCGAGCCCTAGCTCACCAGCTTCCTCCATCAGGCTGCAGTCATTTAAAACCCTGTTGCAAGCAAACAAATAAACAGAAAGCTGGAGCTTCCAAACCTTGTAGTTCCTTGTTGAAAACATGATTGTCTTTGTTAGATGATTGGTATTTAAAGGCATACTTTGTTTATCTGTATATACAAGTCCATTTTTAATGTGGTTAAATTTGGGATGGAATGCAGTATGTGGGCTTTCTCTTCCTGTGCTTTGAATTGCTCTGCAAGTTTCATGTTTAGGGAAGAATCTAGTAAGCTTGGCAACCCATTAGGGATCAGAGGTTGGTGAGTGCTCACAGAGCCCCCCAAGCAGGACAGCAGAGCAGCAAGGGTGCAATCACCCTCTCCAAGGCAGCGTTTGCTGGATGCAACCTCTCAGAGAAGAATAAAAGCCATCCATCTTCCTTGGAAAGGATTTGGTTAGAAGAAGCTTATTTTTCATTCCTTTACGGAGCATTTAATTTTAAACGTAGGGTGAAGACTGTCAAAAAGTCCCAAGTACTACTGTGTGTAAGAACAGCAGCCAGATGATCTATCATGTAGAAGATTACCTTGATTTAGTGCAAAGCAAAATGCAGAATGTTGAACCTAGAGACAAATGAAGCACTTATCTGAAAAGTAATTTTAATGAAAAAATTATGTGTGATATATACATGTTCTCCTGGTGAAACTTATTAAACAATAAAATTTCCTGGTAGAAAATTTCCTTCTTGTTTTTACGAACACTCAACTTTGTCACCTTCTTCCCTCTATTTCCATTTTCTTTTCACATATAAAAGTTTGGATCTTTTGAAGAAGGAAAACTTAATAAAGATTAGGGAGAGAGAATGAGGATGAATGCCTGCATGTGTACCTGTACATACATAGGGAAGAGAGCTTGTCTATGTCATCTGTGAGTTACGTGAATCAGCAAGACTGTATGCTACAGGAGACACTTATTAAGAAAAATGTGTTAGACAAAAATAGCATAAAAATCATCATAGGTTTTGATTGCTTAAATCTGGCCTAGATCTTTAGTAAAGTGTGATTAATTTACTTGTGCTTCAAAGCCATCTCTTAAAATCGTTATAAATCACACTACATTTCCAAGAACAAAAGCAGTGAAAACATTTATTTCCATGCAATCAGGATTTTTTTCCTGTTGCTTTTTTCCTTTCATTTATTTTATCTTTTTATGCCCCCACAAAAAAAAGGAATTTTAGCTTGAAAAGACACACTTGTCTTTCCTTGTTACAAAGTCTTGGTTTTGTACTATGTACCAGACCTCAGCAACAAAATCTTATGCAAGAAAAATGCTCTTTACTTTAGATGAAAAATTCATGTGATGCTCTCCAGAAAAGAGTCATTACCGAGGTTTTATTTTTAAATTAAATGAGGTCCAGTGTTTTTCTTTGTTTTAGTAGAGTGTGCTAATAATCTTCAGTAGCATGGATTGTTATTATTTGTTTATCCCATTTCTGAGAAACAGTTTATTAAAATACATAATTGCAGTTAGGCAGAATCACGGATACATTTTATTTGATACCAAGATTGAATAACCCTTTTGAAAGTTCTCTGCATGTGTCCTCTGAACAAGAATATGATGCCTGCAAAAATAGGCCAGTGAGGAAAGAAAAGGGTTTGGTGAGGCTGTGTTTATTGTTCAATAAATCACAGTCACTATAAGTGACCTGCTGACTTCAAGTTCTTTAGGTCAAGGAACCCTTTGCTATTCTGCAACTTCACCTCTTTGCTGAACCTCTTAATCAAAAGTGTAAAGCCAGAAAGAACATCAAACAATCAAGAGCTGGATGATTGGATTGGTTATTTTAAATGACTACAGCTATGGTTGTGACAGATTTGGGGATAGATTGCATCGTCTCAGCCTCACTAAGTAGGTTGAATAGGTTGAGTATTTTGTGAAAAACAGCACACCCCCACCCAGCCCCCCAAAAAAAATAAAATGAAGCCATCACTCCAAGGTACTTTGACAGACAATTAATTTACTACATATGTAAAGGCTGCAGGGATTAAAACAAAATTTCCAGCATAGCGACACCTCTGTTTTGCCCTAACATAAATGAAGGATAATTTTACTAGCATTACTATATGAAGATATATTTGGTGTACTATTTTATTAAGGTTTTTATCCTAATTAAATCTGGTAATTTGTATTGGTTCTTGTGGTTTTACCTGTGCTGTTTATGACACATTCAAAAGTGAGGAGCATACAAACTAAATTATGGAACAAAGAAGTGACGATTAGCCGTATGTAAACAGTGATGCAGATTCCATCTCTTTTCTGCAATTTCTGAAATATGTGGTTTCAGAGATGGTAAATATCACAACAGAAAGCAAGAATTAGGCAGATAAAACCAAAACCAACACCTAGGTAATTACCATGGAGTTGCTTAACAGGATTTTTGTTAATGAGCTAATACTAGAAAGACAGCTATGCTGTCCTTTAGTGTGATGGAATTATATCTGGGGTGTTTCTCATCTGAAGGCAGCCTAGAAGCATATTGAAGTAGCCATGAGTCTGCCATGCGATTTTGTGGGCAGAATCCTTGTACTTAGGCTGTTGGCAGGGAGCTAGCCAGCAACTTTTTTCAACACAGGAAAATCCTAAAGCAGAAACCAAAGAGAGGGAAGAGGAAAGCTACACATGGCTTAAAATTCTTCCGCAATCTACAGTATGACTTGTTAATACATATGATAAACTGCACAATGCAGTACCTTCATTAGGATTCGAGTTGGGGTGAATTAAGACCATATGACCATGCCAGACTGAAAGAGATAGATGGTTTTTGCAGCCGCAGTAAAAAGAAAAACAATAATTTAAAAGTCAACAATGTTACTAAGAAGATAACACAGAAGAACCAACCATGAGACACTATGGAGAGCTGTGATTTGTAGTATACAAATGGTCACATTTTTTTGCTCTAGCAATTAGACCTGGACAGGAAACATCTCTCAAAATACTTTTTGGATGAAAAGGAGCTCTTGAAGAGGAGGAATCATTCACAAAACAGTCTACTGTATGGAGACATTTTAAATTATTTTTTTTCCCAAAAATTTATGGGAAAAAATATTTTTTTTTTCCACTACAAGCAAGTCCTCTACTTTTCTAGAGAGTAAATTCTAGTAGGGAAAAATAAAAAACAGTGTGGAACAACAGTTATTGAAAATGTGCACTTGGAAGAAGGTCTCTCTCTAGGGGGTCTACTATAAGGACAGAGCAAAGAAAAACTAGTAAGATGGAAGGCAGACACAATACGCTTCTATATTTCCTTCAGAGCTTAAACTTCCCAAATCTGCTTACCTCCCATCAAAGAACAGTGTAATGTCCTTTCTATCATTATCTCATTAAATAAAAACAAGTTAAACAACCCAATGGTAATGAATCAGATGTTGTTTTCAGTTGTATCTGCCTCCCTATTCATGGAACATATATCTTCATCACATAAGCAATTTCAAAAACTGAGATGGGAGTTGCATGGTGTTCTTATCACTGACTGATCAGACAGTACTGCAGCATTTCATTGTGCAGGACTATGGTGCAGTATTACAGCAATATATTATCCCCATTCTTGAAGATCTGATGTGTAAGAAGAAGAAATTGGCTTTTCATGCTTTAAAGAAAAAAAAGAGAAAGTGAAGAAAGGCTCAGACAAACACATACAGACATCACAAGTATGTCTCAGTGCATGCATTTAATTGTGCTCTTTTTTTGTTCAGTAGAAAGTATTTTCTCTACAAAAATTTAAATTTACTGTCTATCTAATTACCTTTTATGCCATGCAAAAACACAGAAAACAATTACACAGAATCACAAAATCACAGAATCTCCATGGTTGGAAGGGACCTCTGAGATCAT
>JAOXJM010000019.1:62020537-62064654 GCA_026413425.1 Tringa solitaria
CATCTCTGTCTTTCATAGCTATTAGACTGATTTTGAGAGCTCTATTAGTTTAACATAATTTTCCTACTGGCTTCTTATATAATGTATATTTGCAGATATACAACATTCCTTTTTTTTTCCTTTTTTTTTTTCTTTCCCCAGAATATCTATGCCAATGCAATGTTGTTGAATGAAACTACTTGCATGAAAAAGTGCACACAGTGTGAGGCATGAGACTATGGAAATGAAATGCCCTTTGGTCTGAGGAGGCTCACACTGACCCAGATACAGCTCTTGATCATCCCTCACAGCAATTTTTATTATAGCCATGTTAGGATCAACTTAGCCCAGCCTAGCCAAATGTACAGATGAAATCTGGGTCCTTTGAGTCATGCTACAAAAAAAGGTGCAACAATAAACAAGTCCATGTGCATTCTCAGTCATAACTATGAGCAGAAGAACCCTTGAGATTCTTCACTTTGGCATTAAATAACAATTATAAAGGCTTTTAGAATTAAAGCAATACATGGCAGGACTTGAAATGTTAACAGTCCCAAGTAACTTGTCAATTGAAATAAGACTGATCCCTAGTCATAAATAAATAATCTCTTTCCTGGTCTCACTTCCACGCCAGGATCAATATCTCTTAACATCTTACTTATTTTATTACTGCTTTTGGTTTTCTGGGACTGATTGAAAGTTGCTCAGAGGAAATCTTTGGTTTTGCTTAAGTGTCCGTGACATTTAATCATGACTTTCCTTGCAGTTTAATTCCAACCAGTCAATCAGTTAATCCACTTCAATTGATTCTGTGCTCTCTGTTATTGGCTTGCACTCATTGGGCATCCTCTGGTGTCGACTCAGCTGGGTGGCTTGTGTGAAGCTCCTCTCACACCTCTCGCACCTGGTGAAGGCAAGAGAGAAAATTGAGACCAGGGAGCTGCTCTGGGGGGGGTGATGGGCTTTGTCTCATCCTGCCTAATCAGAACAGACACTCAAAAGTGGCTTCAGATTTTACTGGCTCAAGAGGTTTAATTGCTGGCTACTTCCAAGGCCTTGATGCCTATGATGGGACAAGGCCTGTCTGATTCAGAACAGAGGAATCTGTCAATAGACAGGGGGAAGGTGATTTCTCCAGAGAGGCCTGTCCTGCTGTAGCTCTGATCACTGTCAGTTCAAATAGATAAAGAACAAAAAGAGATTTTTAGGAGTGAGCCATCAAAGAAGCAGCTTGTCTGCAGTTTTCTGCTCTGTAACCCCTAGGAGAAATTGATGACAAATAGAATTTCACCTTCTGCTAATTTAAAATCCACAATTGCCTATTGGAGGAAGGGAAATCACAAAGCAATAATCGTTTAGTGCTAGAGCAAGAGAAAACTCTTTGTTTATCTGATCTGACTATGCAGTGGGGTTTATTTTAAATAGGCTGAGTTAGTGGTTACTTAATTATCTGAAAACATTCACACTATTTGAGAAATCTGTGAGCAAGAACTCATAACAGTCACCAGTGTTTGCTTCGCTGTCTTTCATATCATCTCCCTTTCTACCCTGTCCTCTCTTTATAGAACCATAATCTGCATCTAAAAAAAACCAAAAAATGTGTGAGCAAATAAACAAAGCCATTGAATTTTGGATGGGAGAGGATGGGGGTCGTTGCCCGCTACCCCCTATCCCTGTTCTGAAAGAGAATCTATTGTATTTAATCTCCCAAATACTGCTCTCTTAATTTGCATTCTGAAGACTAGGTAGGGGTGTTTGATGAGTCGCAAATACAGATGCAGCACATTCTTCTTGTATGGTGCTCACTCCAAAAGCCACCTTTGATTTAATGGTGCTGTGTGATGTTTTATCTTCAAAGAAGATTATTATAAAAGCACCGCTATGATGAATTCTTCACCTTCAAAGGAGAAGTGAGGAAAACAAAGGGTTCAGCTAATTCATATTCATCTTTCCCTCTTCACTGATGTGAATGATAGAAAGTGAACTGTCACTGATCTATCTGCTTAAAAAAAAAGAGAGAGAGAGAGAAGAAAGATATTTACACATATTCATAATTGTGGAATGTTCTTCACATTAGTAATTTTTAGTAAGAAAGTTATGTTTCAGGAACATTTAGCACAGACATTCCAAAGTCATTCATCCAAGCTACTGTACCAATCTAAAATGTCAACACTTTTAAGTTGTGTTTCTTTGATTGTCTTTCATGGAATATTTTTAGCAGCCTGTTTCACTGTTAAAAACTGCACTGTGATCTTGACAAATGTAAAATGTCAGCTTTAATGTATCAGACCTATCAGCTCAATGAAAATAACTCAGAAGTATTGATTACTTAATGATTTTTGGGGTATTCATTAACGTCTATGTGCAGATCATCCACTCTCCAGAGCTCCTGAAGTGCTGATGACACATTAGTGTACTGCTGATTGTTTATTAGAAAACTGATTAGTTACTGGATTAGTGTGTCAAAATATACTACCTTTCATTGCCTGACAAACTTGCAAATTATTGTATTATTTTTATATACATATATATATATCTATCACAGAGACATTGGAATCAATTTTAAGGCTGGGGGTTAACTTAGTCTGTATGAGGTATTGCCATCTACTTGAACTTGATACTTTTGTTATTTTGATGTCTACAAAGACAAGCGCTTTACTTGCTGAGTAATAGGAAGCTTGGATTCCTTGCCTAACCAAGCTTTGAGTCGTACAGTTGCAAAATAACCTACAAAATCGGGTGTGTCAACACCTGACTTCCAAGTGTCTGGCCACATAAATGAAATATACTATATAAGGATGCCTAAGGGCCATATAAGAATCAGAGAAAGACTGTAAGGTGATCAAAAGACAGAGTTACTCCTTAAAACCACTGGCCATGAAGCTGTAGCAGACCTCCTTACCATTTCTGGACTTTGCCTGGTAGGCTAGAGCTAGGGACTACATTCACTGAGCACTTTGCATTGCTTTTGAAAGCATAGAGCAGGTCTCACTATTCCTTTAAAATACAAGTTCCCATCCTTTATCGATGAGCTCCTTCTGCTGCAGGAGTGCTCTAATTTCCTGTTCTGGGACACTTTCATACAGCACAGGAAAGAATGATGCTAAAGAGAGACAAGAAAAGAATAAATCTCTTGCTACAAGCATCTTTTCTTCGGACAGAAGGGATGAGGGTACCAAGTGTTGCTGCTGGTTGGGCTGTGCTGTCTGCACTACACAGCCTGTAGGCAAAAGTCAGAATACAGCCTTTGACAAGGCACCTAATTCCCCGGCTTTCTCATGTACTCAGGAAACCCTCAGATAGTAACCAAAGTGCCAAGTATTTCCTATGCGCTCGCAAAGGGTATGTATGGTGTTTTCAGGACTATAGTTTTGGATATAGAAGTACCTGGCTTATAGGGAGGGTCTTGCATTAGGCTCCCGAGTCTTCTTTTCAGTATGGTCCAGGGAACTCGTTGCTGGATACAAACTGATAGGAAAGGTATGTGTGTATGTGTCTTTGTGGGCATGTATATATACTACAAGCCACTCATGTTTACTGTTGTGTTGGAAGGTTGAATAGTAGCCAAAACAGTCCGAAAGGAAAAAGGATCCACGTCTCCTGTGACCACTCAGAAAGTAACCATGGGGCTGAGCCCAAGCCTGGCTTTAGACATACACCTCTCTTGGGTTAAGCCTCAAGTGTAGCTGCAAGTATTGACAACAATAATACTTATTAACAAAGAGACCACCTAATTTCCACTTAAGCCATGTGATGGCATTTGAGAGTAATTTAAACAGCACCTGACACAATGTAGATCCAAAACAGCAATTTATAAGTCCTCATGCAATTAGATGCCATCAGTGAAAAGTGGATCCATGTTATCTTTTTTTACAACATGTGTGCACCTTCATTTTAATTGTAAGGAGCAATGTTGTACTACAACATTCAACCTCATCCAACACAAGACTTCAGTCTACCACAAGGCTTCCCTATGTGATTTGCTTGGGTGGGGGCAGTAAACAAAATGGCTCTTAAATTCACAAACACAAACATCAGTGAGTTTTGGATATTTCTAAGGTACCAGCTTTTCCGAGTTTCGTTAGATAGCCCTCATTGTCACTTGTTTGCTTCTCACTGTTTTCAAAACTTTGACATTGAGGGTTATATACAGGATTGGCTTAACTCTCAAGTTTATGTTAACCTGTGTGAAAGGTTTTGGGTGAAGAAAATGCTGAGGGTCTATTTTAGGAAAAAAATATTTTCATTTGATCTTTTCAAAATAAACATCTTAAGATTTTATTTAAGAACTACATTTAACACTAAACTTCAAACTCATTTGAAAAGGTTTAAAAAAAATACCAAAACAAGGCAAAGCTGAGATGTCACTGCAGGTACAACATCTATATTCTACCTGAAATGAATGTTCCCCAGTTTTGCATTTCAGTAAGAAACAATGGAAAACACCTGGGTTATCCCAATCTGAAATTTATTTGAAATTGAATTTCCTCTAGTTCTTTTTATTGACTCCTGAATATTAGATGTTTGCATAACCCTCATTCTGTAGTCAAGTCCCTTAGCTATTCTTTAATTTTGCTGAAATCGAAGAGACTGAGGGGGAAGAATTTAAGAAAATGGGGATGGCCAATAATTTTCCTTTTTCTCCTACCTTTTAATTTACTTAAGAGCTTTGTTCCCAGACTCTCAGCCGTAGTGGAGACTTCAGTAAGATAAGAATACACAAAAACTTTGCAGTGGTGAGGCTGACTTGATAGCTTGTGATGACATGAAAAGAAATCCCTTCAAACTGGACCTGCAGTCCAGGCAATGCAGCTAAAGCTTTGACTACAGATAACCTCACTTAGCATTGTTATCTGTAATGAAAAGCAAATAGAAAAGTCTTCCACCATACATCCAAAGTTACCTAGGACCTACAAAGAAAATGCCTTCTCACAGAAGAAGTTTTTTAATGCATCACAGACTTCCTTTTAAATAGCAACTAATTTGAAATGCTTTAAAATAACCTCACTCTATGTTCACCATTTTTAAAACCACCTTCTGAAAATAACATGCATACAAAAATACACTTAGTGTTTGTAACTAAGCATTGAACTAAGCATTGCCTGCTTAGTTCATGCACGTTGCAATTTGTCCAGATACAACTTACAAACATAACTGCCTCACTGCATTAAAAATAGTGAGATTGCATTCAGAGAAGATGCAAGTTAACTGTCCAGTTGACTTGCCATTTTCACCTACAAAATTGAACTTAGTAATACCTTTAAAACTATGCCTGTTATTTTAAAAATAACTTAGCTAGAATTTAAGTAATTTAGCACTATCTGTGCATCGTCATTCTTGCTAATAGCAAAGATATTATTCAACAGATATAGATTTTTTTTTAGGTACAGAAACCCTATCTCAGGTTTTTCCATTTTGCAGTTTTTCTGGTAAGTGTACATTCAAAATCCCTTTACAAACAAGCATTTAAAACTGAAATTGCATGATCAAGTGACAGAAATCTTGTTTGTCCCATTTCTGGTTCTTGTTTACTAGAATTTGTTGAGTTTTTTTCCTAAGTTTAGTTCATATCAGGTCTTGATCTCCATTTCAAAGGATTTAAATGGTGATGAGACATCAAGATGAGTTGCAGCTATCTCTTTTTCCCCCAGCAGAGAGGGCGGATCAATTTCTGGATAAGTTTTCTGCCTCTCCTCTCTCAAATGCAAGCAGTCCTGCATAGAACGCTAATCTGCCCTTTTTAACAGCTTGCAGGATCTGGGCGTATGTGCCCTCTTATCTGACTGGCAGGGATGGGAAGATCCACAACTCCAGCTTTAGTGTCATGTGAAATTACTAGTTAGCCACTGCAAATACTTCAACAAGTCTTCCAGAATGAAATTGGTACTACTGCTTCTTAAGTAAGTAAATAAAAATCTGACAAGAATGAAATTCTGCCATACATCATAAAGAAGCAGTACAAAGCATCCACATTTTTTGTTGCTCTGCCCTGTACCTTTAAATGGGCAAATACATCCCAGAATACTTAAATTTTTCAGCATAAGCAGGGAAAAACAAACAAACAAATCCCAGACCACTGCATAATTGTAATACATGTGTTACGTCCCTTCACAGATGAAATGGAGCTGTAGTCAAGACCATTTTGGAAAAGGGGAAAAAAATTACTAAACCAAAGGGGAAAAATAATGACTCTAAATGGGCCAAAATAGCAGATCTATTGGAAACATGACAAAAACAGGATGTTAAGGAAAAAAATTAAGTGGAGTCAACAAGGTTACACATAAGTAACACCTTAACATTAAAAGAAATCTATTTACCATTTTGACCTGGAAACCTCTTCCATTAATTACTAAAATCTATTTACACAGCAACTAGATAAAATCAATCTGATTGCTTGCACTATTTTTGGCTCACTTTCTATGGACTCTGAGCATTCAACAGACTGGCTCTAGAGGAGTCGACATTTAGATGCTCTGAGTTTCCATGTTTTGCCACCTTCAACACTATCCTAGCCATGATTTCTGGTATGCAAGCCCTTCTGTACTGGATATGCAGTATTTGGTTCCTGGCTCTGTCCCCTTGCCCCCAGCAGAGACATGTATGGAGGCCATGCTTCCTTTCAACCATATATGGAGGCAAAACATCTCTACTGGTATCTCTACTGAGCTTGTTATGAGGGCTTCTGACAGGCCCCATGGCTGAGCTCTCTTACATTAACCAGACCAAGAGCACAGTACGGCAAAAGTAGAAAAGAAAGACAAATGGAGAAAAGTAGACAGAGGACAGACAGTCTTGGAGAACTGGGAGAGACACACACCTTCTTCTATACCTATTCCCATTCCTCCTAGGAACCTCAGGTAACTTCCAAAAGAAGTGATATCAACACTTGATACATTGATATCAATACATTATTTTTCTTCCAAAGTGGGATTGTTCCAGGTTCAATATCCATAAAATTTGTGTCTGTCAGCTCAGCAAAGATACAGATACAAATAGAGAAAATCTGTATTCTGCCTTGGAGAACACTTCCTGTTAGGTAGGCAGAAATAGAAAGTAAAATCCACCTGGGTCAACTGTGCTATGACTCAAGGTAAACATAGAGGGAAAATTTCTGAGACTCAGGTGTGTGATTGGCTTTAATGTCAGTAAACAGGAACTGCAGAAATAAGCAGCGTCTGTTTAATTAAAAACCATCTGGACCTGGTGACTTCTTTTTTTTTTCCTTGTATCTTGGACAGCTGACCACTATCAATTTATTATTATGATCTTGCCAAACTCACGCCACAAGCCAGAGATGCATTTTCTATGCAGTGATTCTGAAAATATAAAAAGATCTGTATTTCTCCTCCATTTTGAACCAGATCAAAACTAGCTTTTATGTGAAGCTCCATCTAACTCAACATATAGACATCAAAGAATCATATTAATGTTCTTATAGCATAGGCTGTCCCAGTCTTGAGCGTACTTTCAGCTATGGTTCTCTGGCAGCAGCTTGTCATCTAATTAGAACAATCAAGTTCTCATTAGAGGACAGAAAATGCCTCAGGGCTTGCATGGCACCCAAACTCAAGCCTGGTTTAATTCTGATTTTAGCCACACCATTGACGGATTCATCTGGTAGTCTGACTTTGGCTTTCAAGGGAACATCCGCCAGATATCAGTACGGACCAGTGATGTTAATGAACAGCAGCAATGCATGTCCCTTCTAATCCCAGCTGGCAAAGCCTGCTGGATTCAAGTACTTACTTGAAGGGCTTTTCCCCGGTGTGTGTCCGGATGTGGTTGTTGAGTGTTGTGGCACCAGCAAAGGCACGACCACAGTAGCCACACTTGAACGGCCTGTCGCTGGAGTGCGTAACTACGTGGTTCCTCAGCTCTGAAGGTTGGGAGAAAGACTGGGAGCAGTGACCACACTGGTAGGGTCTGAAATGGGAAAGAAACACAGTGCCATCAGTGCTGTCTATTGCCGTGAACAGGAAACAGTATGGGCAGGAGCATCTGGTCTTCCCGGTAATTTCCAGAGAGAACTGCAGTTGCGGTTCTCTGGGGCTTTCTTGGGAGACACATACTCAAAACTTCACGGCCTCTTTAGCAAACGTGAAATGTTTGTGCAGGAATTCACTGAGTCTATAAGGCATCACGCCACACAAAACATAAATCAGCAAGCTAGTGAGCCTGCACTATGCGTCATATGCCTGCCTTATTTCTCCCATACTCAATGTGATACTTCCTAGTCACAAAAAACTCACATATCAGAGCTAAGAGACAAACAAAATCCTCTGCCTACTGGTGCCAGCTACAGTCTTACCTACATATGCATGTCAGATTGCTATACCTGTACCTTAGATGGATTCTGTTTATGTTTGCAAATAAATTTTTCACATCGCTTTGGAGGGATCTAGGGTTTTTGAGATCACCTTTTTCAACAAGAGACATTGAAAAAAATTAGCACCATGCTACAAATATCTTTCTCTTTTCTTACTGCAATCCAAAATGTATGCGTTTAATTAACACATTTCTCCCATCCAGATGGAAAACGCATTTTTCTGATCTTGAAATGAAACCCAGAACTTAGGTTTTCAACACCACAGTTTGTTAAAAACAAACATAACAAACAAACAAAACTGACTGATATGTTACAAATTCAGAATCATGACAGACTGCAAACATAGAAAGAAAAGGATACAAGACAGCAAGGTGAGACAGAACTGCTGAAATGCAAATACCATTGCCAACAAAAATAAAATGTGAAGAAACAATGTCCATATATTTCTTTTTCGTAAAAGTAACTTATTATCAACATCCTACAGGGTGGTTTTTTTCCTTTTCACATTTGATTTAAGTTCGTGACAGAGTCGTACATGCTCATCAGACTTTTTATTAAGAAAATTAAGAATTTTTCTAGAGGGATATTAATGATTTTTACCCTGCACAACATTTTAGGGCACAGCTCTTGATGTCTGCATTTCTAGATCAAATGGCCAACAACAACTTAATTGCTCTCTCTTTAATAAATGTGCATGTTTAAATAGCTAGAAACCAAAACTAAAGGGAAGAAGACAATGGTGACCAAGCATGTACAATTCAATTAAGTGCAAAATAAAGTGAACTATCTCATTTGTCAAGTGAACTGCTTAATTGTGGCTACTTGCATCACTGAACACAAATACTATTATTTTACAGTACTTCAGAGCACTGAACCCTGATTGTAGAATTTTTACCTTGATTAATAGCTCAGTATTCATCAATAACTCAATAGCTTACAATTTTAATTACTTACATTTGAAAATCTAACTGCTCTCCAACAAGTTTGAAAGAAATATATTAAAGCCATAGAAAGGTTACTTAACCTAGATATGTTCCTTAAAAAATTACACAAATATACATAAAATAATGTTGTAATGAAAAAAATAAATACCAAATATCTGTTTCTTATATTGGAAGACAGGTACTAACATTTCCAGTCTTCTTTTTTGAAGTGCATGGTTAATTTGCACAGAAAATATATATCAAACTTGACATGAAATTTCAGGTGCTGGTAAAACGAAGATGATTTGTGGATGCAGACTTATATGTTTGGGTATTTTCAAATCAAACACTTTTAAGCAAAAAGAACACATTAAGATAATCTGTATCCAAGAAACATTGATTTTCTTAATAGTGAAAGGGACCATTAACATCTATTAGCCTCTGGTTATCTATTTTTAACAGCTACCACAATAAATGATACAACACTACATAAAAGCAATTAATCTTTTATTTTTTTAACAGTCAATGTGATTAATTTCATACTGTGAAAAGTCACACCGTAACTTGTCTATAAATAGTTAAAATTCCAAACCAGTTATAACTGAATATTTTGATGCCAAGTAAAATGTTTTTACCCCCTACATTGGCTCAAAACAAATTCCTTGTTTACAAAGGGTATTAATATATGAACTCAGAACACATTTCACTGGTTGATTGTCAAGAAAAAGAGCCCTGTAAAAAATCACCTATCATTAGATCACTTGGACTGTACCTTTCCCATTCATCCATATCTTGGGAGAACTGTTAAAAAAGTTACCCTTCTCTTTGCAAGCGATGCATTTCCCCAGTTTAGGCACAGGCAATTGTGTTTAATATTCAAATGGGCAGAATAAGTAATTTATCAAGTTAGATCTATCAAGCTAGATAGCACACATTAAACAAAGCTTGCTTTAAAAAGAAAGCCTATAAAAACATTGAAATACTATAACAATTTAAAAATGCCATATTTAATCTGCACAATTGCAGATACAAATATGCAAAATTTTGACAATTTTTGGATACTATTATTTTTTCCAAGAACAAAAAAAGTCATTCTATAAGTATAAAAATTATTATTTTTTTCTCTGGTAACCATTTTACTGTCCTCAGAAATTTTTCTTCGCAGAAAATAAAGTCAATATGTTGTTTTTTTTTTAAATAAAATTGGTGCAGAAGGACCAAACATGAGAAATGCTCGGTTCAGTGAGTACATTGACACAGGCAGAGCAGGGCTGTCTTTGATGTAGCACCTATGTCTTCTGCACAGTCTGCAGAAGACATTTTTGGTCTGCACTGGGACAATGAATTAAGATAGTAACCTCTTCATGGCAGAGGTTTGCAAACAGAAGGACCAGGGACATAGGGACAGAAACAGTGACCTTCATAGGCTGCATTTTCAAAGATGTGTTGCTAGACTGAATGCAGTCCCAACCCAGAAAAAAAACAATTTCCGCTGGAATAACCAAGAGCATAAAGTACCTACTTGAGGATCGAGGTATTCATGTGAATAGAATCATAGCTGTGTCATAAGCCAGACAGGCACTGATGCTCCACAAAATTAACATTCACACAAAGTGAATGTCAGTCACTTCATATGTGAAAGCCTATATAACTAAAATATTCATTTGCAGATTTCTAAGTGTGAAATAATCAGTTTGATAAAACAGGTGTACCAGAGCCTCGAAGTACATACTGTCTGGAGAACTTTTTTTTTTCTATAAACATTTACTCTCCAGCTATCGTGTTCTATCCAGCTACCAGAAACGATATAGTTTTGAATGTCTTCATCATTGCATTTTCTACAAGGAATCTTGTATGCCCTTCCAGATGTAAATCAAGTCTGATCAAAATCTTCTGCTACGGTATTTTTAAGATACATTTAAGAATAGCTTAACTAATGTATAGCAATGTGCAGACAAGAATGATGTGCTGACAGTCATCAAAAGCAGTTCTAATGTTTTTCATTAAACACCTACCTACATATTTTTCTGGTTCTCTGTCTTCCTATCTGAGCTTAATGGAAGGAAATTTACTTACATAGAAGCAAATTCTCCTATTAGAAAAATTACACTGTTGCCATTAACCTGGCGCACCATCAATCAGCTTTCTAGCTTTACTAACCTGTAGAGTTAGTAGTCCATCAGTTTTTTCTGGGCAATCTAATCTTACAGTCCCTGACTATATGATGGCATTCTATAGGAGCACAGGCCATTTAAAGTGAAATTCAGAAAGCAGTAACTGTAATGTTACAGCTTGCAGCTTCTGTAATTGTTTAGATTTTGAGCTTCTCCAAGTTTTCCAAGTTACATTTTCAAAGTGAAACCAGTCAAGAATACTCTCTGCTCCCTAATTTATACAGTCTCTTGAATGATTTTGCCATGTGATGACGTCTTTTTCTGACTTACATTTTCTCACTTTTGCAGCTGATTTTTTCTGGATGAAACTACATAGGACTACATACATAGGACCAGTACAAAACCCATGTTCCCCGATGAGGTTTATTGAACATCACCAAAGCTCATGGTTTGTGCAGGGGATGGGCTCCTTTAAAATGCACAAAGCATGTTAAAGGATAACACTAGAAAAATCCATATCTTTGCACCTGGAGTAGCTGCTGACAGACAAATGTAGAGTTAGACACTTTTTTTTTATTTTCATTTGGCAAAAGTTGTATAGCCTTTAACTATTTATCTTGTAGTATTCCTCTGCTAGAATGATATACTTTCCAAATCCTGACTTCTAAGTACATACAGTCAATATGAACTTATTTTCTACACTGTAAGTAATCCATGGTCTGAATTATTAGAATCCTGAAAAAACTAATAATTATTTTGCCATGAATTTTCAAATTCTTTCCTTTATGATGAACAGGTTTCTAGTGAGGCCTCTTCAGTGTTTCTAAGGGGCATGCGGAACCCCAACGCAATCCTTAGAAGATGAATTGCTTGTAATGGTGAGTTCCTGAATACCTCTGTCGTTGAAACACTGTCCGATCAGGGAGACAAAATAGCACATTGCTGTCATTTTTTCACCTTAGAAAAAGCTAGAAAAGCACTAGCTGAAGGAAGAGAGACTGACTTGCATTTGAAAGTGCTTTTCTCCTGGTTGGGGGCTAAGAAGAAGTGAAAAACCAACTTGACTGATGTCAGGGTCTCCAAGCGTGGGACGGAGGGCTCCACTGAACCCAAGGCAGGATTTCATGGTGTGATAGGGGGAAGGCTGTCACACCACTGCCTGTGCAAAAAACTGAAAACAGGGCATGTTGAAATGGGGCCAGCATTAGCTTTCAGGGCCAGGCCCTCCTGCAACACACAGCATTCAGAGTACAGCTGCAGTCAGGGGAGTTAGGTCACAGTTGTCCTAATGAAAAGGTACTTCGGAGGGATGCCTTCTTCCTGCAAGTGGAACTAAGAGGCTGGAGAACAAAGAGACACTTAAGGATACTGCTAGCTTGCAAAGAGAGGCACCCCTAGTACCAGTGTGGCCATAGGTGGGTTACATTTTCTACCTATGGACTCTGCATCCCCTTGGGCCGCATGGCTATCCCCCCAGTACTTCAGGCACTGTGGAGCACTGGGGATGGCAGAGGTGGACCCGTGGAGAGTACTGGCATTGTATCTTACAAATGTTTGTGGAGGAGCTAGCAAAAGCAGACAGTGCTCTTGCAGTGTTTTCAAACTTCTGAAGCTGTCAGGGAGAGGTGCTCCTCTGCACACCCGTTGGTGTTATCAACAAACTTTGTGGAAAAATTGTACAAGGACAAGCATTAAATTCAGTGTGATGTTTACTAATTCAGCAATATTCCATAGCCACTCTAAAAACAGAAAGATACAACTCTTGCTCACAACATTTACTTTTTTTAGGGCTGTTTTGGGAGATATTTAAATTAATAATGGTGTTGGGGAGAATATCAAGGTCAAAGACACAGAACCTATAAAGAAAAAGAAACACAAAATAGGCTGAGCCATGATTTTAGAGGAAAGGATCTATTAAACTGACAACTTCAAACTTCAAGGTCCTATTTTTAAAAAAACCTTACAATTTAATATTGAAGTGTTACAGCAAAACATGAGTACAATTGCAAGGACCAGGTAACATCCACATTCTGTCAGCCATGGACACTCTTATAGAGTGGGTTTTTCCTCAAGTTATCAGCTTAAATACATGGTAATCAATAAGAATATATCACACATGTATATGAAAATGTGCCACAGACAGCTCTTGGGAACTGAAACCATCTGCCTCCCTCAACACCAGTACATCCTGAATCTGGTGATCATAGTGAGAAATAAGAAAGATACCATTAAAGGAGACTGTATCATTGTCAGAGAAGTGTTTGCTGTTGAAAGAAAATATTAAAGTGTTGCTCTAAAAATGATTCACTGTGAAAAAAGCTTTTGGTTGCACCTTTCTGGAGTGCCCCTTAAATAGAATTGTTGGGAATTTCTGCAGCACAGGTAGGAAAAAACCAAAACAACAAAAAAGGCCAAAAAAAAATGAAGAGAAAATAGATTTCTGATGCCTACTTCACGAAATAGCTGCTCGAATGCTTCTGCCTGATCAAGGCTTAAAAAAAGTCCCAAGGACTCAGAAAGTCCCAGAATTGAAATCTTGATGAATTTAAGTCTTCACCTCCCACACCCATTCCAAACCCTATTCCCATTAAATTTGAAGAGAAGCCCTACAAAATGCAGCAAGCTAAAAAAATCTTGGTGGAAAGGGAGAAGTAAATTAAAGGTAAAACAGTAAATAATTTAAACTAAATTTTAATTTAAATTAAAATCTTAATCTCAAACAATACAGTAGGTGATTCTAATAATTGTCCTTATTTTGGAGTCATCTTTTTTTAAAATTATTTTTATTTATTAATTGATCTGCTTGTTAAATAAGACAATTTCTGTCTTACTGCCTAATGGAATTCAGTATCATTTGGTCTCTTTTTAGATCTGGTCTCAATCAGATGTCTTCTGTAATTTATTTTTTTTTAATTCCTCAAGCCCAGAGTAGCCTGCTTTTCTTAAATTTCAGCACAAACTGGCCTCCTGTATAGATTCAAAGACGTTTTCCTGCACCTCATGCTGTAGGTAATCAGCATTGTTGAAAAACAAATACAAAGCCAGAACAGATAGTCTAAAGCCATTTCCTAGAGAAGACAGCCCCTGCTGCTTGAGTCACATCAAAGATATAGTGGCTGGTGTGCTCACAAATTGCTGACAATAAATGGGGAGCTGTTTATCAGCCAGAGCGGTGCTGCAGATATTGTTGAGAAAATACAAACCAGAGAGTTGCACCCAGCACTTCAGGCTGGCAGGCAGGTATTCTTTCACAAACCATACCTTATTTTCTTGTCTCCAGGAAATTTTGTATAACGCTTCAGGAATTTTTCATCTGGAGAAGTGCAGTATGTTTAAGAAACCAAAGACAACTCTTTTCCAGCCGCTGTATCCCTAAATAGCTGATCTACTGCTAAAAGGCAAAAAGCTGCCAGTGAGGTAAACTGAACCTGTAATGATTTCTATCCGGGGATATGAGAACTCAGATCCTAGGGCAGTTATGATCTGCAGTAACTATCAGTCTGGTCATTTCAAACCCTGAATGAATTGCAGTGAGCTTAAACGGGGTCATGTAACTGACGTACCGCATAACACTCTAAAGAACACCTATTGGGAAATGCTTTTACAGCAGTTATGTTGATGGCACACCTCGCAGGAACAAAGGCATTACAATGCTGGCCCCCACAAGGAGTCTGCACCATTTATTTAATGAAAACCTAGAGATGTAAGCCATTTTTCAGTACAGAAGGAACACAGGTGTCACAGAAGAGAACACTACAGTATTTATGCAACAGATTGATGCTACGTCTGTCTTGCAACCTCATTTAGGTTTTACGTGCTCTGTATAACACAAGAGAAAAAGTTTCTTAAGAGCAGGATTCACAAAACCCAACAAGCCAAAGAAGAAATCAGCTAAATTAGCCAGTATCAATATTGAGAAAAAGGCGTTAGCTGTTATTATGTTTCAAATCTTCCTGAAAGCCTCTGGGATTCAAGACTTGCAACTCAAAGTCTTTCCTTACCCCCTCTCCAGCCCAGCCCTTTCCAAATCTACTGAGTCCTTTCTCTAACCACCTTTTGCTCTCTTTGCTCCTGGGGCAGTCAAGTTATCTTCTCATCTAGATAATTTTCCTACCCAGTAAGGGTATTCTGAGCTAAAAATGCTGTACGCTTTCTTGTTGAAGATGTTCTGCATGGACAAATTAGGTAGGGACAGGAGACAGAATAGTCAGACATCATGAATCAGTAATCTACTAATGAGGGTGTTCACCTCTAAGGGGGAACACATAAAATCCAGCCTGTGTTTCAGGCAATATTTGACACAAGATACTTAGAAGAAAATAAATAAAGGTAAATAAAAATAAAAAGTCAAATATCTCACATCCAGAGACAGACCTAATCATAGGATAGACTTATCCTCATTTTCTCTTTCTGGCAAAATGAATATCTAATTATCTCTGAGACTGCAGAATAGCCCCATTAGGAGAGAATCTTCTTGCATTAACTGTTATCTGCAGCTTGGTTCTTTATAAAAGAAGACACAGGTTCAAGTGGGGGAAAGGATGAAATCTAAGTGTCACACCCAGTTGGGTGAATCACTGAAAAAGTTTTTGGGGTTTTTGGGGGACCCTCTTCTAGACTCCCTGATGCAGCATTTTTTGCTTTACCATATGCTTAGGATGCTTTAATACTGGAAACATAAAAGTCCATGAAACTTAGGAGGGTGGAAAGTTCTACTTAGTGGCACTTAAACTGACAGTTGTGTCCTACAGCTTCCTTAGCACGTTGTTTGCTTCTGCTAAGGCCAGCATAAAATTCAGAAAATGTTAAAGGGGCTTGTTTGCATTCACAATATTATCAACTCTTTAAATTCTATGAAGATTTGCATGGAATCTGCTTTGCCCCTAGCATGCTTGACATTTCTTCCTGGAAAACTGGATTTATGCTCCAGTATATCCGCACACACAGAATCACACAAGCGTATGTGTACACGTAGATAACCACGTACACAAAGAGACGTAGACACGCATACAAACACACACACAGACTCACTGTTGACTGTTTTTGGGTAGTGTTTTGGTTAAATGCAATTCACAATTAAATGCTGCTTTTAGAACCACCTTCCAGGGATTCAGCTGTTCTGCTCAAATCTTCTTCACAGCTGAAGAAGAGACAAAACATGGGCAGCCTTTTTTATTTAATTAATTTGATTTTTGTCTTTTGTCCTGCCAGCTATCAAAATTGTCAAATAAACCAGCTTTGATTCATAAATAATGGTTCCATTATATTTACTGTGCCACCGGTCAGAGTACCTGAAATTTTAATTCACTTGTTCAGCTAAATTTCATCCTCAGTTCACAGCCATAAAATTCTGTATTGACAAACTTTCAAACCAACTTTGACTCTGAGGTATCTAGTCAACATTTTTCTTCTGTGTGGATATTAGTTTATTGAATAAGTGGCATCTGTTTTCCTCAACATCACTAGTGGAGTAGGTATTTCCTTTTGACAGCTTTGCACGATTTATGGGTTTGCATGCTCTGAAGAAAAATAGTACTAAGCAAAAAATTCCAATTCATTACCTCTTAGTACTTAATTAAGTTCATACACATTGCACACTATAGGTGAACCCTGAAATGACTGTGACAGCCACTGAGCAGCAAGTTAGATTATCTTTGGAAGACAGAGAGACTTTTAATTATCTTGACCTCATTTTTCCATCTGTGATATTCATAAATTTTCCTTCTATTTTGTTGCTTCCATCAGATGTACCAAACCATTCTGAAAACAAGATTATATCCTTAGCTATTTCCTTTTATCTGCACATTTAGGCACCAAATGTTTTTACAAATAGTGAAGTCAAGCAATGTTTTTTATCGGCTTACTTCACACAGCTGCAGATGAATTATGTTGTACAGGCTCCTCCTAATAATGGTTTGGTTTTGGAAATGATAACAGCTTGATAAAAGAAGAAAGCATTGGATCTGGCTATCAGTAGATACAGAAATAAAGAGAGCCTGGGTTTTACCTGTCAGGGTTCTGCGTACACACATGCATCTGTAAGAGGATCCGCTGGGTGAAAGTCTTAAAGCATTGCCCACATTTCCAAAGATGCCAGTCACTGAACTCAGAATTTAGTTGGCTTGTTGAAGTTGGGCTTGCAAGAACTCGTTGATTTTTGACACTGATCTGGTTAAATCCTGACTCGATGGACCCAGACTTATCCAGGAGAGAAAAATTTCTGCTACACGGAGTCTGTGGAAATACTATGGATCGCTGTGGAGTGGCAGGGGATAGTTTGCTACTTTTATTAAATGGCTGTAGGGTGTCTTGTCTGGACATGGCCTCCATTACAGTCGAAGGGACATTCACTGGGAGAAAACAAGAAAAGTAAATAAGATCCTTTTTATGCCTTTTTAACACTAATACAGTGTTGGGAAACACCAAAAAATACCAACATCCATTTTCTTGACACTAAAATTAAACAACTTTATTTTAACAATGAACAAAAAAATGGGCTGGAATGAGACAGTGATCTGGATGGATGATGCTGATTCTGTGACACTGACGTGAAAATTCATGCAAAGGAGTGTCTGAGACTGAAAGTACTCAAGAAGCCTGGCTGTGATATATTTTTATTTCACAATGGGATTGTCATCTGAAAGAAAATGCTGCCACACATATGATATCCTGACTCTGCATGTTGCAGTCAGCATATCCAATTGCTATATCACAGACAAGCATGAATTTTGAGAGTATGGGGGAAAAAATCCTTGCTCAGACACTCCTTGGGATACAACAGGGCTTCAATATCTACTGCAGCAATAGTTCCCTTATTTTCTTAAAGGGCAGCCACTAAGGATATTACACTACTTCATCTCACAAGTAGTCTCACAGCCAATACAATACAAAGCCTGTGACTTCATCGTGACTCGTATGATTAAGGCTAATAGCAGTTGGATTACCACAAGACAATGGCAAAGGTGTCTTTGTGCATCAGTTTCCCACCTACAAAATAGGAACAAAAATTGTCCCATGAAGTCCCATGAAGGTCTTAGGAACATCAGCTCATGGTTTATGAGGGACTCGGACATTTCAGCAACAAATGCAATATGCTGTTCTCACAAAGAAGTAAGCTAGTGCTGAATTTGGATGTTGTGTGCTAAGGAAGGCAGGAGGTCAAACATACAGAAAAAAGTTGAACTGCCTCACTCCTTGAGTACCATCTAGATCATGCAGTGAATGAAGCGAGGGTCCTATGGAAAAACGGCATCAACTAATGAAAGATTGTACCATAATGCAAAACAAGGCATAATTTAGGCTACCTGGGCCCAGTACCTTCTCATGCTTTCTAATTTTGGCATGCTCAGCCCCATGAGACAATATTTCAATGGAGATTTTTAAATTAAATATGTTGTGTACATATGTCTAACTCTACATGTGTTCACACATTTAGTTATTGTCACAAAATGTTTATATGTATATACCCACGTGCAGGTACACAGCATCTACTTAAACAGGTGATTAGAAACTGCAACTCAGTTTAGATATATTATGATGACAGATTACTAACAGAAAACATGAGAAATAAATTTCAGTTGCGAGCTGGAATCATCCAACTTTATTTAATGTACAATAAAAAAGTAATAAAAACTAATGTTTTGGTAATACCATAAATAACGCCAGTTACTTCACGGAGTTATGTTCTAATATCTTTCACCAATCATGTTAACTCCAAGTACAAAACTAGATGCTATTTAATTTACTTAAGTTGAGGTCCTTCCTAGGCTATTCTTTTCTGGAGTATCTGAGGACCTGATTTCTAAGTAGACTTACACCCATGGGGCTGTCTATCACAAGTTTCCAGGCATATAATATATCTTCTATGTCTCTCTGCAGTACAAGAGGCAATTTGTATACTTTCATTTTGCCCCAACATTCTCACACAAGAATCAGAGCACTTATCTTTTTTTTTTTTTAATTGTATTCATTAAAGTCCACAGAAGCAGTAAGATCAAGATACTAAAGACCTAAGAAGCATAGGCAGAGTTTTTACTGCCTTCTGCAGAAAATAAGCAGAAGGTCTACTCTGAGGGCTGAGATGGCACTAAACCAGTCTGCAGCTGGCTCCGTGCTCAGAGACAAATTTCATCTACTCATGTCAGTCTCCCTGTGGATGAAACTCTGGTTTCTTTCACAGCAAAATAGCAAGTGACAATATTTAGAGATTTTAACCATAATGCTTTGCTTTTCAAACAAAGGTTTTGTAAGCCTCAGCTCATGAAAGAAAAAATAATATTTCTATATTGTACACTGCAGAGCATGAGTTTTATCAGCAAACATTACTGCCAGTAATTAAATTTCTTTTAAACTTTTCTCAAGCCCAACAGATTTGAAAACTCAAGATGAAAAAGGATGTTTATTTTTGACAGTTTAATCCCTGCTATCTTGCTGTTTTATTGCTCCATGGTTCAGTATTTAAGTTGCTACGAGACACGAGTTCATCCTAGCATTGCTGTTTAAGTATCCAAGTCCTTGACTAAAAAAATACATCTTATATGTAATTGATTAAGCATGGCCAGCCACAAGGTTACTTTAGATCAAGTCAATCAGGCATCCATTATTGGTTTCTTCCACCATGTAGATATAAATAGCTGGTGAAATGGAGGAGAGCTCTTTGATGCAAGTTCTAATCAAGTTCCACACACGAACAGTGAAACTGAAGGGTGTGCTTGGATCGCTCATTCCCATTACAGAAAAAGAGTATCCAGCACTACATTGCACTGGGTCTGCATTATAAGTTACATGCTTAATTTTGTGATGATTCCTAGTGAACTAAAAATAAAATGTTGAAAATACATAGAAGAATGAATTGAAATGTGTATGGCCAGGAAGGAATGGAAGTTCACGGTCCTTTCAGGCTACTTATGCTCAGTCTCTATTTAGACAAGCTGGCTTCTACCTTTTAACCACAAGGATCTCATCTCTACAATCAGTCAGACAAAGCTTTTCTTGACATACTCAGTGTTAATAGAATGAGGAATCACTAACAGAAGCCTCGTGGACCTGCAATGCATTACTGTTTTGGCAAGACAGTCTCTTGTGATAGGTCTGATAACAACAGAGAGGGCCAAGCAAATCAGTGAAGAATAGACTAGGAATGAATCATTTATAAAGGAAGAGTGATTCTACACACTATCACCCTATGTTGGGCTGCCATGGTGGGAAATCTGCTATTTAATTGCACATACCTGCACACTTTCAAAAACCTATTTATTTAGGTAACCATACCATGATTTTGCACAGCTTACATGTATCAGCTTCAGGGTTTTATTTTATACACATCAAGCTTACCGTAAATATATAACTACTTTCATTTAATGTATCTTAAAATACTCTAGGAATATAGCTGACTACATATGAAACAGGAATTCTGGATTACGCAGGTAGAAAGGCAAGGAAGAACTTACAATTTTCATCTTGTGCAATGCACTGAAGAGGGATTCCAAAGAAAGATGTGTAGCTGTCATTGTACCACACCAGCAGCTCAGTGCCCCTGGGGATATCTATACAAGCCCGGTAGAATATATTTGACCTGATGAAAAGGGGAGAGAAAAAAAAAAGAAAAAAAAAAGATTAATTTAGGAATTGAGTGTTATCTTCTTATCATACACAGTATTACAGTAGCAATCCATTGTTTTGGAAGCAGTTCTGTAGATAACTAAATGAATAACTTACTGATTATTTTAAAATCAAATCTATTGCAGGGAAGGGCTTTGTTCCTGTAGCATAGGGTAACAAAGAGCTTATAGGCACTTCAAACCTAGCATACTTTAAATACTAAGATTTTACAAGGACAAGGATTTTATGAAAAGACTGATGTTTTCTTGCAATGTCCCTTTTAAAATGATTTTGTAAGTGCTGCATTTTGCTAACACAGTACAAGCATCAAATTGGTGCACATAGTTCAGTAAGTTCAGCCATTTAAACAGCTTTGCCTTTGTCATCTAAGCTAAAGTTAGCAAATTTTAGGAGTAAATAGACAATGATTCTTTCCTTTGAAAAAATGCTTTTAACAAGAGGTTTGAATTAGTGTAATGAGGCCTTTCTTTAGAGCAATATACCACCAAAAGAGAGAGATCTTGGATTGTTGTGTAAAACAGACAGGGAAGTTAAAAAATGAGGTTAATCTGAACACAGGACCACAAAAATCTTCCCCTGTATGAATGCAAGTAAAAATAAATTTGTGATACCGTAAATATGACATCTTATCATATCACTCTGCTCTGCAGGAAAAAACTGTGGATTTTCCTAGACCACTGAAGTGGAAGTTGAGGGGGAAAAAGGAAAAATCCTAGAGTATCTACCATAAAAACCAGAGCCTTATCCTGATCTTGCACTGATGTAAATAGCTTCAGAGTGATACTTTTACAGTTAACAGATTTACATGGGGGTAAAAACTGTGCAAGATTAGAATCAGGCACAAGATAAAATAAAACTGTTATCAGTTTGTAGTGGCTTTTCCCTTAGGCTTCATATGGAACAGTAAAACACACTCCTGTGAGATGGATAGAAATTCAATATATACAAGAAGAACACTCCACTCTCGCTGAAGGATTACATACCAAAATGATACAGTCAAAGTACCAAGAAATGACCATTTTTTATAAAAGCTTATGTAAGGCAGAAAAACATCTATAGACCAAAAAAAAAGTTAGGCCTCAACCACTTTTCTGAGTGAAGAATTGCTACAAACGTTAGCCTGAAGTTCAAGATAAAAGTGTTTAGGGTTGGTAGGCCTTAAATTTAGACTTTCTGTAAAGAATTGGCTGTAGCGATGCAATTTGTTCCTTGTATAACACTGCAGACATAAGGAGAATCCTTTACCACATTTTTCATGGCAGTGAGATATGCACTTGTCAACATATTTTGTCACCGCAAAGTGGCTCTTGGCAACAGGATCATAAAGATCAATAAAAAAGTGCAGATTCTCAATATTTTACTAGCAGCTGCAAAAATTTCATTTATCTTGTTATTTTCCTCGCTTACTGCCACCCTGTCTCAGGAGGGCACTGCTAGCTAAGCAGAACGGTTTTCCTACCTTCTATGAATATCTGACAAAAACTCTCCCCTTTGTGTCTCCCCCTCTCCTCTTCTCCCTCTCTTTCTTCCCAGAGCTGCGCATTTCGTTAATTCTTTCCACTGTTACATAAAAATGAAAATCGGAGCCACGCTATAAATTACCAGCATCTCCTAACTTGAGAAAAATTGAGTCTACTTTGTACTTCACCCTTGTAACATTTCATCTCTCAGTTTGGCTTCCCTTAACATAAACACAGCAGCCCGGCAAATGAATGTGCTAAAACCAAATGACACACTTTGCCGCTGAAAGAGCAGAACTGTTTTTGAGCAATGGGTGGTCTGTGAGGCTTGGAGTAGGCACGGAAAAAAAAGTGTAAGCGTACACCGTCCCTTACAAGCGTGCAGAGCTTCCAAAACTCGCAGAAATCTCTGCATGCTGAAGTACATCAAAGGGATTTTTCCCTTTTCGGATAATATTTCCTTTGCTGACATGTATTTAGTATTATGGTTGGATGACTCATAAAGATAGCTTCATGGCGTCCCAACGCAGTTGAAGCAGAACACATGCCAACAAACATTATTGTCAGCCTCAAAATAAAAACAAAACGTTCAGCTAAGGGTCAATCAATCAAGAGCACTTTGAAGAAAATTCCATTTAGATATTACAAATCATAACAGAATGAATTTAAACCAGCTGACTTTCTGTGAGGAGGACGTCCATGTACAATAAAAATTAGGCCGGTTTTTCAGTGTCCAACTTTGCTATTTTCTTACACTTGGATGCAGTCACTGGTGATGGATGCCAGTTTTTTAAATTGTGTTTTTGTAGTTCATTTTATAAAGATCTGAAGTAATCGAAAACAGATCAACAGAGGGAACTCTAAGTAAAAACTCCATCATGAAAGGAGAGTTGTAAAATCCACTTAATATTGACAGATGTGTAATGACTTTCTCATGCTCACTTTTCATTTAGGTTTGTCATCTATATATATAAATATACATGCATTTTTTTCTTATTTTTATACATACGTATATATATTCATGTGCACACACCACCGCACCAAGAAACAGTTCACAAGATACCTGCAAAAATACTCTTTCATCATAACAATCTTTATTCATTATGCACTGTGTTTATTTAAAATCTGACAGGATTTTAGCTATAAATATCTGATATTTAAGGGTATAATAAAAGGTTTGTAATGTATAAATAGGATTGTTACTTTTTTAACTGCAGCATTATTTAGTTAACTGGCCAGAGAATAAAAAAGCTGAAAATGCAATTGAACAATTTTACCATTGTTCAATTGGAACCCTATGGGATAATCAAACTTTATAAATATTTCATTTTAGCTTGCTTTTGTATGTTTTATTTTTAATTTTAAAGGCACTTTAAATAAGTTTAAGATTCTTCCTAAAGAAAAGAAACTCCACTCTCTGAAACGACTAGCCAAAATCAGGATTGCTCACTGCGACTGGCAAGCTTGGGGCTTTCTTTGATGTGCTTCCTACCACATTTAATAAGGCCAAGCAGTTGCTTCTGATTCTGAGGCAAAAGGTTTGTTTATAGCTGAGATCATGTATTTATGTAATGCGTTGTCTGGGTTTTCTGGATCTGTTTGCAAGTACAAAGTAAAATGCACCACAATTTCTTTACATTTTTCTTCACGTTTTGACCTTCTCTAGCCACTGAGGTAAGAGGCACAAGCACTAGCAATCCTGGCTAGCAGGTGCACGTACAACACAAGCTTTAGGTGTATACGTGTCTCGTGGCTGTCTCTCGTGCCTTTGGGTTCAAAACTCCTGCCGTTTTCCCCCTTCCTCTTGCACACACATCTTTATTAAGGGTGGAAGATTGCTTGTGTTGCCTTGCTTCTGACCAGATCCTCTGGGAACGTGCAGAGGCCTCTGTGCAGTGTGGTGGTCACACGAGTGGCACAGGGCTGCTCTCGTTCCCAGGAGCAACCAAAGTTAAACCCATCCTCACTACACCCTGCAGATTTTCTACTGGGCTGAACGAGCACATTCACAAAAGCCCTGACGCTGCCTTTGCAACCAAAGACAATAGTACTGGTGACAGTCAGGGTCTGACTTCTCACTAAGAACGTTTTCACTGTGTTGCATGGAATAAATCAAAACGTACTTTACCTGTACTGAACCACTGTTAAGTTCTGCTCCCCGCAGTGCCTTGCGCATCGGATGTACCTCATCCAGCTTGACTTACTGGGTTCTCCACCATCAATAAAGTGCTGCAGTGTCCCATCTTGGTCATATATCTGGGGGAGATGTCACAAGGCCAAGTAGTTAGAAAAAATCATCAGCAATCATTTTCACTGTTTTGCTGGTGTCTCTCTGTGCCTTTTCCAGGAATTTATTGCCATAAGATTTGTCATTGCATATCGATGCTCTTAGAAATCTACAGGGAACGGCAGAAAAGTATTTTGGGGGATGCAAGTTTGTCATGCTTCTTTTATCAAGCCAATCTTTTTGTATTAAACATATTTGTGGTGTCTCAAAGATGTGACCATGTTTCCCAAAGAATATTTAACCTATTTTGACAGGCTGGCCTTAAATAATGAACTGTCAGATAAACAAGAAAGTCTGGATGTAAAGCCTGAATTAAAATGGCTGGAATATCTGAGCAAGGGGCAGTAAAGGGATACTAAACAAGTATCCCCTCCTTCACATCTCAGTTGAAGCAAAAGCACATGCTTCAGAAACCTCACATGATACATTAGGGAGTTATAGGATTCATAATACCAAAACACATGAGACTAGAAGGAAAAAGACAGTTAAAGATGCCCTTAAAAGCTCCCTTGAGACATATAATTTTTTGAAGTAGTAAATGAGAAAACAGTCCTGAGGGAATCATAGCTTTCCTAAACATGACATCCCTGCTGAGGACATGAGAGCCATTAAGGGTAATTCTTAAAAAAAAAAAAAAAAAAAGAAGACAGTATTGTGTCTCTGTTCTGCACTATGTGACTGGGTCCTCCCTCTGAAGCCAAAGAATAAAATTGTTCTGGAGAATCTGAAATGAAAAGATCCAAGTTTCATGCACCTCTGCCCTTCTGACTGCTTAAAAGATGTAAAGGTCTTACAAGAATTTTACCTGTTATGCAATTACTTTGAAACTTCAGAAATGCATCTGAACAATTAGGTACTTATCTGAAGCAAACCTGATCTTCAGGTTTTCTGTCCCTGCACAGATGCCTTCTGCTTTAAAGATATTACCCCCAAAATGTTATCCCTTTTGAAATTGTATGAGTGTAAACTGATTTGTCTTCTTGAAAGTACTGATTCTACTAATCAAAGAGGAAGCACACTTAGTACGTTCAACATTTCTAGAGCAAGCAAATTAACTGTCTTGCGTTTCCATTTCAATAGCAAGAGAATAATCTCAGAAATTATATGAGTATATTCAATATTTCTGATTTATTAAGAGTGTTTCCTACAAAGCACACAAAAACATACACAGAAACCAGGATCTAGTTCGTTACACCACCACACAAGTCTCAAATTCAGGACTTAGCCTTGCTTTTGCTTTTGACCAAGAGGGACTTGGAGTAATCAAGAGCAACACATCCTTTGCTACAGCATAACAGACAGGGAAATCAAGTGTCTACAGATATCCTTATCATTTGTTCCCGAGTACCTGTGACAAGGACTGGGTGGAACTTGGCCAGGTGCTCCTGGGCTGGAGAAGCAAGATGCTACCCCAGTATGCATTGAGTGGTTCAATAAAGTCAGGGACATCAGAAGGAGTTCTCAGAGACAAACAAATACTCCAATACCAGGGATTTGGTTTATTTTGTATATATGGTAGCTTGTTGATTATCGGCAAGGACCTGTTCCTATATAAACATGTTAACGTATGTTGAATACATAAGCGAAATAAGATAAACAATAAAATGAAAATGGAAAAGTTTTACAGGAAATCAGCCTATTAAAAAAATAAAGGGGGGGAAGAGAAGTTAAAATTAATGACTAGAAGTGTTTGGCTGGGGCCATTTTGGCAATATGAATCCAAACAGTCTCAGCACAGCATTTATTATCTATTCATTTACATGATGCTTAGTAATATAGCAGTATATGGCTTAACGTGAGGCAAAAACAATCCCCATAAATAAAGACCTGAGAGCTTCCTAATCCTCAGATGATATGAAATAGGAAAGATAAAGACAACTGCCGTAGTGGGTACTGACAGTCATATCTAAACACACAGGGACCTACTCAAAACTTTGTGTATATGGACAGTCATGAACTGACACGACAAATTACAACCTGCCATGAAAATGCAGGACTGGAGCTTTCTCAGGCCTTGGCCTGGAGTAGGAAGGATACCCTACAAGCAAGACTAAATATTTTCAAATATTTTATTCTTACGAGTATTGATGCATCAATGACACTATGGTCTCCTTTCCTAGGGGGTTATTACTGACACTGCAAATAAAGCTACATAGTCAGAATCCATCCTGCAGCATTCTTAGTCTTGTTCCTACAGGAATGAAAATCCAGCTGTAAGGAAGCAGGTTTCTCTAATCTTAGAAGGGAAATAGCAACACTGCATTGTATCTGCTTAGAATACATGTTAAAATCTGAAAAACTTAACTGTTATGATCATTATTATTATTCATATTATCATTGTGCATCTGTTCTTAGTAATTTTACAGTTGCTTAAATCTGGCAACCACTGTATAATTGCCTGAAGAAACCACCATGAGGCAGTGTCTGTGACGTGCCATGACAGAGTAAAACCAAACCCGTAGTTCAGGTTGTGAACCCAGCCATTATAGCAAACTATATGGGTATACATATTCACCTGCATCTCTATTACACATGCATATATACTTAAACATTCACAGCATCTATTAAAAAATTCTACTGAAGAATCCTGTGATAAACTGATTTTACTGAAAATCTTTGTCTGCCTCACAAGATCACTACGACCATCTATGCTGGCATAACTTAACACATTGTAAGAGCCTCATGGCAAAATAAAATACCATTTCTCCAACTCCTTAGGGAGAATGCATGTATTTTTTTCTGTATCTCACAACAGTCATTGATCTAAGTGGTGGGAAAAAAAATTAGTTATTTCATTTTTCTACTTTGATTACACTTGAAAATGTTACCTAAATGTTACCCCCTTCTGACTCAAAGCACTTGTTAAATCTCGGGTTTGTTGAGTTTTCAAAGCTTTAAGATTTCTTTCTTATCATCTGTTCCAATTTTGAGGAGGGCACCAGAATACTGACAGGACTGCACTCACCTTCTTGTTTGACATGCCTTGTTTTCCTCCTTAGTAGTTCCCATATAATTACTTAACTTCTTAATAGGCTCTTGACTGTTTACTGGTAGTTTACTGGTATGTTACACATCAAGAGACTCAGAATGTGAAGCTTATTATTTTCTATAAATTTAATTCTTTGACTTCAAAATACAACAGAAACAGCTTCATTTTCCAGATGTAAATACAGAAAGGCATGATGTGTATGATGACATCTCTTACATCGTGCCACCGATATTCCTCACTACCTACATATGCATTCCAGCTGGGAAATATGGGAAAAAGCAGGTAGAATGACAGTGTACTGATACTGGTCGGATTCATCTTGTAAGGGCGTGTAAAAATAAATTAAATATGAAGGATCGGATTTATTTCTTGTTGGATTCGTTATTGATAATTATTTGGAGGCTGTAGATACTGAAGCTTATAATGACAATGATGATAACAACACATAATGGCGATAATTGTGTAATTTCTAAAGCACACAAGAGTTTCATATAAGTGATGCCCTAAAATCTATGAACAACCATTACTAAGTAAAATAAACAGCAGTTGCTGGAACATCTGTCACTCTGGCAACATACCAAGTCTAGGTAGGACCGTGTAAGATTTAAGTAGTATAACAGATAAGGCAGAGTGTTAAAGAGCCTTCTGAGAACTCTCAATTACTTCAGTACTGACATAGTATTGCTCACTTGGATAGATGAGGACATATGTAATTCCAACGCTAAAGACTGTTGTGCCAGTTTCTGATATAGATGCCACAGGCCTTTAGAATAAAGGACACCAAATGTAACAGCACAGCTGCAGAGAAAGCCAAGCAACGAAGCAATTAAAAACAATTTCACAGAAGAGAGAGGGAGAGCAAAAATGGTTAGCTCGTTGGAGTTCTTTCCTCTCTATCTGTTGCTTTCCTTTGTTCTCTTTCCATGGCCTGCTAACAGATTGTGTCTTTTGAAATTCTGCCTGTATTCTATTTTTCCATTTAGTCAAACAAAAAAGGTATTAGCATACAAGTTAATTGACCTCTCATTTTCCTTGCAGGCAGAGGGAGAAAAGACTGGTCCTGAAAGTGGAATTTTTCTTTGCATGTACATTTGTACTGAAAAGTAGCTATTAGAATAATTTTTTATGTTATAAGACATCAAAAGAGATGTGAAGAAAACCACAAAACATGCAAGAATTAATTCTTATCATTAGCAGAGAATCTTGCTTTTTGCTGTTCACTGCTATTCTCATTGACATCACATGCATAAGGTCACAGGATTTTCAAATCAGTCAGCATTAGCCTTCTCCTCCCATAAGAAGTTCTACCCCTGACTTCACAGGGAAGAGTCAAGATAGCAAGGAGTACTTTTGATGAGTACACACATTTCATAAATCATCAGTCATACAGTTAAAAACCATGGAGGTACTGTAAACTACTGGAAATGCAGAGCAAAAGGTTGTAACTGTCTGATGAAACAGACTGACATGTCAGATATGGTAGCAGCCATAAAAGTTCATTCTTTATGCACCTACAAGCCACAGCAACACTGAAATCTTCTTCCTTTGCTGGCTTGGACATCAAAACTGAATAATGTCTGTACTAAGTAAATCTCAGCACTGTGAGACCTTGTTTTTGACATAACTGCACTAGAACATCCTCTACAGGTGACTGTATCCTAAACAGAAGTTGACAACAATGCCAAAAAGAGCAACGTTTCATAAGCCTGGGTCCTTAGTTGACAGTCTGTAAAAGGTGTGCCATTATGGAAGATTACAGTCTGAGACTGGACCTATAAAGCCTATTCTTCACACTACAGAGAGCAGTGCTGCTTATGTCCCTTTGTCGCAGCCAGCAAGACCCACTGCCTGGCACATAATCTTTCTGCTGCATCCTAAAATTTGGAGTCCAGTTTCCTCCCTGGGGCCCATAACTCTTCAGCCACTCAGGTCATGCTTCTCTATTCATTTGCTCATTTTGTCATTTGGAGAAGAAAGGTACAGGCAAAAGGCCCACGGTATGCATGTCTGCTATGGTCCTTTTTGGGCTGATTCCACTATTTGATTATTTCTTTTGAAGGAAATTGCCATTTCACTTTTTTTAAAATTTGCTTTGTAGCTTTGTACTGTAAGTAAAGTTGAATACATGTGTGCTTTGATATATTGGGGAAGAACATTCAGTGACATTACTGGTAGAGTAGAGCTCTATGGCCATCTTTACAAATGACAAGGAAGGTTAGTTTTCTGTAAAGCAGAAGAAATAGCAAACAGTCACTTTTCTAAAAAACTCTGAGACTCACACAGGTAAGTGCACAGTAAAATTCAGTGATTTGAATTGCCTAAGGCAGTGATCGTTGAGCAAAACACCAATGGGTTCTAGTGTTTATTATGACATGTATACATTATTTATGTGTTAGCATTTCTAATCATGTCAAACTGAAAGCAAACTGGATCATATACATGACTTGATAACTTACTCATTTAGATTGGATTCTGTGTAGTACATCCGTTCCTAGCTCCCTTTGAAATCAACACACTGCGAAAGGACCTCATTATCTAGAAAGTTTAAGATGTTCAGAAGACGCTTCAGGTACTGAGAGTGGAGACAATGGGCAAAATTCCCTGAATAGATTAAGGAGCATAGTTTAGGCTGAAAGTCAAACTACAGCTGGGTTCATATTTGATGATAAAAACTGTTTGAAGAATGAATGCTTTTAGACTTTAAATGCCTTTAGTATTAGGAGACAAGCATCTGATTTAGAGGAGGAAGGCCCTTCTGAACATGCATCTTCTCCCAGTTACACACTAAATGAGAAAGCTGCGTAGCAACAATCATGCATTTAGCCATCACATCTTTCTCTTTTCATTCACTAGCTTGGTGATCAAGTGAGGCTGTTCAGAAAACATTTTAAGAGCAACTCTCAGTCTCTCTATATAAAAGAAAATATGAAATTTTATGAAACTCAGAAGCAAATTGAAATGCATGGAAAATTCTCCAAATATAGCTTAACTAAAAAGAAACACTGGTGCTGATAGATAATAACAACATTATATAATAACATCCTTTAGAAAGATCACATCTCAAACACTGAAATAATTTGCAAATGACATACTATCTTTTATATTACCTACACAGTAAACAGCCAACTTATAGCCAGTATAAGGGAACATCTATTCATCACATTGTGATAACTCTAACTTTGATGCCTAATAAATATTATTGAATCTGTAATAATCAACTACACACATAAGACTGGTACGAAAAAATAGTAGTTTGTATGTCAGCAACCTCATTTTACTATAAGCAGAAACATTTGGACAGATTCCCTATTCCTCTGTATGGACACTATTTCCAAAAGACATCAGCTATAAATGCTTCTTATACGTTCTACTGATGTTTGACAAGACTAGAACTGATTTGTTTTGTCACTTAAAATATGCCTTCAGATTCTTTATGGACAGATATCAGAATTAAAAATATAAATATGCTACAGATAACATCTGAGCTTGTTGGTTTATGATGAAATAAAAATGCTTTGTTTTTATTGCATATACAGTAAAAGCTACTTACTACAGTCTTTATATGTATGTGAAATAAATCTGTGTCAATAACTAGTTATTTACTTTGAAGTGCTTCTACTTTTTAAATAACTGGATAATATTTTATTGCAACAGTTCATTCAAAGAATGATTTTTACTTTCACAATTTTTGTGTTACATGCAAAATGGTGTCAATTTCTTTATACTGTGAATTACCATGAAGACTTCCAAATGTTTTTAACTGCACTGAGGCATTCTGAACTGCTGTAAACTATTAACAGCATAAAAATCTGAAATAAGTGAGCAAGGAGGAAACATTAAGAGGCCTCACTGGTTAAAATCAGATTAAAATGTTCTCCAACATTTGTTGGCAATAATCTCCCTGGGATGCAACACCTCTGTGAAAATCCACAGAAATGTATCCTGACAGCCAATGGTCTTTAACACTATTCAAAGCAAGTTTCTTCAATTAGCCATATCTGATATGGAGTGTACATCTTGTAATATCTGCTTAATGTTTCTTCTCTTTAATCTAGCAGGCATCATCTAGCAAGTTTTATAAAAGAGAATACTTGCCAACTAATATTAAAAGCTATTTAGTTTTAATGTTTCTCAAAGGATTATAGCATACAAAACTATAAACATTGTTTTGAACTGTCTCTGCTAGGTGAAAGGCTTCATCTCTCACTTAGACCCCAGTCCAGCAAACACTTACGCACATGTTGTAGTCCCATTGATCTCAATGGGACTACTCGTGTGTGAAATCATGCATCTGTGTAAGCGGTTGGAGGACTGGGGCCTTATTCCAGAAAGTGTCACGAGAGCAATGCCCTGCTGATTACGTGGACTTCATTAAATTATTTTTTTTTAAGTCAAGTCTCAATGGTTTGTTTTTACACTAGCCCATGGAGGTCCTGGAATAGGGAAGAACTGCATGTAACACAAACCAGTGTTACTCAACAACAGGACAAAAAGGGGAAGACACAAAGGAGGACAAACACACGTGAAGATGGAGATTTCACACATGCAAACAGGTTTGTAAAGGACCAGTGCCCTTGCAACATCCGCTGCTGTAACTGGCCTCTTCAGTGCATGCTTTCTGACAGACACAGTGACAGGACAGAAAAATCAGTGGCACTCTGTCCATGGGTCATTCTGCAATGGAGAGAGCTTTGCTTGGCTTTGGTATTTCCACCCTGCTCACTGCACTGTGTTCCCATGCAGCCCTGGTAGCAGAAGAGCATGGGGAGGCAACAGACTGAAGTTGTTATGCGCAGTCTCATTTATGTGAGACATGGAGCGTGAAGAGAAAAACTGTTGCCAATCGGCGCTCAGTATCCAAAGAGACCAGGAAAAAAACAGACTAAAAAGGAAAAGATGATTTAAAACCAGGGAGGAAAATGATCAAAGCTGAAATAAGCCAAACCGAACACTCTCACACCAGTTGGCTGGTAGATGCATATCCCAGTATGCATATCAGGGAGGTAGTTACAAGAAGACTGTAAGGCCCTGATGCTAAAAACCCTCACTCATCTGGGAAACCTCACTGAACTTACTCAGTAATGAAGCTCCTAAGACAATCCCAGGGATCCCGGGGAATCGAGGGTATCGAGACGGTTGCAGTGACCTTCGTTACCCCTGGTGCCTCTGAAAACATGACTGATTCCTTTGCAAGGTAATGACAAAGCTTTGGCCATTCTCATGCAGCTTCTCAAAACCTTTAGACTTTGCAAAGTGAAATTTAAAAAGTGTTTGCTTCGTATTTTTCGTTCTTTTACAAACAAACAAGTACTCTAGAGGGGTCCTCTGTCATTCAGCTGAGGTGTTCTTTCAGCCTATTTCCATATAGTCGATACACCCATCCAGTTGGACAAAGAATTAAACAGGCAAAATAGCTAACCACAAACATAATGTGACAGAGGATAACACTCCAAAGCAGCATGTACAAAAACGAGTTTTGGCAGATTTCATCACTCAGCATCAAGCGAGGCGGTGCAGCTGAAACGAGTGGGTACATAGCTCCTAAGGTGACTTACTGATAACTCGGTGACCTTAGAGAAATCAGACAGGAACAAAGGACGCTCATAAATGGAAATAATTCTGAATTGCTCTGATTCTATCATGTGAGAAGGAAGGAAGCTGCTGGGAGAGGAAGGAAATGTGATTTGGGGCTTACCTTATTACTGCCCAAGAGGGAGCTGATTGCACAAGGAGAGAATCAGTTTTGATCCCTCACTCTTGTAATTTCTATGGAGCATATTTTGAAAACATGGTTCCAAACTGTGTTTTCACAGCTTTGTACATGAAACTGTCTATATGTGCGTTAGCACTTCCAGGAAGATAGCAGATTTTTGACAAATACCAGCCTCAATGCTTAGTGATACTTTCAGACATGTTAACATAGGGCTCACAGAATATATGGCACAGCCATCATTCTGTAAATGAAGCCTGCTAGATTAGGGATTTTGGGGTGAAGCACTGTGAAGCACTTCAGGCTTCTCATTCTCTTCCTTAGGATCTTTTAAAGCTCCAGTACCATATCCCACCTCAGCTTTTTAAGAACCAGTTTAGGAAAGTATTTTTCTTCCCAAGCACAGAGCTCCTAGACACTCTCAACCCTGTGGTAAAACTGGCAAAAATCCCTCAGCAAGTTAGACTTAAAACTCCCACTTAAGTCAATGGGGCTCATTTTCCTACCTACTTGGACACTTTGGAAACCTACATGCCTACCTGCTTTTGAGACAGGCAAAAGCAGTTATAATTTCTCTTCTAGGCAAGACTTCTTGCCTTGAGACAGGGAATTCTTCTGTTTCGTTGCATGTGCCATGAGAGGCTGTGGTCTCATTTGAAGTCAGGGGCATTTCAGGGAATCACGGAATCACTGAAGTTGGAAAGGATCTCTGGAGACCATCTCGTCAGCTCACAAGATAGTGATGACCTCCAGCACCTTCACTTTGAAATTCCAGCCTCATGGTTCATGGGCATTCAGTGAGAAAAAAAGGAACTGAAAAAAAAAAACAACACTCTAATTCGGAAATGAGTTACATGTGAAAAAAAACACTGTGAAATGAAAGCCTGTCCACAAGTAACCTCACTTTCAAGCAATGTCAAGAACATTACTTTGTTCTGACAAAAGCACTGATGCCTAGTGTAATGGTTATGACCCACTTAGAAGGGTTTGGCACTGGACTAGGGTGTAAAGTGTGATATTCAGGTGTCTAAACTTAAGTTTCCACTAGTGTTTCTGATGGCCCTGAGTATCCTGCTGAGTCTCCATTGGCTGCTCCAGAAGGCAGGCAGATCTCTGTAAGTTCTGTGCTTTACCTGTCAGCCCCGTCTGTATGTCTTAGACACTTTCCAGGATTTAAAATGGCATTAAGCACCACTGTTCAGACACTGGAATTGCTTTGCAGATGCCTGAGTTCACCTCCTGCTATGAAAAAGGTTTGTCACATGACTTACCGCAAGCACTTAAACTCTATGTCTTGGCCCCATGACTCAAGAAAACAGGGTTTTTGATACTTTTTTTTTTCCTGCACTATTTGTTTATCCTCACTCTGAGTTTGTAAGTAAATACAGTGTATGTGTAGAACATCTATCTCAGCAGAGCACCCATTTACTACTGCAGTACAGACTTCACAGATAATTCTTGCAATCCCTTTTTAAACGTCTCATTAAGGCTCACCATAAATGAGGAATTTCAGTAAAAATGACATATTTTAGAAAATATACTTAATTCCTTTGTGAGTTTTAAATAATGAGACACACTGATATTTTTAGTTTGGAATATTTTGGAATGTCTGGAATGCTAAGTTCCCCAGATGATGATTAAAAGGTCAAGTAATAAAGCATATGATAAACTATGCCTGAGATTCCTCATAAAACAAATGAGTAATGGTTGTACAAACTGTGCCACCATGTTTTTATATTGGAGAAATGCCTGTGCTGTATTATTCCTTCAAATTTAGATTTGTTAGATTATAGGATTGTCAGAAAACCAGCATGGTGATGGTTAGTTTGCAACTGCTTTTTGGGTCAGATGTTAGATTCAAGAAGCAGATGAAGAGGCTGCATTAAGAAGTAGTGCTGGTGTTGCTAATGGACACGTTGTGGAGAATGTGAAATGGATTTTTTTTCTTGCCAGAGTGCAGGTCTGGTATTGGTAAGTATCATGTTAAGTTTCTTTGGAAGAGCGTTTGTTTCTGTGAGGATTATAACATTAGATTAGACCATTGCTTGAGTCACAATCACAGGAGCCCTCCAGAGCTGTTAAGCATTTGGCATATCTCACTTATCTCTAAGGGTGGCAGGGGCCATCAATACAAAGTGGACCATCAATCAATCTGGGGTCTTCTTCAGACATTGCCTGTCAGCTGATCAGAGGAGGACTTTAGAGAATCAGCTTTCCATTATCAGGATTTGGTCTGTGATCAGAACAAGCCACTGAACCTTTTACTTTTCACTTGGCAAAAACATACACACTGGAAAAAAGTCCTGACAGTTCATTCATTTTGCTCCATCACTGGAGCCAGATGATGTTTGACTGGGGAGACCCACCCTCTTTGATGTTGTGCTCTTTTGAGAGTGCCCTGCTGTGAAAAAAATTTTCTCCTTCCAAATTAAAGAGAAATATTTCTGTGTCCAGCTGTTAAATGTGACGTTTGCCATTTTTCAGTGCGTTGGCGTTGTGCCATCTCGCAGGCTGTGTTTCAAGCCTATCTTTTTCCCTTCTCTTTCTCAGCAGCAATAGCCACAATGTGTTAGTGTCTCCAACTTCTACATAACATCAACACCAAAAGGGACAATACAAGTAACACTCTATTGCTCTGAACTACAGCAGCAGTATCTACACACGTTTCTTCTGATTTTTTTAATTAAGGCAATCAATCATCTTATTACATTAAATGAAGGATGACACCTGTTAATACAATCTACCTATGACAAGTTGACTCCAATTTCATTCTGATTGCAGTAGGCAAACCATGCCGAAGCAAAGCCTCTGTCGAATACATTTACCGGTTAAATGAGTGTGGATGTTATTAAAACTTGTTTCATGTGTACTGAGTCCACATCAAAAAAATGGCATCCGTTCAGCAGCCCTAGCTCTGTTTAAATTAAGACAAACTTCTCATGAAAGCTTGAATAAACATTTAGGTTTAAGTAATCAAGAAAACCTGTATCTTCTCATATTTATTAAGTGTAATTTTCAGAGTTATAAAAACCACTGTCACGAATTGTGTATACTGTAAATAAAGGGTGGACTCATCATTACTATGTTTTGCCTATCTATTGAGGTAGATGAAACACAACAGGTTCCAACTGCTCTCCAGCTCAAGCCTTCCTTCATCCTTTTCATTTCCATATTTGCTGACATGGAAAAGGATCAGCGCTTGATAGATTTTGGCAAGCTTATTCTTGCAAACCTATGTTTTGTAATTAATCTCAGACTATGACCAGCAAATCTGAGTAATGGCTCATGTACTCATCACATCTTCACACTGTGAAAATTAAAACCAGACTGAGAGCCTCAATGGATGAGAATGAAGCACTTATTTTGGAAAATTATATAGATGATAACAAAAATTAAGCATTTCCCTTTTAGGTATCTACAGTCCAGATTTATGCCAAGAAAAAGGATAGTCCAGAAAGACTGGATCTAGAAATAAGCAGTAAAGTTGTAGCCTGCTCCTCATTTGCACTATATATAACTTATGAACTCAGTTTTTTAAATTGTAGAAAGATAGAGACTACAAAAAAATATAAATTAGCCTCTCTCGAAGAGGCTAGCATGGAGCTAAGCTACATTCTGCAGGGCTTCAGTCAGTTGTCAGATGCTATCCGGTATCTAGCAAAGACAGTACTGGGACTGGAGATGTCCAAGCAACACGGAGATGCTGACAGAAATAATGTTGACAATTCAATAGGAGGCATATTTCCTTGTTCTTGGAATGAATCAAACACTGCCACTCCTAAAATTACATACAACACATATATATGGTCTATAAATGATTACATTTGGATCCATGAGTTATGCCGTTCTATAACTGCAGAGCACCTTGTCACAAGAATATCATCTATGCTACTATGGTTCTTCTCTGTCCTTATTTCTAACTAGATTAAGAAACATTTTTCTTACTATTAATTCCAACTTCCTCTTCTATATCTAACCAATGTTATTAAAAATTCTCTTTTCTTGCCTCTGCTCTCCCATCAGCCATGGTTTCATGCTCCTTTTTTCTGTCCCTCATTTTATTAAGGCAGCAGAAAAGCACCCGAGAATGACCCATTAGAGTGAAAAACAAGGACTGACTGCAAAGGTTTTTGTTAATCTTTTTATCTGTTCAATTATGCATTTTTCTGTTTCATCTTTAACACAATGCAACTTACCTTTGTCCTCCCAGCTTTTCTCAGCTCTGCTCTTTGTGCTAAAAAATTTTCAGGTGAAATTTTTTGTTTGTTTGTTTGTTTGTTTGTCTTAGACAGTTTTAAATGAAAATATTTAGATGGCTTATGTAGGCTAACACAGATGCAGCAGATATGTTTCAGAAATAGGAGAGTAGTTTGAACAGCAAGTGTACCAGCCTTACATGTTGACTTTTTTACAAAGGAACTCAAAGCAGATGAGTTAACTAGAAACCAATAGAACCAGTGATTATAATCTATGTTGAAAATTTTAACATTAAAATGATTCATCCAAAATTAGTTTTATTTTTTCCCCAACTCTAAATTCTAAAAACGAAGCGAAATAAACCAGCTCTTATTTTTATTATCTTCCCACCATCCTCAAAGTTTAACACAAAGGGGAAATTAATCACTACTTAGCAAAGCTGCATGCAAAATTATTTTACTGGATATAGCCCAAACCTCACAATGTTTGTAAAGCAATAACAATAACAAAACGTTTTGGAGGGAGTTCGTGTTGTGGTTGTTGTGTGTGTGTTTTTTTTTAAAAAAAAAGGCATTTGGATGATTTCAAGATTTTATAAACTATAATAAAATGTTACACTATAAGCTTACTGGGCTTTAGAACTGAAAGGAGTTCTGAACTGAGAAATGAACTTCCTGTTTAGAAAATGTAAGAACAACATGTTTAGATGATTTTGAACCATCTTCCACAAAGATTTATTCATCAGAAACTTCTCTGAAACTCACATTTTTATGCAAACCGTTTCAATTTCTCAGCTTTCTCTTGAAAAAAAATTTGGTTTCCTTGGAAAACCCCAACAATTTGTACGTAGTTATCTGTTGTATACCAGTGATAGGCTATTAAAGGCATACATAGAAACAGTCATGGCACCTAAGAGCTTGCAATCTAAAAGACACAGATAAGGCTAAATGAATTGGGAGACCCAGAAAACCTGATGAAAGCCTAACCTTTCCCCACTCCTTTCCTGTCTCTTTCTCCCTCATGTGTAATCAAAAAAATTCTCGTTTAAATCCAAAGAGATTAATAGGGAGCGCAACTTCATAGTTTTTCTGAGCTAAGCAGGAATTGCTGCACTTCTTCTCTACCAGAATAGAAAAGCCTTGGGTTTCGCAGTGGGGTACAGAGCTCTACCAACTCCTTCCCATTCATAGAGAAAATAAACCCTGAATCTACGTGAAGACAAGCTAAAATCTAAGCCCTTTCTTGGCCAGCTACTATCCCTGGAATATGTTCCTGCTAATAGCAAGCAAATGAGCCCTTGTTCAACTTCTTTTTTATGCCCCGCAGACTGCATACTTACTGTATGGTGCAACTTTCCTAACTGGCCTGACCACTACACTTGTAAGATGAGAGAATATTAAAAATAACTGTGTGCCGACTCTTAGCCATACACTCAGGTTAACTATTTTCAAAGAATTTGATGAAGCTGTAATAAAAATCAATTTATCCATAGAAAGAAGCACTTCTTGTTCTCAAACGGCAGATTTATGATTTCATGCAAACACGAATGTCCTAGAGCTCACCCTTTTTAATAAGGAGTCTTTTAAAACACATAAAATATTTGTCCTAATGAAGTAATGGTTTCCTAAGGTTTTGCTTCTTTTCTGTACTGCCTACAGTTTTATGTCTTTGTTGAAATGTGTCACTTCTTAAATTATGATGTTTTCCTAAGTCTACTATATTCTTTTTCTAACCCACACTAAGAAAGCACAATTGTCAGACATTATGTTTTGAGGGCGAACTGACCTCCAACATATTGTGGATAGCATAAATTTCATATTTTATAGTTATTTTGAAAACATTCCTAAACTCAAACCCCTTGGTTGCTTAGTATCTTGAACTCACTCCACCTAACAACAGTAAACTAAAGTGGCCAATGTTTTCAGCCAAAAATCAAAGTAGAAGGTGAGAGGAGAAGATCAAAAAGTACTTTAGCATTAGGGAGTCATTGCTATTACAGAGTCACGGCCAACTTTAGATAAGACACTGTACTGAGACAGCCCAAACAGCTGCTGAAATCCCAGGACTGTCATCTTAGACTGTTCAAATTTGTCTAAAAACTCTAAGAAACTGGGAGTATGGGAAGAGTGAGACAGGAGAGGTTAATGCACTATGATTCTAGCCTCTGCTGACTCATTCTGTCAAAAAATACCGGGGATCATCCAACAGCATATGATAGTAAGTCACTGTGGAAGATTTTACTTCTTTTTCTCAAAGACTTTTCATTCGCCAGTAGAGAGCAGAGAAGGATGTGAGTTATTCCAGGCTTCAAAGGAAAGACATTTATTTTGTCCAGATAAGTAAATTGTCTAGTAATCCCATGTGGCATCTGGATAGGAAATATATTATACTTACTAGAAAATTGAGCAAATCCTTGGAATCAAGGATGAATAAACAAACTGACTGAGAGGAAAAGACACTTACCAGAGGCTTAATAATGAGGTACATTCAGGAGCATTCCATAATTTAAAGGCTAGTTTCTCAGTGAGCAGGACTAATGAAGCTTGGTTTTAGCATGGTTGTGTGGTTTTTGTCCCCAGAACTTTCAGAGCTGTAACAATCTCCACTTCTACACTGACTCCAATGTATAACATTGATGTCTAAATATTCTTCAGCTATTACGTACTTAGCAATGCGGCTGATACCACTGCCAGTTCAGCATGTGGAAAAGCAAAACGTATGTTGGAGTCACTGTGGATACAAGAGGAATAGTGTCCTGGGGTATCTGGCCTTGTGATGTGTAAGTAAACAAGAGGTATGGTGGTGACAAAAAATGCTCACAAAAAACCAGTAACTTTTGCTCGATAGTGAAATATAGATTGGGTCAGTGACCTTTGCTGATCCCCATTAATACCCATCTGCATGTTCGATAATCTTCTCGACAGCATCCCAAAAGCTTATAACTACTTTTAGAAGTCACATCATGAAATGTGAAGTAGCAAGGAGGTGGAATCTGAAGCAGTGCTGGACAGAACAGTCATGGTGTACAGTGTGCGCATGCTTAACAAATCTCATGTGTTGGACCAATTGCACAGGCAAGTCGTCCAGATGCAGTTGCCATTTTCCTGAATCTCTGGAAATTTAAGCTGATGCATGTCTGGAAAAGCATCAGTTGCCATGGCAATACAAAAGAGTGTGCCCTGTATGCTTTTCATATTTGACTTCACTATATATACAGGATATCCTGTATTATGCAGAATGTCTGGCAGTCCTGAAAGAAGAAAATGAAATTTCCTGTTGTCATTTACTTTTTTGCTACTTTTTTGCTACTTTTTCAACATTTCAGGACATATAACGCATATACTTATTACATCAAATTTAGTGAAAATGAAGAAGGTATTACCATCTTCCTAGCACTATAGCTATAACTATGAATTAAATAAATTCCAATCACTACAGGTAAATCATTAGCAATAACATAGTTTAATTGTAAATACATTTCATATTCATCAAATTTAAAAGTAATTTTTTGTGACGGATTTTCTCACTCTAAAATGTGATTTTTCTAAAAATCTTAAAAATCAACAGACACCAAAAAACCCCCCCTCATATTCTAATAAAGGTTTTAACATTGAAAATAGGATCTAAATCAGACCTAAAATCATACTGACATGAGCAACTCTCAACACACAAAATTCCATCCAAGGACTAAAAATAGTGTCAAAACACATCATGCTCCACAATGCAGAAAGCATCTTTGCTTCAGTCTCTTAATTATGGTGTAAGTCCTCTGAAACTCTGTACAATAATAACCAGCAGCAAGCAGATAGCTGACAGATTTTTAAATGATTGTGGTGATGGGAGAGAAAGAGCAGGAAGACCCTTCATCACTTACAACAAACAATTGTAGCAATTTCACCTGTAAAATTACAAAAGATAGATATTGCAATTCCCATTTTACACCTGAAGTAAACTACGCCATTAGCATTGCAACTCTGCCTAAACATTCTGTCAGCTTTAATGGCACATCTACATATACTGCACACATAAATGAGAAAAAAATCCAAACCTCATCACATACATCATTCACATATTGCACACAATCAGTCCTGAGATTTGTATTGATTTAATATCTTTGAGAGCAGAAATGAAAAGGACTCCACAGATCCATCATGATGCAATTACACAAAGTTTTTCTTTTAAAATGCATCTATGTTTGGTCTCTTCCAAAATAATTTTTACTGTAAATTTTCAAGTGTCTCAATTATAAAACTGCACAGATCTGAACTATAATAGTCAAAGCTCAGCTGTTTTATAAATACATTTAAAATATGGCATTAATATAAAAATCCTATATCATACAACCAAAACAAATTAATATAACTTGCTATGGCAATAACCAAATCATTTTTCCAAACAAAATAGATAAACTCCATCATGTCATTTTGAACTTCTTCTGACCTTCTGATGGTTACAATTGGGAACAAATGTTATCCAAGAAAAATATTGGTCGTTCCGCATTTACAAAACAGAGAATGCTTAAATTAAACAGCCTTTGCTTTGGTAGACACATCATATACATTGCACGGGAAAAGATATTGGCCTAGTTCTGCTTTCATATACATCAAGTATAATCACAGATTTAAAATCCTACTTATTTAGAGCACTGCAATCTGAGACTGATGCCAACAAATCTGTTCTTTAGGTGTAAATCAGATATCTGAGCCACGACAGCAGGGCAACCACAGCAGCATGGGATGTACTTAAGGCTATTTGCCATGCTTTACTCTTAGTTCGCATCCCATGGTAAGCTCAGTACTGCTGGAGTTACATTATTTATAAGGCTGAAATAATTACCTTGATTAAAGCTAGTTAGCTTGTATCTGCCCAGAGGTGCAGACAGGTCTTTGGCTGCAATATAACAAGCCCTTAGTGATTTTATAATAGGGGAAACTGATAATAAATATCGGGGCACTATTTATTATTTCCTTTGTTCACATGCATTGTAAAATGAAGTTTGTTAGCGAGTTGAAGGTAGGATACATTTCACATAAAATTAACCAAGGTTAGGTATATAAACTAACCCTATTACGCAAGATATCCTTGCAGAGTGATGGGGAGAAATGGGCACCATCAGAAGGCAATATGTCATAAGCAAGGACTGAGACACCAGAAACTTAACTTACTAATATCAAATGTTAGTGACTGAGAATGCAAATACAATCTTCTACAAATTGCCACACCTTGGGTAGAGTTCACTGAGAGCAATGCTCCAAAAAATCAACCATTTTTTGTATTGCTGTTATATAGGTTGCTTTCTCATGCTCTTTAAGGAAAAAAAAATAATTATAAACAATCTTTATCATCTTAACATTTGAATGTGACTGTTGTAGTGCCTTTCTGAGTAGCAAAACAAGAACAGCTTCTTTAAATAAATATACTTATAAGTAAATGTATAGCATGGTATCAGTCTTAAAAATTCCTAGCCTCCATTATTACTGGACTATGAGAGCATGCTGTCCACCAGTCAGGAGAAATGAAGCAAGGAATATAACTCTTTTTTCTTTTTTTTTTCATTTTTCAGCTTTTGCTTTAGCTTTTTTTTTTTTTTTTTTTTTTTTTGCTTTTTTTTTTTTTTTTTTTTTTTTTTTGGAACAGCGTACAGCAACAACAGCAGCTTTTAGAAGAGCCGTGGTTTTAATGCTGCTGAAAGTTACTTCCCTAAAATGACCTTTTCTACACAGTAAATGATTCCAGCAGGGCAACTCAAAAGCAAAAGAAAAAAAATCACTTTTTGTCATATTGCTCACAAAACTACTGTGTTGGGAAAGCTTTTCAGACACATGCTTAAAAGTAAAAAAAAAAAAAAAAAAAAAACCAAACCAAAAACCTAAAAGTGTGCCACTTCCACTCAATTTTCGTTTCAAGAGTTGACTGGCTGGCATGCTTCAAGTCATTCTCTGGAAGCCTTGAGATAATATGCGAGTGGCAAGAATATGAGTGTGTCTGGAGTCTGATAATAATTGCATACCACTGCTTGCACTGCAGCAAAACGTTGACGTTGCAAACAACAGTGTAAAATAATAGACCATTGTAAGCCCAGCTATCTCAGCCTTATCAGATGGAGGAGAAAAACAGCTCTACTTAAGACCAGAGGCTCTTATCCATCCACCAGGAGAAGGGCGAAGGGAAAGCATAGTTTCCACGTGAAAGGTGACAGTGAATCCAAACAGTCACAGAGTCACAGAATCACGGAATTGTCATGGTTAGAAAGGACCTCTGAGATCACCAAGTCCAACCATACATTCACAAAAAACCCCTCTACAATCTCGGGCACTAGAGCATGCCCTGAAATGCCACATCTACATGTTTCTTAAATACCTCCAGGGATGGTGACTCTACCACCTCCCTAGGCAGGCTGTTCCATTGCCTGACCACTCTCTCAATAAAGTAATTATTTCTAATATCTAATCTAACCCTCCCCTGCTGCAACTTCAGACCATTTCCTCTGGTCCTGTCATTATTCCCTTGG